>BROG01000086.1:1060000-1701280 GCA_030159075.1 Atrina japonica | reverse complement strand
GAACGAAATTGAAATCTGTTCATAGACAAGCCACTAGGGGGCGCTTCAGTCACACAGGGTACATTTGTATTAAAAATTGTTTAATAACTCAAAACTAATATACTTTTTGTAAACAAAAATATTTGAGAAAGTTGTGAAGAATTATCTAAGGATCATTTTGACAAAGCTTTAAGGTCATGGGGTCAAGGTCACAGGCACCTAAGTAAATGCAAAATGTAAGCTTTTTTGTAAAATTTTTGGACATTTTTTACTAGAGCCATTGGGCTTATTTCAACCAATATAAAGCCACATAATGTTTGCTGATGAAAAGGGGTTAGGACCAAATATGACTGCCATTGTTTAAATATAGAACGAATGAGTCAACAGATATTTTTATTTAATGCATGCATCTCTAAAATTACTAAAGCTAGAAAAAAAACTTGCCTTAAAATGAGCGGCTTGCAAAAATCTACCAATATATCATTTTGATGGAAATTGTCAGGTCGACCCTTTTGTTAGTTATTTCCCCTTTTTGATGATTTTCTTGGTTTTAGATGTTTTTAGTCATTATATTGAGAAGTATAAGAGATAGAAAGAAAGTGAAAGAAACAAAAACTTTCAGCACAAAAGGATTTACAAAAGAGTCAGTAGGATCGAAAATGTCAGGTCATCCCTTTTGGGACTTATTTCCCCTTTTAAGTATTTTTTATGTTTTTGGATGTTTTTTGACACATCTTGAGAACTATAATAGCTAGAGTAAAAGTGAAAGAAGCAAAATTATAAGGACGGAAAAATTCTACAAAAAGTTTTATTGTCAAAAGTGTCAGGTCATCTCGTTTGGGAGTAATTTCACCTTGTAATTAGATTTTTCATGTTTTTGGATGTTTTTAGACATTATCTCGAAATGTATAATAGTTAGAGTAAAAATAAAGGAAGCAAAAATGTTCAGCATGGACAGATCTCTCAAAACAGATAATAGGTCCGACTTTGTCAGGTCATCCCTTTTTGAAGTTTTTCCGCTTTTAACGAGATTTTTCATCTTGAAAATTATAATAGCTAGAGTAAAACCGGAAGAAGCAAAAATGATCAGCCCTCAAAGATCTACAAAACAGTCAATATATCCAAAATTATCAGGTCATTCTTTTTGGGAGTAATTTCCCCTTTTATGTAGATTTGTCATGTTTCTGGATGATTTTGACATTATCTTGACAAGTATTATATCTAGAGTAAAAGTAAAAGAAGCAGAAATGATCAGCACGGAACAAAACACTCAATAAGGCCGAAATTGTGAGGTCATCTCCTTTGGGAGTTATTCCCCTTTTAAGTATTTTTTCATGTTTTGGGGTGTTTTTTTATATATTATCTTGAAAAGTATATTGGCCGGAGTAAAAGTAAAAATTAAAAAAATGTTCAGCATGGAAAGATCTACAAAACAGTCAAAGGTTCGAAATTATCAGGTCACCCCTTATGGAATTATTTCCCCTTATAAGTAGACTTTTCGTGGTTTTGGAAGGTTTTTGACATTATCTTGGAAAGTATAATAGCTAGAGTAAAAATGAATGAAGCAAAAATGATCAACACGCAAAGATCTACAAAATGTCAAAATGACCAAAATTGTCAGGTCGTCTATTTTGGAAGTAATTTCCCGTTTTAAGTAACTTTTTTCATGTTTTTGCGTGTTTTTGACATTATCTTGAAAAGTATTCCAGCTAGAATAAAGTGAAAGCAGCAAAAATGTTCAGCACGCAAAGATCAACATACCAGTCAATAGGGCCAATATTGTCAGGTCATTCCATTTGGGAGTTGTTTCCCCTTTTAAGTAGATTTGTAGTTATTGGCAGGTCCATGGCACTAATTTGAATTCTGCCGTCAGAAGGCCTTTTTAACGGTTTTTGATGACATCATCAGAATCTTTTCTTCTGCTTGATCTATTCAAAATGCGTGCCATGGAATCGCCTGTGGCGTCATAAACGGAAAAGCGTCATAGCGGACCTGAGGTCATACCGGAAGTACGTCATACCGTATGTGAGATCATATTGTCATGGCGACAAGGAGAAAGAGCCAATCGTTGAGTTCGGAGGCGTGTCAATGACCGGAAGTGGAAGGTTGTGGGGCGGCCATCTTGGATAACGAGCCAATGAGAGCCTTCGTTACAAGAGGTCGGGATCACGAGAGGTCAGGTGTGTTCTCGAGAGGTCATTGGTAACAGGAGATGGATTTTTTCCAGTTTTGAGGTCTAGATTAAATGAACGTTTAGAAGATGGTGGGTATTCCCCTTATAGCATAATTAAGTTGTAAGTAGTGAAAACCTTAGTAGCTCCCAGAGGTCTAATGAACCGATTCTCTAGTTTTTAAAGTCATGTGACTTATGATATTTGTAATTTTCATGCATGGGAAATAATCTAGCCCTATGTAATAAAAAAATTAAACACTCACCCATGTTGGTAGTGGTTTTCTTCCCTCTAAGACAACGTACAGTGATACAGAAACAAAATAAAAAACAACAAAGAGTTTATTACGTCTCACTACTACGGTTGATCTAGCCCATACAGCGCGGAGCAAAATAACGTCAGCTTTTGTCCTAGATCGGTGGGTTCGGATTCCTTGACGTAATTACACCCATACTTGTCGTGACTGACAGGATTGATGCCTGGTTGATTTATTTACAGGTATACGTAAAGATTCGATGTTTCTTCTTCTTCTTGATATAAGTTGATGAAGTAAGGTAAATATCGTTTCTGTTCAAACAGATCCAAATGGAGACGATCCATCATATTGTTGTTTTTACTTTCACTGATACGTTCATGACGATCAGCCAGTTTTTCTCAGGGCCATCATCGGTATGAGGATTCAAATCGTCCAGGTTGAGCCTTCTAGCATAAACTCGTAGCACTAATTTGATATTTCAACGTTTCGTCATAAAAGGACAGCAACTTTTCGAGATGATTTCGATAGGGATAAGTATCAGTTCCAGGAGTGATCACTATTCCATTTACATTACAATCAATTTCGGAAAAGAAACTATGCAGCAAATTGTTGACGGGGGTGATTTGACTATCATCTGCTAGATCAGTTCCGTCTTGTTTTACGATTTTAGCTTCTACGTACACATAGGTCTGGTTCAAATCCAAATACTCATCGCCTTGTCCTTTAATTTGAAACTCAATAGGTGCACATTGAGTATTGATATTAGAGACGGGGTAATATTCCACCCATCTTCCTTCTTCTAAGGTTACGTTGGTGGGAAGTACATTAAACAACTCTAGAGCTTCACTACTACACTCACACGAATCTTTTTGCATTATCATCTTGTAGGTTAAAGATATCTTGCTCTCTCCAGACCTGTTTAGATTTACTTGTAGAAGTTGACTGAAAGGGAGGTCTCATTCGTTTCTTTTTTATACCACTGTTCTTATGACTCGTTGTCTGCTTGGGTGCACGAGCTAATATTTTCTTAGGACCATTCGTTAAGTTGGTCACTGCTTCTTTCCCTCGTTGAACAAGAGCATTTTTCAATGAACGTTTATTTTGTATCACATCCATTCCCGTATTCAAAGCAAATTTGGCTATATGAGGAATGGCTTTCGTCATGGTTTGAGACAGTATGACTGTGAAATATTGTATATCGGATGCTCCTACGAGTGTATTGACTATACTACCTGCAAGTCTTAATGGATTGATGATCACATCCCTCTGAGGAGAGACCAAACCATGAGTTGTTCTCGTCAACGATTGAGTCAGTTTAGAAAAGAGAAGACCATATCCTTTCTGACGAGGTACCTCTTTATAACGATGGGTGTCACAATGTGTCACTATCAAAACAGTCCTTAGGAATGGATTCAAACGTGTGTACCTTTATAGATTCATTTATTTGCTCTGGAGGGTAGTTTCATACTGAGTTTGGGCATGATGTATCCCATACAACCATTTAACATAACCATCCAGAACTGACTATTGTCATATTTCAAAGCCAAATGAACAACGCAAGCTATGATGATAGTAAAGGCAAGAAGTACGTGAACAAAGAATACAATTTCATTTCGAGGTATGTTTTTTTCCGCACCATTTCCAAGTAGTACAAGGCGTATGACTCACTCTATCGGATAGTTGCTCTGTGGGCTCATTGTTGACTTTGATAGACAATTGGCTTACCGAGTCTACTGGTCGATCAAGTTGGATTTGGGGATCCATGAATCAAAACTAGAAGGATATCATTTCCAATGTACCTTCACTTCTTCTATAACTCGATTTTTACATACGCGCCTTTTTCTATGATAGAGAAACTCATCGATCCATAGACATCTATTTTCACAACGGGTTGTAATTCAGATTCGTAAAAACGTACCTTCCAATCGTTCTTGATTATTGTCCTGGATGTAATACACATAAGGATACCGATCAGGTACTCGTTTCGCGACCGTGAACAGTTCATGGTCCAGTTAGGTAAGTATCCCTTATCAAATGTACGTTTTACTTTTCTGATACGTACGCGATCACCTGTATGAAAATTTGACAAAGGACGACTTTTAGAAGGGGTACCATATAAGGTCTCCCAGACTTCTAACACATTGGAAGGATTGACTTCTATGGGACATCTACCGATACTACGATGATACGATTTATTATAAGCTTGAACAATCTAAGGTAGAACGTCAACATAACGACGTGAACGAGTATGAGTAAAATATCTCCACATGCGAGATTTCAGTGTCCGTTGAAATCGTTCTGCAATACTATCTTTTGTTTCTGTATTGTCTTTCGTAAAGAAATGAATATCATGAAACGTTTGACGAAATTCACGATTCAAAAACTCTTCCTTTATTGGATTGTATACGGATGCGACGTGGTCCTTTAGCTTGTTTTAATACTGCTTAAAACCCTCGTACCATTTATTTGGCGGATTCATTTTTCAAAGGAATGAGCCAAGCATTGCCATTGTTCATCAATATCGGTCACTCTCGTTTGGTTACGTTGAAACTTTCTCTTAATAGATTTATGAAGTGTACACGTATTTTGTTCTTTCAACCATTGTTTGACATCATTTAGAGAAATGGGATACTTTCGACGTTTCACTTCTCGATAGAGAGGTTGTATACCTGCATATCCACCCCAATTATAGGGATTATAACAGATGGATGCTAATTTGGCATTTTTTACCTGATAGAGTCTGACAAACAATATTATTCATGCTCAGTGGGGTTTTGTACACATTTTAGCTCCCGGTAAAACAGATTCGCGGGGTGTTATGAATTTATTGAATAATAATTTTGAATACCAGTTAGGAAAAGTTTTAAAAGATGACACTGGTAATTTTTTAGCTTCAGATATTAATATAAATAATAAAATTTCAATTACACTAGTAAACATTTATGGTCCAAACAGGAACACACCTGATTTTTATAAAAAAATTACACAGGATTTGTGATGATTTCAATAATGAATTTATAATTTTATGTGGTGATTGGAACCTAGTCCAGGATTATAATAAAGATTGTTTTAACTACATAACTCAAAATAATACAAATAGTCAAGTTGTTGTTGAAAATTTAAAAAAGGACTTTAATTTGGTTTAATTTTTGTTAAAAAATATATTTACAAACAAAAGTATAATAATTGCATTCCTCATTTTAACGGTGCTAAAAAGTACATAGAATATTACATCCGGACAGACAAATATAACTGTATGAAAAATTTGAAGCATGAAGTGTTTAATAAAAAATGGGGAAATTTCGGTAATTTAATAATTGAATGATTTCATGTTAATATTGTTCCTTAACAATATTTTGTGTGTGTGTGTGCGTGAAAATACAACTCGAAGGTTTATGCATTTGTGTACTAAAGATCTCTCTCTCTCTCTCCTTTTTTTTTTCTTTTCCTTTCTTTCCTATTTATATGTTCCTATCTCTATGTGTGTATATTTGTGTGTTTGGCATTTGGTAAAATATATGATATTCCCGTACTCCCTAGCCAGGTGGAGTAATAGGGGTTGATGTGAAAAACCTGGCCGAATGCCATAATAAAATAAAAAAAAAATTAAATAAAAAAAATTGGCATTTTGTGAAGATTTTGAGTTTTTATCCATTCTGGAAGACGAGAACTCTTTTGGGAATTTTTAATGGTAGACCAGGCCGTAGAAATCAATCTTTGCCAATCCTTAACAATTTTCTGACTAACAGGTGTCTTTGAAGAATCTTTTATGTCAGTAGAAGGAATAGTCGGCATAGCGTCATAGAACTCATCTTCATCATTATCACCATCCAGAGGTTTAGGGTTACTCATAGTCTTTGATTTTGCCGTAGATTAATTCATCACTTTGATATAATTAGGATTACGTATCCAATCACGATGAACATTCCACTAATCCTTTTACGAAACTATCAAGTCCCAAGGGCTGATACCCTTTTCTATGTTGTGGCCGTAAGATCGACCATATTTATCCCTGGTACGGTCTTCCCTTTTATTGTATTTGACCGTCTTTTTCTCATGTTAGTATATTAGAATGTTTCTTGAGATGTTTAAATAAGAAAGGGACTTTTGGTTTTAATGGAGCAGTGACCCAGGAGGTAATAGCTGTAATAAGATCTTGATCTTCAGAAGAAATTTTAGCTTTAACATAATCTTTGACTTCTTTTACTTTTTCTGTTTTCTGAGACCAAGATCTCTGTTCTTCGGGGTGAGGAGCCTGTTGTTGATACGTACGGCATCGATGAAGTTCTTGACCAAATTTTGCTGCCTGAGCTTGGGGAGTCAAATCATCACGATCTACAATCATATCTAATTCATTACCTAAACGTACCGAAGATGCTACTTTAGGTTACGGAAAGCGTATTAGGGCCATCACAATTTTTGTATTTCTCGTTCTCGAGAAAAAAAGTTAGAAAAATCAATTTTAAAGTTGGCTAAACGAGAAAAAAGTTAGAAAAATCAACTTTAAAGTTGTAAAAGAGACAAAAAGTTGGATATTCCAAGAAAAAAGTTGGAAAAACCAACTGTAAAGTTGAAAAAACGAGAAAAAAGTTGGAAAATCCAAGAACAAATTTGGAAATTCCAAGAAAAAAGTTGGAAAAGTCAACTTTAATGTTGGAAAACGAGAAAAAAATTGGAAAAGCCAATTCTAAGTTGGGAAAACTAGAGAATAAAGTTGGAAAATCCAAGACAAAAGTTGGAAAAGCCAACTTTAAAGTTACCAAACTAGAAAAAGTCAACTTAAAAGTTGGAAATTCAAAAAAAGTTGAAAAATTAAAAGTTGGAAATTCAAAGAAAAAAGTTGGAAAAATACAACTTTAAAGTTGGCAAAACGAGAAATATAAAAATTAATGTGGCCCTAATACGCTTCAGTATCAGGTGTATGAGGCAAAGGGTGTAAACTTCTTTCTCTAAATTGTTTGAGTTCCTCCATGGTCCTCTCTGAACTAAGATCATTTTTCGTGTCGTCATGGTTATAGAATAGATTTTTAGATACAAGCTATGGCCCCTAGTAATGGCGCTAATAAGGGTAAGATAGGTAAAATACCACCCTGATGACGTCGTTGAGGGATAGTCAATTAAATAGAATAAACTAGTTTTCTTAAGACCCGTTTCTTTGAACCCAATTGCTGTTTCTGACGTTTTGTTAAAAGAATCACTCCTTTTAAGATGTTATGCACTACATCACAAATTGTTTATGATTGTGTCATCAGGGGCATACCATAAGATCATCTTTTTATACTCAGTAGGATACTGTTTTGTCCCCAGACTTTAATCAAAGCGGCATTAGATTCAAGCCCATACTTACTTTTCTTGGTGCAATGATGTAACTTCAACTAAGCATTCTATACAAATGACTCAGCGCATGATCGGGCTATTGGTTACAGATGGTATTCGTGTAGGAGAAGCCTGATCAATGCGTCAGCTGCACGAATCTGTTTCTGATTCAGTTTTAGAATCAATGGCGGGTTCTACTTCTTCTTAGGGCTCTTCTTTTTCTGCTTAGGAGGAGGGGGAGTTTTTTTTTTAGGTGCAGTGTTCTTCTTGAAACGACCAGCCCACTGTAATAGGGATCGAATGATTACCCCACCTAAGAACCCTGCCCCTCCCCGTTTTAAGAGCTTCTACATCAGCTTTTGGGTCAGCAATGATTTTTAAATGATCAGCATTTCTCTGTATTAACATTGCTGTTGGTTTGGTCACTGGAATATTACCAGACAGAAGACCCATACAAAACCATTTCAATAAAGCGTCTCTGCCTATTTCCGACAGTTCTTGACGTCTTACGGCATCTTTCTCCAATTGCAATTTTCTTAAAGTAGTTACCAGTTTACTGGTGGCTTTAGGTAAAGGATTCGTGATCTTACGTTCCATGAATACGATAAATGTCGGTCTAAAGAAAGTTACTGTCTATTTATAAGGTGTATACAACACTATTCCACCCGCATACCAAGGATGAAACAGATCTGATCTTAATCTTAGATTATCAGGGGTAGACGATGTCAGATCAATCAAGAGATAGCCATGAGGACGATTTGTAGCATCGTGATAGATATGGTTTAATCCTGATAGGTCTAATTGACGTGATCAGTTGGTCACTTAGGATTTTTAAACAGGGCGATATAATGAGCATTAAGACTTATGGTGCGATATTGTTTAGCAAATCAACACAAACAAGTCAAACAAGTTTTGAGTGATGTAGATCACACTTGTGTTCCGATGATGTGTTTTACGTGTAAACCATTCTAGACAAGACAAGTAGGTGACGACGAAGTAGATCAGAAATATAAAAAATCTCAGATACCAAACTATAAATCAATAGAATGTTCATGACATAGATACAAAACACGAAAAATGGACAAACATGGACCTCTGGAAATCAAGAGGTGGGATCGGGTGCCATGGAGAAGTAAGCATCCCCTGTCGATCGGTCACACACGCCGTGAGTCCACAGTCAAGTCCAATGAAATACGTGAGGAGTAAATCCTCGTCACAACTGGTACATACGTCTCAACAACCGCCAAGGAAAAGGCAACTCAACATTTCACTTAGTGAAACAGAGTAATCGCAACCAAGACTATTTATACCGACCATAAAATTTTCGGAACGTTGACATTAAACGCGGTTTTCGATATCCGTGTGTCAATAATGTCAGTGAGTAGTTTATCTTTATATATGAAATTTTCATATGTTGTACGCTCCCTGGCATATTGGATCATTTGTGAAATATAAATTCCATATGCGGGTGACTGAGGGATATTACAACTTAAATGTGGAAAATTTACGATAGGAAAGCCGAAATCGTCGTGTTTGTCGTATAGCTTAGTTGCCAATTTCCCACCTGTGTCTATATTAAGTAAAATGTCTAAGTATGAAGCGTGTGTGCTTGATTCCGTTGTATCTTTAATTTCTAGTTCGCTGGGATATATCGCATTGACATGTGTATGAAAATTGTAATAATTAATTGACAACACGTCGTCGATATATCTAAATGTCAAATTAAAGAACACCGCTAACTTTTTCTTGTTTTGATTCAGCAGTTTCTGAATGAAGTCTGCTTCGTATGAATAAAGGAACAGGTCGACCAGTAAAGGGACACAATTGGTTCCCTTAGGAATGCCGACAGTTTGTTGAAAGACCACGTCTCCAAACATTATATTGTCTATTAGAAATTCCATCATGTTTTTTATCAACTTAATTGTATTAATGTGTAGAATCAGAGTGGTGTTTGACAAAATAAGTATACTGATAGCCAATCACTAGATATTTAAATTTTCGGGTACCACCTTTAGTGAAAAAACAGTTGTCTATGGTGCTAAAAAGTCTTTCTTTTAATTTTTACGTGAAATAGTTGTGTAAAGAGTAGAGAAGTCATATGTTTTGATACTGAGAATTCGAGAAAAATTGTGCGCCTTCAAATTTTCTAAAAGCTGTTTAGAATTTTTTAGTATCCACATCTGATTTACACCGCTTCTGGGATAAGCAACTATACAGTATTGTCGATTTTTTTCCTTTACGGCTGTTAAAATCTTGGTAAGGAATCGTCATCCTCAGGTATATATTGAATGAAGTGAACAAGGTGTTCCTGTGTAAGATTTCATAAGCAGGTTGCCATTCACGATAACACCATGCAATTTTGTCGGTAGGGGGATGAATCCATTGATCCTTCCACTCTTTCAACTGTTTTACAAATTCAGTTTTCACAGATTCGGTAGGTCCTGCCACAACCATGGTGAATTCATGCTTTAATTGTATCGTATTGGGAGATATGGACTGATTAAGCCATTATAATACTGGTAATGAAACTGAGAGATGTAGTATTATATACATGGTCACTAAATCATCTAAGGTATAATACAAAAACGTTCCGAGCAGTAGTAGTAGGAGTCATGAAACAACTCATACTCCGAATAGATCTCTGACGTCATAGCTTGCATGCGCGTTCATGGTCTCTATATAAACCAGACATCGTCATCAATTCATCATGGACAGATTTGAGGATATCCCTTCTGAAAGTGGTTTCATTAGAGGTATTCATGGATGTTCGTCGCCGAAGAGAAAAGTGATAGTTGTGCGGTCTACTCAACAAAGTCCCATGTTCAAGAGCCGTCCGCCGCCATCACCACCTTATAGGCCTAGGACACCACCACCTAGGCTTTCTCCGCCAAGAGCAGTTTCATCAGCACCACGGATGCCTGAGATGAAGCATGCTATGGCTCAGGCTGATTTCAGGCTTCTGTGGCAACGCCAAATAAGACGGCTGATAGAAGAGAAGGAGATCAGTCAGTCACTTGGGACCTCTGCTGGACGATCATTAGACATTCTCTTGATGAGAATAATTCAACGACCCTTTTAAAGGTCACCCATCTTATTTGAAAAGAAACCTTAACTGAAAGTATACAGTTTTTGGATTGTGTTTTGTTATACTGTAGCGGTAAGTCTATAAGAAGTGAATGTGAACATTCACTAGCTCTTTTATTTTATCGATAAAATTTATAAGATAGAAATCCAAACAAGTAAATTCTAAAAATAGTAACTTTAAAACACTAAAGAAAAAGTTCAGTTAAACCTCTGAGAGCTCATTTGGCATCCGGAGCGAAGAGAATCCGAAGAAACTTCATAACTTAGAACGTTACACACGTTGCAACTTTGAAACATGAGAACGTTACACACTTTATCACTTTGCAAGCTTTTAGAACGGTACAAACTTTGAGGATGGTACACACTTGATCACTTTGCAAACTTTCAAACATGAGAACGGTACACATTTTATCACTTTGCAAACATTGAGTGCGTTACACACTTTCATATTCAATCTTTTTCTCCTGCCGTGAGATAAATCAGACTCTCGTTTCCGGTAAAATGAAGTATCCCTCATTGACCGGGATTCCCTGCCATGAAACTAGATATCCCATGATTCCATATACAAGATGGTTACCCTTCCTATATTTTTGGTTTCACTACCCATCCTCCCTCTCTGGTTTAGTGTATACATTCCATATAGAGTAATCTCCCCTTGTTCTATCCCTACAGTCTATAGAGTAATATCCATTTTGTTCCAGCCTTAGAGTATATACAGTGTGATCTCCCTTTTGTCCCACCCATACAGTCTATACACAGTTATCAATTTTTGTTCCAATCGTAGAGTCTATACAGAGTGATCTCCCTTTGTACAGACTCATAAACTCTAGTCTTAGTACAATGATAACATGTTCAAGCTTTAGCTCGGCCTACCACTTCTCGCGCATGCACACTTGATACGAGATCGACTTACTCAGCCTCAACGTATCCTGTCAGACCGTTGGGAAAACTGATAACAAATTAGACAGCGAATCTGGGAAAAGCCAAGATGAGTAAAAAGATGAATATGTTTTCTTTTGAAGAAACTAGAACTTAAATGGACTGATGATTTCTTTAGTATTTTATGTTGATATACACAAAACGCCAAATTGGTTGTTACAAGGATTTACTAATGCAGGACATATTCACGTTTTTAGTGAGAAAATGTATCTTTGAGGCTTCAAACCAGGTCAAAGTATCAAGTATTGAACAAATGAACACCATAATTAAAATGCGAGTAAAAATGATATCAAATGTTGTAGTTGATGTGACAAATGTCTTAAGTTTGCATGAAGTAAGATAGATTTAAACAGATTTTACCTCAAGAAGAGTCTTGTATAGGTGTGATTTCATCGTGACAATCCATTAAAGAATAATTAAGTCTGGTATATATAAGTAAATAGTCTTTTATTCGGAATTTTTTATGAAAGTACAGTTCTGGTCATTGTAAAAATATAGATCTATAAAATAAAACTGCAATATGATCAATTTGGTCACATTCTTTGTGTTAAATATTGGTATCTCTAGCTTTTCTTTGAAAATCGATGGTATTGCTCTGTAAAACAAATTATATTATACATGTGCATGTTGCAATAGAGAATTACATCTTTAAAATCAATGCACGTTTCCATGTCCCATAAATACTAACGTACACAAGCTGTTATGTAGAAGAACCACAAATATATATCAATACAAACTATCATAATTGATTGTCGTATAGCCGAGTTGCCAAATTTTATGATAGACCGCAAGTGAACCATTGATTGGTAAAATCAGCAGTGAAGTTCCCGATTCAAATAAGAAGTTATTTAGGTATTAGAGAGTATTTTGTGTTTCAAGCATTCGTGTTGCTGTTTGATTGAAAGAAACGTTCTATGGAACTGTAAAATAGCTATTTGCAGATTAAAACCGCATCTGATATGAGCTCTTGTAGACATTATTGTTGGACAATAGATAACAACATGCGTTTGTAGTCTCCGGAACATTCTGATTCAATAGCCTCCCACAGGGAAGTTTCATAGAGCTCTGCATACTCCTGTTTGATTTCCTGGAGGTCAATCTGTAAAATGTAGCACATTATCGAATATGATTTCTCATTATATTGTAAATAAATATTATGAACAATGCCAAAGTTCTAGTTTTACAGTAAAGGCCAAAACAAATGATCTAGACGATCATCTCTGTCGATAAGTCTTCATGAGTCTTGAATTTAATATCAATGTGCATTTCAAAAAGAAAAAAGTAGTATAATACAAGGCCAAATAAAAAGAAAAACCAAAAAGTGTATAGCCAAATCCGTAGATTTAAATATAACTATAAACCTTTGTTGAATTTTACTTAGAGATTCATTAAATGAATCTACATAAAACTTTGAGAGATAAAATATTACGTTTGGCTTTAAAGTGATGATAGCTTTAAGGGACATTGGTGTATATATATTTTTGATTTTATAGAGACTAACATAATTCTCATTAGTTTTTATGAATATATAAATTTAGGGTTTTAAAGATTTCATATAACTGATAATTAATGTACCTTATATTTCTCACTTTAATACGTCAATGACAAATTGTAAATATTTTACTACATGAAGCAGATGACATCCACATCAGTCTGTTTCATAAAGTCTAATCAAATTGAACCAAAACAAAACAAATATTGTGCGTAAATTATATAAACCTTTCATTATCTTTAAACATTTTAGACATATATTCGACTAAATCTATTTTGTCAGTAAATGTTGCTTTTGAAACTATTGGAAATTTTGAATTTTATATGACTTAATTATTAGTATAACATACCTCGCTTCTGGATACAATTACATGAATCAAAAGATCATCAGATGTTCCCATTCCACACATGGCTTTGTTTAGCAGTTTGGCAAAGAAGCGGGGCACATTTTTGGCCACGTCAACTAGAAGATAAAAATATTTTACTACTAGTAATATGAAATTCACAGATATTAATCGTTAGGAGGTCCACAACCTCTGGTGAACATTGGGCAAACCAATGAACAAATCTGGTGAACATTGGACAAACCAATGATTAAATCTGGTGAACAATGGACAAATCTTTGGGAATCCAGAGGTAAGATCAGGGTCCGAGACCATAAACACGGAAAATTCTGATGCAAAGTTTTCTTCTCAAAAGTTAAGAATTTACTCATCTGAGTACAAAGTGAAAACTCGCAGACTATAAAACGACTTAAGAATTTTCTCAGCTGAGGTAAGATTGTCAAGGGGCAGTGTAAATCTCGTCCAGGACATATGTCCAGATTCACATAACTTTAATGTTTGAATATTATTCTTACCATAATCTATTGTTAATTATTTAATAACCGATCGGGAGGAATAAAACGTTGTTTTCGAAAGCCAAGGGATTAACCATGTCCCGAAATACGCTAGGGCGACAATGACAATGGCATTTGAGTTTATTTATCCCGAGGCAAACATAGGGGCAGCCATTTTTGCTGTTGAGAATTACTTAAGTCAGCTACATAAGCTCTGAAGTAATTTATTAATTGAGAAAGAAATTTGTCTAAGAATTTCTTTACGGTCCACAACTTTAGCCAAGTTGAGAAAATTCTCAATATTTGAGTAAAATCTTAAACTGGGCCTAGATGTTACAAATCTAGTGAACACTGGACAAACCTCTGGGAATCTAGAGGTGAGATCAGGTGTTGTGGAGGAGTTATCCCCTGTCTGTTAAAGGACGAACACTAAATCGGCTCGTCTGTTCACTAAATGGAATGATAAGGAATTACTCATAGGCCAAGATTTAAAATGATATTTTTTTTATTACAAACCTATAGCTAGGTGTTTACCAAAGTTGAATATGTAATTGATGGTTTACAAAACAAACTTATAGCTAAGTGTTTTCCAAAGTTGAATATGTAATTGATCGTTTACAAAACAAACCTATAGCTAGATATCCTTCTCGTAAGTCAGAACTTGTTTCATTGACAATGTCTTCCTCCAGTGAATGTCCTGCTAGTTCTTCGTACTTTTCAAAAATGGCTTTTAGCTGTCCATAACTCTTTCGAGCGAGAACTACATTAAATTCAATCTCATCAGTTCCCAATGTATTGGCACCAGCCTGAAGTTAAAAGGTAAAAGTAAAAAAATCACTTATTTATTTATATCCTTAGACCACTACATCATAACTTACAATGAAATATACAGTGAAGCTTTATATAACGAAATGTCTATCAAGGAAATTATTGCCTTATCAATTTATAATCTTCATAAACATGTATATACCATGAACATACGTTCAGCAAAACTGTTTCAGCATTTAAGTCCAGATAAAATGTTTTACATCTATCTAAGAATATAAGCCACGCTCTTGAATAGCTTTTAGTCGCAACTGTTGAAATGAATATTATAAATATAATACCATAGTTTCAATTAGACTGCATCAGGTGGGCTCCAAACTGGGTAAAAGGGCCTTCATGGTCGTGTGTTTAGAGCACCTCAAGTTAACGCTGATTCAAATCTTGTTTGAGTCTACGTTAATATCGTGGAGAGGTTTATCAGAAAACCACATTCAAACAAAACAAAAAACAATTAAGTGAAAATACAAATTTCAAGGATATTTTGCAATTTCATTCACAGTAGAATTGATAGTTTAACCTGCACATTACCTCCAAAAGTTTCTGTGCACATTGTTCAGCTTCATGCCAGTTGACCTCCTCATCCACGTCTCGCCCACATGCACACAAAGAAACTAACAAGCGAGAGAAATACCCAGCTGTGTCTGACTTCAGATCTTCTTCTAAGCTGTTTTCACACTCTAGCAATAAAATTATATATACATACATATGTGTGTGTGTGTGTGTGTGTGTGTGTGTGTGTGTGTGTGTGTGTGTGTGTGTGTGTGTGCATATGATAATAAGAGAACAAAACAATAGGCCCGTTCACGTTAACTGCGGTCCTGTAACTTTGAGGGGTAAAATGATACAGATACTCGCAAAATTATAGACGTCATTATAGTAACTGATTGTTTCTTTGCCTCATTTTTCTTGGAATCTATATCCTTTTGCCCCTCAAATTTATAGGATCGCAGTTATCGTGAAAGGCTCTATTATGAAAACTACTATAATTAGATCTGACCTTAATTTATATAAAAAATTAAAACTGCAGTTGAATTGAATGAGGAAAAGTTAACATTAAAACTAATAGGATTACAAAAAATCATTATGATTGTCAAGATTCTGCAGGGTAAATAAGATCAAGGTATTTTTTATCAAGTGTTTTGATGTACTGACGAGTACATCTTTTTCAGAAGGATAATATATTTGTTACCAGCTGGATAATTATCCTTAATAAAATAGATATTTTTACCAGTGGCGTAAGTCTCTTTGATATCTTCAAGTTCTTCATTGTTACAGGAACACATTATTCCAATTATAATATCTTCATCTGTACCAACTCCCTATTAAAACATAAACATTCGGAAGAAAAAATTATTTTTTTAAAATCTAAAAATCTGTTGTGGAAGTACCAATAATTCTTGTAATAATATTTTCAATTGAAAAAATTTAGAGTTCACAATTCTATTGTGAGTGTCAATCATTTTATAAATGAATTCGAAATGACTATCAATTCAAAACATCGTTTTTTCATTACCTTCAATTCTCAACCTTGGATATCCTCAGTCGATAGTTTTTTCTTTGGTCAATAACCCTCATACAAAATAAAGATGCAGGCATCATAGATAAATATAACTTGTTGGAGATTAATATTATTTTATGAGTATGAAATTGCTCGTTTAGATTGATCTAAATATGTGTATGACGATACGTTATACTGTTTATATTGTTTGTAAGAAATAATGGTTATACTAACGCAAACTGCTCTGTGCAGCGTAATAGCATGTAACTTCGTGAGAGGAGTCATGAAAGCCAACACTGTGTCTTCAAAATCCCCTCCAAGTTCACTTTTGAGATCTTCAATAATATCCTACATAAAACATGGCAAAATATTTTAGATAAATAATTGTATATATTTGAATGTAATTAATGATTGGTAGATAGATAGATAGATAGATAGATAGATAGAAAGATAGACAGATAGACAGATAGATAGATAGATAGATCGATCGATAGCCAGACAGACAGATAGAAAGATAGATAGAAAGATAGATAAATAGATAAATAGATAGATAGATAGATAGATAGATAGATAGATAGATAGATAGATTGATAGATAGATGGATAAACAGACAGACAGACATAGATAGATAGATAGATAGATAGATCGATAGCCAGACAGATAGATAGATAGATGGAGAGAGAGAGAGAGAGAGAGAGAGAGAGAGAGAGAGATGGATCGATCGATAGCCAGACAGACAGACAGATAGATAGATAAAACACTAATTATTTATTTTATTGTAATTCAATGACTTTCTTTTGTTGTAATGTAAAACAGGAGATATAATTTACAGCAAATGTTTTACTGCAATCTACGAGGAAACAAGAGCACACAAGGGCATGTTTGGGGTTTATTGATAACTAATACTTTGTAATGTAATCTGATTTGACTGCTGGATATAGGATTATAGTCAAAGTTTTAATTGTGGACTTACATCAAACCAACATGTTTATAAGGAAATATCACCAGATGTACAGCCGCTTGTTGTAATTTTGCGCATGTTGTAATTGTGCGCACTCTACAAATTACGTCATTTCCGTAAACAAAGCATCATCCCAGCTTCTAATAAAATTAAGATTTTTTGTGTTCAAGGGTCAGAAAAAGTAAATCCTTTTGAACTCAGTTGAAAGTAAGTATTTTATGACAAAATCAATAACATTAAGCAAATAACCCCAAATTCCCACAACATATTACCACTGGATGCCAACAGAGGCACACGTCGGCAAGATTAACTCCACCCACTCTCAGTCACAATAAAAAAATTTCCCAACCTATAATTGAGCCCTTCGTAAAGCATATAGACTATCTAAACAATGCTTAACACACAAACATGATAAAAAAAATAGAGATGGGGAAAGACCTATAGTTGAGCATGCGCATATTTACAACAAGATGGTGAGCACTCACTGAACACAGGGGTGAGTCTATTTTCGATCTTGCTACGATTTATTAATTGCTGAATAAAATGTTTTGTTATTGTTACTGTTTTGCCTGATGTTTAATGTATTCAATCAATGTTTTGAATCAATTCAAAATGTTCATTTATAGCGACTGCTTGACCAAATTCGTTTTAGGTGCGCACAATTACAACATACCATTGTATATGATGAAGTGTCATCATTTTAGGCTTATGTTACGGACATGCGCCAATGAGGGCAATCACGTGCTTGCATTTTGTATTTTTAGTGTGAGGAACTTTCGCAACATGCAATTAAATGCATAGGTTATATTTTGATTGAACTGAGTTTTAACCCCAATTTCAGACATGAATGATCAGCCACTTATCTAACAAAACTTGTTAAAATAGATGAATCAGTAAATAAAAATATAAGCGTTAGCCCAGTACAAATTCTCTGGTATTAATTTACCATATCTTCGCCATCAGCAAGAGAACGCCGAGTTGACAAAATAGTTGACAAAAATAATAACCCCGTTGACTAAATACAAGTAGTTATATACCTTTCCATATGAAGTTTTATACACTTCTGCTATTTCCAAACGTTGCTCCAAGGAATGCTTGCAGAGACATTCGATAATTGTTTCTTCGTCTGTACCTGTCAAATCATATGGCATTTAGATGAAGTGTGTGTCAGTTAATAGGTGGACAAATATAATGATAACTCACTAAAACCTGTCCAAACTGTATCCAAACAGATTTTGAAAACTGACATATATCAGAGGTAATAAAATATATATCTGAAGTAACTTTGAGTTCCTCCTAAATAAATTTACACTCAAAGAAATTAGCATTCCGTTAGAATGCAAAGAACGACACAATTGATGTCAGGCCTAGGTTTAATTTTTGTATTCAAACTCGAGTTTAATGCTGCCTTTGTAACGCATTTCACAGAATTTTTCTGTATTCCAGACAGTAGTCAGGATGAACTATCTTTCTCTTGTAGATTGCATTGACAAAACAAAATACTATACTGAGGATGGAGCATTGTAATCTAGTGTTACTAAACATGCTAGATTTCAGTTGTGAAAATCAGACTGTATCAAATTATCTCCCTTTGCATTGATTAATGAAAAATACATTAATTATTGGCATTTTATGTGTTTACCTTTAACTTTAATAGTAAATTAGAAAGTGAACATCCTGGTCATTTTATAGCTGTATTAATTTCCTCCCATTAAAACTTATATATGGACAATGATATTAACATCATAAAATGTTACCAAATATATACATTTTATATAAATATATTTATGTACTTTCCTTCTTTGTAGTTTTGTGTTTGTGACATATGTAAACTATATTTATCTTGTTTTCCCTTTAATATCACACAAAAATGTACAATTGACGTCATATACAAAATACGTCATAAAATACTACTAATACTTGATTTTCTCTGGCATTCACTTAAAATCACTAAGGTATATGATATATTACTTGAATCCATTGTCAAACAAAAGTTGCCAAGACCGGACCACGAAATCAAAACTTTGGATCTGGCTACTATATATACCTAATCCTCTCATAGATTCATGCAGTGACTCTGCAGCAGCATCAACATCAAAATCGTCATTAGATACAATTGTTCCCTACAATAACAAAACCATGAAATGTATTTATTTCTACGTCCTCTGATATTTGACGTATTATCTTTAGAATCAGAACAAATTTAAATCGAGTGTAGTTTTAAATAAACGATCCTATATGTATGTGTTATAATTGCTTTTTCTGTTTGTTGAGTTGTTTGTGTTTTGGTGTTTCAGGGGGGAGTAGAGTGTCTCTTTATTTGTTCGTTATAAGGTGATGGGTTATATAACAGAAATGTTGCAATAAATCATAATCATGCATGTTTCAATTGTTACGTCACACACACACACACACACACACACACACACACGATCGCGCGCGTACACTCACGTACGCACACACGACACACAGTCATATTTCCTTATCTATGAATTTATCATGTGATGACAAGTAATATGTTCAATTTTATCTTATCATTCTAGCACTGAAGATAATATTTATAATGGCGATACAGAGGCACGTCCAAAAATAGATATGCGATAATATAATAATATTTCAGTCGTTATATCCCGTTCACTACGATCACTGCCTCGTAGTATGTAGAAAATCGGAAACGGAGCAGGCTTGAATCATTCGAGTTAATGCGATATTTGAAACTTGAACTCGTGTATAAAGTTGGTATATAACCAACAGTTGAGAGAGTTTTACAATATGCAATATCTTCCTTAATGTAACTTATGACCTTATATAAAATATATTTCACAGAGCAATTTACAACAGTAAAATAAAAAGGTACTGGCATTCTATGTCAATTGAAGTGTAGTATCATAAACAGGATCGCAAAAGTTAGTCAAGAACTAGGTAAACAATGAATTTGAAAAAATCATCTTGTATAGACCCTTTTCATTTAATTCCATTCCTGTACATTCGGACCGTAAAATAATACAGTGACATTGTTGTGGTTTTTCCCGTTTTGTTTTGCCGCCCAGAGTAGCTGGAGTGCAGTTAGATGAAATTCAAAGAGGTAGATTGCTTATATACCTATACAAAAAGGTTTTTAGTAAAAATCTTTAATTCAAAGTATGATAGACGGGCTATTTATTAAGCATCGAAGTTCTACCGGGTCTAGATATAGTTTTGTAACTCTGAACACATTTCAGAACAATTATACTTCCTGTCACATGTACATCTAGTGTTATCATATCGAAACAGGAAACTTGTTTTAAACGACATCTAGTGGTGACATAATAAAGTTCTTCAGTATATATAATAACAGTATCATTTCTTTTGCTTTATCATGAATGAACTTCTTGAAAATATCTAATAAAAAATTAAAATACTCATTGCAAAACAATCACTAAATGAGAACCAAACTATTGCATATTTAGTATATTGGCCAAATATTTGATCATCTGTTAATTTTAATGTAAATGTCAATCGGTTTGTTCTTATCGTTGATATTTTATTACAGTGTATCAATTTCGTCTAGTTTAGTTCTTTATGGGATGTAAAAAACAGATGCAGTGAAATGTCTGTGTGCAGTGATCACTTGAGCATGACTGTAGGTATATATTTACTTTATGTTTACATGCGTAGCGTATGTGTTTTTATATGTTTGTATGCTTATCTCACCTGTACAAACTGTACAAACTAGATGACAATAAAAGTATTGCTTTTATTTATAACTACATAATTCGCCCACGTCTGAAGCGTTGTCATACTGAGGTTGTATATTTATATGTCCGCTAAACAGTGCGCTCTATATGTATATGTTAATTGAACGTCATTTGCGATAAAATATCACATAATTCAAATATACAGGTAAGATACGATCGTGCTCCACTGAGCTAATGTAGTTCTGCTGTTATCATTATACAGAAGAATGCACGGAATGTCAGCATAAGTTTAATAAAAAAAAGCTACACGATAAATCATATAATAATCATTTTCTACACATCTAAACAATGTTAAAATATTCCTTTTACCTATTACGAGTAAATTGTTTAGCAATGTCGTTTATCTCTCAGTTTTCTTCATGTTATCGATTTAGTTATATTGGAAGGACTCCGCCCAACATTTCCAGTGAACATGTTAACTTTATTTCAGTTATACATCTATTGCATTTCTTCTTATTTTTCATATCCATGTTAGAGGAAAGTCTTTTACATTTAAAGAAATTTACATATTGAGCGAAATTGAAAGGTAAAAATAATAAACTTACCGGCATTTTCACTCAATGAAATATCTCCAGACTACACTTATGCTTGGAAAGTATGGGATTGTACCTGAAGTGGCAGGTAAGACATCACGTGATCTCGACTTGCTCATTGATGCCTACAGCTTTTATCATTGCTTAGTGAATCATTTTGATCTGTGATATTTTCATATCTTATAGTAAACTTATAGAAACATATGTAATTTGTCATCACGCCCCCAGGATATGTTATTCAGGATTTTTCACGCTACGGTGTCACATATTTCCAATAGTCGTACTCTTGACATACAAAATGATGTACATGACTTGTGTACAAACCATCTGGATTGTTATAAGAAGGAAGGCATTCTTTTTCAATATGTCTGAATTATTTGTTATACAACCAAGTCGCACGGCTAGAAAACTTCGGTATCTAATTATTTACAAAATGAATAATGATCTTAAAAATTTCAAATAGAAGTCGTATTCTTTTTTTTTTTTTTTACTATACAAGTATTTCATAACAGCTGAGATGATATGAAATTAACTATCTGCTATTTTATTTCGATATATTTTGTGTACACATATTAATCGTTTTATGCATCTTTATTTTGTACATTAAAATGGTTTTTTAGCCGGCCATTTGTCCACATAACCACAAGTACATGACAGCAATTAACTTTAAAGTTTGTTACAAGTCTATGTACAAGTTTGTGAAAGACCGGTGGTTTCTTTCCGGTTACATTGTAACTGGATTCTCTCCTCCACCACTTAAACTGATTGTCATCATTTAACTGCAAAATATGCTTTGACTTGATCCCAGAAATCCACTTACGACAACATTGCTGGAACATCAACTCACTCATAAATATGGTTAATTCTGTAAACAGCTGCAGATGATCTCAGTTTTATAAGTCGCTCACGTATATTGTAAAAGTATTCAGATTTAAATTTCTGATATATCTAAAGATTCAAATACTTTATTAATGTAAATAACAACTTGATGGATTATCTGGTGTAAACAATGTCGTTCACCAGTCTTGGTATGGTTCGATAGAGAGTGCATAGAACAAAAAGCCTAGCGTAATACAATATGTCTCCATTGACATCCAAAAATAGCAACATCATGTCACTAGTGAAATAATATCAAGGTTTACTCACAAGAAAAACTTGATCATTTGAAACTATACCAACCATACAATGATAGGAATGCTTTAGTAAATGCGTATTGCTTCTTTATGAACAGTGTCCAGTGTAAAACACACGAATTGTACGAACTGCTGTTGTTCGGGAAAGTTTATACGAACAACTGATTCAAACACTTTATCCAGTAAATGCTATACGAATAGTAAAACAGGTTCATTTCGAACAGAACCGATGGTTGTTGTCGGTAAAGTCTGCAGCCTCCAAATGTGATGACATTTCACAGCAAATGTAGTGTTAAAGTTGTATAATCATATTGTCATTTAGTAAGGTAAACATTTAAAAATTCTCAAAGTATAAATCTTAACGATGTCCAGGATACAATAAACAAATCTGGTGAAAATTTGGCAAACACCGACTTCTGGAAATCCAGAGGAGTAGGCAAAAAAGTCTCAAAGTATAAATCTTTACGATGTCCAGGATACAATATACAAATCTGGTGAAAATTTGGCAAACACAGACATCTGGAAATCCAGAAGAGTAGGTATTCCCTGTTGACCAGTCACACTCGCCCCGAGTCCACAATCAAATTCAAATGAAATAATAAGTAAGGGTTGCCTTAGACAGTGACGTAGGAAGCAAACAAAAAAGGGGGGATTTTTTTTTCTTTATGAAAATTTTTTTGCAGGTAAAAATAATTTTCATGTGCCTTTTGATTATGCATAGAAAAGAAATGAAAGGTGGAAAGGTGATGTTTTATACGCTGGTGTAATATATATATTATATTATATATATATATATATATATATATATATATATATATATATATATATATATATATATATATATAGGCGTCGGAACAGGAGGGCTATAATGATTTATCATATAATGTATTTATGATAGTTCAGATCACTTTTAAAAGTGGTTGTTGCTCTGCTGCTCTACAATACTACTTATTTTTAACATAGAGATCTCCTTTAAAGTGATCTGAACTATCATAAATTCGTCAAATAGAGTTTTAACATTGAGACCTCGTTTAAAGTGGTCTGAATTATCATAATTTCGTCAAAAAAAGTAATTAGGGTAGAAACTTCCTTTAAAGTGATCTGAACTATCATAAATTCTTCAAATATAGTTTTAACATAGATACCTCATTTAAACTGATCTGAACTATCATTATTTCATCAAATAGAGTCTCCTTTAAAGTGATCTGAACTATCATAATTTCGTCAAATAGAACTTTAACATAGAGACCTCCTTTAAAATGATCTGAACTGTCATAAATTCGTAAAATAGAATATAAAGAGTTGAAACCTCCTTTAAAGTGATCTGAACTATCATATTATCGTTATGTTACTTTTTTAGGAAACACAATTCATGACAAACTGTAATTTAGTATGTATTCTTTATTTCACATCACTCCGATGTCAAGACAGAATAGTCACTTGAGTATACTGATGGAATAGTTTTCACGTGTCACAAATCAAATGCAGAAAGTTAAAAAAATGAAAATACGGGTGGCTTTTAACACACTTACAAAAACTGGTATCACTCTCGTATTTTTCCATATGTGAAAATACTACCCACTGGCGGATCAACAAAATATTCAAAGGGGGTTTACATACATCATCAGATGATTTAAAGTTTGAAAGAGCTCAAGTATAAGATATCTGCTCCAAACAGAGCGAGGCGTGATGTCATCTTTTTTTTTTTTTTGGGGGGGGGGGGGGGGGAGTATTTATTTTCTGACTTTTTATAGACAAATTTTAAAGTTTTAACCCTATTCAAGGGGTGCACTCTAACTGCGCTACCACATCGAAATTCCCCTGGACACTCATGTGTCATAATTCTAATATGCGTTGAATTAATTGTGATGCAACATTTCGTTAGGAATCTGGATTTATGCATTTTTCAGGAAATGTTTGAAATTTGGAACCCCGCAGATGCATTTTGTTTCTGTGTATAGACGCAAAACCCGCCTGGCGATCTGCTAAAAAATCCCCGTCATTGATTAACATTCTCATAAGAATGTTAATTCAGCCGAAAGTAACTCGGCATTGGGTAGGATTGCAGCTTCCATATCATCTTTAAAAATCAATTTAATCTTATATCGAAGTGGAATTCAACGACGGCTAGGGAATCGGGAATTTGCTCCAGAGGTACATTTTGAAATTATCAAATTCGGAAGCCAGCAGAATTACTCTCTAACTTCCGTATACAAAATTACTGTTTTCCCGTGGCTCAGAAAGTTAATTTTTAGCTTGCATTTAACTGACTATCTAATCATTTACCAAAAAGAGGATTGAAGTTCAATAAACAAAAAATCTTACAAGAGCAATGCATGAGGGGATCCAGACAATTTGTGATTTTTAAAAGCTTTGGAAAGCCTTTAAATTGATCACGTAGACTAAAATCATTCTTTCTAAAGCGCTCACTGTTTTAATCCCAGGTCAAAACTACTACACTATCACAAATTATCGTCAAATCAGCGATATAAGGCTTTATATGATCGCTGGTCAATATCGTCCCCTTGTTAAGTAGGTTATGTAGGGTAGATACCGCCTTCGAAGTGTCTCAAACTAGCATATTATCATGATTATGGACAGACTAAAGTATTATTTTGCAAAATTGATTTTGATACAGCGCTACAATTCAGAATGATACACTGCAAAGCCCAGCTGGGTAGGTTAAGAGTAACTTATGTAAATGTTATGAAATTTTTGGTAGGCCCTAATTTAAAAGCTCTGGGAAGCCTTTTTTCTGGATTCCAGACGTAATGATAATACTATTGCCTTTCTTTGTTGCCTTGTAGACATTTCTTAACACTTTTGTCCAGTGAGGCATTGGAAGTTTGTACAAATAAAATGTAGTTATATCTAACTTTATCACAAAAACAAAACTAATTTTAAAAAAATACCATTTTTTTGTTTCCGCGAACAAATAAACGGAAGTCTTTCCTTGCCAGGTAGGTTATACGGATTTAACTTGCTGTGCTTGAGCCAATCAGCAGGATTAATCTCTGCAGAATTAAATTATTTGAAATAAACGTACGTAAAAATTGGATAAATCAAAATAGAGTATTATTTCACAATTTATTTATTCCACTTCAGACAGTCAGGTCATATGATCCTTCAACCGAACAAACTTGAAAATGATTCACACATGGATGCTTTGTAAAGGAGACTGTTGGAGTCTAACAAATGAGAAAATGTTATATATAGGCCTATATATTAATTACGAACAGGAAGATAGATAAGCTGGTGGAATATAATTTTCGTAAAGAGAAAATCAAACAAAATATAAGGCAAAAATGTTAAATTATTTGAAAATATATTTTTAAAAAGAATCGGAGAAAAATGTGTTACAATATCAAAAACATTTTAGATCGCTCAGATGAAGTCTCTTTGAAAGAAATTTGTTAAAAACTGAATATAAATCTGCTGACAGTCAGGTCATATGATCCTTCAACCGAACAAACTTGAAAATGATTCACACATGGATGCTTTGTAAAGGAGACTGTTGGAGTCTAACAAATGAGAAAATGTTATATATAGGCCTATATATTAATTACGAACAGGAAGATAGATAAGCTGGTGGAATATAATTTTCGTAAAGAGAAAATCAAAACAAAATATAAGGCAAAAATGTTAAATTATTTGAAAATATATTTTTAAAAAGAATCGGAGAAAAATGTGTTACAATATCAAAAACATTTTAGATCGCTCAGATGAAGTCTCTTTGAAAGAAATTTGTTAAAAACTGAATATAAATCTGCTGTGATTATATACATTGTATATGGTTTTAGTTCACAGGAACGGTATGGTTATCTTCCTTGACTACGGAATGTACAAAGGGGTGCAACTTTGATACTCTTGAACAATATTAATTAACTTCACATAACAACGGTCTCATTTAAAACAAAGGGAAATTCAAAAGAAATACACATTGTTTCCCAGTGAAATTAAAATTGACTACTTTCGAAATTATCTGTACATTAAAAAAGCAAAGCTTAAATTATCATTTTAACACGGTTTAGTTGTACATTTAAAGGAGAAAAAGCACGTGTAGTTTTGTATACATCGCCTGAGCAACACCTCCTGTGCGGCTGGCTTGAACTTGACCCGGAAATGAAAATAATGTCAAAAAAGTCGTGTAATAAACTGTATATGACAGTAAGTTCTTTTGAATATTTTATATCATAATAAAAATAATGTATCCACCATATTCCTGTGTGATATATTCTGGATAAATCGACTTTGTACCTTGGTACTATATTTTTGTGCGTAACACTTTGTTTACATAGCAATGAAAATCGGCTGCTTGCAGGTATGGCGAGGATGTATACGTAAGGGAATATGAGGAACTTATAAAACTTTGGAAAATGAGGATAACTTCACAGGTAAGATGCATATGAGAAAGACATCATGATTAATTGACTGAATCTTTTTAAATCACTGTAATTAATATTTTGTACAAATCATTTAATTGGAAAACCCGTGTGGTTCGACCGATGTTTTTCAGTTTTTGACAGTTCTGTCCGACTGTCGAGTAGTCAGTTGGGATGCGTTTATGTGTTGTTATTGTTTTTAAATGTGTGTATCTGACCATGCAGGGAATGTCTGTACTCGATCTTTATAGTATCAGAGGAAGTGTATCGCCAGTTCTAACTTAGTCATGTTTACTTGTTCATTATTAAACTGTCACCTTATATGATATTTCTCTAGATCCACAGGGTCATAGGATTATTTTTCAGACATGGTGCTATCGATAGACTACTGTCCCGACTTGTCCTATGTAACCACCTGGCATTTATGTATATGTGATGGACTAGTATTGTATTTAAGTGTAAAAAGATATAAATGTCCGCAGTCATTGGAACTTGATTTATTTTTACGACATTAAATAAGATCACGTCAGATTCATACAGAGGAATTGCATAGCAGGTACTGATCCGGTCTAGCCTCTAGGCTCAACTCCAAATCGGTATTTGACATTATACGTGGATTATCAGATTACTAAATTACCTTTTCAAATAATAGCTGTATGTTGAGCAAATGGAAATTAATAAAGAGTTCCTTATGGCACCCCACCCAAACATTCTTAGAGTATTGATTAAAATGTTCTGAAATGAATTAATTTTAGGGGAAGGCATATGACTTCTTACCAGTTAAAATTTATTAGTTAAACACAAAAATTTTGGTAGGCCTAATTTAGATTCTCTTCGAAGCCTTTATTTATGGATTTCAGGCATGATGATATACATCATTACATGTATATGAAAAAAATGGTTGCATGTGAAAAAGTGGGAGTGGGGGCACCCCCTGGCCCCTGGTTCCAATGTTTTTGAAACTAATATGAGAATATACCCTGGTCCTGACATGGATCATTTATCATAATACATTGTACCCTGCCAAAAGTGAGTCAACTATCGCCATTTTTCCATAGCATTTAATGTTAAATCAACTTTATTCAAACACCTACCACAAAGTAATGTCTGCACTAATTATTGTCAACAATAACATATTTATAAAAAAGTATATTCTTCATCATCTCTGATATTAGTTTCAAACTCCTTTGAAACTTTTTTTCCCGAAAAGCAACATTTTTTCTTTGTAGTAAAGTATTTTGTTAACACCACTTACTACGAACAAAGAAGGAAATGATGCTGTATATGTCTCTTGTCACATCACAAAAACGTTCAGTAAACACTCTAAACCAATTTTAAAAGATAGTCTATACACTTCAACACAAATATGCAAAAGTTTACAAGATTTCATTGAGTATATAATTCTGGCCAATTATTTTTAAAAAGTTGAATTAGCATAAAAACTATTGGAAAATGATATTAGTTGAATCACTTTTGTCATGGGACTGTTGCACACTATCCCTGCTCACTTTGCAAAATTACAAGTTTTGGATTAATTGTGAGGCAATATTTTATTAGGGGTCATGTTTTACTCATCAAATAAAAACAATGATTATTGAAATTTGGAAGCCTGTATGAGCATTTTCTGAAAGCCATTTTTCTGAGTTCAGATGCAAAAATACGCCTAGTAGGCCTGATCCGTTAGTAAATCACAACTGATTATACCCTTCTGAAAAGAAGGTTGGGTCAGCAAAAAAGTTACTTAAAATGAGGAAGAATTTTGTTTCAGTTTGCTTCAGACATTTAATTTTGACATCTTTATTGTTAAAAACATTTCGGTATTCTCTAGCTTTTAGACACAAAATCATTTTTTCCCCAGAAATGTTCAATTTCAAAAGCCAAGAGAGTTGTGATCACATTGCGACTCATTTTTATTCTGGCCAGATATTTCAGTAAATTGACAGACTTATCAGAGGCAGTCAAAATGTTGGTTTTGTTTTTTGTTTTTTGGTTTTTTGTTTTTTAGGGGAGTGTGATAAGATCATGGATGATTAAATTTTCAGATCTTTAGCTGATAATAACACAATGGAAAATTGTATATATTTTGATCCCCTGCAAATTTTGTTTACTGCAAATAAAACGCAAACGAAAATATCTTTACCGATATGTCGGGCAAACCAAATCCATCAAATCCAAAATATACAGATAAAGACAGGGTGGATCTAGGATTTTGAGTTAGAGGGAAGGATTATCGAGACGTGTAAATTTTGGTAGGCCCTGAATTAAACGCTTTGGAAAACCCTTTTCTGGATTCCAGATGTGATGATAGTTTAAAAAAGCATGTGAAAAAAGGTAGGAGCCAGACCACCCTGCCCCCTGGTTCCTATGCCAATGGATTAAATTTTCAGATCTTTAGCTGATAATAACACAAGCCTGACAAGAGAAATCCAGGATTTCGAGTTAGAGGGAAGGAAGAGTATATATTTGTTTTCGTTGAGCTAATTGTTATGTACAGTTGTTGACCATAAGTATGTTCCCAAAAATGAATTTCACTATATATCATTAGTTATTCTGCATATGTTTTATTTTTTCCTGTGAATTTGGTAGACATCCAAAATTAATGAAAAATGGCTACCAGGGCCTAATTTTGATAATATTTTCGTTTGTTGACATCATTAGCTTAAGTATCAGTGGTTTTATTATGGTGTGTATTTATTACGTCACATATTCATCCATTATCTTTGTAATAAACAGAAAAATGATGATACCCTCACAAAGAATAACATTTCTTCTTAAACAAAACATTGCCATGGAATTTCTACCAAATGAGTAGTCTCAAATTTTTGTGAATCAAGTTTGTCAAAATTGGATAAAAGACAAAACTCTAGGAGTTATTGAAAAAAAATAACATGAATTTACTAAGAATATATAGGGCCTAGTGAAAATGATTTATGGAAACATGCTTATGGCCAACTACTTATAATAAAAAATATATTGAAAATATTATAGATAAAATAATTCCTGGTTGTTAAAAAAATGAGTATGAAGCCATAAGTAACTCTAACTGAGAAAATTGTAGATAGATAGTGTTTTATATAAGCCTACTTGTAATTCACATTTACTGGTCATTATCATGCAGATAAATTTACATGTATGATCTAACTGCGTATGAGTGAGAGTGTGGATGCAAGTGTTTGTGTGCATATGTGTGAGAGAGTACCAGCAACACTGTCGGAAGCAAATTGAAAGTGGGGGGGCTAAACCAACTTAAAACACACACGCCAGAAACATCTAGGCGCTAAGCCTTAATTTTCAACACCTATTTCTATATTTGCCAAAAAGGGGGGGGGGGCTAAGCCACCCCTAGCCCCCCGGTTCCGACGCCTATGACCAGTATTGATGTCTCCTATGCATTTGTCTTGTAAGTTGTATATATTATTTGTAATTTGTATTCCTGTGAGGGGACCCATCAATAGCCCCCAGTTTGTAGGGAATCCTCCAAATAAATAAAGCATTAAATTAGATTAACCTGTCCTAGTCTATGAAAATGAAAAGATAATACCAGGTACCTTAACTCATTTACCTTAAAGACACATTGGACTGGTCTAAGTCATTGATTTACAGAAGAGTCCAATGTTTTTCAGGGGTTAATGAATTAAGCAAAGGTGCATGATTCAAGTAATGCTAGCTAGCAATACTATGGAAATAAATCAAGTTATTAATCTAAATTGTTTTATTTCTTGTTTTATTTTTGTCTTGCATTCCATTAAGAATTTTTTACCTAGATGATCGATATGTCACCATCCATAGATTAAAGATACACCATAGAACTACATGGATATTATATTTATTATTGACACAGATGGGAAATTAATTAACATCAGTACTACAATAAACATGAACATTTCACATTTCCTGTCATCAGATTTTCACATTTAAGTAATAAATGTACATGTAAATGTATTGAATTTTATGTAGTATCTTTGTTTTAACCTGTATATGTCAGTATTTATATAAATTCCCAAAATGATCCGATATGTCAGAGCTTTTTTGTTGAATTTGTCTAAAGTTCACACGAGTTGTATACTGTCTTTTTCTTTTACACTCCCTGGCTGACTTTTAATACTTTAATTTCTATGATTATTATAATACATAAGTCACCACAATTTTGACTTGTTCCTATAGTAACAAATGCCAATCCAATGATGGTTCATTTATGTGCCACACCTTAGCTGTTGTAACATGGGATATCAGTTATTTAATTTAACAATACAGATGTAGGAATGATTGTTTCATTAAGTAATGATTTCCACTGATGTACATAGAAGGATCCCCATAACCCAAGGCATATAAAATGTATCACTCATTAACTAAAATAAATGCTAATCTTATAAAAAAAAAGTTGGAATTTTTGTCTAGTATCAACATTAAGATATTTAGATATAACTTGGAAAAACATGTATAGCAAATGTTGGTTCATTGACTTTTGACCATCTTGTGTACAAAACATAATTAATAACAAGAATTATATGATGGGACTAACTATTGGACAGAAAATGTCAAACTGCCCTATAATGACTAATGTTGGTTTAATTGATTCTTAGTCTTACAGTGTATATTTCTCCCAGCTCTGGTATATTTACACATACATATTTACCATCAATGACAGTTTATACTTAACTGTGCATACCTTAATTGATATACATTTGTACTTACACACCAGTGTACATAAGAAATTTAAAAATAAATACTTGTAGTTGGGGTGTATTCATCCATTTGCATGTAAATAGAAAGGATTTGTGCAGCTGTGTATAGTGCGTTCGGGTACATATAGGACAAGGTTTTTCACGATTTTTTCAAAGGCATTTATATCTGGATCTATTATCTTATGTAAAATGAATTCACTTGTACAATACGTATTTGCTCAAAATTTACTACATTTCATTTCATGACGATGGTTTAAAACAATCAATTGCAACGGAACAGCCTGTATTACCTACGGTACTTTTTTAGTCATGTGAACACAAGTGACCAATCAACTGAATATAAACACGTTTACCATATGTAAATTTAATATATAGAACCTTTTTCACATGGTTAAAGAGATTTGACATAAAATAAAATTTGAAGGGGTTGTGTCAAAGATTAATATTGAATTGAGCAGAAATGTTTCATTCTTTCAGTGAGAAGTACTAACAAGTCCAACTGTTTTAGTAGCACATTGTAGCATCTTGGGATTAAGGATGCAGTTGGACAGAATTTGAGTTTTTAAAGTCAATGTGATTTATGTCTGAATATATGCTTTATATCTGAGAAAAGTCTAGTTTCGGAGATTTGTGGTGTTGAAAGTGTCATTTTTATAAAAAATTGTGTTTATTACCTAACAAAAAATTAGCAAAACAGATCTGTGTGGCAACTTTATGTTCCATATAAATGATGTTTTTATATTGTTCAAAGGTTTAAAATCAAGTCATATAATCAGTTCTTGAGTCAGCTACATACTGTACTTAAGTATTTTATCACTTGAGAAAGAAATTTGTCTAAGAACTTCTTTATGGTCCTTATCTTCACCCAAGTTTAGAAAATTCTCAAGATTTGAGAAAAATCTTAAAGTTCACTGTTCAGTAAAAAATTTGTCTGAGAATAATTTTAATAGTTTTATGGCCCTGAGCTGATTTAGTGAGAAAGTTTGCCAGTTTACTTTCAGAAGGCTGGTGAACTTTTCCCTAATACATTGAAGCCAGGTTCTTTCCTCCAACATTAAAAACCTACATGTAGCTGTCACCATATTACAGACAAATTTATGAGTGTGGTGTAAAACACCATTCTTTAGCTGCGGAAGGCTAGCAGTATCTTCTTGGTTACATATTGTAACCAGGTTCCCTCTTCCACCATTGAAATCTAGCTGCCACCATACAGCAGAAAAATTGTTGAGAGCAACTTAAAAATGCAAAAAACATGGAATTTTTGTTTGCTTCAACTAAACATTTTGAACTCTTCAGGAACACCATTTTTGGTCGCTGAATACAGACAGGACATTTACTGGTGTGTTCCATAGAAAGATTCTGTATGATTTATTTTCATTCATTATCTATTTATTTATTTTTGTTATTATGATTCTCTTTCTTATTATAATTTATCATTTCTATATTACATACATCATGTGTATACTCTGTTCATTTAGTTGTAGTGTGTTTGAAGTCATTGTATGATCTTGAACATTTATTTGATATTTTTCAGTTATTAAGATCAAGGGCAAGAGGGCCATTGCAATCTGTTGAGTATTTGGATCTCTCTGATTTAGATATTGGTAAGTATAAATATATTTTAATGCATTGTTTTTTATTCATTAAAGGGACATTAGCTGTGTTTACCCAAACAATTATTTCCAGTTGTTCTACTTCTACTACATGTACTTTATGTACAATAACAAATAAGAGCTATACACAGGCATAAACATCCTCTGTTCCTATATATTTTGTGAAGATAGAGTCAGGTCCAGTGTGGTATTCTTATAGAAATAGTAAGATGAGTTTATCAATTACAAGTGAAATAGTAAGATGAGTTTATCAATTACAAGTGAAAAAGTGTCAATCTGGGTTTTGCAAGCAATTTTCACAAAGTAGATAGGAAATTATGAATTTGAGTAGATAGGAAATTATGAATTTGTTTGCCTGTGTATATTTTTTTGTTATTTTCTATCAATCTAAGAAGCAATATTGAAACAAAAATTTTGAAAAAAGCACCTAATGCCCCTTTAAGCCCTGATTAAATGTAGATATATTACTTAATATTTTTCAAAGAATAAACTCTCAGTCAGTGTATGTAATTTCACTGGAATTTTTTTTTATTATCTATATACAAAAATCATCAATACATTGTATATTTTATTTTTCATTTGTTTTTATTTTTCAGTTTTAATTGAAAAATTAAGTATATGTCCCCGACTACAGACCTTGATACTTAGAGGCAATAAGATCTATGAAGTATCAAATCTGGAAAGCTGTCAACAGCTATGGAATGTGGACCTCAGTAATAATGAGGTAAGGAATCTTATTGACATATATCGTTTGAATGTCCAGGAACAGTTAGACAAAAATCAGAGTTTGTCATCAAAATTTGTAAAACTTGGTTATTAAAGAGATGTGTGTGCGTGACATATTTACTGTTGATAAAAGCCAATATATTAAGTATTGTATTATTAAGGCAAGGCCGTATTGCTATGACAGGCTCAAAATCGTCAGCAACCCCATTCAAAAATTAATCTACCAAAGAATTTGCCGAACTACTACCTACGCTGCAGAAAATAGTTACCCGAGATTCAACCATTAAAATACTTCTTTGCGTCTAAATTGAGTCTTGTTTCATTCGCATACTCTCCTTCTTACTCCTGAACAAGGACGCTGTTTCTTTTAATTTGAAAACTCATTGAAACTAAAATTCAAGAACAAAGACAGTGGAAAATGCTGTGATGAATTATTATAGTCACATGAAATAGGACATTTTTTGAAAAGGGGAATTCCTCAGTTCAGCTTTGCCGATTTTGATATTGATACCCATTTTAATTTGTGTTATTTAGAAACTTGAATCGATCATTGTTTCCTTTTTATTCATACAACACGAATTTTTACATAACTGATAGATTATTTAAGTTTTCAAGCTTACTCACGGAAGTAATAATAGACAAACTCACTATTAAACTGTTAATGTCCAACATCGAGTAAGATGCTTTCCTGATGTGATGGAAATTCTGTTCATTCGTGAGAAAATAAAAGACCAGTTTACTCAATTGTGGTTCTGATCAGATAGCACAAACATCGATGCAGCTAGCAATTGCATGATTCCTAAGAGTAATAGAGTTTTAAAGTCTAGCCAGGTAGTTCTAGTTGATGTATCCACATTGGTCATCACTACCACAGGTGTTTTTACCCTAAATCAGATGTTTAAATTTTTTTTTACCATTTTTGTATTTGAGATATTGATCCACATTTGTTACACCATTTTTACATACCAAATAACAATGTAATTTTAAGGTTGTTGAATGAACATTTTTTCTGTTAAAAAATCGGGGAGTAAAGGGAACATTTTTAAAGCTGTTGAAAGTTAATTGTGATAGATCTATAGTCATGGGACATAAATATTTGCCACTTTTGTTATTTTCTTCTTTGTTTTATAGAAAACTACTAGCTTTTAAATGCACACATTTTTAAAATTTTACATGAAGGAAATTGAATTCATAATTTTAATAATTTTGAAATTTAGATATACTTTTGTCTATTTTGAGAAAATAAGGATTCTGTGGAGGATAAAATTACTGTAAATAAACATGATAATTTAAAAATGTATATATCAAATTGTCCTATATCTACCGTAAATTTGTACAAATTTGTCAAATTCTGGATTTTACCAGCATTTAAAAATTGTTGGTTGTATATAAAACAAAGAAGAAAATAACAAGTGACAAATATATATGTCCCATGACTGTACATGCAAATCTAATTGTCCGACTCTATACATGTATGTCTGCTGTTTCGCAATGACAATGTAAACATATCATAACTGATGCGTAATAAAAATAAGCATCCATAATTTCTTATATTTCAAAGAAATGTTTTGGTTTAAAAATGTACCATGGTATATGACAGCTTATACTAATTTCTGATTTTAGTAGATCAAGGATGTATATTCCCAGGTTAAACAGTAACTGCATGTAGGTACAGATATATATTCTTTTATAAATTCACCAATTCAGATTTTACAAAGGACTTGCCTTTCAGGACTTTCAGTCCTTTGATTTTGTTTGTACTGGAATTATCATTGCTATGATAGATTTATCTTAAACTATGGTAATGCATTATGGCATACCGGCCAACCCTCCCGTTTTGTGTGGGAGACTCACGTACAAACATCGAAATTTTGGAAATTTTGCTTGCCAATCCACTCCTGCGTGGGAGTATAAAAATTTCTCATTCAGATATTTTAATCCCACATGACCTGAAAATAAAAGTTGGAACCAGGCAGCAAGATTTCAATTGTCCTTTACCCGGCCGTGCAAGTAAAAATGTCAAGTAGGCCTACACCCATTCGTCATTTCAAAAAGTCTAAGTTTCGAAAATGTCACAAAACACATTGTGTGTTGGCTGCAGTTGCTTGCAGTTTATGGAGGAAGTGGAAGTTGGGTGTTAAATGAGAGAACCAATACCGAACAGAACTGAATTTCAGGATGTGTTAAAATGATGTTTCATGTAACACTATATAGTTTATAATAGTTGTAAAATCTGAATTAAATGTAGGTGAATGGTTGAAGTAAAATTAGTTACTGTAAATAAAAGATTTAATGATATACATAAAAAACAAAATCAAAATATGGCATGTTATGAGTATTGTTTAGACTGGAGTATTGAACAGGGCTCTACAACACTAAAAAAATTCACTCTTCATTTGGCCAGTGAACTAGAAATTTTACTAGCCAGCCAGGAACTTTTACTTGCCAATATATATATATATATATATATATATATATATATATATATATATATATATATATATATATAACATGTGTGTGTGTTCATGTGTTCTTAAAAAATCCACTGGATGAAAATACAGAAATGAAATAAAATATTAATTTTCTAAGTTGATGTAACATTTTATTGTTTCAATCCATTTAAAACAAGGTTATGAACTGCATGTTGACCTTTTTGTGCATTTTTTTTTCAATCAAGGAGTGTTTATATGCCTAGATTTTTGTTGCTCTAATATTGAGGCAACCTTAAACTTTTTTTTTTTAATTTTTAGCGCCAGTTTCTTTTCGACAGAATTTACAAAACAGACTGCCCACAAGAATTGTAAATTTTGTCTGTAAGTTAAAATCTAGAGTCCAACACCCGTGACCTGATCGTCAGACAAACACCTATAAAGTTCTTTAATTTATAGGTGTTTGTCCGTCAATTGGATGTTTGACTCTCGATTTTGATTTACAGATAAAATTAAAATCGAAATTGGGGCAGAAAGTTCGGCCTAGTCGAACACTAGCCATAACTCGGTTCCAGTATCCCTTTAACCAAGATCGTTTAAACTTAGTAGTGTCTAATGATGCTTCTGTTGAAATCGACCGAGAAAAGAAAATGCCATCGTGTGCTGTTAGGAAAATTTCAAGTCGAAAAACATGAAAGCGATACAACGTTGTTTTTATACAGTAATCCACGTGAGTTAGATGCTCTAGTTTATCGAAACTGAATAACCAAATTGGTTGTTGTAAAGCGCATAACAGACCATGATTTCGATAATGTAATTTCACAGTGAAAACGGACAAACTTTTGATTTCCGGCTCAGGGAAAAAACTGGTCGCAATGTGGCGACTGAATGAGGATAAACACTCGCCAAAATCTAAAAAATGGTCGCATTTGCGAGTGATTTGGTCGCATTGTAGAGCGCTGTTGAAAACAGCTTGTCAACAATATAAAAGTGAACTGAAGAAATAAAGTAACCTATACCTATTAACTCTCATTGGTGTTTTGTAATGTATGTAGTGTACAGATCATATGTTTAGGCTGAAAATGTCATCCACGCAAAATCTCTGAGGGGAAAATCTCCCTCATTGAAGGTTTCAGAGGTTGACAGGTATGGTATGCGTTGTTTAAATCAGAATCAAAATGTCTATCTATAACGTCTTACTTTTTTGCCTCTAAAACTTTGCATTAAAATGGCGCTCTCAAAATCCTTTGCTTTGGTGCCATTTTATTTAATTATAAGTCCAATATCAGAAAAATTAAAGATTAGATAGTTTTAATGGTTCCAAAAAGTTCTTAAAAATTTGGACAAGCTGAAGGTGTTTAGGGACAAGTGATTTCAAAGTCACTAGATTGATTTTTCAAATATTTTTCTCAGCCTGATTAATATAATTTTTCCAAACTCAACAAGGTTTAGACCTTGGTCCTTTTTGGTTTCTGGATGGGTCCACATACAGTTTATATAGGGTACCTGATGTATCCATGTAACTCCTCTCACAGTATCTAAGTTATAAAATTTTGTTTTTATGTTTATGCTGTCATTACAAATTGACTGTTATGAACTGTAAAGTGTAATGTTTATTACTAACATTTAGTTTATACTAATACAAAATGTACATGCATCATTTGTGTATTACAGATAGTCTGCATTTGATGTAACATGCTATATGTTATGATGTACACCACTGAGCCGTAGAAAGCATCTTTGTTCTAGTGTTACAATCTGATCTATTTTTATTGAGAGTTCAGAACTTATGGGATCCTTAAATGTTTAATTACCCGGTTATTGTATTGGGAAGATTTGCCAAGTCATCTACTCCTTGTACTTATATTGGCACCAGACTTGTACTTTCTCCTTCTCAAATAAAACTGCATCATTGCATGTCTCTGTATGATATCAGGGCCTGAAGTCACCAAATTTACTCAATACTCAAGCTCAACTTTTATTTCATTATTTTGACTATAAAATTGTTTATAAAACTTTTGGATTTTAGTGATTAGGAAACATATTATTATTTTTAATCATTTACATATACATTTTTGCGTCACACTTATGATTTTCGTTTAAAAAAACGAATAAATACGTTGAGTACGGTACTCAAGATTTGAGTACGTACTCAAGCATAGTTTTAATATTTCTGAAGTTTTCTTTAAATGGGCAATATTTTTTATCATTACTTACATTTGTATGCCATCAATATACAAACATGTCCTATTACAGAATAAAGTTAGCATGTTTTTACCTTAAAATCGCCAAAAGTTAGTTGAGCTTGAGTATTGAGTAAATTTGGTGACTTCGGGCCCAGGAGTTATAATATCATATGATATCATGAGTTATAATATTATATGATATCATAAGTTATAGTATGATATCATGAGTAAACATTTAATTCAAATGATATGATTTATAATATCATATGATATCATAAATTATAATATTGCATGATATGAGTATAATATATGAAATGAGTAATAAAATCATCAGTTATACATGTATGATATTATGAGTTATAATCTGACATCATGAGTTATAATGTATGATATCATGAGTTATAATATTGGTGAATAAATGTCAAGTAAAATGTTTAGAAAATTGATTAAAAAAAAACAAGATCTCACACTGTAACATCAAAATGAATGCCTCAGTATGACCAGTCAGTTCAGACTCTTAGTTATCTCTGATTCTTTTGAACAGTTATTGATCAGTAATGATTGATTTTTTTTTACATTCAAATTCTGATCAACAATTAGTCAAATGCATTCATCTGACTTGATACATTACGTAATATCTGTTTAGTGATGGGAAGATGTAAGCAGGGAATACTTGTATATAGATACAGCAATGAATATCATTTATTACATCATTGCCTTCAAACAAATGCAAATCAATTTGAAATCAAAATGCCCTGTGTTGGTTAACTGAAGTGCCTGTTTTATGATAAACATTTTAGAACTCTGATACCAGAATAAAATTAATTTTACATTTCTTTGTGGTGTGAAAACAATATGTTTTCTTAGTGGAAAACCAGTTTTACATCATTTTAGTATAGAGTTAATTTGTAAAAATAAAATGCTGATTAAGGCTGCAGACTTTTTCTTTTGCCATTAAAAAAAAAATAAAGTTGACATTCAACTCCATGCTCAATATTGTGAAATCAAACGCGTTAAAAGAATTTTTTGAAAAAGAAGCTTAAATATATACATGCATTGGAATTTGGTCTCACAATTCATTGTTTATCATTGGGGAAGCCTTGACAGTTGGTCTTACAAATTAACATTTAGTCTCACAAGTAAGAGTTCTCCCTAAAAGAATTAACATTTGGTCTCAGAAGTCAGGGTTCTCCCTAAAAGAATTAACATTTGGCCTCACAAGTAAGGGTTCTCCCTAAAAGAATTAACATTTGGCCTCACAAGTAAGGGTTCTCCCTAAAAGAATTAACATTTGGTCTCAGAAGTCAGGGTTCATGCTAGAAGAAATTAGATTTGGTCTCACAAATCAGTGTTCACTTTAGAAGATTTGGTCTAACAAATTAGGGTTCACTTTAGAAGATTTGGTCTAACAAATTAGGGTTCACTTTAGAAGATTTTGTCTAACAAATTAGGGTTCACTTTAGAAAAATAAACATTTGATCTCACAAGTCAGGGTCAACTCTAAAAGAATTAAGATTTGGTCTCACAAATCAGGATTCACCCTAGAAGAATTAACATTTGGTCTCACAACTCAGGGTTCATGCTAGAAGAATTAAGATTTTGCCTCACAAATCAGGATTCACTCTAGAAGGATTAAGATTTGGTCTCACACATCAGGATTCACTCTAGAAGAATTTACATTTTGTCTCACACATCAGGGTTTACTCTAAAAGAATTAACATTTGGTCTCTCTAGTCAGTTTTCACTCTAGCAGTAGTCTTGTTATTTGGTCTTCTGTAAGTATTTACATTTTGTTTCAAAAATCAAATTTGGTTTCACAAGTAAGGGTACAGACTTAAAACCTTGACATTTGGTCTCACAGGTCAGAGTTTACTCTAGGAGTTCATGTACATTTCATTACACCAAGTGAACCTGTTTGTGATCTGTTTTTTTTTTCTCACTGTCATGCAGGTGTGAGTTACTTATATGTACAGTGTATTAACTTCATTTATCGTCATATGTAACATCTCTAGGGTAAATAGATAAATATCATGATCACTTGGCAAAGGGATCTTGTAGATCAAGTTGTGCAGTGGTTCAAATATAGGTACTTATAGTGGCGTAGTAACTAGATCTATATGCACTCAAAAATCTTTTTTGAACAAAAGGTGATAGAAAAGATACATGTATGCAATGTAATTGCATTGATTTACTGACATTACTCATTAGTGTTTGCTTATTTCATATTCATTTGTCTGGATAATGGTTTTTAAATGTATCAATATACAAAATTAATTCAAGTTTTGTAATGATCAGTATGCCTAGCACTATAACAGACAAGTTCATATTCATATCTTATATTGACATTTACAATATTTGCACCTTAAACATTGAACACTAATGCACCCATTTAGTCTTGTCTTTTATCTAATTTGATGCATAGCAATTGCTCAGTTTATTTTGAATTTGCACATGGAAACTCATTATGAAAGATTTGTTCGAGTACAAGAAGTGTACATTAATTGAGAAATATTCAGACAACACATACCTTTATACTATTTCACAGGTGAAATATTGGATGTATATGATTGTCATTTAGCAAATAAAGTGAAAGGTATTGATAGATCACAATATTGAAACAGGTAAAGTTGTAGGTATGAACATTGTATACACTTCTTTTATAAATTTACACAAACATGAAAAATATAAAGAAAAATACTTTAGTCTGACAATCATCCAGACATTTTCTAACTTCATTTTACCTTAGATTAAATATCAAATAGATATGTTAAAGATGATTTGAATGCCTCTTATCTATGTATTGTATATTGAATGGTATTTTATCCCCGATATCACTGTTAGTCTTACACCAGCCTTGTTCACTTTTTCCCCTGAACTTTATATTGATGTGTTCTCTGTACACATGATTTAGAATGACAAGACTCCAAAATGTTGAAAGTTTATGTCGAAAGTTTATAATCTCGGCTGTATATTTATATGATACCCAGTTCTCAATTTACTATATACCAAACACGGGATATAAAAATTTAATTACCTGGGTTTGATTACAATAATTATTCAACATTAATTATAAACCTATACTGAAAGGTGATTACTTATACCTGTTTAGTTTTTTCACCTCCTTAATTATAAATCTGTACTGAAAGGTGATTACTTACACCTGTTTAGTTTATTTACCTGGTCTGGAGATATGGTTTAGGGATTTAACACCATAGAATCAGTGGCAGATGGCTGTATGTTGGTTTGGCATTACATCCTAGAAATTATAGAGGAGGAAATTTGTTCTTTGAGACATGGTGACGATATGCATGTTTAGTGTTTGATAGAGGGGAGGGACAGTAGATTGGGAAGAATAATAATATATATCTGCTTCACATTTCAAGTATCAGGCATAAACATATCCTTTGGAAAATCAATTCTCCTAATTGTTTATAAGTCTAGAAATGATGGCATTCTCAATTTCCAACTGCATTGAGTACTATAGACCTATCTACATGTATAGAGTATATGTATATTTAATTTAGTCCTTTTAGAATGTTGTAACATTTTTCAGCTTTTAAAATATGATAATTGTTGCCAATACATCAGATCCTGTCAAAAATGCTTATCCACATTTTGTTATACCTTTGTATAATTAAACAGAATACATGTATATGCATGTACATATATATTGTTTATACATATATACTTACATATACAATATATATTGTATATACATATATATATACATATACAATATATATGTACATATACATCATCATATATATAGTGGGTGTAAACCAGTACCTCAATGTCACATACAAGTACATGTAGTTAGAACATTAATTTCAACCATCTTTGCATCCACTCAATATTGTTTTTTGTCTTTATTTCAGCTTAAAAGTCTTGATGGATTATCAAAATTTGTGGCAATTGGAACTCTAAACTTATCAAATAATGACCTAACTTGGCATGAACTTGGCAAAATACGCCACCTTCATTTGATCAATTTAAGTCTCCATGGAAATCCACAACTGGAAAAGGATCCATACTGTAAGTTGCATGTTTGTTTCCATTTAAATTTGTGAGGAAACTGAAAAAAATTAAAAATAAAACAAAATTCAAATTACCCAAGCGTCTTTAATTCAAATAAATGAATAATATCAAGATTCAAAATTAATTCCTTAATTTCATTCTTGAGTAAAACCATGGTACAAATTCTATACCATACCTATCAGATACATTTTTTAACATCATGTTTTTTCATAGGATTGAGAATATGGTCAGGTTTGAGTTGACCTTATATCAGTTTCATAATCTTGTGTTTTGATCTCTGGGAATTTGTGGATATAGGTTTGTTTTTATATATTATTCAAGGTTTTTAAATATTTAGAATAATTAACATTTCAAAGATCCAGATTAAGAGACTTTATATGAGAGAGACCTGAGCATGTAGACATTGGTATTATTGAGTATTGACTCAATCAATTTATTAAATATGGGATATGTATTTATTTTATATTTAAGAGAGCAAATGCCATCAAAATATTACACCACTTTCTGTGGACAATCTCAATTTTTACAATTTTCTCCAAACAGTGTTATCTACAATGTACATGTACTCAATATATGACTAAGCATTGAAGCTCAATTGTGAGTTCTTGATTTGTGAATAATATGTTGCGAGTTCAAATTCAGGATTAGTCAGATCTACATATACAGCGTTCTGGCGCCGATGTGTATACAAAAGGTATACTGCTACTCGTCATGCCTAATTATACATACCTGCAAATCATCCTGTCTTTTGTGTTACCCAAATCAGCATCCATAATATTAATTAATTCCTAATAATCCTTTAGTTAGATTTAAAACTCGGAAGACTTCAGCATGTGTTGATATTACAAACGAAGGACTAACGATATCAGGCCACTTGTGTGCTTGTGTCGTGATCGATTACTTGTCTCATTATCAGAAAAAAAAAGTTTACCACCCTAATTACACTGACAAAATACGTAATAAGAATAATAACTTAACCTGAAAAGAAAGAGGTAATGAGTATGACACTGTTTGACATGCACATGTGAATGCAACTCACAACCACTAGTTGTCACTTATATCATTGATGATAAAAAAATAATCGACAATAAATTGGTCTTGAAAATAGTTAATGCAACGGTCAAAAGATAAAAAGGAACATAAATTTAAATGCAATTAACGTTTGGTACATTTTTGTAAACATTCCACTTCCAGGCCAGAAAATTGGGTTGACAAGTTATTAACTTGAATGTGTCTATGTACTTTCAGTAATTTCTATTCCAACTAGCACTTCACTTTGTTTTTTACTTATTCTTTATAAGAATTAAATATTTAGAATAATGGAAACCATGAAAATTTAACAAAGGGGCTCTTCACTGCAATAATAATTATGATAATGATTGAATAAATATGATTTTAAAATGAAAATAATAAAAATCTTCCATTCTCTGCCTGTTTTTCATTTTGATTAATTGATGTTGGCTGTAAAAAATTGTTAGGAAAATTCCAAGTGAGCCTGTTTATGATTTTAATTGGAATGTAGATTAATTCTTAAAAATGTGAATTGTCCCCTTTTTTCTAATTTTAGTTTTCAAAAATGTAATTTAGAAATTTCCAGTAGCAGGAGCCTACTGTGGCCTACAAGTCTGTATTTTGAGTTAGTCAAGAATTTTTTATTTTGGCCAATGAAAATTGAAATTGGTCAATGAAAATTGAAATTGGCCAATGAAAATTGAAGTTGGCCAATGATTTGGCCGATACATTTTCAGACCCAGGGCTAACGCTGATATACATGTAAGACTTTAACTACTCTTTGACTTTCATCAGATTTTCAAAACTAAATAATAATAGCCATTGGACTGAATGCATATACCATAACACATACAGACAGCCCATCTAGTTTCAAAGTCTCTGACATTTAGCTGTAATATAGAGGTATTAGTTATAATATATACCTCCGATTAAATTTGTTTACATGTATCAGCTTATTCTTACAGGTCTACATTTAACTGTAATATAGAGGTATTAGTTATAATATATACCTCTGATTACATTTCTTTTCTTGTATCAGCGTATTCTTAGGTCTACATTTTAAGTGTAATATAGTGGTATTAGTTATAATATATACCTCTGATTACATTTCTTTACTTGTGTCAGCGTATTCTTAGGACTACATTTAACTGTAATATAGAGATATTAGTTATAATATATACCTCTGATTACATTTCTTTACTTGTGTCAGCGTATTCTTAGGTCTATATTTTAAGTGTAATATAGAGGTATTAGTTATAATATATACCTCTGATTACATTTCTTTACTTGTGTCAGCGTATTCTTAGGTCTACATTTTAAGTGTAATATAGAGGTATTAGTTATAATATATACCTCTGATTACATTTCTTTACTTGTGCCAGCGTATTCTTAGGACTACATTTAACTGTAATATAGAGATATACCTCTGATTACATTTCTTTACTTGTGTCAGCGTATTCTTAGGTCTACATTTTAAGTGTAATATAGAGATATTAGTTATAATATATACCTCTGATTACATTTCTTTACTTGTGTCAGCGTATTCTTAGGTCTACATTTTAAGTGTAATATAGAGATATTAGTTATAATATATACCTCTGATTACATTTCTTTACTTGTGCCAGCGTATTCTTAGGACTACATTTAACTGTAATATAGAGATATTAGTTATAATATATACCTCTGATTACATTTCTTTACTTGTGCCAGCGTATTCTTAGGACTACATTTAACTGTAATATAGAGATATTAGTTATAATATATACCTCTGATTACATTTGTTTACTTGTATCAGCGTATTCTTAGGTCTACATTTAACTGTAATATAGAGATATTAGTTATAATATATACCTCTGATTACATTTCTTTACTTGTGTCAGCGTATTCTTAGGACTACATTTAACTATAATATAGAGGTATTAGTTATAATATATACCTCTGATTACATTTGTTAACATGTATCAGCCTATTCTTATAGGTCTACATTGTATTGACAAATTAACGGTAGTTTATTCAAATACAGAAATATTGTTGTTTTAAAGTTTGTATCTTGAATAAGACAACATTTAGAAGACAATGTTACACAAGTCACAACACTCAGATCTTATCTTTCTGATATTATCTGGTATGGATTCTTTGTACATGGATGTATACACACAAATAGGTAATGGGATATTTAAATTTCCACCATTGTTGTCGGAAAGTAAATAATCCAAGAACTAAGTATTTTACAAACAAAATTAACATTTTGATTGACCTAGAAATTGATTATTATGAAGCTGACAATTTTCATACCTTTTAACTGTTGTTAATTGATCAGTTCTGATACTTTGTTATAATTATATGTACCGGTATATATACATATTCCAAAGTAAATCTATATGGTGATAGCTATGTACACTTGTAAAGGTATGACTAAATATATTGATCATTCAAAGTAAATACCTACAGACTACAGAGAACTGGTCAGATAAATCTTAAAGTACATTTGGTCTCTCTCTCTCTCTCTCTCTCTCTCTCTCTCTCTCTCTCTCTCTCTCTCTCTCTCTCTCTCTCTCTCTCTCTCTCTCTTTCTCATTTTCTCACATATCCACAGAAACGCACACACACACCTACCCACACATGTATGTCCTAGCTGCTCAACATACTTTATTATGTGTCCTTATTTAATAAACGTACATGTTTGTCTTTCCTGAATAGACTTATATCTACATATATGTCCATTCTGAACAAACTTACATGTATCCTTGCTGAACAGACTTCCTAAGAAGACTCGCATACATGTACATTCTGAACAGTATTATATTTACATGTATGTTTTTATTGAATAGACTTACACAATGTACATGTATGTCCATTCTGAGCAGACTAAATTTATGTGCTTGCTGAACAGACCTTTTTGCATGTGCTTGCTGAATAGACCTATTTGTATGTGCTTGAGATTCAATTGGAGTTCTTCAATGCAAAGTTCTACAGAATGTACTACTTTGACATAAGGACCTCAATTTTCAACTGTTCTTCAGTTCTTTTCAGTTGACTATATCTTCATGTGTATAAATTTCAAAAAGTTACCAGTTGATATATTCTATTTGTCTATTCTGCACTGTATGGTAAATGAAGTTCTAGCCTGTATGATAAGGGTAGTTCTAGTCTGTATGGTAAGGGTAGTTCTAGCCTGTATGGTAAGGGTAGTTCTAGTCTATATGGTAAGGGTAGTTCTAGCCTGTATGGTAAGGGTAGTTCTAGTCTGTATGGTAAGGGTAGTTCAAGCCTGTATGGTCAGGGTAGTTCTAGCCTGTATGATTGGGGTAGTTCTAGCCTGTATGGTAAGGGTAGTTCTAGTCTGTATGGTAAGGGTAGTTTTAGTCTGTATGGTAAGGGTAGTTTCTAGTCTGTATGATAAGGGTAGTTCTAGCTTGTATGGTCAGGTTAGTTCTAGCCTGTATAGTCAGGTAAGTTCTAGCCTGTATGGTCAGGTTAGTTCTAGTCTGTATGGTAAGTGTAGTTCTAACCTTTATGGTCAGGGTAGTTCTAGTCTTTATGGTCAGGGTAGTTCTAGTCTTTATGGTCGGGGTAGTTCTAGTCTTTATGGCCAGGGTAGTTCTAGCCTTTATGGTCAGGGTAGTTCTAGCCTTTATGGCCAGGGTAGTTCTAGCCTTTATGGGCAGGGTAGTTCTAGTCTTTATGGCCAGGGTAGTTCTAGTCTTTATGGCCAGGGTAGTTCTAGTCTTTATGGTCAAGTTAGTTCTAGCCTTTATGATCAGGGTAGTTCTACATTGTAGGATGTATGGTAAGTGTAGTTCAAGACTGTATGATAGGGGTAGTTCTAGCCTATATGGTAATTGTAGTTCTAGTATGTATGGTCAGGGTAGTTTTAATCTATATGATAATCGTAGTTCTAGCCTGTATGGTCAGGTTAGTTCTAGCCTATATGGTAATTGTAGTTCTAGTATGTATGGTCAGGGTAGTTTTAATCTATATGATAATCGTAGTTCTAGCCTGTATGATCAGGTTAGTTCTAGCCTATATGATAATTGTAGTTCTAGTATGTATGGTCAGGGTAGTTTTAGTCTATATGATAATCGTAGTTCTAGCCTGTATGGTCAGGTTAGTTCTAGCCTATATGATAATTGTAGTTCTAGTATGTATGGTCAGGGTAGTTTTAGTCTATATGATAATCGTAGTTCTAGCCTGTATGGTCAGGTTAGTTCTAGCCTATATGATAATTGTAGTTCTAGTATGTATGGTCAGGGTAGTTTTAGTCTATATGATAATCATAGTTCTAGCCTGTATGGTCAGGTTAGTTCTAGTCTGTATGGTCAGGTTAGTTCTAGCCTGTATGGTCAGGTAAGTTCTAGCCTGTATGGTCAGGGTAGTTCCAGGCTGTATGGTCAGGTTAGTTCCAGCCTGTATGGTCAGGTTAGTTCTAGCCTATATGGTCAGGTAAGTTCTAGTCTGTATGGTTAGGGTAGTTCTAGCTTGTATGGTTAGGTAAGTTCTAGCCTGTATGGTCAGGGTGGTTCTAGCCTGTATGGTCAGTGTAGTTCTAGCCTGTATGGTCAGGTAGTTTCTAGCCTGTATGGTAATTGTAGTTCGAGCTTGTATGGTCAGGGTAGTTTTAGTGTATATGGTAATCATATTTTTAGCCTGTATGGTCAGGGTAGTTCTAGCTTGTATGGTCAGGTTAGTTCTAGCCTATATGGTCAAGGTAGTTCTAGCCTGTATGGTCAATTTAGTTCCATCATGTATGGTCAGGTAGTTTCTAGTCTGTATGGTAAGGGTAGTTCTAGCTTGTATGGTCAGGTTAGTTCTAGGCTGTATGGTCAGGTTAGTTCTACCCTATGTGGTCAGGGTAGTTTTAGCCCGTATGGCCAGGGTAGTTCTAGCCTGTATGGTCAGGGTAGTCCTAGCCTGTATGCTTAGAGTAGTTTTAGCCTATATGGTAAGGGTAGTTCTAGTCTGTATGATAAGGGTAGTTCTAACCTGTATGATAAGGGTAGATTGGGGTAGTTTTGGTCTGTATGGTAAGTGTAGTTCTAGTCTGTATGATAAGGGTAGTTCTAGCCTGTATGATAAAGGTAGTTCAAGCCTGTATGGTCAGGGTAGTTCTAGCCTGTATGATTGGGGTACTTTTGGTCTGTATGATAAGGGTAGTTCTAGTCTGAGTGGTCAAGGTAGTTCCAGTCTGTGTGGTCAAGGTAGTTCTACATTGTAGGATGTATGGTTAATTCTAGCTTGTATGGTAATGGTAATTATAGCCTGTATTGTAAGGATAATTCTGTCCTGTATGGTAAGGGTAAATTTTCTTACACATCATTGCGTTATATGGTGATATAATTTATTTGATGGCTTAACATATTTAATATTTGTTCACTATTTTCAGACCGAATACATGTTGTTGATTGCCTGCCAAATGTATGGATGCTTGACGGAAGAGTAATTACATGTAAGTCAACATTGTACTTGCCATATAATTTTACCATATACTCTTACAAATGTTTTCATTCTGAAAATTATTATTAAATACAAACTAATGAAGCTTTGCAATCCATTTATTTCTGCTTTACTTACAAGGAAAACTAAAATTTGTGATTTAAATCTGGATTTGATACTTGGGCAATTTAAGATCTCACATTTGTGTTTACAAGTTGATAGCTATTAAAGTACAAGTATAAACAATGGTGACACTCTACAACAAAGTTAAAATATAACAAATCAATTGTCTTATGTGTACACCTTGCCTACCTTTAAATTTAACAAACAAACAGATTTGACAAATATAAATATATAACGACCAGATTGTATATAATTTGTGCCTTTTTTGGTTTTGTTTTGTCATTTTCTATCCTTTTAAATTAAGACTATTCAAGAACATGATAAAAGTCTGGAGAATTTCCAGTATAATTTGTCTTGACCTATCTATGGTAAAGATAAATTTGGCTTGTTTTTTATATAAAATAATTTGATGAACAAATATAAAATGTTAATTACTTATATTAAAACATGTGCATTATATTCAATTTGATTTTAGCTGATAATGAGATAAGGATTTAGACAATAGATATATTTGTTCTATATGACAAAGATTTATGGCATTTTTTGTATCCCAAACACTGAAAAACCAGGGGTTTATCTAGTGTGATTAAAAGGGTTTGGAGAAATAAAAGGGAATAGAAGAATAGAATTTGATTTAAAAAAAAATGCATTCATTTGAGTAAAAGACAGAAGTATATGTCAAGATGCATGTTGGTAAAACTCTACCCCCAATGAATACCTCAGGTATTAATGATATTCATATTTGTACATACAGTCTAACTCACATACATTGAACTTGCTTAATTTGAAAAAATTGTTAGTTTGAAATGAAATTTCCCTACACTACAGTATGCCAATATTTCCTATGCTAAAAAACTTAAATTTTAAATCGCTTTGATTGAAAAATCGGATTATTGGAAATGAATTACAAAGTCCAGTAAACATTTAATGAGTTGTTTTGATAATGGTTAATTTAAAGTGGAAGTTTGTCATTGTCTTAGGTACAAATTTGTCACTGGTGAATGAATTTGAGTTAAAGACCTGAAAACAGGTGCATAAACACTTTTGCTGAGTAAAATTCATGTGTAATATTTTGTTTGTCTTTATTCAATAAAAAGAATTTATTGGGTTTAGATCGCATAATGGCAACCCCGAAAAAACATGAACAATTGACCAATGATGAAATATATAGAGGATATTCGACAATTGTTTTTGAATAACATGGTTATTACATCGAGTGAGACAGGAGAATACATATCTAACAAGTGTGCACTCTTGTTAAATATGTATTCTCCTGTCTCACTTGATGTAATAAACATATTATTCAAAAAAAATTGTCAAATATTCTATTTATTACATTTTCCAGTTAAGTTTCGTTAGGCCTAGATTTAACCAATGTTTTGTACATATAGGCTAGGCTAGTCTATAGCTTGTGAAATGTAAACAAACCACATTTTGACACAGGGGCTCGGAAATGTTTTTAAAGTGTAATATACTCAATGAAAACTGGAGCCTGGATGAAAATATTACGCTCTAAAAATGATTTCCATGCATCTGTGGTTTGGATTGAAATACATCACTTGATGCCTAAAAAATTATGCCAAAGCTATCGATAGACCTTGACAGCAAACTCGCTTCAAAGTTAGCCTAATTCGATATTCATTTTCTGTACTGATCTTTAGTGTCACTGAATCATTTTAAAAACTATTGAACCGTTGACCTAGATGGTGGATACATTAAACATTTCCACTGCCTTTCAACCACTTAACCTGGCTCAGTCGGTAGCGCGCTCGACTCTTGATCTCGAGGTCGTGAGTTCGAGTCCAGCCGGCGGCAGGTTGGTTTCCTGTCTGTCGGATGAGACAGTATAAACCGTGGTCCCATGTCACAGTAGGTGTCGGCACGTTAAAGAACCCTCACTGCTCAATGGCTGTAAGTGCCGAGCATAGGCCAAAATTTGAAGCCCTTCACCGGCATTTGGTGACGTCTCCATATGAGTGAAATATTCTTGAGTGGGACGTTAAACAACAATAAACAAACAAACAAACAAATACAACCACTTAAACCCACTCCATCAAAACATAATATCTCCTGTTTTTCAATCAAGACAGAACAAGTTTGTGCAGAGCCATTTTGTTTACCTTTGATACGGCATTATAAATACCTCACACGAAAACCTCTTCTTGATACGTCATATCTACAATACATGTTCAAAAGTTTTTACCATGACATCACCATTTATTGGCATTTGTTAGCAAATGTGATCAGTTTATATTCAAACAATGAATTGAAAATTATCATTACATTATAGATGGGATTAATTAATCGGATTTTCATCGGATTTTCATTAGTGGCCTGGCACTGTATTTTGATTGGCTTAATGAGAAATATCATATTTTTCATTAAGCCAGTAAAAATATAGTAAATTCAATGAAAAATAACAGTGATAATTAAAGCTTTTATTTTATTGATAAATCAAATAAAAAATGTAATAAATGAAATTATACAAGCCGTGGAAAAAAGATAAAATCCAAAACAGAGATTGCAAAAAACTATGAAATTAAGACTAGCATATTAAAAAATACTGTTAAAAGAAAGAACACAATATTAACAGCTGTTCAGTCATCAAATTTTTCTCCAAAACTGATCACTGTGCTGACGTTCCTGACAAGTTGTTCTCATTCTTAGATCATCTAGTTTCCTTCAATGGCAAAAAAAAAAAAATAAATAAATAGTGTAAAATAACAGATTTTTTCAGTGTGTCATTTATTTTCTGTAAATAATCGATATTTATGCTTTCTTTTATGTCCTAATCATGAGTTTTCTTACTGTTTGAAGTTTATGATCTCCATACAAAACAGATACATTGAAATTCATTTAATTTTAAATAAAATAAAATTCAAGGTCCCCACAATTTCATTATAACAGAGTTTAATTATATTTGTTTAGGATCAATGCTTATAAGCATGTATGTCAGCCACTGTTGAATCATAATACAGAGGTTGCTTATAAGCATGTATGTCAGCCATTGTTGAGTTGAGTCATAATACAGAGGTTGCTTATAAGCATGTATGTCATCCACTGTTGAATCATAATACAGAGGTTGCTTATAAGCATGTATGTCAGCCATTGTTGAGTCATAATACAGAGGTTGCTTATAAGCATGTGTATCAGCCATTGTTGAGTCATAATACAGAGGTTGCTTATAAGCATGTATGTCAGCCATTATTGTGTCATAATACAGAGGTTGCTTATAAGCATGTATGTCAGCCATTATTGTGTCATATTACAGAGGTTGCTTATAAGCATGTATGTCAGCCATTATTGTGTCATAATACAGAGGTTGCTTATAAGCATGTATGTCAGCCATTATTGAGTCATAATACAGAGGTTGCTTATAAGCATGTGTATCAGCCATTATTGTGTCATAATACAGAGGTTGCTTATAAGCATGTGTATCAGCCATTATTGTGTCATAATACAGAGGTTGCTTATAAGCATGTGTATCAGCCATTATTGTGTCATAATACAGAGGTTGCTTATAAGCATGTATGTCAGCCATTGTTGAGTCATAATACAGAGGTTGCTTATAAGCATGTATGTCAGCCATTGTTGAGTCATAATACAGAGGTTGCTTATAAGCATGTATGTCAGCCATTGTTGAGTTGAGTCATAATACAGAGGTTGCTTATAAGCATGTATGTCAGCCATTGTTGAGTCATAATACAGAGGTTGCTTATAAGCATGTATGTCAGCCATTGTTGAGTCATAATACAGAGGTTGCTTATAAGCATGTATGTCAGCCATTGTTGAGTCATAATACAGAGGTTGCTTATAAGCATGTATGTCAGCCATTGTTGAGTCATAATACAGAGGTTGCTTATTAGCATGTGTATATTGCTTAACTAGGGCGAAATTTGCATGTCTCGTACACCAGGGTAGATTTAAGAATTCCTACAGAATCCCCCCGTAATAACTTCATTAATACATTGGATTTTTTAAATATTTTTTTTATCATTTTCATTGGTTAGTAGTGGTTTTCTAAATAAAATGTCAAAAAACATAATAATGTCTCGAAAATTACACTAAGGTCCCTGGAATGTGACTTTAATTTCTTTCATTATCTTAACCTTTTCATTCAAGAAGCCTGTTAAGACTGTTTTTACAATTGATAGTACATTCTGTACCTGTTAAAAAAATTGGAACTGACCACAACCGATGTTACTGAATACATGCATGAATTCCCTCCACAGCGGAAGACATTATTTTAACACTTTGAATGACCACCCCCACTATATTTTAATAATTTTAGCTTATTCATTTAAATAGATAATAATGAGAAATCTCATTTTAATTATTAGACAACTTATTTCAGCCATTTAAGCCTTCATTATATACTATTATTTCGTTGCATTTGAAATATCAAAGATTTCTTGATTTCCCAAGTAAGCCCTGAGGACAGTAGTCTTTCTCTCCTGTACATGTAGTATCTCCTGTATATGTAGTCTCCATCTGTACACTTTGTCTCTCCTGTACACATAATCTCACTGTACATGTAGTCTCCTCCTGTACATGTAGACTCCCTTAACATATAGTCTCCCCTGTACACAGTATCTCCTGTACATGTAGGCCCCCTGTACACTTAGTCTCTCCTGTACATTTATTCTCTCCTGTACAGTCTCCTCATACATGTAGTCTCCCCTGTACACGTAGTCTCCCCATACACGTAGTTTCCCCTGTACACGTAGAATCCCTCACAAGTACAGTCTCCCATGTACATACAGTCTCCCCTGTACACGAAGTCTGTCTTGTACATGTGGTCTCCCTTGTGCATTTACAAAAACTCCCCTGTACACATTGTCTAACCAGTAAATGTCCCTGTACATGTAGTCTCCCCTGTACATGTAGTCTACCCTGTACATGTAGCCTATCCTATACATGTAGTCTCCCCTGTACACTTAGTCTCCCTTTACATGTAGTCTCCCCTGTACACTTAGTCTCCCCTGTACATGTAATTTCCCTTGTACACTAGGCTCCCCTGTACACAGTCTCCCTTGTATGTATAGTATACCCTGTACACTTAGTCTCCCTTTACATGTAGTCTCCCCTGTACACTTAGTCTCCCCTGTACATGTAATTTCCCTTGTACACTAGGCTCCCCTGTACACAGTCTCCCTTGTATGTATAGTATACCCTGTACACTTAGTCTCCCTTTACATGTAGTCTCCCCTGTACACTTAGTCTCCCCTGTACATGTAATTTCCCTTGTACACTAGGCTCCCCTGTACACAGTCTCCCTTGTATGTATAGTATACCCTGTACACTTAGTCTTCCTATACTGATAGCTTCCCCTGTACATGTAGTCACCCCTGTACACTTAGTCTCCTCTGTACACAGTCTCCCTTGTATGTTTAGTATACCCTGTACATTTAGTCTCCCTGTACAGATAGTTTTCCCTGTGCATGTAGCCTCCCCTATACCTGTAGTCTCCCCTGTACATGTAGTCTCCCCTGTACATGTAGTCTCCCCTGTACATGTAGTCTCCCCTGTACATGTAGTCTATCCTGTACATGTAGTCTCCCCTGTATATGTAGTCTCCCCTGTACATGTAGTCTATTCTGTATATGTAGTTTCTCCTATACATGTAGTCTCCCCTGTACATGAATTCTCCCCTGTACATGTAGTCTCCCCTGTACATGTAGTCTCCCCTGTATCTGTAATCTCCCCTGTATCTGTAGTCTCCCCTGTACATGTAGTCTCCCCTGTACATGTAGTCTATTCTGTATATGTAGTTTCTCCTGTACAAGTAGTCTCCCCTGTATATGTAGTCTCCCCTATATATGTAGTCTCCCCTGTATCTGTAATCTCCCCTGTATCTGTAGTCTCCCCTGTACATGTAGTCTCCCCTGTATATTTAGTCTTCCCATATCTGTAGTCTCCCCTGTACATGTAGTCTATCCTGTACATGTAATCTATCCTGTACATGTAGTCTCCCCTGTACATGTAGTCACCCCTGTACATGTAGTCTATCCTGTACATGTAGTCTCCCCTGTACATGTAGTCTCCCCTGTACATGTAGTCTCGCCTGTATATGTAGTCTCCCCTGTACATGTAGTCTCCCCTGTACATGTAGTCTCGCCTGTATATGTAGTCTCCCCTGTACATGTAGTCTCGCCTGTACATGTAGTCTCGCCTGTATATGTAGTCTCCCCTGTACATGTAGTCTCCCCTGTACATGTAGTCTCCCCTGTACATGTAGTCTATCCTGTACATGTAGTCTCCCCTGTACATGTAGTCTCCCCTGTACATGTAGTCTCGCCTGTATATGTAGTCTCCCCTGTACATGTAGTCTTGCCTGTACATGTAGTCTCGCCTGTACATGTAGTCTCCCATGTACATGTAGTCTATCCTGTATATGTAGTTTCTCCTGTACAAGTAGTCTCCCCTGTATATGTAGTCTCCCCTGTATCTGTAGTCTCCCCTGTACATGTAGTCTCCCCTGTACATGTAGTCTCCCCTGTACATGTAGTTTCTCCTGTACAAGTAGTCTCTTCTGTACATTTAATTTAGCCTCCTCTGTACACACTCTTGTACAGTCTCTCCTGTACATGTGATCGTCCCTATGCATGAAATCACCTGTTTACATGTTGTCTCCCTGTGCATGTAAAAAAAATAAAATCTATCATCTACATTTTTTTTTTTTTTTGTTTGTTCATTAAGATTTAAAAAATATTGTTAATGTGATCCTTGAAGATTTTTTGTCAAAATTCATGTAACATTTTTGGCAGTATCAAAAGTTACATCTTGTTTAATAATAAATGTGTAATACAATGGCTAGGCTATATATCATAGGTACATTAAAATTTTGGACATATAAATCATAAAGTTTTTCATTTAATTAAGTATAAACTTTGTGTTTATATTTTTATCATAATCCTCTGTTGACAGATAAAGTCCATACAAAAATTAAGTATGTTGAACACATTATTATAAAAAAGAGCTAATGAATATAAAAATGCCATGTAGTGTGAAATCACAGATAATAGATTGTTTTCATAGGTATGAATGTAAATTAAATAAGTTATAATAATACAATGAAAATATTTTTATTTAAAGCAACTTTAGAAAAGAATAATGATATATAATCAATATTTATTTTGACATTTATCCTGGAGAATTTTGTTTGTTATTATTAAATGACAGGAAAATATTGAAACAAAATTGCTTACTGCTAATTCATATAAATGTTTTGGCTGAAGTACAATGGGATCAATGCTGTGTGTGGCTATACAATTGCTATGTGTTTATGTAACATATGCCTTGATAAATATATACCTTCATTTACCAGTATATATACCTTGACTAGCTTATACCTTGATTAATATATACCTTGATTAACATACATATATACCTTGATAAACATATACCTTGATTAATACATACCTTAATTAAAGAATACCCTGATTAATATATAAACCTTAATAAACATACACATGAACCTTAATTAATGTATACCTTGATTAATATATACCTTGTTTAACATATGCCTAGACTAACATACACCTTGAATATATGAATATATACCTTAATCATACCTTGATTAATATATACTTTGATTAATGTATACCTTGATTAATGTATACCTTGATTAGCATATACCTTGATATATATATATATATATATATATATATATATATATATATATATATATATATATATATATATATATATATATATATATATATATATATATATATATAACTTACTGTACATGTATGTATGTGGGTAAGTGTATTTGAGTATATGTGTGGGTAAGTGTAACTTGGTATATATATGTGTAAGAGTACCTGAGTGATATGTTGTTAAATGTAACTTAGTATGTGTAAGTGTAACTTAATATGTGTTAGTGTATATATGTGTATGAGTAATTAAGTGTATGCGTGTAAATGTAACTTTGTGTATGTGTGTAAGTGTATCTTGGTATATGTGTTTGTAAGTAACATTTGTATGTGTGTAAGTGTAGCTGAGTATATGTGTGTATGTAAGTGTTATTTAGTGTTTGTTTAGGTATGTGTGACTTAGTATATGTGTGTTTGTAAGTGTATCTTAGTGTAAAGGTATGTAAATGTAACTTGGAATATGTGTGTGTGGGTGTAACTGAGTGTGTAAGTAAGTGTAACTGAGTATATGTGTTTGTAAGTGTTGCTTAGTGTATGTGTGTGTAAGTGTAACTTGGTATTTGTGTGTAAGTGTAACTCAGTGTATGTAGGTAGGTGTAACTGAGTATATGTGTGGGTAAGTCTAATTTAGTGTATGTACATTTATATGTGTGTAAGTGTAACTTGGTATATGTATTTGTAAATTTATTGAGTATATGTGTGTAAGTGTAATTTAATGTATGTTTGTGTAAGTGTAACTGAGTGTATGTGTGTTTAAGTGTATCTTAGTGTATGGGTATGTAAGTGTAACTTTGTATATATGTGTGTAAGTGTAACTGAGTGTATGCCTATGTAAGTGTATTATGGTATATATTTGTGTTTAATTGTAACTGAGTATGTGAATGTAAGTGTAACTTGGTGTATATGTGTAACCAAGTATTTGTGTGTGTAGGTGTAACTTTTTGTATGTGTATGTAAGTGTAACTGAGTGTGTGTGTATGTAAATGTAACTTGGTTTATGTTTGTATGTGTAACTGAGTGTATGTGTATGTAAGTGTAACTTGTATTTGTGTTTGTGTATGTGTGTAAGTGTAACAGTGTTTATGTGTGTAAGTGTGACTGAGTGTATGTGTGTGTAAATGTAACTTAGTGTGTGTGTATATATAAGTGTAACCTAGTGTATATGTATGTAAGTGTAATTTGATATATGTGTGTTTGTGTAAGTTAAGGTTAGGGTTAGGGTTGTGTATGTGTGTAAGTGTAACAGAGTATATGTGCATGTAAGTGTAACTGAGTGTTAATGTGTGTAAGTGTAACTGAGTATGTGTGTAACTATAACTGGGTATATATGTGTGTGTGTAAATGTAATTTAGTGTGTGTGTATAAGTGTAACTTAGTGTATGTGTGTGTAAATGTAACTTAGTGTGTTTGTGTTAGTGTAACAGAATGTATCTGTGTGTAAATGTAACAGTGTGTATATGTGTGTGTAAGTGTAACTTTATGTGTGTGTGTGTAAATGTAACTTAGTGTGTGTTTAAGAGTAACAGAATGTATCTGTGTAAATGTAACATAGTGTGTATGTGTGTGTATAAGTGTAACTTTGTGTGTGTGTATGTGTAAATGTAACTTAGTGTATGTGTGTATGTCTTAGTGTATATACATGTGTCACTGTGTGTCTAAGTAAATAAGTGATATTTTAGGTGGAGCCAGTGTGTACATGTATAAATATAGTATCTATGATAATTATAAAGTATGATGTAACCTTTATTTGTTGATATATACATTTGAATTACCTGTTTTAAGTAGACATTAAATATTTCATGTATAATATATCTAAAGATGAGATGAAGGTTTACACACACACACACACACATATATATATATATATATATATATATATATATATATATATATATATATATATATATATATATATATATATATATATATATATACCAGTTTATATATATACACACACAGAGTAAAACCTGTGTTAGCGGACAGTTGCAGGACTATTCAAATTGTCTGTTATAGAGAGGTATCCTCTGAATGAAGTATGGCCATTTACTATTAAAACATTCATACACATTAATCAACACATCCATTCTAGTAGTCAAGTGTTCTGATGCAATGCAAGGAAATATCAAGCAAAAGCACAAAATAATAGATTGTAAGAGTGTTTCTCAGAAAAGAAGTTGGGACATACAGCTTAGTGAGAAAATGCCTGCGGAAATGGAAGTCGATCATAGGAAGACTGTCCACAAATTAAAAGTTAAAAATAAAGAAATTATGCATATTGGAGCCAACAACTTTGACCGTTGGTTGTTCGGGTAAGGGAGGTGTTGGTAGTAGTCTTATATAACAATGTAAATCAAGACCTAGACAATTCTTAAACTGTTCGCATACACATTACGGCAGCTTTTACTCTGTGTGTGTGTGTATATATATATATATATATATATATATATATATATATATATATATATATATATATATATATATATATAAACAGTACAAATACAGAAATAACAAGGCACCTATAAACTCACCATGCCCCGGCTGGGATTCAAACTCTCAACCTACGGCACCAATCGCCTGGCCCTTATGCACGACGTCCTATCCACTGCGCCATCTAAGCATTCACATAAATGAATGTTTCGATGACTCTGAGTAGAATTCCGAACATGAGAATTCGGTTGTAGAGAAAGGTGAAAGATGTTTAATCCTAATGTTAATGCAATGGGTCGATTTAACGATGCATATAGTGTAGAGAAATTGAACATTAACTATGGACCTTGGATCAGAAATGATACTATTCTGTGAAAATAAATCATACAAACAGCACAAATACAGAAATATCAAGGTGCCTATAAACTCACCATATATATAAAACAAAAAATCCAGGTATATATTTACAAGATATCTGTGTGTAGATGTATTTTATCACTAGATAAATGTAATGTTATGACCATTGAAACTATTTACGTCTTGGTAATGATTATTTTACCATAGCCAATATTTGTTCTTTCAATTTAGGAGTATACACAGGTAAAAATCATGTATGGGTAGCTTGATAAATTAGCTCCCTGCAGACCATAGAGTTTATATCTTTGCTATTTATTAAGTCTGGCTTGTGAAGTGTGACAAAAAAGACATGGTTTTTACAGCTCAGGTTTGAACTAACTTCAAATATTGATAGTGTTGGTATGTGGTAGGTTTGTCTGATTGCAGACTGGAAAAAGTAAGTGTATTTGTAAAATGCCACTAGTATGTTGTGTGTATATGTACATATACAGACTACAGTCAGTCCATACCATGTCGATACACAAATTTGTAGTAAATACCCTTGTCTTTAGAGTGTTCCAATATGCATGCATTTGAGTTTCATATACATTTTTTACTCTGTGTTTTGTATATGTATAATAGAAAAGCATTCTGAGTGTCTCACCCCTTTCAAGGTTTAGAGGTTTAGATTCTTATCATGTCATGGTCAGATTGAAGACATTAACCCATGTAATAGTCCAGATATATAACACTGAAGTGACAGTTAGGTCTTTTGAATGAGACCTAAAGCCCAAAGTATCATGGATGATAGTATTCATAACTTGGTCTAGAAACTTTCACTCTTCATTTTCAAGTCCTGAAGTTCTGTGTTAATTTCTTTGTCATATCTATATGAATCAAAATAAACAAATGGATAGTTCCTATACCCCATTGCCATGTATGGGAATATCAGATAACTTATAGGCAGTTTGTCAGTATTGATACAATATTTTTGTGACATCATTTGATCTTGTTGACAAGTTATTAAAGTATGTCATAAAGTCATCATTTGTCAAAGTTACTGAGTACAAGATATACCAATATCCATAGGTTCTATATAAAGTCTAAATTATTTCAGCATATTACATATATAGGACCTACGTTTGACGTCAGAGTGCTTGATTAGAGCAAAGCCTTTGTGAGATCTTTTAAAGGAATATGGATTTTAGGTTCCAGGCCATCAGAGCTGAGATTAATACATTATATTTATAGTTAAATGATTGACCTCACATAGATAAAACATTTAGGCTTTTAGTCAAAGATTTGATAGAGAAAGATGATAAAAATTTAAATTTAAATCAACTTAAGCACTCAAATTTTGAATTTAGATTACCTTCAGCACACAAATCAGAGTGTGTTAATGTATGTTTGAATAACAAACCCCCAAATTAATGTACATAAATATGCACTTTCTAAACATTTAATTGTTGTGTTTTCTGTATTTCACTCACATTTCTAAATATTAGAATCATTTATATATAGATGTCATTTCAGGTTTTGACAAGTATTTGAGGTATATATAGCGATATAATTTCATTTTGTGTATGTATACGAGGTCTACATAGATATCATTTCATGTGGTGTATGTATATGAGGTATTAGAGATATCATTTCATGTTGGGTGTATATATAATGTAAAAAGAGATATCATTTCATGTGGCATGTGTACATGAGGTATTTAGAGATATCATTTCGTTTTGTGTATTTATGTGAGGTAACTTGTATAGAGGTATAATTTTGTTTTTTTGTATTTATTTGAGGTATGATATATAGAGATATCATTTCATGTAGAATATGTATATGGGGTATATAGAGATATCATTTCATGTTGGGTATATATATGAGGTATATATAGATATCATTTCATGTGGCATATGTATATGAGGTATATAGAGATAACATTTTATGTCGGGTATATATATGATGTATATAGAGATATCATTTCATGTGGCATATGTATATGAGGTATATAGAGATATCATTTCATGTAGAATATGTATATGAGGTATATAGAGATATCATTTTATGTCGGGTATATATATGATGTATATACAGATATCATTTCATGTGGCATATATATATGAGGTATATAGAGATATCATTTTATGTCGGGTATATATATGATGTATATAGAGATATCATTTCATGTGGCATATGTATAGAGATATCATTTCATGTTGGGTATATATATAAGGTATATAGAGATATCATTTCATGTGGTGTATGTATATGAGGTGTATAGAGATATCATATCATTTTGCGTATTTATGTGAGGCATAGAATGATATTTTATGTAGATATATGATGTAAATATTGTACAGCTTAGTGCTGTTTACTGTGGAACTTGTACTATGTCCAAGCAGACTAAAATAATTTTAAATGACAGTGATTTTAAGTTTGATATTTTTATTGTGCGGAGTCCAGGTCTAAAGAGACATATATAATAACAATCGTCTTAATAAGAAACAATTACAATTTCAACCTGAAAAGTAAAAGTTCATTAAAATATATAATTTGTTAAGATAATTTCTATTGTTAATTGGTTTCTGAATTAGTCAAAATATTGTTAGATCAATAAATTCAGATAAAAATAAAATTTATTAGAGAATATATTTTGAAGATAAAATGAATACTTAGTCATTTTCATTTTAACAATTTTTATATAATAAGATGCTATCCCTGAAATAATTTTAAATAACAATGATATGAAGTTTGATATCTTTATTGTTCGGAGTCCAGGTCTAAAGTGACTCTTGACTTGGACCTAAAGCGTCTTCATAAAAAATAGATTTTTGTTATTAACCAATATAAATTCATTAAAATTCATAAGGTTACGAAAATTATCATACTAATATATGAATACAAAATTTCCAAGGAAGAGAACGTACATTGTGGTTGCATAAATATGTTGACACCCTGTACCCTGTACTTGTAGATAAATTGCATACTAATGAATCAGATAAATTTTGAAAGTAAACAGTTAATCCTTTAATTTTAGAACATTTATCTAGACTTACTCATGAGGACATTGAAGAATCTTATATTTTTACATATTTGATTAACTTTGAAAAACAAATATCTCAATTTTATTTAATAGAAAGAAATCTTATGAAAATGATAGATATATATTGACTTGATATTGAGATATCATTTTATGTGGTTTATTTATATGAGGTATATAGAGATATCATTTCATGTGATTTATTTATATGAGGTATATAGAGATATCATTTCATGTGATTTATTTATATGAGGTATATAGAGATATCATTTCATGTGATTTATTTATATGAGGTATATAGAGATATCATTTCATGTGATTTATTTATATGAGGTATATAGAGATATCATTTCATGTGATTTATTTATATGAGGTACATGTATATAGAGATATCATTTGGTGTGTAGGTATATGAGGTATTCAGAGATATCACTTGATGTGTAGGTATATGAGGTATATAGAGATATCATTTCATGTGGTTTATTAAAATGAGGTATATAGAGATATCATTTGGTGTGTAGGTATATGAGGTATTCAGAGATATCACTTGATGTGTAGGTATATGAGGTATATAGAGATATCATTTCATGTGGTTTATTAAAATGAGGTATATAGAGATATCATTTTATGTGGTTTATTAAAATGAGGTATATAGAGATATCATTTTATGTTGGGTAGATATGATTGTCATTTTGTGTATGTATATGAGGTATACAGAAATATCATTTCATGTGTATATACATGTATATGAGGTATATAGAGATATTTCATGGGTAGGTATATGAGGTACATAGAGATATCATTTTGTGTGTTGGTATATAAGGTACATAGAGATATCATTTTGTGTGTTGATATATAAGGTACATAGAGATATCATTTTATGTGTAGGTATATGAGGTACAATGCTGTCACATGATTTTGTGCACCTAAGACTTTGATCATTAATACTGGATATGCCAAATGGCAAACAATCATAAAATCAACACAACGTAAATTAATCAAATTCACTTTTTCCAGTTTTTGACAAAAACATGTTATTTTGTTTGAACATAATCCCGTAAACTGAAAAACAAACCACAAAAATTGTGTTCTAATCTGAGATCCAAATGTCACATGATTTTGCACACTGTTTAATACCCATGTGGTTGAAGATATAATACAAGTATTGTGGTCCATATTCCATCATACTATCTGATTTTTAAAATTTAAAATGTTGTCATGCACCAATTTACAGCTTGTAAAAATTCTACTGTCTACTTGCTTCTCGATTATGAATATTCATTATGAGCTAAATATCGTCATGATGATGTAGATGTAAACACTGCTACAGCAGACCATGATGCGCAAAATGAGGTAAAACGCTTGTGTAATAAATAATACATTTAGGATAAAAATAATTGATTTTATACGATAGTTGAACAAACTATTTATTTATAAAAGGTTTGTTAAGATGAAGCACCTATGAAGCAAAATTTTCATATGTTTTATTGTTTTGGGATGACAGAAGAATGGATGTGCTTAACCATGTGACATCCAAGTATAGAGAGATATCATTTTATGTGTAGGTATATGAGGTATATAGAGATATTTCATATGTAGGTATATGAGGTATATAGAGATATCATTTCATGTGTAGGTATATGAGGTACATATATATATAGAAATATCATTTCATGTGTAGGTATATGAGGTATATAGATATATCATTTTGTCTGTAGGTATATTAGGTGTTTAGAGATATCATTTCATATATAGATATATGAGGTATATAGAGACATTTCATTTGAAGGTATATGAGGTTAATGTATTTAGAGATAATATTTTGTTTTGTGTGTAGGTATGTGAGGTATCTAGATATATCATTTTGAATGTAGGTATATTAGGTATATAGAGATATCATTTCATATGTAGATATGTGAGGTATATAGAGACATTTCATATGGAGGTATATGAGGTAAATGTATTTAGAGATATAATTTTGTGTATAGGTATATGAGGTATATAGAGATATCATTTCATATGTTGCTATATGAAGTATATAGATATATCATTTTGTATGTAGGTATATGAGGTATATAGATAAATCATATCGTATGTAAGTATCATTTTGAATTTAGACACTGTATATGAGGTACATGTATATAGAGATATTTCATTTGTAGGTATGTGAGGTATATATAGATATCATTTCATATATAGGTATATGAGGTCTATGTTATGATTTGCTAGTATTTTGGTAAATTTAAAGTCAAGCTGTTGATTCATGTTTTGTATTTTGATAAAAAAATCTCCAACTGTCATAAATTTTGCTAGGCTAGAGATATACCTAGAAAATGAAGGCTTAGTGCAACCTGGATGATTTCTGTCTATAAAGAGTGACATACTGTATATAAAGGCTAAATATTACTTGGATAATTTCAATCAAAATGGAGTTATCTAGATTAGAAAGGCTTATGAATTCTGATTAGTTTCAGTCTGTACATGATATATCAGGAATACAAAGTCTAGAGCCAGTCTGGCTCAGTCGGTAGTGTGCTCGACTCGCGAGGTCTTGAGTTTAAGTCCAGCAAGTGGCAGGTTGGTTTCCTGTCCTTTGAATGAGACAGTAAAAACTGAGGTCCCGTGTCACAGTAGGTGTTGGCACGTTTAAAATAAACCCTCACTGCTCAATGGCTATAAGTGCTGAGCATAAGCCAAAATGAAGCCCTTCACCAGCATTTGGTGACTCTCCATATGAGTGAAAGATTCTTGAGTGGGACGTTAAACAAGAATAAACAAACAAACAAACAAGTCTTTAAAAGAGATTTCTAGAATAAAATGGCTAAATACAATCTGGATATTTCTGCCTGTGAAAAAGATATCAAGACTAGTGTTTGGTAAATATTATCTGGGTAATTTTAGTCTGTAAAATTTATTAAATGTAAGAGCTGTCATAGAAAATTCAGATATATGAAAGAGATATACAGGTTTTTGACTTTTTATATGAGTATTCACATAGAAGGATTAAACTAGTAGTAGGAGTAAGGCCAGTATGTATTTACATATTAACGGTCAAATTTTGATATTATAATTTGCTGACTTTTTGTAATAATCAGATAAGAAAAACGACACTCACATGGTGGATTTCTTTTGGTTGATATTAAATTTTGTGTGTAATAAAATATGTAAACACTTGAATCGTACTTATCTGTGTTCTGAATGGGATGTCACTTAAAATTAATGTTTGTCTGTAAGATAATAAACGTATCATTTTATTTTATTATCAGTCAAAGAATTTGGGGTCAGGGTGCTAAACAGTTTCCTTCTAGATTGGCAGAGTTCTCTTTTTGATGATTGCAATAAATTTTTAGTTTATTGGTTTCTCCACAGGGCACTAGCTGGGATTTTCTTATCTCCTAAACTATACGTCTAACATTTTAACTAAAACAGAAAATTTTAATTTGAGGCATTTGTTTGAAAATACTGTATTCTTTACTTTGAAAAATCGAAATTGAGAATTTCTGCATAGTTTGGGAAAAAATACAAGTCATTTTTGCATTGGAAATGGGTCCTGTAACCAGACCCCAAAGAGACCTAGGAATATCCCTGATTAGGGACAGTATGTGTGATGGTCTAAAGTTTTCAGTCTACATCTTTACAATGATTGAATTCCGACATTCTGTATATTCAAGTGTACCAATTTAGTTTATGAATACAGTTTTAAATGTGACATGAATACTGCTTATAATTGAAACTTTTTACTTTCCAAAGAAAAAACATTTTAAGTGATATCAATGTAAATAACAAGACATTTCCAACAGAAAATACACACAATAGTAGTTTGAGATCTGTACAGCCAGGCTATTCAGTTTTACAAGACTTAAATAGTATAGGATCTTTGTGATTTAGTGTTGTAGCAGATTTATATACTTTGTGAGATTATCATGAGTTTTTATGTGAAAGTAAAATACACATTGGAAATATTTAAATCTACTTGAAATTTATATGACTTGAATACAGCTGAATATTCCCTGGTTTATCATTCAAAAGACTAACCATTTATCCAGCGGATAAGAGTAACCTTAGCGCCATTAGTTCTAGAGAAGTCATGCCTTTATGTCAGACTATTAATATATGCAATGAATGATGACTTTGAGTAAGCCTGGGTCTAAGACACACATTATGACCAAAGATTTATATAACAAATGTAGTGATCTTATACATTTAATATCAAACAACAAAAATGTGCTTCTTTGCCCTAAACACAAGTAGTGTTGTTATTGATTTGTTTTCAATGTACCATGGTTTTACTTAAGTAAATCTGTACAGAAGACCAATGGTGACCTATACATGTAGCTTTCATTTCTCATCAAACATTGCTTGGTGGATTTCAACCAAATTTGATTGAAGTACCTCTTGTGGATTGACTTTCAGTATCTGAACAAAAAGGTTACCTGTTGCCTTGCATTACATTTGGACATATGATAATCAGTGTGTTAACACCTGAATTTTCTTCACAAAAAAACACAATTTCTCCTCTGATTTGATACATGTGTGTTGCATTTCTAAGACAATTGTAACAAAAGCTGTTACATCACCACTGCTCTTCTCAGCTGATAATACAAGCAAAATACTGGTACTTAAGAAGGTCGAGTATTTAAAAATCTTTTTGACTTCAGGTACTGTACATTAAAAAAAAAAAACAAGTAAGAAAAATATTTGTAAAGTTATAGGATATTATGATTTTGTTGACACAGATTCCCATAACTGGTTAACATCTTCAGCCTCTCTAGCCTCTTGTTTTTCTGGTGCCTGTATTTGTGTCATTTAAAACATTAATTCAAACTTTTTCTGTATTTTCCAGCCGGAGAGAGGCTGCAGGTGAAGCACTTCTTCCATGACTCTGCACTAACGGAACGACCAATAGTAAGTTGAGAATGTGATATGTTATGGAATGTTTTGCTGTAATAATGCCAACACCTTGTCATTGCAACTCCTCCTAGACATATGACAGGATTTTGAAAACACTTGGCACAAAGGAAGATCACAACATATAGATGTGTATAAAGGGAGGATAATGCTGCTCGACAATTGTTTAGGGAGTTCTTGCCCTTAGACTCGAATTTCTTGCTTTAATGACATCACCATCTTGTTTCTAGAGTTATTTCCATTTCTAGTTTTATTTGTCCTAGGCTCACCATATCTTGTGCAGATATACATTTGTGTAGATGGAGTGATTTTGTCAATTATATACTTTGTTTTTTTATTTTTTTTATTTGATTTTTTGTTTTACGCCATACTCAACAATTTTTCAGTCATATGATGGCGTCCAGTTTTTATTGGTGGAGGAGAAACCCCAGTTACCCGGGTAAAGACCACCGACCTTCCGCAAGAAAACTGGCAATCTTTCCCACTTAATTCGAAATGACCCTAGCGGGTATACTTTGTTGATATGCTAGATGGGGGACTATTAATGCAAATTAATAGTCTTCAAATTAGCCTTGTGTTATCATTATAAGACACTCGGTCCCATTACAGAAACTGGCATAGAGAAGAACATTTAGTAATTTTCACAACTACAGTTAATTGACATTTGATATATTTTACTTGAAGTAAGAGAGGGACACTTGTATATCACAGAGATAGAAGGTTTTTGTATGATGATCATTCTGTCATTTTCAGAGACATAAACTCTCAAAAGACTGGTTTATTCCGACAGCTTTAAAGAAAATAGAAGTCAATGGAATCTATGGACTAAAGGTATAGTCTTGCTGCTGACTATTACAACTGTTGTTATATTTCCATGATGATTACTTTTCAGCAGTTACATGTAGTGTGATATTTTCTGTATTGTACTGTACTTTTCATGATTATACCACTTGTGTTGAATAGATAATGTCAATCTTACCACCTGACCAAAATATCACAAAAATGTTGAACTTTTACCTGAAAATGTCAACCTTACTATTAAACAATAATATCAACCTTACTACTTGACAAAAATGTTGATCTTGCTACATGTCAACCTGACTACCAAATAAAAATGTCCAACTTACTACCTGACAATAATGTCAACCTTACTACCTGACAATAAGGTCAACCTCACTACCTGACAATAATGTCAATGTTACTACCAGACAATAATGTCCACCTGACAATAATATCAACCTTCCTACTGGACAAAAATGTTTACCATACTAATTGACAATAATGTCAACCTTACTACCTGACAGTAATGTCAATCTTACTACCTGACAATAATTTTGACCTTAAGAACTGATAAAAATGTTGACCTTAGTATCTGAGAATAATGTTAACGTACTACCTGACAATAATGTCAACCTTACTATCTGACAATAATGTCAACCTTACTACCTGACAATTATGTCCACCTTACTATCTGGCAATAATGTCCACCTTACGACCTGACAAAAATGTTGACCATACTATCCGACAATAATGTCAGCCTAAGTACCTGACAATAATGTCAACCTTACTACCTGGCAATAAGGTCAACCTTACTATCTGACAATAAGGTCAACCTTACTACCTGGCAATAAGGTCAACCTTACTATCTGACAATAAGGTCAACCTTACTACCTGACAGTAATGTCAACCTTACTACCTGACAATTATGTCCACCTTACTACCTGACAATAAGGTCAACCTTACTACCTGACAGTAATGTCAACCTTACTACCTGACAATAATGTCAACCTTACTACCTGACAATAGTGTCAACCTTACTACCTGACAATAAGGTCAACCTTACTACCTGACAGTAATGTCAACCTTACTACCTGACAATAGTGTCAACCTTACTACCTGACAATAAGGTCAACCTTACTACCTGACAGTAATGTCAACCTTACTACCTGACAAAAATGTTGACCATACTATCCGACAATAAGGTCAACCTTACTACCTGACAATAAGGTCAACCTTACTACCTGACAGTAATGTCAACCTTACTACCTGACAATAGTGTCAACCTTACTACCTGACAATAAGGTCAACCTTACTACCTGACAGTAATGTCAACCTTACTACCTGACAATAGTGTCAACCTTAGTACCTGACAATAAGGTCAACCTTACTACCTGACAGTAATGTCAACCTTACTACCTGACAATAATGTCCACCTGACTAATGTCCACCTTACTACCGGACAGAAATGTTTACCATACTATCTGACAATAATGTCAATCTTACTACCTGACAATAATTTCGACCATAAGACCTGATAAAAATGTTGACCTTACTATCTGACAATAATTTCAACATACTACCTGAAATAATGTCAACATTACTATTTGACAATAATATCAACCTTACTACCTGACAATAATGTCCACCTTACTGCCTGACAATAATGTCCATCTTACTACCTGACAAAAATGTTAGCCATACTATCTGATAATAATGTCAACCTAAGCACCTGACAATAATGTCAACCTTAATACTTGACAATAATGTCAACCTTATGACCTGATAAAAATGTTTACTTTACTATCTGACAATAGTGTCAACCTTACTACCTGATAATAATGTCAAATTTACTATCTGACAATAATGTCAACCTTACTTCCTGCTAATAATGTTAACCTTACTACCTGACAATAATGTTGACCTTACTACCTGACAATAATGTCAACCTTAATACCTGACAAAAATGTTGACCTTACAACCTGATAAAGATGTTGATTTTACTACCTGACAATTATTTTGATCTTACTACCTGACAATAATGTCAACCTTACAACCTGACAATAGTGTCAACCTTTCGACCTGATAAAGATGTTGACCTTACTATCTGACATTTATTTTGACCTTACTATCTGACAATAATGTCAACCTTACTACCTGACAATAATGTCAACCTTACCACCTGACAATAATGTCGACCTTACTACCTGACAAGAATGTTAACCTTACTATCTGACAATAAGGTCAACCTTACTACCTGACAATAATGTCAACCTTACCACCTGACAATAATGTCGACCTTACTACCTGACAAGAATGTTAACCTTACTACCTGAAAATAATGTCAACCTTAATGCCTTAATGATGGGTTTCTTTTGTCATATAACAAATTTCATTTTAATGAATAGTGTTTGATAAAGATTAATCACCTTGGAATGATTATTAATGAATTTTTGCTATAAATCTTTTTATTATCAACAGGCTACACATCTTATGAGAAGGTTCCCTACAACTGGTATACACAATATAGGTAAGTGGACAGTATATAATAATTTGACCTCTAACTGTTAGAACAACTCATAGGTATACAGCGCTCTAGATTGCGACCAAATTACTCACAAATGCGACCATTTTTAAGGTTTTGGCGAGTGTTTATACTCATTCAGTCACCACATTGCGACCAGTTTTTTTTCCCCCGAGCCGGAAATCTAAAGTTTGTCCGTTTTCACTGTGAAATTACTTTATCGAAATTATGGTCTGTTATGCGCTTTACAACAACCAATTTGGTTATTCAGTTTCGATAAACTAGAACATCTAACTCACGTGAATTACTGTATAAAAACACTTATATGTTCTCATGTTTTTTACTTGAAATTTTCCTAATACCACACGATGACATTTTCTTTTCTCAGTAGATTTCAACAGAAGCATCATTAGACACTACTAAGTTTAAATGATCTTGGTTAAAGGAATACTGGGACCGAGTTATGGCTAGTGTTCGACTAGGCCGAACTTTCTGCCCAAATTTCGATTTTAATTTAATTGATTTTTAAGTGGTAAAATCAGGGCAGAAAGTTCGACCTAGTGTTCGATGAGGAGGACAGGCAGACCACAGCCTAATCCCTTTGGGGACTCTGTCGTGGCCGTTTTATCTTGGGGCAACACAATAAAACGACTGCAAAGGGATTAACCACAGTCGGAACTGGAAATTTTATCTGTAAATTAAATTGCTTTAAATGGTTTGAAAAAAAAATTATATCAACTTAAAAAATTAATATTTTATTTCATTTCTGTATTTTCATCCAGTGGATTTTTTTAAGAACACACACACACACACGCAAGCACACACGCTTGCACGTACACACGCATATATATATATTGGCGAGTAAAAGTTCCTGGCTGTCTAGTAAACTTTCTGGTTCACTGGCCAAATGAAGAGTGAATTTTTTTAGTGTTGTAGAGCCCTGGGTATACACAGTAGAGTAAATGGACAGTACATAGTAATCTGACCTCTAACTGTTTGAACAACTCATAGGTATACACAGTATAAAACAACTCATAGGTTTACACAATGTAGTTAAGTGGACAGTACATGATAATCTGACCTCTAACTGTTAGAATAACTCATAGGTAAAAACAATATAGTTAAAAGTGGACAGTATATGATTATCTGACCTTTAAGTGTCAGAACAACTCATAGGTACACACAGTATAGGTAAGTGTACAGTACAAAATAATCTGACCTCTAACTGTTTGAACAACTCACAGGTACACACAATATAGGTAAGTGTACAGTACAAAATAATCTGACCTCTAACTGTCAGAACAACTCAAAGGTACACACAGTATAGGTAAGTGTACAGTACAAAATAATCTGACCTCTAACTGTTTGAACAACTCACAGGTACACACAATATAGGTAAGTGTACAGTACAAAATAATCTGACCTCTAACTGTCAGAACAACTCATAGGTACACACAATATAGGTAAGTGTACAGTACAAAATAATCTGACCTCTAACTGTTATCTAGTAACTCACAGGTATACACAATATAGGTAAGTGGACAGTACATAATAATCTGACCTCTAACTGTCAGAACAACTCAAAGGTATACACAATATAGTTAAGTGGACAGTACAAAATAATCTGACCTCTAATTGTTAAAGCAACTCATAGGTATACACAATATAGGTAAGTGGACAGTACATAATAATCTGACCTCTAACTGTCAGAACAACTCATAGGTATACACAATATAGTTAAGTGGACAGTACAAAATAATCTGACCTCTAATTGTTAAAGCAACTCATAGGTTCACACAATATAGGTAAGTGGACAGTACATGATAATCTGACCTCTAACTGTTATAGCAACTCATGGGTATAAACAATATATTTAAAAGTGGACAGTATATGATTATCTGACCTCTAACTGTCAGAACAACTCATAGGTACACACAGTATAGGTAAGTGTACAGTACAAAATAATCTGACCTCTAACTGTTATAGCAACTCAAAGGTATACACAATATAGTTAAGTGGACAGTATATAATAATCTGACCTAACTGTTATAGCAACTCACAGGTATACACAATATAGTTAAGTGGACAGTATATAATAATCTGACCTAACTATTATAGCAACTCACAGGTATACACAATATAGTTAAGTGGACAGTATATAATAATCTGACCTAACTGTTATAGCAACTCACAGGTATACACAATATAGTTAAGTGGACAGTATATAATAATCTGACCTAACTATTATAGCAACTCACAGGTATACACAATATAGTTAAGTGGACAGTATATAATAATCTGACCTAACTGTTATAGCAACTCACAGGTATACACAATATAGTTAAGTGGACAGTATATAATAATCTGACCTAACTGTTATAGCAACTCACAGGTATACACAATATAGTTAAGTGGACAGTATATAATAATCTGACCTAACTATTATAGCAACTCAAAGGTATACACAATATAGTGAAGTGGACAGTATATAATAATCTGACAACCTCTAATTGTTAAAGGTACACACAATGTTATACACCAACAATCCAATGAGATCACAGATTACTTATAGATGAATGTTGCTTTTTTTCTATGACTTATTCTATCAGATTGCAGTGTGTTGCCTTAGAAATCAAATGATAATATTACTATAGGTGTGTTGGGAATAACACCGCTGGTTACCAGCGACAACAAAAGTCACCGATGGTTCCTGAAAGGTACCGACTTTAACCAATGGTTACCAAGAGCAGCGAAACAAATATGCAAATCAGTTTTGTTGGTAGCTAAACCTGTCCAGCACCTTATAGCTTGGGCTGCTTCTGTAACTTCATAATTACATCACACCAACATGGCAGAAAAAAGCTATCTTGTGTTTTCTCCGTATTAATTATGTAAAAGGCAAAGACATAATGTATAATATAAATACAACTAGATCCAATATCTTCGTTTCAAAGAAATACCATAAAACAAGTATCTCTTGAAAATTATGAGTACCGCAATTTTTAAAGAATAAAGGAGCATTGCATGAAATTTAAATGTTTCAGTTGGAAATATAGAAATAAATATGATGCATTTTGTAACCATTTTTAAAAGTTAACCTCTTTCTCAATATTTCGCTATGTAATACATATACTATAATATTGATATGGAAGACAAGCCATAAACTCTGCAAATTTTCTCTGTAGAATAGACCTGGTTGTACATTGAAGTCCAGGAGCCTGATATTCTGTCAGTATGTTGATAAATAATCCTGTTCTCATTACAGAAAACATGTTATACAAATGACTTGTTTATAAACATACCAACAGAATTTCAGGCTCCTGTGATTGGCGTGGATAATTACGGAACTTCAGACTCCAATGAACTTTTCAATGTATTGAACTATTTGTTCCAGGCTTTTCTTATATCCAGTTTTACCAACGGTGCCAAATTTCAGAAGGCGCCAGAGGTTGCCAATTATACCGATAACGTTCAAATATCGTTGATACCTTTGTGGCAATTTGGCAGCCATGGGTTCAACACTGGTAGCCTTCGCTCACCATCGGTAGCCTCCGGTCGGTAACAATTCCACCAATGGCATTTCAATGAACTCACCTTTTGTAACTGTCTATGAACAAAATGGAGTCTTTGCATGGAATTACTTACTAGTTTGATGTTGAAAACCATGATACTGTTGCTTAATTAGCATGAGTAAATCTTCAACTTGTGATAAAGTTTATAGCGATATCTCAACACTCATTGCTATTTTGTAAAGTATGGATTGATAGTGAGTTATTATTTGTATGAAATTGATGATATACAGCCACTTGTCAAAAATTTATAGACATTTTCATTTTTTACTATATATATTTCATATAAAACCACATTTTTTCAAAACAAAAATGTTGTGAAGCTATTTCTTATTGTACTTGAATAGAATTTTCACTGTAAAACAGAGTGTTTCCAAGTTTCATTGATTATTTGGATGTAATATTCTAATTTGTAATTTCAACAATATAAAGATTTAAACAAAAAGTACAAATTAGATAACACATGTTTACTTACACAAAAAAAGGAATTTTCATCACAAAAACTTTCTGTTTAAATTGATGAATATTTTAATTTCTAATTCGAAAAATTGAACTAAAAATGTATTAATAATAAAACTGTATTCAGTTCTCTGTTTAACAGTGAAAATCCTATTGAAATCTGATAAGAAATGGCTTCACAATTTTTTTAAAAATATGGTTTTATACGAAATATATAGTAAAAAATCATAATGTCTATAACCTTTTAGCAAGTGGATGTGCATGTACCTCAACAGAAATTGCATTTTCATTTCAGGAAAATTTTCAGGAAGTATTTCTTTGAAATTTTTCAAGAGGTGTTTTATTGTATGAAGGGCATGTATCATACTCCAGCATTCAATGTATCTTATTTCAGTGAAATTCATTTCAATATTTTCACAATTGTTTTTATTATTCTGATGAATTTTTAACCTAACTAGTATATGCCCTTTTTTCAGAGACAGACCGACGAAGACTTAAATATCTAGCATACAATATACAAGAAGACTTATTAATAGATCGGAAATATACCAAAAGGTAAGTAATAGCATTCTATATAATGTGTGATATCGTTCAAAGATTGTTGTTGGTTCTTGCTTGTTAGTCCCCAGCTGAGGAGGGGAGCTACTATAGGTTCTGTTTTAATCTGTCAATCTATTCAGTAAAGGTTTGAGTTAAAATTTTATGATTTTTCACCATTCACCAAATAATGGTTTCACAGGTAAAGGGCATATATTGATTCCTAAATACTTTCAGAGTACATGTTTTAGATCAAATTCTGAATAATGATTTAATGAAATGTAGTATGAAATCAGATATGCTTTTTATATGTTAAATTAGCTATTTTGAATTCTATCTTTACCAGAGAATTCCAAGTCTTGAAATACAAGAAAACATTTTTAGAGGACATACTGGATGCCAGACAAAATGACCGGGAGAGATGTAATATGTTACTACTTCTTTTAGTGGTCAGTACATTATTAATTTACTTTGTATTGTGGTCAGTATAATATTGATATTCTTGTTTGATTGGTAAGTACAGAATTAATGTACTTCTTTCAGTGGTCAGGTTGACATTTATAGGCAATGCTGTGCTAAGATGAAGTATTATATAAATGGGCTTTAACCAAAGGGTCTGATTACCACTCATGATAGCCCAGTTTGAGTGATTGTGTCAGTATTGGGAGGTCCAACATCCAGTCAGATCTAAAACTTATTTAAAGAAATGGCTGTTCCTCCACCAAGTACTGTACTTACAAAGTGAAAGTTTTTAACTGATAGTTTATTAAGCTTTAAGCCATCCAGCTTATCAGCATAAATACATATACAATATAATATAAACACACAAAAAATATCATAAATCACATTTACAATCAATATTTAAATACTATAAGTGGAGTGTAAGTTGGAGGCTGAACACTAATTTTGCCTCGACCTTTCCCCCAAAGCTTTTTTCAAAAAGATTGCTAAATTACACAATTGCTTCTTATTGTGAACAGATAACAGCTGTATTAATTTGAACATAAAAGGTCTATGCCAATAGTACTTCTTAATGTATTATCTTCTGAATTGTGTCTAAAAAGGACAAACTAAAATGAAATGATACTAATCTTCTACCTGGTTACAACTACAATTATGACAAATTCTTTCTGACCTTGGTGTGTTATTGTATCTACCTTTTTCAATTAATAAATCATGTGCAGACATTCTAAATTTAGCTAGCAAACAAGTATATAGATTGGGCAGTGATTTACGTAAGTAAAATTGTAGGTAGAAGGTATCTTGTAAATACCTGTACAACTGACATTTAGTTGAATTTTCAAAAAATGTGTTCATTTCTTGTATGAACACATCGTTCAAACGAACTTTAACATTTTCTAGAAAAAGTTTTTTGTTCTCCACATACTGATTGAGCCATACATAGCCAAATCCCATGGAGAACAACAAATCCCTTACTTGACTTGCCCAATTTGGAGTTATATTCACTGCATCAAACATGCTTTCATACAATGATTTTAAAATACAATTGTTACTATAAATGATATATAACCAATATTTTAAAATAGCATATTGCCTCCGCATTTGTAAAGGTACCCTCCCAAGTTCAGCATATATCATAAAATTCAGAGTGCTCTTTTTAACTCGTAAAATATGTTTACAAAAATATAAGTGAACCCTTTCCACCTCATGTGCTGGGTAGAAACCCCATATTTCACTCCCATAATTTAATATACTTGACACATAGGTTTCAAAAACATAAAGTTTTGTTTCCACATTAAGAGACTGTGTGTTACAAATTTTCATTTTTTACCCTGCTCAGCAATTATAGTTTGACTTCTTCTAAATTTACCATTACTAAAAAGAGTAAAACATAAATAATTAAAACTGTCAACTACCTGTATGGTTTCTCCATTATAATACCATACTAAATTTTTACACACTTTAAATCCTTTTCGAAAAACTACAATTTTTGTTTTATCAGTATTTACACTTATATTCCACTTGTTACTATAAACATATAAAGTATCAAGTATCTTTTGCAAACCTTCTGCAGACTCGGAAAAAAGTACAGTATCATCTGCATACATCAACAGAAACAGAGAGATATCTTTCAATTCTAAAGATTGACAGGACTTGTCAATTAATTCATTATCAAAATCATTGATGTAGAGGGAGAATAGAAAGGGAGATAATCCCTCTCTCTGCTTGTTACCTGAAAGTTACTTGCTGATCTTTAAAAACGAGACTTTAAACCGAGGCACTGTTCTTACAAAGTGAAAGTTGCAGGTCTTTAAAATGACATTTTAAACCCAAGCACTGTACTTACAAAGTGAAAGTTGCAGGTCTTTAAAATGAGACTTTAAACAAAGCACTGTATTTACAAAGTGAAAGTTGCTGGTCTTTAAAATGAAACTTTAAACCAAGCATTAACCTATTCACACCTAAAGACACATTTGGACTGGTTTAAGTCATTGACTTACAGAAGAGTCCATTGTTTTTCAGTGATTGGTGTGTTAAAGATTCCCCAGTTCATCAGCATAGCATGGGTAAACATTTGTTTAACTTCACCTCTAGTTGGTGATGTTTCTGTAATTGTGAAATATTCTAGGCAGAATATAAAACAACATTAAGATACCATAATCTAATATTGAAGAAGTATGTTTTGTCAACTTTATTTCCAGGCATCCCTAGAATTTGTCCTACCAACACATTTAGCCAAAGAAACTTTAGATACAGTGAAATTAAACAAAATAGGGTAAGTTCAAGCTTAACTCTTATGGTAACATGGTCACAACAGTTAACATGTACATCAAATCAACAGCATCACAGAAACCTAGCATCTATCATAAGTGTGGATTTTATATCAGTTTAATATCACAAGTGTTTAACAGAAAACTGACCTGACAAAAAGTAAACCAATCATCAACAAACATCACAGATAAGTATCCTGTATACATCTTTATATGATGACTTATATATTATGAATTATCAGTGCTTACTGGAAATATACATCATTCACATCTTATGTATGTCATTTGCATTTTAGAATATGTAAATATTTTACGGTTTAATACAGTGTATCATAATTTATCATTCTATATCTCCTGTTCAAATCACAGAAATATTGAATTGGATTTTGAATCTTGAATTTTAAGTAGTGTTTAACGCCACACTCAAGAATTTTTCAGGTATATGGTGGCGGCTGGTTTTTATTGGTTTAGGAGAGAACCTAGTTACAATGTACACTGGAAGAGACCACCAGCTATCTGCTAGTAAACTGGCAGACTTTCTCACAAAAATCAGTTAAGGTTCTAGCAGGGCTTAAGCGACTAGGGCACAGAGGCCCCTTAAATCGGAAGGAACAAGTGATGCACTGTATTGATATAACTGATAACCTGAAGTCTTTTTTGTAGCTCTATGACACTAATATATAACACATTTTATGAATTACAGAAATGTTTACACAATGGATTTGTTTTTGTTACCGAGGGATGTACGGTGTTTGATAGTGTGTGTTTTACTTGGTGCTGTGAAAGCTGACAAAGATGAAAGAGAGGTAACTCTTAATTACTTTATGACTCAAGACCATAAATAATGAATTGAAGTAAATATTGTAAACCTTAAGTCACTGCATGCATATCAAAGAAGATGCATAAATATACTGGCATAATGATAAGTTTCTTTGATTTATACATAACCATCGTTTAGTATGCTTATAGATAATGATTTTTTTCATCAATTAACTGATGTATCAGAATAAATCTTACTGAGTAATTATGAAACTAGATCAGGCATTGTGTGAGTGTGTGTATCCAGATATATACATGTACATTATAACATTGGCTTCAAAGAATGAATTCATTCTCCTAAATAACCTTTGATAAACATGATAAATGACATTCTGAAACTTTGAATATTAAAATGCTAAAGAATTCAATAAAATGACACCTGGTCAGATTATGTGAGAAGGTTTTTAATTGTGATGGAATCTGTCATCTATAGAGACGAAATTGGGAATTATCATTAAGATCTGTTTCTTATGTGTTTTCTACTTGTAGGATGGAGGCTTGTATGACAAACTTTATCTCTGCTTGTTTTACACTGTATCAGAGCTTACCAAACTCAGTCATGCTACAAATACCAAACAATCAGCCATTAGATCTAAACTTAATACATTGTAAGTATACCTGTATGTACATGTTTCTGTAGTTTTAGTTCTGTATATTTTGCCTCTAGAAGTACTGAAGCTCTATAAAGTTTGACTTGCACCACAAATAAATGGCAAAGTGGTGATGGTTCTTTAATGTGCTGTGGCTATCATGATTCAGGACTTTAATTCTACATACCATCCAAAAATCCGGTAACTCTAACTTCCTATGCTTATCCCGTGACAAAGGATTGGTCAGTCATTGAAAAATCAGAAATCATCAGTCTTTTAAAAGATTATATGTTTGATTTTATAATTTAGATGTAAAATAGTTTAAACCCCCATACACATAAGGAATGTATTTATTTTCTAGCTACAGTGACCTAGAGATGTATACTTTTTATGATTTATACTTTTAATACATCATTACATGTTATAGATATGTTTCAGATTTGATTTTATCATATGTAACCAGTAACTCACTAGTGATATCTTAGATGAGATTTTGATTGATTTCAGGTACAGAGATTATAAATGTTTATTAGCATCAGAAGTTGTACAGTTACTTTGTATTGTTCCTGCTTTCTTTGAATACATCCAAAAAGATGTTGGTATGTATGTGTGAATTTTTAAAAGTGATTAAAAGTAATCAGAATCACCTGTTACAAACTTGTTATTGTGAAACCAGATAAGATAATTTGAGAAAATCTAATGTACAAATTGGCATCAAGTTTCAGACTCTTTAAAATAATTTTCAAACACAGCATTTAGTGTACAATATGTTATTGTTTATGTCTAATTACAGGTGTGACAAACCTGGTTATGACAGCAACAGGTGACAATATGATCACAGAAAGAATTTCACTGATTACTGCCTCTGTTACTCAAGAAGGAGTAAGTTCCATTCATGTTTTACTTCCAGATGATGTGTTGTATTAACATAAGTGTTGTGTTTATAGAAAATGATACAGATTTTACATTTGCCATACTTGAAGTTTTTTAGTAAAATATGACTCACCAATAACATTTTAATATGATTGATGGTACCACATATACTAGCCTGGAGGTAAGATTTTCTGGGGTAAATTTTCATTCTTACAAGATAGTACCAACTTCTAGGCGAGTCATAGTTGGCAGGCAGAAAACTGATATTCCCAAAGGTAATATGTGAAAAGTCATGTTAGAGACCAGGATCAAATTATTGTTGTCACAAACTAAGGGCCTCCTTCAATTTCAGGCTCCTAGAAACTAGTGATCGGAGCCAGTTTGGCTCAGTTGGTAGTTGGTAGCCGGCACAGGTCAGATTCCTGTCCTTCGGATGAGACCGTAAAAAAATGAGGTCCCATGTCATAGTAGGTGTTAGCAAGTTAAATAACCCTCACTGCTCAATGGCCGTAAGTGCTGAGCATAGGCCAAACTTTAAAGACCTTCATTGGCATTGGTAATGTCTTCATATGAGTGAAAGTTTCTTGACAGGCTAATTCTAGGATATGAATCAGTTTTTATAATGTCAGGCTCATAGAAACTAGTTATTAGCCATAGACAGGCTATCTCTAAGATATGAATCAGTTTTTATAATGTCAGGCTCTTAGAAACTAGTTATTAGCCATGGACAGGCTATCTCTAAGATATGAATCAGTTTTTATAATGTCAAGCTCTTAGAAACTAGTTATTAGCCATGGACAGGCTATCTCTAAGATATGAATCAGTTTTTATAATGTCAGGCTTTTAGTTATTAGCCATGGACAGGCTATCTCTAAGATAAAATCAGTTTTTATAAGTCAGGCTCTTAGAAACTAGTTATTAGCCATGGACAGGCTATCTCTAAGATATGAATCAGTTTTTATAATGTCAGGCTCTTAGAAACTAGTTATTAGCCATGGACAGGCTATCTCTAAGATATGAATCAGTTTTTATAATGTCAGGCTCTTAGAAACTAGTTATTAGCCATGGACAGGCTATCTCTAAGATATGAATCAGTTTTTATAATGTCAGGCTCTTAGAAACTAGTTATTAGCCATGGACAGGCTATCTCTAAGATATGAATCAGTTTTTTATAATGTCAGGCTCTTAGAAACTAGTTATTAGCCATGGACAGGCTATCTCTAAGATATGAATCAGTTTTTATAATGTCAGGCTCCTAGAAACTAGTTATTAGCCATGGACAGGCTATCTCTAAGATATGAATCAGTTTTTATAATGTCAGGCTCTTAGAAACTAGTTATTTAAGATATGAATCAGTTTTTATAATGTCAGATTCCTAGAAACTAGTTATTAGCCATGGACAGGCTATCTCTAAGATATGAATCAGTTTTTATAATGTCAGGCTCCTAGAAACTAGTTATTAGCCATGGACAGGATATCTCTAAGATAGGAATCAGTTTTTATAATGTCAGGCTCCTAGAAACTAGTTATTAGCCATGGTCAGGCTATCTCAAAGATAGGAATCAGTTTTTATAATGTCAGGCTCCTAGAAACTAGTTATTAGCCATTGTCAGGCTATCTCTAAGATATGAATCAGTTTTTATAATGTCAGGCTCCTAGAAACTAGTTATTAGCCATTGTCAGGCTATCTCTAAGATAGGAATCAACATTATTGACTTGTAGAATTAACTCACTTCAAATATACAATGTAGACTTTGACAGTCTGTCTGTAGATTCTTCAAAAGCTTGTTTTTGTAGGAACTAACATAAATAATGGATAAAATCCGTAATTGTTAAATGACCTGGTTATATTATCACAGTGTATAAATTGTATATGTACTGAAATGTTCAAGAATTCTCCAATAAATCCCCTAAGCCATCCTTGCCATGTTTTGCCAGACATATGTATGTGTATTTTTCATGGATTGTTTGTAGTTAGTAGCTTGCTTAGTATTTAACAGAGTTTTGGGCTTTTGTTTTGCTAAGATATTTTGTATGTCAAAATCCTCTTAGTGGATTTGAAAGATATTTTGATACCAGTATTTTCAAGATAAAATTTTAGTGAGATGATTTCAGATACACCCCATACATTATCATGATGAAATGAACATGTACAGTGGTTATAATTCAGGAATCTGGTTATTATTTTTTCTAAAATCAAATAGGACTTATATTTCTCAAATTGTGTTTGTAATTTCATATCTTTCAGGGAGAGATAAGGCAGCTTTATGAAGAATTATCTGAACTACTACTGCAAAAGGTGCAAGAGCAGTCAATGACTATCAGCAATAAAGTGCCAAAATTGTCCCAATCAGATGAAATACTCACAGTAAGTATATAATACATAACAACCATACACTTTTTATATTGTAACCAGATAAATGAACCAGAGGTTATTCAGTTTTTAGGACATATTTCTTTTAGGTTCCTTCAGATGCATAAGTTTTGAGTGGATTGATATTATGCAGATATTATTTCATATTTAAAAAATCTGATTTAATTATCCGAACAACATGTATATGACAAAGGGAAATTGAATGAATTTACAAACATGTAGTTATAAATAAAATGCATACCTGACCAAGACCATAAACTAAAATCCACAACAAATGTAACAAAGAAAAAAACAAAGAAAATTAAATCTCAGTGTTTTTAAAAAGGTCTATAGATGATACAGTTTTACAAAGGGTCATCATTTTACAATGATTGACTGCCTGTGTACCTACTGTATTGACATTAAGCTTTGAGATATTCTTGAATATTGACAAAATTTATTCATTCTAAATTCTTATGTTTCCAACAACGTTCATTAAGGTTGGTTGTGAAGTTTGATCAGAGGTGAATTATATGTACACTGTAATGAATTATATATTTTTTATTTGCATACATTCATTATTGGAAAGTTGTATTAAAGAAATCTTATTAAAGTGTTAAAGAAGTTATTTTCTAGAATCACTAAGAATTTTAGAATGTTTATTGTTAAATTAGTTATATGAAGGCACTTTTTTTTATATAATTTCAGTCTAGAAAGGCACTTCCAATAAAGGAGTCCTCGGCTTTAGATATGGCAGAATTTCACGCTAAAGGCATAACTAGTCCTGATAAAGACCCTCCACGGGTATTGAGTGCAAAGAGAATGGCTGAGAAGAATAAAAAGAAATTCCCACGTAATTTCCTTTTTATTTTTTCATTTAAATAAATACAGTATGTGTTTTTTCAGTATAAATAGATACATAACTTCATTTACTTCATGTAGATTTATTTGATTCTCTTTTCAGCTCTATTTTCAGATTTTTAAAATTTTTTTTATTATTATGAAATGATTTTGGGTATAAATATTTATATACTTTTATGTATACTGTTATGATTATTATGGTTATGTTTGTTTTCCAGATCTTGGTGATCCTCTTTTGTTAGGTCCTCAGGTAAGGAGACAGATTTGTAATATTATGAAACAGTATTACTTCTACAAAAGTAGAAAATTTTGTTGTGGTTTTAATTTTGTTTTTATCATTGTTTTCATTTATCAGCAGAATTTAAACCATGACAAATATTACATACATTATACCTAGTAATAGGTTTCTTCACAAACAGGTTTTTTTTATATATATATCAACAAAAGTTAATGTCAACAATTTTTTTTTTTTTTTAAAACAATGAAATTTTAACCCCACAAAATTTCCTGATTCTACATTATTATATCTGCCACTTTGAATTCAGTATTAAGAAACAACCAACAGTCAGATACAATCATATTGTTGTTTCTGAGACTTGTTCACTTATATGGTAACATAAATAGTTATGTGTGAAGTGCCACAAGTTTTGACCTTTGCTGTGGATTTCTGCTCATGCAGAGTGGTGTTCATTGATGTCCTGCTGTGACACAGTGCCTTGGTATTATGTCTCATTAGAAATACTTTACATCATTTGACAAGTTCTTTGTGAGGAAATAGTTTCTACCTGTGTTAAATAGTCAGAGATTTGACTTAATTCAAACTTGAAATTACTCATTTACAAGTGCAATTCTTTACCACTGGACTTTATGAAATTACAATTACTTTGTTAGTGTTTGTTCTACCTTTCAGCATTAAGACATTTTGTTAATGTGATTTCAAATTTCAGACTGTTGGGAAAATTGTGTCGTTGCCACAACCTTTTGTGGCTTTGGTTGCCATGGATTCTGTTCCAGGTGAGTTGCTTTGTTACAACAAATTATCTACCATTAGTGAAACCAGAGTATATTGGAATTTTTACTCTATTGATCATACTTGCGACATCTGTGATACTTCATATTATAACAGTGTTGTTAAAACTTTATTATCTGTCAATGTTCTACCATATCTACATTTATAGGGTTACTTTTTTTTAGTTTGTTTACATCTGATATAATACAAATAAACTCCACTTTTGTACAAAAATTCTAAATTCTAATAAAATATTTTTATTTTATTGTGTGGTTATTGTAACATTCATTTATTTTCTCAATTGAATCATATTTAAAACATCACTTACATTTGTATTATCCAGATTTATCTCCCTTTAACATTTACTCCATTTTCATGTTATGTTATATATATATATATATATATATATATATTTATATATATGATGCATTTCAGTGGCTAATGGTGCTATGGAGAGTAATGTTATGTTATATTTCAGTGGCTAATGGTGCTATGGAGAGTAAACTGAAAACCAATGATGATCACTATACCTATGTCAATATGGACCAATTAGCATGGGATGATGATCTCGCATTTTGGAAACCAAGAGGGGCAATAGGAGACAGGTACAGTTTTAACATATATACGTAATTATATATATATGTATACTGTGTTATATATGTAGTAGTGATATGTGCTAGATAGATGTCAGTGTGATATATGAGTGTTTCTTTAGTACTCCATGATTCTGGAGATATGACATGTTGGGAGACTCTAAGATATAGTATTATATGCTTAAGGAGGCTTTGATTCAGTTTTAATGCTATATATTGCTGAATCTGGACAATTCCAATTAACAGGGCAAGATGAGAGGGTTAATTGAGAATACCTTTATTCCACTATATCTACATATTGTTTGCTATTAAGCGGTAGCCTGAGGAGGTTTATACATCATCCAATGAGGATAGAAACAGATAGTTTTTTCTTCTAAATTTTGGTCATCTTGAAATCTGGATAACTTGATAGTGGCAGTCCTATAAATTTTACAAGAACATTTGGTGATTTTGTGTTCTTGTGTATGTTTGTGTGAGCATGCTCTTGTGCACATACATACATACACACACACACGCTTACCTGAATTTTAATTGTTATATTCATTTCAGTATTCACTCAGTTGTCTGATATGTAAATAATATCTAATTAAATGAATATGTAAATTATATTTAATTTGACTAATAAAGATAATGTGATATATTTCAGTATACTTGAAGAGTTTGTAGACCTCAATAAACTCAGAAGCAGGTAGTCCATGGCCCTGCATGTAGTTCCACTTCTATATCCATTCCTATATATTTCATTTACACACTCTTTCTGCTGTTTTTCTCTGGTACAATTGTACACATAGTATTAGTATTAAGAGTAAGCTGATTTAGATTTTTATTACTGCTTTAAAAGTTATAAACCTTAATCAATTTCATACATTGTTATCATTAATACTGTGGAATCAGAATTTTTCATTTTGCTGTTTTCATTGATCATCGAAATTTAAACCATGACAAAAGTTTACTAATCATAGTAATAGGTTCCTTTACAAACAGGCTTTTTTATTTCAATGAAATTTTATGTCAATTTATTTGTTCTATTTTAAAACAAGGAAATTTTAACCCCACAAAATATTCTGATTCTTCAGTATATTGGCTTGAACTCATTTTCAGCTGGAAAGATTTTTATAATTTTTTTTATAAATATGTGACTAATGAGAATATCAACAGCAGATAGTTCCTGTGATAACATGTTCTCAACATTATTACTGAATAATTATTCCTTATCAGGGAATATCCTTTTTACTAAGCTGTTGTGTTAAACATGTGACACTTTACTTATTGTAAACAAAAGTCATCATCACTAATATCAAAGAGAAATGAAGTATTTATTACTTTGATAATAAAATTCTGATCTGTTGGTATTTGAGCACACATTTTTATCTGTGTTTAATTTTTCAGAAAATAAAATTATATCAAATTGTAGTGGGCAACTGGTTCAGTATTTAATTAATGAAATGTGTGGAAGTGATATTAAATTTAGTGTCATTTTTCTGTATTATAAAAGCTTTGGTTTAAATATACATAATCATTTGTAAGTTTATAGACATGTTTAATGATTTAAAATTAAAGATCCCCATTTGCACTTTATCTAATCTTCACAAAAATTTGATATATTTTAACTTTTATATCTACAAAATGTATATGACACAGCAAACACTATAGTCAGCTTCAGTTAATCAACAGCTCTGACATTGTCAGTAATGACAGTACAAATGTTATAGATGACTACTATACACAGTCATTTTCTACTTTAATCATGTTAATGTTATTTATGTTTCTACTTTAATGTATATAAACATGCTTTTATTATGATTTGTATTAGTAGCTGTTAATATAGGTTTATTTATTTCTCACCAATAATAGGTAGTTAGTATAATGTAGTTTAGCCATATGCATTGATTTAGTTTTCTATTAGAATTATATCTACCCAGGAAAACACTAAGATTTCAAATCTTATAATGATGATAATTTACATATTTATGTTTATAGTTATACATATAGATATAAGATAACTGTAGTCCAATACTTTGATTGTCTCTGTTTTGATGATTTAATACATTGATTATACTTCAACCTATGTCTTTCTCCACTGACAAATTACTGAAATATCTGATGCTTTGTTACAATGATTTAAATGCTTTTCTTCCCACATTTCAACTTGTTACAAATCCAATTCTTGACTCACTTTTTCCAGTTTTTGCATGGAGTGGTTTTTATTCTGAGGATCAAATTGTGAAATCATTGCACTTAGAGTGTACTGGAATTATACTTACTGCAAGTTATTTCTTCTTTCCCTTCATCAGTTTCATATTAAAACATTAAAATGTTCTTCTGTTGTTAAATAGCTGTTGTCAGTCATTTTGATGACATTTTTTCACATTACAATATACAATTGTAAACACACCCTCTCCCACATCATCCATCCAAATGTTTTGTCAGGTCAGCTGCCGTTGACCATTGAACCTGGAAATATCAAATATCAAATGTTGCTTCATTGAAAAATGATGTGTTACTCCAAAAATAAGGTTTTTCTTTGACTTTCACTTGTATGTACATGTGAGTAAAATATTTGTATTACCACTAACTGTTAAATGTGTTTGCTATAGATGTACACAGAAAAGGACATAGGGAAAGTCATCATACACTCTGAAGATGAGACATCTTTGATATTACTGTGACCTTCATTTTGACCCCAATCATACATGTCAAATTTTACACTTTCTAGTCTGAAGAATTAATCTTAAAGTGATCAATGATTTTCATAACATTTTAGAACTATTTTGCAATACTTCATCTGACTAAACTTGTTAACTGGAAATAAGAATTTTTCAACATTTTTTTTTCACATTCAAAACACATTAAATTACATGTATGTGATATAGTTGAGATTTTCAATAAAGGAGATAACTCATACTGGTTCCATGTCATTGTCACAAATGTTGTTGGAGTCATATCATATCATTTGGTATTTGTCTCCTAGGGACAGTTTATTGTTGCTACTGATGATTGAGAGGTTGTTTTATCAATAATTAAAGACATCTATTTATTTATCATTTTTAGGCTATGGATATTATACAAATATTATTTTTAGGCTATGGATTTTATACATTTATTATTTTTAGGCTATGGATATTATACAAATATTATTTTTAGGCTATTATACGTTTATTTATCATTTACATTTGCATTGTACATGGAGTTAACATTCTAACTTTTTCTACCATCACACCATTAGTTAATGTCATTTGAATACAAATTAATTTTAACATTCATGTGAATGTTTTTATACAGGCTGACCATGCACACTGTGGAAGACTTACAAAAGGAACTAGAGAGAAAGGCCAATGTAGTGGACAGAATAAAGAGACCCAATTCCCCTGACTGGACACCCCCACAAGAACCAACTACACCACTTATATACTCACCCAGACATACACCAATTACACCCCCAGAAACGCCCAGACCAAAGGTATCAATTTAACTAGTACATGTAGTATCATAATATATGTCCTCTCTCTCACTCTGACTATCCAGAAACATATTTATATTCATTTTTGTCTGATACAAAACATCATTAATTATGTCTTTTATTGTCTTAAATAAAATATGTTTAAATAAATATATCAGTATCACAATGTCATGTTTATATTTAAGTAAATGGATCAGAATTATAAACAAAGATGATACTATGTAATTGTACTGTAACTCAAAGTTCTAAAGATTATATATTTTTCAAATACATGTGCTGGTATCTTTGTAATTACTTTACAATGTATTATAAGTAATGGGTATTCATTGTAAATAAACAAAAACTTCCTCTGTACATGTAATAGAATTGAATTTAACTTACGAATCTCAAAAGTAACAGTTGAAATATGTAAAGGGAAAACAATACTTTTTTAAATTTCACCATGAAAACAAATTGCTGTACCTCAAAGATTTTGGCATTTTCTATATAAATGATATGAAATACAACTCATGGCAATTGGAAATACATGTAGATAGTGGACACTGTTACTGATAAATAGTAAATATTATATTATAGAAAAAGCATGTCAGAATATCACTTCATGGATCTTTTGACTCATTGGTGAGTTAAGACTAATTGTCAGAGTTCGGAGAAAAGGAAGAATAATCTATAAATAAGATATGGTTGTTTGACATGTATATTACCCGGAATATTATTTGGGCTATATATTCAGATGTTCTATCTTTCCTTGCTGTCTGTTCTGTTGTAAAAGAGTTACAAATCAGTCAAACTTTGATTTTCTGAAAACACATGGAAATATTTGTAATCAATCTGATATAGAGAATTCTTTTTTTGGTGCTGTACATGATGTATATGTGGATCCAAATTATTATCCATAAATTTGAATTATTATTCCATATGTATAGATGCTTATAAGATCTCAAAACTGAGGAGGTGTGAATAATAAAAATGGTTTTCCGTGTGATTCCTGAGGTCATGTTTAGTCACCAATTTCAGTTCAGCGCTGTTTGATGCAATACTCAACCCATCAATCTGCTAGTTTTACCAGTGTTTATGTTGTTTGCAGCCCTCTGCATATTGATGTACTCAAACAGTGTTTTAAGCTTGACAATATGGTCTTGTCTGCAATGATGTAAGCCAACAAAAATCAGTTATAATTGCTTAAAGTTAATTAAAGAAGATGAAATCAAGATAGGCATTTCATTTTGTAGGGTAACTGAGATATCAAAGTTTGACTGTATATTTGTGTGTTATAATCTATACAGGTTGGTACTAGCAGGTGTTTGTCCTGTATCAATAGGAAGGGTGACTGTAAATTTGTGTGTTATAATCTATACAGGTTGGTACTAGCAGGTGTTTGTCCTGTATCAATAGGAAGGGTGACTGTAAATTTGTGTGTTATAATCTATACAGGTTGGTACTAGCAGGTGTTTGTCCTGTATCAATAGGAAGGGTGACTGTAAATTTGTGTGTTATAATCTATACAGGTTGGTACTAGCAGGTGTTTGTCCTGTATCAATAGGAAGGGTGACTGTAAATTTGTGTGTTATAATCTATACAGGTTGGTACTAGCAGGTGTTTGTCCTGTATCAATAGGAAGGGTGACTGTATATTTGTGTGTTATAATCTATACAGGTTGGTACTAGCAGGTGTTTGTCCTGTATCAATAGGAAGGGTGACTGTAAATTTGTGTGTTATAATCTATACAGGTTGGTACTAGCAGGTGTTTGTCCTGTATCAATAGGAAGGGTGACTGTATATTTGTGTGTTATAATCTATACAGGTTGGTACTAGCAGGTGTTTGTCCTGTATCAATAGGAAGGGTGACTGTATATTTGTGTGTTTATAATCTATACAGGTTGGTACTAGCAGGTGTTTGTCCTGTATCAATAGGAAGGGTGACTGTATATTTGTGTGTTATAATCTATACAGGTTGGTACTAGCAGGTGTTTGTCCTGTATCAATAGGAAGGGTGACTGTATATTTGTGTGTTATAATCTATACAGGTTGGTACTAGCAGGTGTTTGTCCTGTATCAATAGGAAGGGTGACTGTAAATTTGTGTGTTATAATCTATACAGGTTGGTACTAGCAGGTGTTTGTCATGTATCAATAGGAACGGTGACTTTAACTATATTGTATAGCTCTGAGTTCATTTAACATTATTACTGTAATTATGTTAACAGCGATATGAATTGATAATGGGTATTTTGCCTGACCGACTTTTCCAACATGTCCCTCAATATCCTAGGGTAAGTTTGTGTGACTGTAGAGGCAGTTAATATGTTGCCAGATTTTATTTAAGGTCGTGTTTGCAAGTGCCATGGCAGCTACCAAAAGGGTTATCTTTGTTTGCATTGTCTTAATTTCTTATTCAAATTTCAGAAATTTGAACTCAATGTCTGCTTTCTCATATTAAAACAAGAATTAAAACTACAAGAAAAACATGAATGCTCAGCTTTTTTTATGCTTAATGGAGTTTTGTAATTATGCGATACAATGAATGATTCAAAATACAAAGAATTCAAGTAATTTTTGAAACAATTATCAGATACATGATAATTTTGACATTAAAACTGCAACAAAGCACCCTGAATTCTCAAAGTCTATATGATGATGAGGTATCCAAATTTGTTGTTGTAGTTTTGATCATTTTATACATGACTATTCTATTGTATCCGTTTTGTTACAACACACATGATGGTATCTGAAGGTAGCTTCTGCTTGGAGCATCACAGCATGAGATGTCGTTTATTTAAAGTTGGTTGCTTTACTTGATTAGACTGAAGTAGATTACTTTAGGTCAATGGTGGAATTTCTCATCTTTATAAACTATTTCCAGGTCAAATATGTCAGTATTGTTTTATCTTCAGCTGTTTTAGTTGTACAGTCGAACCAGGATATATAGAAATCGAAGGGGAATAATTTTTTTTTCAAATTAACGGGTTTCAAAATAACAGTTACAATAGTAATAAAGGAATTTGGCTGGGGAATCCAAAAAATTGATTTGTGGTTCAATATAAGTGGGTCTGACTATTTGTATTTCAGTGTTTTTCTTGTGGTCTGATGACCCTTGCCAAATATCAAAATAAAATGTAATGAAAAAAAAAACACAAGTACTGACCAAATATCTGTTAATATGTTAGCAAAATTTATGATTGTATAAAAAGAATGAAGATAGTACTTCAATTTGAAAAAGCAAAAAAGTTTATATATTTACAGCATTTATAAAGACAGGAATGCATAATGCTACATTATATTATTGAAATGTATTGGAAAGTACAAAATATTTCATTGCTAAGTCTAAGTAATGCAAAATTACAAAGAATTATCAAAATGCTGGATATTACATATTTCAGCCATTGATACATAAGTGAACTTTAGCTAATTTCCATTGTCATTTAATTGTGTGTTGACAAATGTATTATGGTGTCTGTAGTACAGTGTGAATACCTAGCTAGTTAAACTATTGATGTTGTCACAGTTTTCCAGTAGAGTGTGATGTTGAATGGCATGGTGAAAAATATTGCCCCCTTTAAAATTTGGTTCACTTTCTTTTTAGTTCACTTGACCCCAAGTGTTTCTTATTCTTTCTTTGGTTGTCACTAAAAAGAATGACAAATGAATGGTTTAAAATATGGGGCAAATACATTATTTTACATGTACATTTAGTTCTGAAACAAAATAAGAGCTTATATATTTCTACTTGTGCTATTGTTGTTAAAATTTGTTAATTTGTTATATTTGTAAAACTTTTGACTTTTAAAGCAAAGGTTTTAGTCATGTTTGTTAATGAACAAAATTTTTTAGTAATAAGTATTCACTAATACCATTACATATCAAAAATGAATTCTAGTTTCAAATAAACTTGACCAGGATGTAAAGAATTACCAGTGTGTATTTTATTGTCTATGTATGAATGTTAATACAAAATGATCTTGTATGTAAATCATTTTATTCATGGTTGTCATATCAACCATGTTTATTTTTTATGGTACACTGAAAACTTAAGAAATATTTTTGGGGCTGAAATTCTGATACAAAATGTGTGTATCTGAGTGTGAATATATAAATGTATATATTCTACTGACTTTATTGTTTCAGTCTAACCAAAGCACACATCGACCAATGTCCTCTTTACTAAAAGAAAAATTGGACTTGAAATTTGAGATGAGTCGCAGAGCCATGTCAGCATCAGGAGTTTTAGAAAGAAATAATCCAGTACAACCACCCTCACCGTCTTCTTCACCGACACCCAAAAGCAACGACCATTCTGAGGTACAATTTTAATATGCAAATTGGAGACAGGACATGTGTTTTTATTTCTGGTCTCTCTGTAAAACCACAGCTTTAAGTTTCTGTAAATAGGAGACAGGACATGTGGAGTTGTCATTGGTCTCTCAAACCACAGCTTTAAGTTTCTGTAAATAGGTTACAGGACATGTGAAGTTGTTAATGGTCTCTTTCAAACCACAGCTTTAAGTTTCTGTAAATAGGAGACAGGACATGTAGAGTTGTCATTGGTCTCTCAAACCACAGCTTTAAGTTTCTGTAAATAGGTTACAGGACATGTGAAGTTTTTAATGGTCTCTCTCAAACCACAGCTTTAAGCTTCTGTAAATAAGAGACAGGACATGTAATGTTGAATATGGTCTCTGTCAAACCACAGCTTTAAGCTTCTGTGTCACTTATGAATTAAACATAACACACAGTCCCTATATTTGGCAAAATATAAAAATTATATATAAGTGAAAACTAACATGGAGATATTTAGGAAACCACAGTCACTTTGACATTCTTGTTGGAGTTTGGTTGTGTGTATGTGCATTTGTCTCCAGCAAACATGTTTTTTTATTTTCTACTATTAAAGGCTATCTCAATCTGATCTCTCAATTAAGGAGTCTGAGTGTTTATTGAGTTAATTTTATCGGAGATATTTCAGTGACTAGATCTTTATTATTTTTGCAGATATATATAATGTATCATTGTCTCTGCTTGTTAAGTAGATATAAAATTATTTGCAAATCTACAGTGAATTTTGCACACAAAGAATAACAAGCTAAAACCAGCATGATAACATTGGTTTGTAAGCCATAGTTTTCCATGTCATATTTGGTCTTTCAAAGAAAGAGAAAAGGTAATATTGTGAATTACTTTATAGTCTGTGATAGTGATTGACATAAGTTCCTTTTTGATATTTTTTCCTCGCCTTCTTAATAATAATCATTTCACAAAGATTCACTGAATTTAAGTGCATAATCACCCATAATCAATATTAAGGTATATATATATATGTTAAAGGATTTTAATGCAAGTACTGTATCTTTTATGTATAGGAAGAAGATGAAGTTGTTAATGATAATTCACCAACGAAAAGTGAGGAACTACCTTCTCAGCAGCCTTCAGTCACTGACTGTATCCACTGCGCATTAGAAGCAGCTATTGTGAGCGACAATAAAGGGGAGGTAAGCGTTAATGCTTTGAAACTTAATATCGTTGAAAGTGATGTAAAACAACAACTAACTAACTAACCTATAGATTGTTTGCCATGGCCAATACACTCAATGACTTGGCTTTAAATTATTATTTAAAATATTGATATGTTTTGTGAAATATTATTATTATGGTTATCCATGCATATGTGACTGTATGGAGGTAAGCATAATCCATAGTATTATCAATAACAGTACAGTGAATTTACAGAGAATGTAAATAAAAACATCAGTGATCTTTGTGTTTGCTTGAAATGTATGCCTATACTATTTTGATATAGCATTTAAATTTGTAGTTTGCATTTGAACTCTTTTTCTAAAAAAGGTTATGTAGTTTAGAATAATTGTAACACATTTTATTAATACTTGCTTCTTTGCATATTTAATAAAATGTCTTTTATCTGGCAAAATTGAAATATTATAATCCTGCACATTTGTGTAGTTTGTATGACAACATCTGAACAATTTTCTCTTAGAGGTCTTAATTTATAATCTTACAGTATAGTCCTGAGTCTGGAGCTTTCTTTTACTACTTTGCCAAGTTCTTGAACTTCAAAAGTAAAGCGCTTGAATTTCAAAAGTAGCTATGTTGATGTTTGTGTCAATTTTGTCAAAGTAGGATTCACAAAATGTAGCTACTTGATCAGTTTGTAAAACATTTACTGTATGTGTATTTAAATTAGTGCACTCATATTTTAGCGCTCTGAAGTGGTGTAGACTTATTAGCGTATTTTTGAATTTGCGCTATTACAACAGACTATAATGCAATCATAATGACATATTCTGAACTATGCACATGATAGATATTATTTTGTAGTATAAATGTTATTAGTTTTATCATGTATACAGAATGGCAGGATGGAGAAATTTTAGTGCTTCATTTAAATTAGCACAATGACTTTAGCGCAAAAGGCGCTAATTTAATAATACCACTAAAATATATACACGTATAGTACATTGCCAGGGTGAACTGACTGAATTAAGATGAGATTGGAAACAGATAAGATACTTTTAAGGTTTAAAACTATTTCAACCCTTTCTTCACCTTACACATGTAGCTTCACTATATTGTTTTTTTTTATTCCCAGGGTATCAAGTGTTTTATTCCCAAGGTATTAAGTGTTTTATTCCCAAGGTATTAAGTGTTTTATTCCCAAGGTATTAAGTGTTTTATTCCAAGGTATTAAGTCCCAAGGTATTAAGTGTTTTTATTCCCAAGGTATCAAGTGTTTTATTCCCAAGGTATTAAGTGTTTTATTCCCAAGGTATTAAGTGTTTTATTCCCAAGGTATTAAGTGTTTTATTCCCAAGGTATCAAGTGTTTTATTCCCAAGGTATTAAGTGTTTTATTCCCAAGGTATTAAGTGTTTTATTCCCAAGGTATCAAGTGTTTTTTTCCCAAGGTATTAAGTGTTTTATTCCCCCCGGTATCAAGTGTTTTATTTTTGGTCTATCTGTGTGTTTGATTTCCATCAAATAACTTCCTCAAACTTAAAACAAAGTTGTTCTTTTTTTATTGTGTATTTGTTTGGGGTTTCTTCCCCACAAATTTGTAACAATGCCTTATATCAGTGAATTTTAGAATAAGTTTTATTTTGGCCAACATTCTGCAGTATTATCATATATCAGAGTTGTAGAGGTACCCTTCTTTAATAATCTTCTCCATAACTGCTGCATGGATTGAAAAACTAATTGCATCTGAGTGATTTTTATGGATGCAGGATTCAATTTTCTGTTTTTGGAATAAATTGGAAAACTAATTTTTGACATGTTTTTGACATCTTTCCCAGCTTAGTCATTTTCATTCATTTTTAAGTTTCCTCCACTTCTAAGGAGTGTTAAAATAATTTGTTAATTTGAGATTCCCATATTTGTAAGATACAGTACGGGCCACGCGGATTCCGCAAAAGTCACGTCATCGCGGCGGGGTTAGTTATGAGCAGTCGTCCGCGATGAAATCGCGGCTATTTAACGCGGTCGCCGTCATCGCGGCGGTTGAAATTCCTCGCAAATCGCGGGGATGAATCATCGCAAATCGCGGCTGTTGAAAGTCATCGCAAATCGCGGCTGTTGAAAACCATCGCAAATAGCGGCTGCTGATCTCCGTATACTACTGGAATTGTCGAACGGAATTCTGTTTTGTTTTTTTTGGTTTTTTATGCGAGGTCAATCTATTGATTAAATATAAAAAAAATACATTACTATTCGCTTAAATGCGACAATTATCTTCTATAGTACCAAACAAAAACCCCCGACTTTCAACAGTTCTGTTCTAATTGCATCAAACTTTATGTAATGAAATTGATTACCCAAGCCGTCAAGTCAAAGTTATCCGTGCGTGAAGTGTAATCACATTTCTGCACAGAGTTGGGACCTTCTACCTTACACGTATATCGCTTTTCAACTATCCGTAACCGTGATATTAGACATCGTATGTCAATTTACACAAATTTTGTGACATCAATTAAAATATCGACAGAAAGAAATAACGGAACTTCGACTAATCCTATCGAGGTTTATTTTCTTTCGATCCTACCTACTTCGTATTACGTTTAGTTTTTCAAACAAAAACTGTAAGCCAAATTTGTGACGGCGCTTAAAAATTCGAAGTTCTGAAATCTCTCTCTCTCTCTTTCTCTCTCTCCCTCTCTCTCTCTCCACACATGTATTTTTGCTCAGTCAAAAGATGTATTTCTTATTCCCAATATTTTAACGGTACTATGTTTTGTTTCATTGGTTTAATGGTTTAAAACAGTTCTTCGCCTGCTGCATATAATATCAAGGTTCATCATGACTTTAAAATCACAAAAAAGTTTACATCAATAGAATTATCATGTTTGCGATTCTAGTATAAAGGTATAGAATTTCCTGGTCTCCTTAAACTACCGGACGTTTATGATATACTAAAGCTAATGTAATTGAATTTGGGTTGCGATACCTTTATCTACCCGACTTCAGTTAAAGTATTGTGCAACTGTGTACACTTTTTTTAAATTAAGATTAAAAGTGGTACGAATAATATACATGTATTAGCAGAAGTTCAAGGAAATCTGTACCCGATTTCGTTATACGAAACATACAATTCATTCACGCGGGTAAAACTTTTTACAAAGTCTTTTTAAAAAGTTTTTACCATTCGATGCTTTATAAAAGTAAAATTCACAGATTTCAAAAACTTATTTTAACACCAACAAATGAACTCATACAGGTTTGGAGGAATAGCAATCGTTGGGATATTCTATTCATTCAAAACAAAAATGCATATGTAAAAATATATATGATATATTATGATATATCTTCAAAATGTACCTGGGGAGAGACCACAGGCCTCCCGCAAGTAAACCTTCGTTTGAAAATCGATTTCAACATCGATCAAACATGTACTGTAACAAGCTATAGCTGATCAAAATTGAACAAGTCGTGTCTGATTTTTCATATGCAAATTAATCTGGAATTATGATTCTGGTCATCGTCAACTACCGCACAGGGGTAAATAGTCTGACTTGTGGGTTTTTTTTTAAATAAAATATACAACACGATTTAAACTTGTATATTACAATTAATAATAAAAATCAGATTGACATTAATTAAATGTATTACAGTCCACAGACTGCTCAACCCCTCTTTGAAAATCTTCAATCACAAGGGTGTCATGATTGTTGCAAATCATGCCAATACATACATCAGGTGACACGAAATATGCAATGACAGCATAATACTGCTTACACAATCAAATGATTGGGTGGAAGATGGTTGAAAGTATCGACTACGTATTTATATATCACTGACGTCGGAAGCAAAATGAATGTGGAGGGGGTTAACCAACTTAAAACACACACACACACACACAAACCAGACTATACCCCAATTTTCAACACCTATGTCTATCTTTGCAAAAAAAGGGGGGGGGCTAAGCCCCCTATCCCCCGGTTCCGACGCCTATGTATATGGCTAAATGGATATATTGAATTTATGCAAATATATTATACTTTATTAATTATTTTATTGTACTTAAAATATATTTTACGCTCTTTAAAATAATTTAAAACCGTAAATTTTACAAATGCACAGTTTCCCATGATTGTGACCGAGTTCAATGTCGGCGCGTCTAATGATTTAATAATTGATTTCGAATCTGAAAATAAAACGTTTGAAATTAATGCATAGGCGTCGCAAGCAAATTGAAAGTGTGGGGGGGCTAAACCAACTTAACACACACACACGCCAGAAGTGGGGGGGGGGGGGGGGGGCTAAAAACCAACTTAAAACACACTCTTTGCCAAAAAAGTGTCTTAGCCGCCCCTAGCCCCCGGCTCCGACCTATATTTTAACAGTTCAATAATCTGTGTATATCTACATCCACCCTAACTCAGTAGCGCATTTTTCCAAACGACAACTGTATACATGTTTTTTGTTATAAAATTGGTAAAATATACATGTAGCGTTGATATCCCCGATGTTTTTATAATAGATTCCATATCAATTTTTTTAATTAGCAATATATATATAACTAGATACAGTTCTTGACTTACGCGTATGGAATGAGGCGATTTATGACCCCGTCACTATGGATACCCTGTCACCCAGACTTGATGTTTTGTCCCTGTTATGTAATTGCTTTGATCTGCGGTTTCAACGAGGAGCCATTATAACTGTAAGTTGGTCAAGTAATGTTGACTCTGATTAATGAAGATGATTCTTCGGAGGGGGGGGGGGGCAATAGATTTTTTAAAAACACACCAGATTTGGATTAACCGCACTTTAAAATTTAGTCTTAAACGCTAAGATGCTCACAGACCTAGCATTGCGATAGCCCTTTTTATAGCTCTGAAAATTACATAGAGATATATTTAGTTTAATAATTTTTGTTTTTGATATTTTGTTTTATTTATAGGTCTACATGGTAGTTCTTGCACTTTAAATAAGTGGGGGGAAATGTCTTGAGTGAAAAACCACGTAGATCAACCGTAACAGTTACCATAATTACTCTACGCTTCAACTTTATTTTCATTTTTTTTTCAATTTGTCAATATATGTTGAAATACAAATCATGAAAAAGCCAAACTAAAAAGTCAAACTGATGGAGACGTCACAAAAAGGCTAAACTAAAATTTTGGCCTATGCTCGACACTTGAGGGTTCTTCATTGTGCCGACACCTATTGTGACACGGGGCCAGTCGTCTCCGGCGAAGTTTGAATCCATGACCCTCCACGTGTATTGCGGTATCTTATCCCCACAATAAACTTTACGCCTCTCCTTGAAAATTCCTTGATTTGTACCTTATAAGTGTGTCTGTTAAATGAAATATTTGGCCGGAATAAAGACGAGTCGCAATGTGATAAGCAACTCTGTGAAGTGGGCTTTTATATCTTACCATTTCTGCGAAGCAAACACAGTTGGATCATGGAGAAACGGATACCTCATCGGGCTCTCAACGAAATATTTTTAACGATTAAGAGGTCAGAATTCAATCAATGTCTGGAGGTTTATAGTTTCAAAAATAAAACTGATGAATTCCGTCAATCACACATCAGGTGACACGAAATACGCTACGGCATCATTATACTGCCTGCACTATCAAAATGATTGGTTGAATGATGACTGAAAGAATTGACTATTGTACGCCCCTACCTCATTTGAACTACTGGTCGAATATGAAAGGAGTTTTTCATGCATTTTAACGCGTATTCATCTTACCAATATATTGCTATGCTATCAGTATATCTATTCTGAATCAGTCTGGAGAAATTCTTTTCTGCAACTTGTAAATAGTTTTTTAAAACTTGGAAAATAAATTCAAAAAGTTCTTAACAGAGAATCGCGGAGAATTTTAGATTATTATTATTTCATTTGTACTTAAAATTTTTACGTGTGTAATATATTTCACACAGATGCTACGTTTGTTTATCGTTGTTTAACGTCCCACTAAAGAATATTTCAGTCATATAGAGACGTCAGCAAAAATTTGCATATGCTCGGCACTTACGACCGTTCTTTAACATGCCGACACCTACTGTGACTGACATGATGGGCATTAAGAAAATATATTATCAAATGCATAACATAGAATACAAGATATTAAATGCATATATCCTTTTTAATTTTTAGTATTTTTTATGATTACCAAAATGTTATCCCCTTGATAATGAAGGCATACATGCGTCGATGTAAGTCCTTATATACACTCACATCATCCGAGTTATCTTTTGACAGTGATTTATGACGCTGTCGATAAGGTTCAGGTAAGGATTTCACTCAGAATCGATTTTTTGTCCCTGTTATGTAATTTTGGTCTGCGGGTCTTGATCGAGGAGCCATATTTGTAACTTGGTCAAGTGGATTCTGTTTAACGATAGTGGATCTTCGGGGGAGGCAGCAATAGAATTTTTTTTTCGAAAAGAAATATGTAGAGCTTGGATCAGTCTTAAATATCAGAAAAAAATATTCTTGACTTACTCATGTTTTGGAATCTATATTGAAGTTAAGAATCTTTTTAACAATATTGCCACAGTTTTCAGACTGAGTAGGAAGTATAAAATAATTAATTTATCAAAACGATTTTTTTTTTATTAAGTCAGCGATCGTTTTCCTGATTAATATATTGCGAATATGAATCGTCAGAAATACTTTAAAAGTTATAATTTTATCAAATATAAATCACAGATTTACCTCCTCCCAGTAAAGTAAAATTTTACAACATGACAGAACAATCTCAGCCGTTTTTTGGATTGTGGGTATAGTTCCAATCCTTTGAATTTTAATACCCGTGATCATTTTTTTTGTCCCTCGACTCCTTTGGGTGAATATTCAACAGTTCGTTTTCATAGTTTTAGTTTTGTTTACGTCTTTATTTTTACTCCGAGAATTAATCAAGGTCATTTTGATTAGATTACATGGGGATAAAGCAAAATTAATTTTTAAAACGGAAAATTCCATCAAAGGCAAACAATCTCACTCTCCCAGAGTAGCGAATATAAAAACATCAAAGATGAGGTTGGTCTGGAAATATATCATTTTTTCAATTGTTTCTCTCTCAACTAACGATGTGACCCATTCATGAATTGATACGATGATTGACAGACAAACCGCCAAACTAAATTACGTTACAGGTAGGGGCGGGGTAAAATAATCACCTGAGGGTAATACGTTGACGAAAAGGCGGGACTTTGACTTCAGGTAATGAAAGCATATCAAATATCATGTGTTAGAAGATTATTTTTTATAATCAAAAATAAGAACTCGTCTGCACGAGGGACCAACAGGTCAAGTATGACAATGACCATCGTATTCCGATATCGGTATTTCTCATTGCTCTATTTTTCTCAGCTTCAGCGATAGTTTAGAAGCGGGTCGATGTTTGTATCTGTAAGCGTTTTTTTTTTTTAAAGAATGAGCATTATTCTCAAACGAACAGTTTATTGATAAATATTTAGAAAAACTAGGTTGCGTAACTAAAATAATTCTTTCTGTTGCTAGTTGGCGAACTCCTTGTTTTTAAATCAGGTTGAAACTGGCGAGACTTTAAGTCGCGTAAGAAAAAAGTCATGCTAATGATTCGAGATACAGTGCTTCAGCATTGTAGTCAAACTTATGGAGGTTACAGGAATTCAACACGTTCACATTAATTATTTTGGCAGTTTCAGCGGAATAAATTGTTTTTAAGTCAAGTATAAAACACGTTTGATGTTTACTATCCATTTATTAATTCATGTTAACTTATGCTGACAAAACATCGATAATACTTTAGCCCACGCTGGACTGTCCATTAATGTTAACAAATGTAAAGTAATGATAACATAATTAATCATCGATATAATTTAAGTTTTCACAGCCGCGAACTCGGCGATAAATTTTTACATCGCAAACTGCCGCGATGATTTTTTCCATCGCAAACTGCGGCGAATTGAGCTCAATAGCCTGATCGCGTATTCGCGGCGAATTTATTGAGCAAGATTTATATGACCACCGCGATGACGTGACTTTTGCGGAATCCGCGTGGCCCGTACTGTACCATCACAGTTCAGGTGAGCGATGTGGCCCATGGGTCTCTTGTTTCTTACTCTGACTGGATCTTACCATGTTAAACATTTTTATTGCCCTAGTCATTCTCATTGTTTTTTTTTCTTAGTGTCCTTCCTTGTCTAAGTAAGAATTTATTTCTTGTCGAAACAATGTAAAGATTTTAGTCTTCAATCTGTCTGTACATTATCTGATCTTAGCAATTACAGGGAAATTTTTCTCAATGTATTGAGGTAGTATAGATAAGTATATTTAATTTGGGTGTTTTAGTATTTGTATGTATGGAATTGCAATATGCATGTCTTTTGTTACTGTAAATAGCACTTTGCCAAATCAAGTCAGTGCCAATTCATGCTATGTTTAGGATAAGGTAACTAAGTGATACAAGAAAAATAAAAATATGCTGAGTATTTCACTGAAAAAAGAACTTTTTTTTGGACTTGTTTATATTCATCACGCATGTTTAAAACTTCAAAATGTGCAGAATAATTATCAATGCCTGAGTTCATTAATATACACACATTTCTTACAGGGTACAACTAGGTCAATCACAATATACTTAAAAGATTTACATAAACAGATTGTAGACATTGTAAAATCTGAAGTCACATTGTGGTGTAACACATGAATGAGTCACTTGTACATAATGATTGAATCAGATTAAAGAACAAGTATCACTTATGATCAACAGTCATGTAAACAAAACATGCCAATCCATAAACACTGAAAAATAAACACACCTATGTACTCAAAGGATAAAACAATATGTAATACAAATGTTTGTAAATCTTGTCTGAAAAACTGGCATATTTCATCTTCCTGTAGTAAATATGTTAAAAAGAATTTGGTTAAGGCAGATTTTCTTAGCATAAATAGTGTAAGAAAAGATATATAGAAAATTAGTAAATAGTAGTTAAGTCTCTAAAATACAAAGTTGGCAGACATTGTTTTTTTTTCAAAATTGTTTTCTTCTTTGTGAACCAAAACTTTTCTTTGACAGCTCTCAATAAATACAATTGAACTATGGAACTGTTAGTACTGCTACATGTATATAGTATGTCTATACATGAAGAAATCCATTGAATGTTTTGATGTAATGTTTCATCTAAAATGGCTTGAAAACATTTAGTCATTGAAGCACTGGTAATATTGGTTTTCTTAAAAAAAACAGTTTTAACTTCAGAACAGATAGTAAAAAAAAAAATATGACATCTTCAGGACTGATAATTAGAGACAAGGGCCCACATATTGGTGACAAGGTCAAAGGTCACAAATGACCTTGACCTTTGACCTGCATATAAATGTTACAACTTGAGAATTTTGATAGGTATATGCATGAAATCTTCAGAAATGATAACAGATTTTTGTACATATATACATGTATATGATTAGGCCTACAACATCAAAGGTCAGTGATGACTTTCAACTTCAATTAAAAAAAAAACCACACTCTCCAGAAAGCCATGGAATGTTGCTCAAAGTACTCATATTTTATTATGGTGGCAAGTGTAAAGGTCAATAATGACCTCAAACTTTGACATTTTGTATAATTAAACCATGCCAGAAAGAATAATGATTTGAACACTGGACCTGGATCATTATTGGTATCAAAGGCAAAGTCACCAATGTCTTTGACCTTTTGTATAGGGGGAACTTTTGGGGAAACTTTTGTAATAGGATTCTGTTACATTAACTATAAGTTTAACCATGACCTTATTTAAGTACACTGATATTTACAGTAAATTTTTGATATATTATCAGCTTTGAAATCTTAGTCATTTTTGTCAGATCAGTTACAGAGAAGGAGGATATTTTTCACCTCTAATTAGTTATGATTTCTATAGGACTTTTACCTGTGGTATAGGGCATTTGATATGTGCTTTAAATATCAAAACTTATTAAAATTACCATGTTGACTTGATGTTTTAGAAAGTGTGACCTAAGGTGGACCAAGTTTGACACCAGGTAAACTGATTTGCCATTCAAGTATGAAATATACATTTCTTTAAGATCAATATTGGTTGACATGATGTGAATGTAGTTTATATATTTGTTTTGGAGTCCGAATTCTTAGACAGAAGATGAATGTTTAATGTTGGCTTGTTATCAGAAATGATTTGTCCCAGAAAATTTAATCTTTTAGACAACATAAAGGCTACACAAAAATTATGTACACAAATCAGAAGTAAGACTGGCTGTTATAATTACTGTTATCAGTAAGTTCTTGTCCTAGTATGTACCTTATATTGGTAAACTTAGTATGTTATATTAAAGAGTGATGTATTGTTTGTCTGTTTAAAGTATACACTTACACATCTTGATTATTGCATTATATATAGGTAATAGAATCTCCAGAAGTTTGTCTCACCAGAAATAATAACTTTGCCAAGTTTGATTTATTACAACATGTTTGTTGTCATGATTTACTTCCAAATATTTTGTCACCAGGATTTATGCAAGTCAAGTACTGGAAGCTTATAAAATATATGGTCTACTATGCTACTAATCTAAAGGGCATATCCAACATTTCATCTATAAAGAGATCAAATATCATTGTGTCCTTCTGTGCATATTTGAGGACAGTTCAGTTTCTGCCTTGTAATTAAAACAGTTTTTCACATATACCCTTTTGTATTGTTACAGACAGATTATTTGAGTGAACAGAAAGCATTATTTAGGTCTATATTATAGTTCTATAGTAGTATGGTACACTCAATAACAAAAGATTTGTAATTTCACATGCAGTTGGCACCTAAATTGGTGAAAAGTAGACCGTGAGATACGTCCTAGCCATATGACAAATTATTTGTGAATGGAGATCTTTAAAACTGCAAGCCAATAATCACATTTTATTACCTTTTATCCTCCAAAATTTCTTTTATCATAAAACGTGGAGAAAATTTTTTTTATGGCACTTCTACCCCAACAATCTTAAAATCCCAATGAAAAAGATTCTGGAAAGAATTTATTTCAACATGTTCAAGTTTGACTTCTTACCAATTAAATTTATTAAAATCAATAAAAATGTAACAAAATATATCGAATGAAATAATTTTGAGTACTTCTAATTCAGAGAATTATGTTATCCCATGTGTCTTAATTGTTTGAAACCATTCATATCAGAACTTAACCTTTGAACCATACCAGGTATGTTCAAAGGCTCTTAATCTCATTGAATTTGAACTCACAGAAATTATCAACTTGACTCTTCAACTAGCTGATCTTGAGGTGAAAATAAAAGTTCACTTTCAGTAGAAATACAACCATTTATCATAGCTTTCACCAACAGGTTATAGATAATCTCAAGATAATAAACAAAAGTAAATAAAAGTGTAATGATATGAATGGAGAATTTATTGTTCACAAGTAACCTTTCACTCGTGGTATATTGTATACATCAGCAAATTACAGTCTTACCAAGTTTTTACCAATAATTCTCTGTTGTAAAGCTACAAGGAGTATATATAATGGTGTAAAAAGTTTCAACAAATTTCAGAATAGTATGTGATCATTAAACAGACTCTTTTTATGCTCCCTGAATTTATATTTTTTGGGGTGGGGGGGGGCATATAGTTGCTGTTATGTATGTCCGAGCTCATATCTAAAAAAAACCTGTTAATCAGAATTTTATGATAATTCACAAACATGTTCCTTTGGACAAGCACCTTCAGAAAAGGTCACTCAAGGTCTTTTCTTAAAGGTCAAGATTATTCAGCACACATCTTTGAAATATTGGTAAAGGGCTCATATCTCTTAAATCTTTTATCAGAATTTTATTATATTTCACATAAATGTTCCTTGGGACAAAAACTTTCGGACATTATAAAATTATATGTAAAGAGTCATTGTTTGCTCTGAAGTTGACCTTGAACTTGAGGTCAAAATTTAGTTTTTATTTGTATAACAGACTTGTGGTTAGATGGCATATTCTTAATAGGTAATAGTTTATTCATCAAAACATATGCTTTTAGGTATATCAATTCAAACAAATACAATACATAATTGAATGTAAGATTTTAATGAAAAGCAAATTAAAACAAACAGATTAACCTTGTAATTCATTCTGAAAGACTTTAGAGTGATTAAATGATCAACATGTGTATATATTGTGTCTGTTAATCCCTTCATTTAAAAGATAAAAATTGCTAACAGAAATTTATTTGGGGCCAATGACTTAATGAGAAGTAATACCTCAGAGGAGTATTACCTATGTCATATGGATGTAAACAGTCATAATTGCCACATCTACAAGTTTACACATGACATACACTGCAAATGGCAATGGAATGTAGTTTATTACTGAAATCTCAGGTTGATACCGGATTTTACTTTTATCAAGTGAACCAGATGATGTAAATATTTCATTTGTTGCCGACTGAAATTGATCTATAAATTTGTACTTTTATGCCAATTCAAATACGTTAAGATAATTTGTTTATTTATGTGATGTAGTCATGGAATTTGATTCGGTTTATTTCATTCTGTGCACATTATTTAACCCTTTAATGGATATGAATAAATTTATGATTTACCACTGGCATAACACATTTGAATTACAATCAGAATTCCAAAACTGATATTGAAACTATTATTAAAGGGCTATTTAAAGTGCCAAAAAATTGCTATGAAAATATTTCTCTGATGTTAAGTACAAATGAGATAACATTTTACCTGGGGTACATGAAACAGACAGTAAAATGAAACATTTGTGTGCATTGATTTTTACCTTGTTTCCTGTAATGTACAATATTTGATTGTATAAGTTTTGTATAACTTTCAAAATTTGTAGGTTTTATTTCAGTAAAATTTAAGTTTATCAATGTTTTATGTAACTAAGTATTTAGGTCCTAAATATATGTTACCTGTGTAAACATCATAATAAAATAATGAAAGCAGTGTGCATAATTATTCAAGTTGAAACTAAGCTACCTGTTCCTCTTTGTAGCCTGAAAAATCAGACAGGTTTTTATTGTGTGTGTATATATACCTGACAAAAGTTTAAAGGGGATTTATTTCTTATTGTATTAGAGCTGTACCAATGATATATATAATACATACATTCTTATAAAACAACACATTGTTCAGGGATGTTTATCATTCTGCTAGGCGATGGAATTTAATTTCACTTTTCTGGTAGTCCATTGAGATTAATGATGGATCTTTCCAATACTTGATCGATTTACCCTGATATCAAGATATAAAGAGATTAAACAATACAGCATTGTTCTTATTGCTTTGTAATTGAACAAATCTCATCTGTACATGATATTCCTTTCGTATGAAAAATAAAAGCTTGGACTGAATTGTATTGGTATTAAGTCTCTTTATTGTTAGCAGATCCTCATAGTTCTTATTTGTTATGGATTGTAGGCATTTGAAATGACATAAATTAATAAATTATACACTTCTAACAGATTTTTACTTATCACTCCTTTCTTTTTAAGAATTTTACCTGGAAAATTCATTTCACACCTGTTATTTGTTACCTAGCATTTCTTATCCAGGTTCTTTTTTAAAATGTATTCCCATAGCTATTTCTGTAGCATTGATCCTAGCTCAGAAAGCGATGTACTCAATCTCTGATCAAAGAATTCACCAGGATTTACATTTATTGACATTGTCTTTTGGATGAGAAAATAAAACTTGGGCCCGGACTCTTAGATTAACATAAATGCTTCATGTGGGGCGCCGCAGCAGACTTTTATATCTGCACCAAACACTATAAATGTACTTAAATCTGCACCAATCACCATAAATGTACTTAATTTGGTCAAGTTTCTGCATAATGCAATGCATAATAATGCAACCATTAACTTGTGCAGTTGTAAATTTTGCAGGGTCACATATGAATTAAATAGTTTATTTAACTTCTGAGTTGCTGGCTGGGAACTACTTCTTGGGTGGCTGTTTTGGAACATATGCAGTTCTCTACTTCCTGGTTTTCTCTTTGGAGAGTTTACAGAAATTGCCTGCTTCCCAGACACTTTTTAAGATTCTGCATTTTAATAAGAAAAACAAATAAATTGTGCTGCAGTGAAACTTGTTTTTAAAGACCATTGTCATCAAACCACCTGTCAGAAAATCACTTGGTTGAACAATTCTTTCACATGACCTCTCTTGAGAGACCACTTTTTCATGGCAGATGGAGACTGGTCTCTCAAAACAGGTTTTACTGCTTATATTTTTCTGAAATATTATCTAATATAGTTTATGAGCATCATTACAAAAACCATAACAGATATTGTGCAAAAATCTACAAATATTTCATTTTGGTGGGAATTGTTGGATTGAACCTTTTATGAGTTATTTCCCCTTTTTGTGAATTTTTTCATGTTTTTGACAGTTTTGATCTACAAAAAAAGTCATGGGGCTGAAATTGTCAGCTCACTCCTTATGTGAGTTATTTCCCTTTTAAGTGAATTTTTCATGTTTTTGGATGTTTTTTGACATTATCTTGAAAAGTATAATAGCTAGAATAAAAGTGAAAAGAGCAGAAATTGATAGGTTGCCCCTTATGGGAGTTATTTTCCCGTTTAAGTGGATTTTTCATGTTTTTAGCAGCTTTGTCCTATTATCTTTAAAAGTATAATAGATAGAGAGAAAGTGAAAAAGCAAAAATGTTCAGCATGGAAAGATCTACAAAAGGTCAATAGGGTTGAAATTGTCAGGTTACTCTTTTTGGGAGTTATTTTCCCTTTTAGTGGATTTTTCATATTTTTGACAGAAAGTATGTGTTTTTTTGTCAAATTTTAGACATTTTCGACTTCTTCTAAAGAAACAGTGGACTAATTTTTGCCAAACTTAACTCAAACTTTTTCTCAGGTGCCTGTTAATGCCCATTGGGCCTATTGTTTCTATTTTTACTATTTGTACTTTATGTATAATAACAAATAACGGTCATAAAAAATATATATTCCTATATATTTTGTGAAAATATGGTCAGGTCCTTTTTGCCTATGTATATCTCATGTATTTTTGTTACTGCATATTAATCTAAGAACATGTTTTTGAAAAAAAAGCACAGCTAATGCCCCTGTAAGTACTATACTTATCCCATTTATCCCTAAAGACACATTTAGACTGGTCTTAGTCACTAATTTACAGAAGAGTCCATTGTTTTTCAAGGGTTGATGAGTTATTAGAATAATACTTATGATTATGTATTTGTAATTTTAAATACTGTTTATGCAGGATATTGACATCTCATTGCTATTGTCTTTGTCAGTTTACTAAACAGATATATCAACTCAAATGTAGCAACAGAAGTAAAGAGGTGTATCTGGTTCCAGCTTTAAAGTATCTGCTTTAAAACATTTTGTTTATTGCACATGCATTAAAGTGGTATATACAATGCACTCTTTAAATAATTGCTGTCCGTAAATCCCATGAGCATGAATTATATACTTCATAAAAACTTAAGGATCAGAAGGAATGGGAAATTCTATAATTTGCATAATCTCCTTTCAGACAATGTTTTTATTTCTTCAAACATAGCCCATAAGTATGGATTTATACTGCATTTGACTTTTCAAATACTTAGACAAACAGCTGAAATACTTTAACCCTAGGTAACATGTCAAGAATAAGCTTTTAATGTAGAATATATTGAAATGAAATTATACATAATATTTTACTAAAGATTTTAATGTCTTGGTGACATAACATTTAGAAATCATTTGTGTTGTCTTCATGACCTCTGTTAACTCATTCACCCCTAAAGGCACATTTGGACTTGTCTAAGTCATTGATTTATTGAAGAGTCTATTGTTTTACAGGGGTTGATGAGTTAAAAATGTAGTACATGTACAATAGAGGGAACTTTCAAGTTAGACCAGATTACTGTTATAATCCTCCTTTTATTATTGCCATAACATGATTCTTGAAAAATATTCCTCAACATTATTTCTGGTTTCAAAAATATATAGAAAACCCCAAAAGTGCAGTTGGTAAGAGCATTCTGCTAGTGTTCAGAAGGTCCTGGTTTGGATTCCTGGTCTATCTGCACATTTTTCTCTGCCTGCAAGCCTAAATTTCAGTAATTTGGCATTCAACTAAATATCCCACAGTGGTATATTTTAAGTCTCTTGGATTTCTCTACACAAAATAACATTAATGTGCAAAAACATAAGGATATTCCCTGTATGTTGCAAAGGTAAAATATGAAAATTGGAAGACTATAAGAGGAACAAAATCGAAATGGTGCAAATAAATGCAGGATCATTATGCTAATCTGGGCTAACTTGAAAGTTCACTATTAACAATGAAGTGGTGGAATGCATGTTGCAGAATTTTCAGTACATTCAATTACAGTAACAACTGTTTTAAGAGAATACCCCGTAAAAGAGAAAAGAGGTCTTTGAAAAACATGTTGTCCCTTATTTTATCTGTAGGAATATTTTGGTAAATGGCTTTCAGAATATGGCTATTGAAGGCAAGCTGTTTCTCATGCCAGTAGACTTGAGGCAGTAACCAATGTATGTACTAATGGTCAATAACAATGAATCAATTTTAATTAGTGTTTAACTTGCTAGGTATGAATGTTATTACAATTGTAGATATTGTTGATTTTCTGGACAACTATGTGCCATTGATGAAGTGGAAAAACATAATTACTTATATGTAAATGTGTACATCAAATGAGACGACATCAAATCTACTGCTTTTATTTCCAATTATGTTAATTATTGATTTGAAAATTCCCATTCTGTTTGAAATCCAAATCTCTGTGTTCTAGAGTTATACAAATATATATTGATTCCATTCATTAGTTTGGTGTTTCAAAATTTTATTTGATGTTCCAGTAAACATAAATTTTTGTATACAAAGCCATAAAATAATCATGGATTTCCCTCATGATTTTAGTGTAGAGAACATTTATTTGATTGGTATAAAAATTGATATATAGATTAAAAACTTTGTAAAAGTGTTACAAAAATCTATTTGTACTACATCAACATACTAGAGAATGTATACAGGATACAATATTGCTGATAAGCCAAGTACTATGTCTTTATGTTTTAAACATGTTAGTAAGAATGGTGTCCAGTCGTCCACTTTCATCATATTCCATGGCAGTTTTATTATCTGCATCACGAACACTGAAGTTTATACCACCACGAATTAAAGCAAGGCCAGCATCAGGATGGCCGTGTAAAACACTGAAATGGAGTGCTGTTTTCTGAGTATTGTCGTAGTTGTTGATACTAACTCCACTTCGTAACAAAAGATTGATACAGTCTGTATTACCCAGTCTGGCTGCGTAGTGTAATGGTGTAGATCCATGTAAGTCTCTGAGATTTAAATTAGCACCATATTGAATTAGATGATAAGCTATTTGGGTTTGTCCTGAACCTATAGCATTGTGTAGAGGTGTTTTATTACCTATACTTAACATGTTTACATTGGCATTGTTTTTCAGCAACAGGGATGCTATTTCTGGTGCTTTATGTGTCGCAGCCAAGTGTAAGGGCGATTTTCGAAAGTTTGTTGTCAAGTTTACGTCTGCACCATTATCCAATAGCATTCTAGCTATTTGTAGGTGATTGATAGCACATGCTATGTGGAGTGGTGTTCTTCCCATTAATTTTTCCTTTGTATTAATATAGGTGTTGCTTTTCCGTAGAATCATTTTTGTGATATCATAATATCCGGCAGAGACAGCCGAGTGTAATGGTAACATTCCTGACTTGTCTTTATGTGATATGTCGGCACCACGCTGTATCAGAAGTTTTGTTACATCTGGATGTTGATAGATAATAGATAAATGTAAAGCATTTATTCCATTACTGTCACACATATTTATTTCTGAACCTTTGTCTAAAAGCAAACTGGTCATTTTGAGATCATTTCGAATCATTGCTAAATGTAGAGGTGTTCTGCCTACCTTGTCTGTAGAATTAATGGTGGCACCACGTTCTATTAAAACTTGTGTGGCTCTAAGTCTACCACTTATCACTAGTTTATGTAATATTTTAGCTCCAGTTTTAAGAGAACTAGTTTCATTTACATCAGCTCCATATTCCATGAAATATTTTGCTGTTAAAAGGTTATTGTGAAGTAAAGCCACCTGAAGTGGTGTGGTTCCGTCGTTATCGTGAGCATTTACATCAACACTCTGATCCACAAGAAGCTCCAGAATTTTGGGACGGTGACGTCGAGCTATACAATGTAAAACAGTAGTACCATCAGGAGTAATAGTTGTACATATATCGGGCCAAAATTTTTTATATTTATCAAGTGCCAATCGGACTTCTTCAGCATCTCCAAACATGACATACTTGACAAGCTCTTCCGATGCTTTTTCTAATGCTCCAAAGTTGCGCATGATAAAACTCATAGCATATGTTAAACTATGTCACTTTGTAGATTAAATGTCTGAAAACTAGCGATAATCAACATACAGAATAATCCAATTCAATAACAGTATTTATTTTTGTGTGAGGTAATTTATCTGTTTCCTCTTAAATGAACAGTTAGATTCTGAATGTTCCTTTCACGTCATTTCAAAGCAAAGCCACAATCCTTATATATTCATTAATCCTGTTTATATAGGCAATTTGATTGCACTCCGACTTAGAGAGGTCACTTGGCTGTGCAGATGATCAAAGTACGTATGTATGTACTCTCCTGTTTGTCAACCTGATACTTATATACAATATATGATCTGACATTTTAAGAGCTTCCAAAACAGAATTCAAGAACTCTCTTACCACAGTATTGGGTTTCCAAGTCTCTCTTTAATCAAGGAATACTGCGCACTTAATTTTACATAGAAGTTGTCCACTTGAAATGTTGAATGGAACTAGCTAGTCACTATATGTTATTAAACCACTCCTTGTAGCTGCAGTAAAAGTCAAACAATACATATGTACATATATATTTGGTTAACTTATATCGGTATTTGAGACCTATATCCTGTCACTTTATAAATACTCACTCATTGAGGATAAAAAGTCCTTTACCTCCTTACTGAAATATCTAATTTCATACAGTTATACATACATATTCAAGCTACGAATATCACTCCGATTTTCTAGTACATGTAAGTCATTAGCATATTGTCTCCAGGGAGAAATTGCACAGAGAATCTTATTGCACCATTATAAAATGTACATATGTCGGGTGTTTAAATGGTATATCTATGTTTATTTTCACAGATCAATAAAGTCCATTTAATCCTGTGTAAAGACAGGGATTTCCTTATATTTCAGCGAATATCAAATTCATATCCAACAAAAATGATTCAATGTTCATTGATCGTACCTTTATATTTAAATGTTCTTGATGTATAAAACATGTTCACTTTCATAAATTTAAAGCCTTCGATGCTTTACTTGTTGGTAAAAGTCACTAACACTGCTAAATTTAATTCTAATTTTTTAAACATGTTTACTCTTAATAAAATAAAAGACTTCTAAAGAAGAGTACCCTTTTCGAACATTTTACTCTATAGAAATGGACTTATGTGACTAATAAAAGTACCTGTTTCATGGACATTTTACTGTGTAGAAATGGTATTATCTCACTAATAAGATTTGAACGTATATGTCAACTGGACAGTTTTGATTTAGGATCAAAGGTTTTATCTGATAGCTAAATCAAAGTTTGGGGGTTAACATGTGTTGGGCTTAACCTCCTATATGTTTGTTTTTCTTAGTAACTTGACGTTAAGTAAATGAATTGATCCTATAGCATTTATCAGGACACTTTTCCATTTCAGAAAAGGTGATATTGCTGCATTTATAATGGCAATTTAACAGTTCTTTGTTAATATGAATTCCACACTGTGATAAGAGTAGGACAGAAATAAATAAGATATTCAAATGCTCCACAAAATTAATGTCCATTACGGATACCTTTCATATGTAGGTAAATCAATGTGTGCAATTAAAACGTTCAAAAGTGAAGAATTTTCACAGTTCTCCTTACAATAATGTAGCTGTGGATTTAATTCCAGGTATGTTTACATAGGGGTTAGAGAAGCATTGCACATACCTAATTTATTTTTAAGGTGTTTAAATGGGCCTTGTATTGTTGTGTTTTGGTGGAGAATAATTGGTTCACACAAATATGATATTAATGATCTAAAGTCTTAGTAAATATTTTGAACATGATCTGCATACTTTTTGAAATAGAAATGTTTCACACAATATGAGCCAGTATGTTAAGTAGGTGGTAGATTTTTCAAAATATTTTCATTTTAAATATCAACTAATACACATATTTTTGGAAGAGGGACGGTGTTTTTGTTCGTTTTGTTTATAGTTTTACTTTCTTTTGACCCAGAAAGATAATATGTGTACTTTAATTATTTATATTTTCATAAGAGCTAAATGTAAGAATACTTTCATTTACTTTAAATTCAAATTGATATGTACTGGGTTCGTGATATGAAATTTTAAAATTTTGGATAAAGGGGTGTTAAGAATTGGTGTACTCTTTGTTGTTTTAACATTTTGAAAGATAAATTCCTATTAAGAGATATATTTCTTTTTATTTAGCTTTTCATTTTCATTATATATTTTTGTCTCTTTCAGTAAAAAAACTAAATTTGATTTTGACAAAATCAGGTATATAAATCTTAATAAACTACTATACTGAAGCACCTGAATTTAATTAACTATAATTTAAATTATACTAAGTATACATAAGGTTATCTTTCTGAAATTTACATAGTTTGTATTTTTTTTTTTTTTTTCAAAATTTGAAGAAAACAAATTAAACTTCAGGATTCATAACAAAAAGAAATTGTTGTGGCAGAATGATCCAAGTTATAAATGTATTGTTATGTTTGGCCCCAGTCTAACCCAATCTTATCTTTTAATGTCTGTAAGCTATCAATTTTTGAAGAGACAATTTATCTTGAAGGATTTTTTTTAGCTTATCACATACTTATATTTGGCAAATGTTAAAAGTACAAAAATGTACACAAAGATTTTGTTTTAAACAGTATTGCACTTTTTGTGAAATGGTCTATGTAACACTTATGGTTCAAAAATCCAAAATGAATAATTGAACTTTAACTAAAAGCCTAAAATATAAAACATCTCGAACCATCTTGGATTTTTAGATTTTTTTCCCCAAAACCCAAAATATCAAACCTGGAAAACATAGACCTTTTGATCCCCAGTTTTCTCAACTTTTCTCCCAATTTCAAGGATCAAATTGTTTTAGACATTATACATGTATTTGATCTTTCTTTCTACACTCAATCATAAAGGAAGATCGATCTATAGTAATAATATACATTTTAACACTGATGGTGGTTCAGTTACCAGGATAATTAAGTTGTTTGAGTCTTGTGTGGTTCATGAAAATATTGACAAGATTAGTCCTGAAATTGACATAACATTTTAAAGGAAATGGAATAGAATTTGCACTCATTCCTGCAGTTTTTATGGTAAATAAATCATGTACAATCTAACGCTGACTTATTTGGACTGAGTGGGAGACACATAAAAAGTCCTGAAAATTGGTCGTCCTGATGATGGATTATATTATTAAAGTATGTCTGTGCATTCAAAATTCAATTAGTGTTAAGCTAGCTATTCTTAGTGAACGTGTCACTGAAGAAACTTCAATGTTTTTACAGGCATGTTGTTATTAGCTCACCTGGCCCGAAGGGCCAAGTGAGCTATTGCTATAGCCAAATGTCTGGCATCCATCGTCATCCGGCTGTTAACTTTTGCATTTAAACATCTTCTTCTCAAGAACCAGTGGGCCAATTTTAACCAAACATGGCATATGGCATCCACATGTGAAGCTGCATAAAGTTTGCTATTGAAGAAGGTATAGGGGTCCAAAAAGGGCCAAAAAGAACCCAAACTTGGTACATCTTTAAAAATCTCATAAACAAATGATCTGAGGAGTTCCAAATTTTTTTATGAGTGATTGTAAAGTCAATATCTACAAAGTTTGCCAGCGAATATGAATTCTGTCTATAAACAAGCCACAAGTGGGTGGTTCAGTAACACAGGGTATATTTGTGTTACAAATTGTTTAGTAACTCAAATTGCTTGACTTTTTGTATACAATGATATATGAGAAAGTTGTTAGGAATTATCTAAGGATCATTTTGACAAAATGTCAAGATCATAGGGTCAAAGGTCAAGGTCACAGGCATGTAAGTAAATGGAAAATATTATGGTTTTTTTTTTTTTTTCCCACATTTTGACTTCTTCTCGAGAACCTTTGACCAGTTTGAACCAAACTTGACAGGAAGTATAACCATGTAAAGCTGCTTAAAGTTTGTGAATGAAAAGGGGCTAAGACCAAACATGGCTAAATATAGAACAATGAGTCAGCAGATATTTTTGAATTAATATATGTATCTCCAAAATTATTAAAGCTAGAGAACAAACCCCTACCTTTAAATGAGCGGCTTGCAAAAATCTACAAATATTTCATTTTGGTGGAAATTGTCGGGTCATTCTTATATGAGTTATTTCCCCCTTTTTTAAATTTTTCATGTTGTTGGATGTTTTTTGACATACCTTGAAAAGTATAATAGGTAGAGTAAAAGTGAAAGAAGCACAAATGTTCAGCATGCAAAGAACTACAAAAAAGTCAATAGAGCTGAAATTGTCAAGCCACCCCTTTTGGGAGTTATTTCCCCTTTTAGTGGATTTCTCTTGTTTTTGATAGTTTTGTCCTAATATCTTGAAAAATGTAATAGATAGATTGAAGTTGAAAGAAGCAGAAATCAGCATGCAAAGATCCACAAAAAAGGCAGTAGGGCTGACATTGTCAGGTCGTCCCTAATGGGATTTATTTCCTGTTGTAGTGGTTTTCTCATGTTTTTGACAGTTTAGTCCTATTATCTTGAAAAGTATAATAGAGAGAAAGAGAAAGAAGCAAAAATTTTCAGTATGCAAAGATCTACAAAATAGTCAAGAGGAATTAAATTGTCAGGTTGACCTGTATGGGAGTTATTTCCCCTTTTAAGTAGATATTTTTCTATTATCCAGTGATCACCACAAAGATCTACAAAAAAATTATTATGCAGAAATTGTGAGGGTGATCCTTGTGAAAGTTTTTTCCCCTTTTAAACCGATTTTGCATGTTTTCGACTGTTGTTGCATATTATCTTGAAAGATCTATAGAAAAAGTCGGCAAGTCAAGTCCACCCTTATGCAAGTTAATTCTCCTTTTTAATGAATTTTTCATGCTTTTGGTTGCTCTTCAGTATATTGTCAGTAAAATACATTTCACACAGTTGATTATTAAGGCTCAATGAGCTTACGGTTTTTTATGTTTATTAGCCATTTTATCTTTTACACATTTTTTTATGAGAGTTTTTGGAAATTGTAGTTTTAATGATTGAATTTTCTTTACAGACACTTGTTAAGACACTTGTTGAAGTATGTCGGCTGTAATCGAGTTTGTAAATGTTTTATCTCATATCCCATATGAAAGCTAAAACAACAATTATCTAAAACAATAATTGGAATGACTGGTGTTCTGTTGCTATTTTCAATCACTGTTACACATTTTGTCATTTGAGAAACTTTGATCAGTGAATTTATAAAATGTATGTTCGAAATTTTGCCTTGGTAATAAATATTGGGGGACATTGCATTTGTCCGTATGAGTGAAAATTCTAGTTATTAGGTGTCAGAATAATCCGCGGTAGACTGTATTGCGATGTCAAACAATCAGATGTTTCATGAAGAAATAAGAGAAACAAAAATTGCTGGTTTTACAATGTAGCTATCATTATATTGTCATTATAACATAGTAATCTACAATTAATAGCACGTTTTATACATTTAACAACAATTAGAACACAATATATATAGCTTTGATTCTTCACACACCAAAAAACACATCATGTTTATTGTTGTTATAAATACATGTGTCATAATCTAAGGAAATTATAAGAAAATTTGATGATTGATGTTACCTGTAGCACATGAAATTATATAACATTATATATATATATATATATATATATATATATATATATATATATATATATATATATATATATATATATATATATAACAGGAACTCTGGAAAGAATTAAATGTTTAGCAAATGACTAAATGAGATTTCTTTAAAAAAATATAAAAAGTATATTGAAAATATTAAAATGTTTTTGTTGACATTATATATTTTATCCTTTATTGTATTTCAATAACATTTTAATTTCATGCCTGGATTATGAAGCAAATTCCGATATATGAATTGAATATGTCTGTGCATCTGTTTTTCTGTCTGTGTCTGTCTGTCTCAACAATTTGGTTTAGCTGTCATGTTTAGCACTGTTGTGAGTTTAAAATACAATGTTACAATGAAATTTGAAGATCAAATGTTTAATGATGATTTTAAGTTAGCTAAAATTGTTACTGGATCCCTAAAAGTCCCAGTGACTAAATTACTTGACCATCAATGCACTGTTACAAAAATATAGACCAATGTTATTGATTTACATTGATTCCTAAATGCTTCCAAATCTAAGATTTATGGAATTTAGACCTAATGTTATCCAATGACTCCATTACCTATGACATATGCTTGATGGAGAAACAGTCACTAATTGTGCTATTGGAGTCTGGCCCAGATAACCGTCACTACTTGTGCTATAGGAGTCTGGCCAGATTACAGTCACTACTTGTGCTATTGGAGTCTGGCCCAGATTACAGTCACTACTTGTGCTATTTGAGTCTGGTCAGATTACAGTCACTACTTGTGCTATTTGAGTCTGGCCAGATTACAGTCACTACTTGTGATATTGGAGTCTTGCCAAATTACAGTCACTACTTGTGCTATTTTAGTCTGGCCAGATAACAGTCACTACTTGTGCTATTGGAGTCTGGCCAGAGTAAAGTCACTACTTGTGCTATTTGAGACTGGTCCAGATAACAGTCACTACTTGTGCTATTTAAGTCTGGCCAGATTACATTCACTACTTGTTATTTGAGTCTGGCCCAGATAACAGTCACTACTTGTGCTATTGTAGTCTGGCCCAGATAACAGTCACTACTTGTGCTATTGTAGTCTTGCCCAGATAACAGTCACTACTTGTGCTATAGGAGTCTGGCCAGATTACAGTCACTACTTGTGCTATTGGAGTCTGGCCAGATTACAGTCACTACTTGTGCTATTGTAGTCTGGCCCAGATAACAGTCACTACTTGTGCTATTGTAGTCTTGCCCAGATAACAGTCACTACTTGTGCTATTGTAGTCTGGCCAGATTACATTCACTACTTGTTATTTGAGTCTGGCCCAGATAACAGTCACTACTTGTGCTATTGTAGTCTGGCCCAGATAACAGTCACTACTTGTGCTATTGTAGTCTTGCCCAGATAACAGTCACTACTTGTGCTATAGGAGTCTGGCCAGATTACAGTCACTACTTGTGCTATTGGAGTCTGGCCAGATTACAGTCACTACTTGTGCTATTGGAGTCTGGCCAGATAACAGACACTACTTGTGCTATTGGAGTCCGGCCCAGATAACAGGCTCTACTTGTGTTATTTAAATCTGACTCAGATAACAGATACTACTTGTGTTATTTGAGTCTGACCCAGATAATAGACACTACTTGTGTTCTTTGAAATTGACCGAGATAACAGTTACTGACCCAGAAAACAGTCACTACTTTTGTTAATGAATCTGATCCAGATTTGTACCCAAACTTCTCTTTTAAAAGGCAAATGCTATGCTTCCATACTAGTGTGAGAGTTGGGTTCAAATGCTGTACCACCAGACTACTGAGCAGTTGGGTACAAATGCTGTACCACCAAACTACTGAGCAGTTGGGTTCAAATGCTGTACAACAGACTACTGAGCAGTTGGGTACAAATGCTATACCACCAAACTACTGAGCAGTTGGGTTCAAATGCTGTACAACAGACTACTGAGCAGTTGGGTTCAAATGCTGTACAACAGACTACTGAGCAGTTGGGTACAAATGCTGTACAACAGACTACTGAGCAGTTGGGTACAAATGCTGTACCACCAGACTACTGAGCAGTTGGGTTCAAATGCTGTACAACAGACTACTGAGCAGTTGGGTACAAATGCTATACAGACTACCAAACTACCACCAGCAGTTGGGTTCAAATGCTGTACAACAGACTACTGAGCAGTTGGGTACAAATGCTGTACAACAGACTACTGAGCAGTTGGGTACAAATGCTGTACAACAGACTACTGAGCAGTTGGGTACAAATGCTATACCACCAAACTACTGAGCAGTTGGGTTCAAATGCTGTACAACACCAGACTACTGAGCAGTTGGGTTCAAATGCTGTACAACAGACTACTGAGCAGTTGGGTACAAATGCTGTACAACAGACTACTGAGCAGTTGGGTACAAATGCTGTACCACCAGACTACTGAGCAGTTGGGTACAAATACTGTACAACAGACTACTGAGCAGTTGGGTACAAATGCTATACCACCAAACTACTGAGCAGGTTAAAATGCTGTACAACAGACTACTGAGCAGTTGGGTTTAAATGGTGTACCACCAGACTACTGAGCTTGCATGTACAAATGCTGTACCACCAGACTACTGAGCAGTTGGGTTTAAATCTTGTAACACCAGACTACTGAGCAGTCAAGTACAAATGTTGTACCACGAGGCTACTATGAGCTGTCAAGTACCATACTACTGTGTGCAGTCTAGTACAAATGCTGTACCACTAGACTACTGTGAGTAGTGGAGTACAAATGCTGCACCACCAGACTACTGATCTGCCAGGTACAAATGCTGTACCACCAGACTACTGATCTGCCAGGTACAAATGCTGTACCACCAGACTACTGTGAGCAGTCAACTACAAATGCTACTCCACCAGACTACTGTTATCAGTGGAGTACAAATGCTGTACCACCAGACTACTTATCTGCCAGGTACAAATGCTGTACCACCAGACTACTGATCTGCCAGGTACAAATGCTGTACCACCAGACTACTGTGAGCAGTTGAGTACAAATGCTGCACCACCAGACTACTGATTTGCCAGGTACAAATGCTGTACCACCAGACTACTGATCTGCCAGGTACAAATGCTGTACCACCAGACTACTGATCTGCCAGGTAAAAATGCTGTACCACCAGACTACTGTGAGCAGTTGAGTACAAATGCTGCAACATCAGACTACGGAAATGCCAGGTACAAATGCTGTAACACTAGAGTACTGTGAGAAGTCAAGTATATATGTTGTACCACCAGACTACTGTGAGCAGTCAAGTACAAATGCTGTACCACCAGACTACTGTGAGCAGTCAGGTACAAATGCTGTACCACCAGACTACTGTGAGCAGTCAAGTACAAATGTTGTACCACTAGATTACTGTGAATAGTCTTGTACAAATGTTGTACCACCAGATTACTATGAGCAGTCAGGTTCATTGGTGTGGATATGATCTGAATTAGTGTGCATTGTGCTTACATCATGTACAAAATCACAGATCATATACATTTAAAAAGGACAGCATACCCAACATCTACAACACAAGATAATTATCCTCTCTTAGATTTGTTGTCTATATCCAAAGCTTAATAATTTTAAGCCATCCCCTCCATTGGAGATCTTTAATTCTTATTCTTATTATCTTTATTCAAATATTCACTATATATTATGTTGCTTTATACCAAAAAAATCTTGGATGAGTTAGATTATGGCCAACATTTGGCAATATTTGCCGGGATTATTGAACTTTAAAATCTTCTAGGATGACTTTTAAAGCTCTGGAAGATTAGTGCCCCTCAAACACACCTTTTTTCATATTGTAAACATATATTGCATAACCTGATTCAATACATAATTATGTACTTTCACTTCAAAATTATCTTTATTTGTCTGCTTTTTTTTTATTAGGATTTATGATTTTCTGGAAATAATGACCATAATTCAGAGTGTTATCTATTGATTTTAGCTAAACTAGTTTTGTCAGAAATAACAAAAGTTAATAATTATACTGATCATAGGAGTAATTGATGTTCCAGTATCTTTATTTTGTAGCCAAAGGTTTGGCCCAGTTTACATACAAAACATGGATATACACAAAAGTAGTCATTTATCATGTAAGAGTAAAATGCAAAGCACTATAGATCTATGTACAGCTAGTAAGGCCATTCAAAGTTGTTTTTTTATGTTTAGCATCCACCCTAAAGTCAAAAACCTATCTTTCTATTAGGAAAAAAACCCACAAAATGACAGAAAATACACAAGATATTTTATGGGTACAAATGCAATTTTATGGTCATTTAAGTAATTCCTCATATGTTAACAAAGGAAAACAAATTAACACTTAGAAAAACCATATTATTGGCACATACTAATAAATAATCTATGAAATTTTAAATTTTACAATGATATAAACAAATGTTCATGTTTAACTATTCACTTAAGGGCCATATTCCATATTTTTTCCTTAGATGTTTGTGGTTTTTTTTTTCTGTTTAATGATCTCAAAACCAATCCGTCCGCAGATGCTAAACAGAGAAAAAACTTGGAATGGCCCAATTTATCAGACAAAAATAAAATGCAGAGCTTTATTGATCTATCTACAACTAGTAATTTATCAGACAAGAGTAAAATCCAAGACTCTTTCATAGTTTATCACAATATTGGTTTTTTATTTTCATCTATCATTAAGCTCTCTATTATAATGTATTAGCTCATGTAAATCAGCTTGTATGTGTTGTAATACTAAGTTAATTAATTTCTTATCATGCCATGTAAATTTTGTATAAGAGGATCAGCAAACAGAAATAGGATTTGTATCTTAGTTGACATATTTAATACCAAGTCTAACATCTTGGGTAATTTTATGAAATTGTATTCCACCATACAAAACTAACCATACTACCTCCACTTCTAAATATACTAGTACATTATACTTTATAAATAAGAAGATTAACTTATTGCTCATAATTTCAACTTTCAATGTGGAAGGGAAGAAAGAGTCGGATATCAGATATATATGTTGGATATAATTTATTTTTCATAAGACTTGATTTTTCACGGTATTAATACAAGAAAAAAATTCCAAGATTTTCTATTGATGTTTACTGTGGATTAGATGTAAAATAAAACTTCAGTCATTAGTACATGTGTACTGTATGGTTTGTAATTTGTTGACAGAGTGCAGAATCAGATCATCAACATAAGGACAGCACAACACCTACTGAAGCTGGCAAACAAGAAACAAGGTATTGTATATAGGCAGATAAGAACAACCATGTTTATGATATGACACGAATGTAAACCACTCAGTTTTGATATAGGTAAAACTATTTTTGAAATGACATGCTTGTAATGGCAGCCATTTTAAAATTCCTTTAACCATGCCATCTAGTTTGGTAATTATTTATTTAGTGTTACATGTCTCATTGAAAAATGTATTTCCATAGCTCATACTTTTGTCAACAAAGTTGTAGGAGATTAATTAATTGAAATTGAAATAGAAATTCAGGCACTGTCTTTCTTGCTGCTGTGCAAAGGACTTTTAGACTTAATTGCTAATGCTTTAAAACACTTGTTTGATGTCAGTATCACTGTTATGGGTTGTATGTTATCTAATAGAAAAGCTGTGTTGATTTTGTTTCTGTCCTACCTAAATGCAAAGTTGTTCATCCATTTTATATTTACTGAAGTATTTAGATGATTTAAAAATTTTAACTTTCGTTTCCAAAAAAGATTTTATCTCTTTTCTTTCACTTTCATAGCAGTTATTGCCCTTGTTCTAAAGGGAGCCTCTGAAATATTGCTTCTTGACAGAGGATCATTATTAAGTCTCCTAGATATTGTTTCTTGTCAAAGCATCATTATTGAGAGACTCTTAATGTTGCATCTTGTGATAGCATCATTATTGAGAGATCCTCTTAATATTGCATCTTGCAAAAGCAACAATATTAGAAAGGCCTCTCTTAATTTTGCATCTTGCCAAAACATCATTGTTGAGAGAGCTTCCTATATTTAATGCATTGATTCTTGTCAAGGCAACATTGTTAAGAGCTTTCCAGATATTGCTTCTTGTCAAGGCATCATTGATAAGAGAGCCTCCTAGCTATTGCTTCTTGCCAAAACAGCATTGTTAAGAGAGCCTCCTATGTATTCCTTCTTGTATCATTGTTAAGAGAGCCTCCTATGTATTCCTTCTTGTATCATTGTTAATAGAGCCTCCTATGTATTCCTTCTTGTATCATTGTTAATAGAGCCTCCTATGTATTCCTTCTTGTATCATTGTTAAGAGAGCCTCCTATGTATTCCTTCTTGTATCATTGTTAAGAGAGCCTCCTATGTATTCCTTCTTGTATCATTGTTAAGAGAGCCTCCTATGTATTCCTTCTTGTATCATTGTTAAGAGAGCCTCCTATGTATTCCTTCTTGTATCATTGTTAAGAGAGCCTCCTAGATAGTGCTTCTTACCAAAGCATCATTGTTAAGAGTCTCTCAGATATTGCTTTTTGCTGAGGCATCATTGTTAAGAGGCCTCCTACATATTGCCTCTTGCTTAGGCGTCATTGTTAAGAGGCCTCCTACATATTGCTTCTTGTCATGACAGCTTTGTTTTACACATATAATTTATCGTTTCTTTTTCACTTGTAGCTGTACACATGAAACAGGAGACAAAGAAACAAAGGAAGTGAAGGAAACTCCAGCTGGAGAAACTGAACAGTCGAATCAAGAAGTTACAAATGAACAAGGTCATGCATCATTACCTCGACCTAGTACATCATATGAACCATTAGGTCGAAATAAACCCAAACAGTCACAATCTCTAAGTGTGACAGGGTCGCCCCTACAGATACAAGTTCCAAGTGGAGACAGTATGGATACAAAAAATTCTGCAGAGTCTACAAGTCGAAGTGAACCAAGTCCCAAAATGTCACCACCTATGGGCACAGTGCAAACATCTAACACTAGCAGACAAAATACACCTAGAAATAGCCAGCAGAGACCATCTTCTGGGTAATTAATCAGTACAATGTTTAAACTATTCAATGTGTACTGCAATTGTAGTGACATTTACAACTATACTGTTCTATAGATTTAACTGTGGCTGTGGAGTGGTTTCAAACTGATAATTGTATTGAAAGTCTGTAAATTGGTATTGAAAGAGTTAGTATTTTTATGCCCGTGGTCTGAACGGTCCGCCGGGGCATCTAGTGTTTGGATTGTCCATAATTCATTCCCATTTATATATAAAGTACAATATTTCAAGTTTGAATTGTAGTACAATAACCAAACTTGCACTGTAAGTTCATCTAAGGGTTGCTCACATTTTGCTGACATCACCTGCCTCAGTGGTTGGATGGGGTCATAATGTAGGACATTGCAATATTTAAAGAATTCATATTATTTGCCAGGATAGAAATTTGTTGGGACTGGGGTATTTGTGTTTCACAAACACATCTTGTTTCTTGATGTTTTGAAAACTGCAGTTTGTCACAGAATTCAGAATACTGAAGTTACTTTTTACTTTTTGTGTTATATGTGATGTAACATTTACTATACCATGCTTAATATTCCTATATATTTTGGCTTTAATATTCTTATATCAAACTCATCCTTTAATGCTGTATGACATAATAATGACCCCCGGGACTAAGGGCGGGGGGTGGGGTCCAGCAATTACATTAGACTGAACTTCGTTGTTTCAGTCCATCAAGGTAACTCAGTATGCAGTAACTGTCATTCAGCTAACATCTGTCAGCAACCAATTGAATCGTGGTCTTATGGAATCACTGCTGGTCACCAATACTATCACAGTCAGTCATCTGATTGAATCAATGTCAGTCAGCTAACAAAATCTCTACCAGCTACCAGCTGAATTGCTGTCTGATTGAATCACTGCTGGCCATCAATACAATCACAGTCAGTCATCTAATGGAATCAATGTCAATTAACTGATGGAATTACTGTCATTACACTGCCAGTCAACAGACAGCATACCTGTCATCAATCAGTTGAATTGCTGTCGGTCAGCTGTTGGAATAACTCATTTGATGGAATAACTCAGTTAACTGATGGTAAAACTCAATTATTTGAAAGTATAACTAAGTTATTTGAAGGTATAACTCAGTTATCTAAAGGTATGACTCAGTTATCTGAAGGTATCACTGTTAGTCGCCTGTTGGAATATCTGTCTGTCATCTGATTGAACCACTTACAGCAATGAGATCATAGTTATGTTTAAAAATTTTATCATGACAACAATGGAAATTTATAAATGTATAGGCCTACAGGCTTAAGGCTGATTATTGACGAAGAGAAGGTTCTAATGAACATTTCCTGGATTTTTGCAACTTCATATCTACTTTAGAGAATGTATATTCCAGTTTGTTTAATTTGGTGATCATATTTGTTTCTGAAGTTTCAGATGCTTACTACTTTTCTTAAACTTATAGGAAAAAAGTATTGAATACCCGTCCATACAGTGCGGTTGATGCATACAAGTACATTGTCTCTCATCCAATCAAACCCAGCAATGACCATGGCTACAATACATCATATCAACGACAAAGAACAGAGGCATGGAAACAATCGGCTGCCAAACAGTCACAAGGTGTGTGAACTTAGGTCATTGCCATATGGTCTTTGGCAAGTTTTCTGTTTCTCATTGTTTTAAAGATGGTGATTAGCAAATGCTAGCAGCTCTGTATGAAATAACACTGATGAGAGGTTTGGATTTAAAGCTAAGCTAACCTGTTTTGAACTCTTATACCAGTTTTGTTTTATGTGTATCACTGGCTGGTTGTTTTTAATCAATTCATTCAATAGAAAGTTTTTAACACTTTTGATAAATGTAATAAATGAAGAGGCAGTAGTGAAAACAGGAAAGAAGCAGTATTTAAAAACTATGGTATAAAATGTTGTGTCTGTGTTAAAAATAGACAGATCTCTTTTCCTTATTTTTTTTGCTTGGTGTGTCACATGTACATGTATTAATATTTCTGAGTTGTTAATGTAACAAGCACTGAAGTAGACAACAAAAACCATGTGACATTTATGTGTTGATAGCGGTGAAATTGTAAGTTTTATATTTTGTACAACAGATGATGTAATAAAAGTAATGGTGGTGCCCTGTGCACCGCACAGTCAAGGTAAGATAGTTGTGTACTGTGGACTGGAGGCTGCTGTAACATTGACATTTACATTTGAAGTTATTCCATCAAAAGTATATAGAAACATTCATAGGACCTTTAAAAGACTTTCAACAACTTGTATATTAAATCTTGTACCATTGTGGTGCAAGGTGATTGCAAATTCAGTAACCCTTACATTTGCATTCATCCCTTTTGTCTTTTACAAAAAAAACAATTATTATTGAAAGTCCATTAATTATATTGAGTCGATATCAAAAGATATCTCAAAATGTTGGGTATTACTGCCCTGGGTAAAATGTTTCATATTCATTTTGTAACTTGAATAAGAATTCACAGTGATAGAACAATTGATATGCTGTTCTAGAATATTTCCATGAATTATGATAAGAAGTGATTTTTGGTAGATCACTTTGACTTCAGCATTGATCTGCTAATGCAAAGTTAGACCTATGCAAGTTTATAAACTTTTGATCTTATAAATTTGAATGTAAATGAAAATTAAGTATTTGATCCTATCCAACACGGCTTAATTGTCTGACACTTTGTAACTTTATTTTACAGAAACTGTTCATTTTATTGTGTGCATACAGAGAGAAAGATGAAAACATAATATTAAAAATTTAGAATTTACCCTAAAACTTATGAAAAAAGATATTCTCAAAGAACATGAAAATTGAAAATATTAATTCTGTGGTGCATACAGTAAATAAATATTTAATTGAAAGTTTAAAATACCAACATTATACAACTAAAGAGGGTGGATATAGGTTTAAGAAAGATTATGTTGTGATGCAATATTGCCCAGCTTCTTGATAATGTTTGGTATTTTATGCTTTATTTTAGTATCTGCTGTAATATTATTTATCAACACACAAGAAAAATGTCATATCTGCCAAGTTTCCTTATAAACAGACTTATTATATTTTCATTTCAAAGTTGTATACCTTTACAAACATCTCAACATGATTTTCAGTTTTTTCCACTGTTTGTTATGAGCTGTATATTATAATATAACATCATTGCAACATAAGTCTCTCCTATAGGAAAGCTTTTACCTTGGCATATATGAAATTCTTTAAATGTATGAGTGAAAAATGATGTTTTTGTCACAGAAAAGAATGAAGTAAAATGTACTGATATATATGTATGTGTATATATATATATATATATATATATATATATATATATATATATATATATATATATATATATATATATATATATATATATATATACACATAATTAACATATATGTAAATATATCCTGAATGATGATACAAAACCATGCTTTGTTGCAAGGTTTTACTGCACTTATTCAATAACTAATATATCACGTATATCCTAACAATAATTGTATATCACTGGACTGACAATATATCATCATTCACATGAGGGTACATAAAACAACTGTAGTACAAATACTCAACTGAAAAAATCATAAAAAAATAACACTTGCACAAACTTACCTACCTTCATTATCTATCCTCTCATGCCCACTGGAGCATAAGGCTCAATTAGGTTTCCACATAAACAAGCTATTTCAATGGGGTATGCATTGATACTCTTGGAATGCTTGTTAGCAGTGTCAGTTCATTTTTTTACAATGTTTTAAAGTATAAAAACCTGGGGTAAAACAGCAGTAGTATTATCTTCAATTTCCATGTGACCCATATAATACATTGGTAACACTCACAAAATTACTAAATGACAGTCTCCAACACACACACACACACACACACACTTGTCATAATTACTAAATTAGTCACACACACACACACGCACACTCGCTTGTTGTCATGTCTCAAAGACAGTATCGTGAACACTGACAGCATCATTGTCACTGACATCATTTTTGTCACTGACATCAGTAAGTTACTAAATGACAGTCACAAACTTGTCATGTCTCAATTACAGCATCATTGTCACTGGCACCAGTAACACTCGTTGAAGAAGTAGATGACATAGTTACACTTGCTTGTCAGACATCATCTTTCTGGTTAACTATTCTCTTGATGAAATAATGTTCTGACAATAATAGCTCAAATAAATAAAGAGAGAGGGAAATTACGCAGACACACACACACACACACACACACACACATGTTGGTTTTTAATAAGAAATTTCAAGAATCAAATGGGCAATGATAAATGTATCTATAAGACTGCCACATACTGACTTCAAGTTAACCACAGACGAGTATATTCTGATAGTGCTCTCTATATATCTCCCTATGTATCCTGATATAAAAATTGATAAAATTTGATTAAGAAGTGGTAAGTATTTAGTTATTTCTCACATTTTATATTTCATGACACCTGACTTTTATGAAAAGCTTATTTGGTTTTTGACACATTCAGCTGCAATTATGACTTTATTTTGCATATATTATGAATACACCTAGTATACAGTTTATGTTTAGTTGATGAGACTCAGAATTTTGTTGTATTAAATGTTGGTTGCACTACTTTTACTTGTTAATGGAAAATATAGGAAGGGAGGAAACTCCATCACTGACACTAACTGTAGTTCATATTTATGGACATCTTGGATGAGAAGTTGGAATAAACTACATAAAATGTAACAGCATTTGAATTTCATGATGATAAATTATAAGTTTATATACAGGCCATTTAACAGGAAATATATTTTATCTTGGAAAATAGATTTTATCTCTTCATTGAATGACTTCCTGTTCTTTCCAGAAATGACAAAAGTTATTATATATACCGAGAAAAATAATTATACCCACAGAATTCCTGTATACTTCCTCAATTTATCTTTGTCAATATGTTTCTCACAATGCTAAAAATAATGCATTGTATCATTATATATCTTTTATTATGATATTGTAATTATATTTTTATAGATATATTCATGACTGTAGATCAAACACATGCTGGCCATTAGATGCAGAGGTCTTTGGTCTTCAGAATTAATCTATAAACTTTTGCTTTTCTATTTTATTTTACACATGCCAGAATAAAAAAAAAAATTTGTGTAAGATCTCAATGTGGTATACTTCACTCACATCTGGTGTCAACACAGTATAAATGACCAACCAATAAAATACGTTTTATCTTTGACCCGTTTTACTTGTATATAGAAGGAAGTATAAGTAATTAACATTAATTTCAGAATGCCATACTTACTTGTTCAATGTATGCATGGCTTCAGTTGCCCAATAATTCAGCTTAATTTTCTCTAACTCTAGTGTACAAAATGTTTTGTAGGTTTACGAAAATCTCCTCCGCCACAAAGACCTTCATCCCCTGCTGCTATCATACGCATTCAGACAGGTGCACAAGACGATCCTCCATCTCGACCTAGTAGTGCAGCACTTCATCTCAAAGCTGGCAATGATTGGTTGGCAGGGGGTCGAGATCTGTACTGGGAGAGTATACAGAGGCGACCAAAATCTGGTCATGTACCAGGGTGGAGAGAGGGACTACCAGAAAATATGAAAAGACCTAGATCTGCTGCTGCTAGAGCAATGAGGTAAACTTTTTTCAAATTTATACTAGTGATCACTGAGGGTGCAAGTAAACGGTTCACTGAAATAAATATATAAACCTCTGTGGTTGAATATTGAATAATAAAATGTCTCCCCATCTGTAAACTGTGAAATAAAGTCTTCTTTGTATATGTCATTAAGTATGGAGTTTTTGAAGGATAGACCTATCTCTGTGTAAATGACATATATTTATCAATCATAATGTACACCTCGGTGCTCCGTGGCCAAGTGGTTAGAGCATTGCACTTTAAATCATGAAGTGTCTCACCTCTTGTCAGCTGATTTTTTTTCTAGCAGAAGGCTGGTGGTCTCTTCTATCTAGCCATTTATCATTCATAATGGAATTAAAATAGATTGATTGATTGATTGATTTTTTAATGTAAATGTTTTTCTTTGTTTATCAGTAGACGCTCAAGGACAACAACCCCTGTAACGCCATCATCACTTATGTATGATGCCATGATGCAAGGTAAGTTGTAGACTCAAAGCAAGGAAAGATAACTTTATATGTAATTCAAATAGTTGTCGCCCCTTTTATTATATACTTATTTTCAATGTGCCATGTAGGAGATATAATTTTTTTGTGCTTACATACATCTTTGATACATAAAGAGAGAATTTAACAAGGCAAATATTTCATAATTATTCAAGTAATATATCATAATTATCATTTAAGATGAGTTCAGATTCAAACAATATTTAAAAATAACTCAACCAGGACAAATCAAAACTTAAGAAAATTAAAAATTGCTATTAAACTACACTTCAGCTGTGAGTAAACAAATGTACTTTGACAAAGTGTTATAAAGTGAAGATTTATTCTATATATCCTTGAGTTAATGGAAACCATGAAGTATCAGTCGGACAAACAGTAAAACCTGATTTAGTGACTACCTGTGTATAAAGACCACCTGGTCACAAAGACCATTTTTGCTGTCCCCAATAGTGCCATTTGTGTACAAAAATCAACCTCTATAATTACAAAGACTATATCCCAGTGTTTTTGTGTCCCAAAGGAGGTAGTTATATACAAGTTTAACTGAATACCATTCTAGCGCTAGCTTTATGTTCATGTAAATTCTGGCTACAAAGGTTAGCCTACATAATCACATAGTGAATCAGCGTAGTACTTCATAAGTGCTATTATATTAGTTATACCCAATTTTGTTTGAACAGAAAGTTAAAATGAAGAAGTATTAATGCATAATGGAAACTCGGAGTCCATTATAGGAATACTTTACAATATTTTGTGCAGAAATATTTAATTTTTTAATCAGCTATGCCTCTCAATGACCTTTAATCAAACTTTATTCCATTTCAATTACATGATTTCCTGTTGCATCAGATTAACTTGTATTGATAACATGTTTATCTGTAGACAAATCAGGAATTGCATTGACCTATAGTAAATTAGAATTTAGAGTTGTGTGTGACATGTGTAGCCTTTATATACTTGTTTATCTAGACAATCCCAACAAGTTAGGTTTACAGGATGTTTTTATGAGCTTGACATCAATGTGGGGGCAGAATATTTCTGTCTGTAAGTTTCTGTCTATTGGACAAAATTTAATAGAAACTGGCAACTTTTCATTTTCCACAAAGATCTATCTTTTGTGTCTTAACTAACCTAAAAACTAAAATTTAGACTTGGACAAAAAATAAATGCATTAGCATCAGTGGGAGTTACTGCATTCCTATTAGGGTTTTCTTTTTTGGGGGGAGGGGTGCATTTGTGTTCAACAATCACATTGGTTTTTTAATAGTCATCCTTAAACTATTTATCTGGTGTCAACTTGCCATTTTGGCAATTCGTAATGTACATTATTCATTCTACCTCTAATTTGGTATGTCATGTGGATGTTACCATTATTATAAATTCTACAAAATGCATAAATAATGCAGCAGGGGGGGTTCTATAGTCAAATCCATATAACTTGGCGGGACGGAGTCTAATGAACCTTTTCTTGACCTGGGCAAGTTTTCACATAAAAAAGCATAACATTAAAGTTACACTGACAAGAGCATTGTTCCTATTTGTCATCATACTTAAGGTAGTATCCAGCGAGGAATAAAACATTTTTTTCGTGCAGTTTGGCATAATTGAAAAGTGAGTGGAATCATCTTTAAGGTTACTCCACCCTGCCAAGTTATGTGAATCAAATTATTGCAGGTTCTTGATAAAGGGTTTAGTTCTGTACATATCCATTTTTGTTTGTAAGGAAACATATAGATACACTTCTCTTTTTGCCAGAAGCAAGTGATCATCCAGTGGCAGTTATACATGGTATGATCTAGAGTGATTTGCACACCATTTGTTCTCTTGCGTTGTGTTATATATTTACAAATGTTCAAAGGACATTTGCCTTTATACACTTATTGCTTTTAAATTTGTTGCAAAGTAGAATCAAGTTGCTTGAATAAGTTTTTCAGTTGCTTATAAACTTTATGATAACTTTAATATATACTTAATATATATAAATTACAAATTATATAAATAGCTCTGTCAGCAGTTCCCCTAAAATTACATAGATCTATTATATCTCATCAACATTTCATTGACTGCAGTCAGCTTTGAAAATAAATTGTAAACAAAAATCAATGCAGTATTAAAATCTAAGTTTGCAGTAAGTGGATTCAAAGTCATACATTTAAATAAATTATTTCCTGCAATCAAAATTTTGTAAAAAATGAACATTGGTAAACTTATCTTAAATGTTTCTTTTACATAAAAGGGAGACAGGGGCTTTTCAAACTTTATTGTATTCTTGGGAATTATCCTTCCTGTTCATTTTTGTTTGCTTTATATTACTGGTGAGTTTGCATTTTCAGATTTTTGAAAATGGAAATATTTTTGTTAAAGTTCTGTTTTCATTTTTTTTGATGAAAATCATTATTGACATGCTGACAGTTCATGTTAGCTGCCCATTCTGTTTAGTTCTAAGCTGTAAGAGTGCCTGATGATTTATCTCTTGGTAAAGGTAGCTTATGTTCTTCCTATAGCTTATATATAAACATCAATGCTTGGTGGAAGAGAATTTATTGCTTTTATTGCGGTCACCCAGAAAGCATTTCAGCCTGTCTATCTCTCCCTCTTTCTCTCCCTCTCTCTTAGTTATATAAATTGATGGAAGTTTCCACACACTCAGAAACATGCACACACATCCAAAACTTTGAGACTCAAACAACCAAAATCAATGCTGTAGTCAGTCAGTATTTGTGAGAATTTTATGCTCAAAGATAAGAATAATGGTATGGATAGAAGTTGAAATATATGGAATGGATCATGTTCTGTTACAGGTGAACCAAGCAGAGAGTTGTTTAGGTGGTCTTTTGTGCCTTTAGTTATGGTATAGAAAATTGCACCTAGGGTAGTGGTTTGTTTTATTATTGGTAGATGGTGTTGGTCCACCATAGATAGTTACACAATGTAGAGGTAGAACATATGCCATGGCAGTCAGACTTTTTGTACAACACATAGGGCACATACTTAAAGGGATCAATAAAAGTTAAATGTAATACATAGTAGCACTTAGTTATAGGGATCAATAAAACATTAAAAGTTAAATGAAATACATAGTATCACACAGTCCAATGTCAAACTGTAATACTGCAATAAAATGTAATATCACATTTTATATTAATACAGTTATGTTAATATGACCTATGGCTCATGTTTTCACAGGTTTTGGACTGCAAATTTTGTCAGTATTACCAGAAGAAAATGAATAAGAGGTTGACTATTGACTCATATATCCCAATGTAATATTTTGACAAATGTATTTTCCAAAACCTTACATTATGTATTCATACTTCTGATATACCAACAGTGCATATTTTGTCATACTCGGATGATGCCAAGATATGTACTATCATCCACAACAGTAACAGTTCTGTATTGTAATTATCTCCCTTTGCTTTAACCTCCACATTAGAGATTCATTTTCAGATGAGGTGATACCCGTGTTTGATGCATGTTGATTGGTGTGGTTTGGTGCTCCAATAGATGTGGGAAATAGATGTCCTTTTTACCCATGTATACATTCTGGTGAAATGTGTCTGGTGAATTACTTTTAATGTCCTTGTTGTGGTATATATATAGTATGTATTTAGACATATTTGTATTTCAGATTGGAATTCATAGAAATTCCTATGATGTATTATATATTATTGAACATGTCTGGTTATACTAATGATAAACTTTGTATTGATCCAATATTTAATATCACTAACATATCAACATCTAATTGTCCCCACTTGGATGATATTACTTTGGTTCTTTTTTACACATTGTACTAACTGATCCATATTTGATAAATTGTCAAATTCATTCCATAACCTACCTACTTCTTGATAACTAATTTTACTGTTATTATAATTTAATCACGTGTTATTACTCATGCACGGACAGTTCTACTAACTATAACTTTGCATCTTTTGACCAGGTTATCCGTCAGTACAGGAAGCACTTCCAGAGCTAACAGACCTCTCTGATTATCCACCCTTCCAACAACTAAGCATCCCTCGTAAACGGATGCTTGGTGCACCACAGTCGGGACATACTGATTTTTTCAATGCTCCACCACATGATACTGTCTATAGGTAGAGCTAGTCACATCTATGTCTCCTGGTGTGTCTTGTGTATACATGTCAGAGATGCAAATGCTCTTAGATTTAATGTCTACCATCCTGAATAATGATATATGGAAAGATCCATAAATCTACACTGAAAAAACACTCTGTACTTGCTAATCAAATATGGTTGATCTTTTATATCAGCTTCTGTCATGTGATTGCCATCAATCAATAATAGAATTACTGTAAATTTTCACATAAACATTCAGTTTAGCTTACATTAACCAAAATTATTTTTTTTATCTGTGACCTACATTTTATCTTTGGGACATAAAATTTAAGAAATATTTTATAAGTACATGTAAGCTTACCAGAATCATTAAGTGTCAATAGTGATTTACAAAAGTAATTACAAAAATTCAAGACAAAAGACTTTACAAATAGGTGATAGTTACAAGTCCAGTATGGCGTCAGTAGAAATAATATTATAATTAGGGAAACTATGCAGGTTGTTCTACACATTAAAATATACAGCAATTGCATCTTCTGCACTGTTGATAGTGTATATATGAGTGATCTGGTTTGTTACTTAGTGTTGGTGTCTAGTCATGAGGTGGTGTTGCCATAGTAGCAACAAGTTCAATACTTTGCCAAATAAAACTTTGCTTAGATTTTATTTTAATATATATATATATATATATATATATATATATATATATATATATATATATATATATATATATATATATATATATATATAACCACTAGCCATATAACTGTTGGTATTTCCTGTCCCACATTATGACTAAATACAGCATAAAATCGTTTTTATTTAGACCATTTGTTTTCATGTTACTGCAGATATAACATGATTGTGTGTGTGGTAAGCCATTTTATTTTTGTGGCAAGTAAACGTCACGTTATGGTGGTACATTGTATAGAATATTCTGTGGTTCTAACATAAAGATGCTGTGGTACATATGTGTAACAAACCCATAAATACTTCATGTACCATTATAATTCTACAATTAATTTAATTAAATATTTTTATTTTTGCAACAGCCATCATTAAGAAAATAATATAACTAGCCGAGATCTCAAATTTTGAGTCACATGTTACCTTATTTTATATCATTTCTATGGCAGGACATAAGTAATGATTTACTGTAATAGTCTGAAGTTAAGTCAGCTCACAAAAATATTCTGGTTTACATAGTTTGGTTGTGCCAATATAAGCTTTTGGTTTTACCAGTGTTTTAATATAAACAGATTTTGTTGTGGAAGATGTATTAACAAGATTTTAGTGCTATCAGATTTAATGTTGAAAATTCTAGTAATAGAAAGATGATGTTGTCTGATGTGAATATATTACATCATTTTTAGTCATAAATGGATATCTGACTACAATTTGTCGTACTGTATTGTTTTCTCTATGGAAATGATTGTTTTAATGCTGTTACACTTAAAAATGTTATACAGTGGTAGCAGGTTTGAATGGTGAAGGAAGACACTTGGTTAAAATATAAAATGCCACTGGACTTCAGCAACTCTTTACAATGATATATATGTAAACCTCAACAAGTCTTTTACAGTGATGAATATGTAAACCTCAGCAAGTCTTCACAGTGAACTGTGATGAATATGTAAAACTTAGCAAGTCTTCAAAGTGATCTGTGATGAATATGTAAACCTTACCAAGTCTTCACAGTGAATTGTGATGAATATGTAAAACTTAGCAAGTCTTCAAAGTGAACTGTGATGAATATGTAAACCTTACCAAGTCTTCACAGTGAACTGTGATGAATATGTAAACCTTACCAAGTCTTCACAGTGAACTGCGATGAATATGTAAAACTTAGCAAGTCTTCAAAGTGAACTGTGATGAATATGTAAACCTTACCAAGTCTTCACAGTGAACTGTGATGAATATGTAAACCTTACCAAGTCTTCACAGTGAATTGTGATGAATATGTAAACCTTAGCAAGTCTTCGCAGTGAATTGTGATGAATATGTAAACCTTAGCAAGTCTTCACAAAATTGGTAAAAAAATAAACAACATTCAATTACATATACTGATTTCAATAACTAATGATGATTGGTTAAGAAAATGTTTCAGAATACAAGGTTTAAAACTTTAAATAAAGAAAATTCTATAGTTTAATGTTCAGAAAATATTGTACATCAAGTACAGAGAAAATTTCTTAATCTTTATCATATTCTTTCAATCAATACTCAAATTTAAAATAGAGTGGAGCCGAGATATAAATCACAATGTAGAGAAAAAAAAACAAACCCATAAAAACAACAAAATGAAGAAAGGTGCTGAATTATGTATGCTTTTGTCCTGTTTTGTATTTAATGTACTAAAAATGTGAACAAGCTCTTCCTAGTTCAGTTCTGTTGGTGGTTGCAGTTAAATTGAGATTGCTAATCCAATATTAGGGTTTATGGTGATGTAGGTGGAGGATTATTCATTATTGTGGTGTATATTTTTAATGTCCTTCCTTTGTATGTAACTTCCTGTTGCACTGGTGTTGGTCACTGATCTTTGTGTACTGCAATGCGATGGTAAGAATTTCACTAATTAATACCTATCTTGTTAATTAGCGTTATTGTATGAAAATGCGAAATTATAAATATTCTATTTTAGTAACAAACTAATTTTCCAATTTTATTCCTGTCAGTGAAGAAAAGCACTGAAAATATTATATTTTCTACAGACTGATATTGATATCTATTATTTAATTTTCAAATAACATTATCAAGCACTCCACTAACAGCTGTGATGTTGGTCACCGAATGTTTCACAAAAAATCATATCAATTAATGAATATACTGCATGTGAAACTGTAAACATGAGTGTATATGTAAATATACTGCATGTGAAACTGTAAACATGAGTGTATATGTAAATATACTGCATGTGAAACTGTAAACATGAGTGTATATGTAAATATACTGCATGTGAAACTGTAAACATGAGTGTATATATAGATATATTTATCATTTGTCATGTTCATTTTTCAGCAACCCGCCATGCACCCCACTATCCCGTAGTCCTAAGTTAAGTCTTGTCAGCATGCGGTGTATACCAGAGAGCACAGCAGAAGAGAATGTAGCAGAATATCTACAAACACTTCCTCTTAATTAGGATAATTATTGCAAACTACACATACTTCCTCTTAATTAGGATAAATATTGCTAACTAAAAGTAAGAGTGAAGCTTACTATATTGAATATTATCTTTTCGTTGACTTTTATCTGTTCTTATTTTACAGATGGTCAAAGTAAAATAAGTTCCAAGTTGTAGGTTATATTTTCCCCGTAACTGATGTTAAAAGTAACATTTTGGTACAGAACTCATGCATTGTCTATATGCTAAATAATTTGTCGAAAATGTCAATAACAAAAGTTGATGTAAAACTATGACTGGTGGACTATAGTGTTCCTGTTATTTGTTGATTGTTTAGAAGTACAATGTATATTCTGATATTAATCATGATTAATGATGATGAGATAGGATGTATCGATTATTTGTACAGAACTACAGAAGTGTGCCAAAAATATTCAAGCATATATTTCACATAAACCATATTTTAAAAAAAAACATTACTGTGAAGCCATTTCGTATCACCTTTCAATAGAATTTTCACTGTTTAACAAAGATATTACATATTTTGAGTTTTAATTTTCTGAATTAGAAATTAAATGATTTTTTTATTTAAACGGCAAGTTTAATTTTTGTGATGAAAACTCCATGTATGGGTTAGTAAAATTATGACATCTAATTTCTAATTTCTGTTTAAATTGTCACATCTTTGAAATTCCAAATTAGAAAATTACACCCGAATGAGCAATGAAACTTGAAAACATTCTCTGTTTAATGGTGAAAATTCTATTGAAATGCGATTAGAAATGGTTTCATAATTTGTTTTGCATTAACAATTTTGGTTTTCTATGAAATATATAGTAAAAATAATAGTGTCTGAATACTTTGGCATGTCTCTGTAGGTTGAAATTTTTAATGGCACAATTTTAATAGTATTTATGTCTTACATGTGTTGTTTAGTTATTTTTGTCCTTATCATATGTCATACATAGAGACAACAAACATTAAATGAACAGTTTGGTTTTCAAAGAAACCTGTTATTTGAATCTTGTATCTACAGATGTGTTTATTTATATGTGAGAGACTGAAATTTTCTTTTGGATCTGTATACCCGTTGCCTAGATCTGATCATATTATTTTACAGTTAACTACATGCCATTTTGTTTACTCTATATCAGGTGAATGTTAACGTGACATCTCACCATTCAAGTTCTACAATAACATTTTGTTTACTCTATATCAGGTGAATGTTAATGTGACATCTCACCATTCAAGTTCTACAATGACATTTTGTTTACTCTATATAAGGTGAATGTTAACGTGACATCTCACCATTCAAGTTCTACAATAACATTTTGTTTACTCAATATTAGGTGAATGTTAACGTGACATCTCACCATTCAAGTTCTACAATAACATTTTATGTTAACAATATGTAAAAAAAAAATGAACAGAAGCCTAAAGTCAACTTAGAATTTATAATTTCCATAGTTTAAGTTGCCAGTGACTTGTGATTTACATATTAAAATTTGGACATAATGTTAATTACAAGATTTTTAACAGATTTGCTTGTATATGTTAACATGTCCTGTTTGTTATTGTTTCATTGGCAAGAATTATCATGTCTAACATGTTTACAAAAGTATTGTATTTAAAAAGGAAATATTTAAAATGAATATATTATATCACGCTTTATTTACTGTATTACTATTATTTTACGTAGATAAGATATTTTAAAAATAAATTTATGTTTTATAAGCAAAATTTAGTCAAATATTGAATCAGTAAAACATACCTCAAAAAAAAACTTGCCAAACTGATGATCTGTCTATGAATAATAATTTAAGTAATTTATTTATTTCAAGGACTATATAAGTGTATCTTGTTTATATCTAGAATTAATATAATGATTAAGGTAAAACATTCCATTACTTTCTGAGATGTATTTTACCTTTGATATATATTATGCATTGATAGACAGATGTGATGGCACCACACTGTTATTGACAATGATAAACCTCTATCATTCACTGATATGAAATCCAAATTTAATATAGAAGTCTAAACAATTCTGCAGTCTATAGTTTTTAATGAGATTGGAAGGTGAATCACTTTTTTTTCCAATTTTGGTGAACTCAGCAAGGATTATGATAATTGTATAATGTATATACAAATACCTGTTAGACAGGTAAACATCAGTGGTATCTGATAGGTTAGGTACATGTCAAGAAAGGAAATCATACAGTCTTGCTCAGCTAAAAATAATCACTATACACATGCATTTCTTGTTTTGCAGAAAAACAAGGGAATTGAATCAGACATCTGAATAATAATCTAACGAAAGTGTTGGAAACCTTATCTTGAATAATTTTGATTGTTTTAAAGGAGTGGGCTTTTTGTTTATGTAAGTGTTTTAGTGAGCATGTTAATTTATTACCATGTCGAATCCCTGAAAATAATGATGCTCAAGTTCAATCCTGAATTATACTATCCAATGGTTGGCAAATTTAATGGGTAAATTTGAAATTGAAATATATTGTACATGTATTTGTAAATTGTGATATGAAATGTTTATCAAAACATAGAGTAGCTGCCAAAGATTTTATATACAGTATTATAGTGCTGTGATAAATATATTTTTTTCATTCAAGAAGTATAATTGTACAGTCTTCATCTTTATATGTTCCGTGTTTTGTGATTTTTTTCTCTTTAAGTGCCTTATAGTCATTGTCATAGTATTTGCACATAATATATATATCATTTCATGTATTAGATGATAATGAAATTTGAATTGAAAATAAATAGAGTATAAATAAACTGTGAAACAGTGGAATGTTCTAGTGTTTTGTTTCGTCATTGAGCATTATATTCAAGATAATATTACAGGTGTGTTAATGGTATGGATTTTAAGTTAAGTAAAATCAAATTGGGTTGTAATAACAACAAAATTATGAGGACAAATAAACTCGTTTACATAGTTTTGCGCAAAAACACACCCACAAATCTTGGATTGAGATTCACTTACATGTAAAGCATCTGGTATTACCAGGTGTTTGTCTCTTTTTATAGTTGATGTTAAACCAAATTTGAAGATACTTAACAGACTTATCATATACCCAAAATAAATTGAGTTACAGCGAACAAAAATGCATGAACATGATGAGGGAGGCCAGAAAATGTTTGATTTTATGGTTTACAGACGTGTTGATAATATGTATTGAAATGTGTATGTAAAAAATGTGAGGGCGCCCCCCCTTCCCCTGGTTCCTACGCCTATACAGGGATGTCCCTTGTTTTTAATTCACCCAAGATGTGTTTTCCACGGTTTTGAAACGACTAAAAGTAACTCAGACCTACATGTGATCTATTACGATAAAAATACTCTGCGTTAAATAATTAGAACTCGAAATTACACATGAAATTGAAAATTATAAATTTATTAAAACAAATTAAGAAAATATCTTTATACTCTTTGATGAGACGTCAATCTGGTGACCGCCCACTAGTCCAAAGATCCATCAGTCCGAAAACTTACTAGTCCGAAAACTAGAGAATTTACATGTATTTAACGAGGATAAGTACAATTCAAAGAAGTGAAACTTCTGCCCCAAGGATTTTGAAATTGTAACTCTTTAACATTTTGCCAGAAAAAAATAAAAAGTTCATTATCCGCTTTCAACGATCTGCACAGACTATACAAACACATACTTCTAAATCATTCGGATGTCATTAGTTTTTCGATCTATGCACTGGCTCTGCAGAAGATGATTTTCAAAGACGGATACTGTCTGGGACATTTTACCACGCCCTGAAGGGCCGATATAAATACCCTGGGTGGAAGACCTGTAATTGTTTATGTACAAGAACAACAAATTTCATCAAATCCGAGCGATTTTTGAGGTTGAAAATGTCAAAACTATACGACAGACAGGCAGGGACGAAACGTTATGACCATAGCTCACTGGCGTCTTAAGCTCACGTGAGCTTAATGTGACCAGCGATATATAAAGCTAATATATTAGCTTTATATATCGCTGATGTGACCGAGTCTTATTATTGACATAAACTTAACACAATTCAAAGTTTTATAAATTTATTAAATTTCGTAGGTTCAATGTATATATATATTTAATACTAAATAGGCAATGGTAACCACCCTGAAATAAAAATACATGAATTAGTTCCCAGACAATAGACAAGACAGACATTAACATTTTAATGGTTGTCATAAATAAACAAATTGTGTCAAAAATACAATTTTTATTTTATATTATAATTTGTTTACATTCATGTGGTAGTGCCGATTTTATTATATGTATAAAATAAATAAAATAATAAATTAGAAACTGGCACACTACTAACCCATACTGAAGGATTTTATATATTTATATTTTGCCAACACTATACACACACCATACATTGTAAGTATTATTTTCTTATTCACATCTTTTACACAGACACAAATCTCCAAATTTAATAATATTAACTGTAAAGTATAAGAATTAAGAGGAATAATTGTACGTATATATTCTGTATTTTTATATGATCTACTTACCTGTAAATACTTATATACATTCTTGTAACTCTAAGATTAATATAATTCTTGTATAATTGTATCATTTTTTTGTATGCCCCTCTTTTTGAAAAAGTACAGATCCGCTCGAAAAATATCTAATTAATATATCATTTTGTGTATAAAATTACCATGTCTTACCTTGTTTTATTTATCTATATTTTAGGGTTCATAAACTATTGATTCATTGGATTGCCGCAGGAATTTTTTCGTGTAATTCTAAGCTTTGATTTATTATTGAACTCAATAATCCTGCTGTATAGGCTAAATTCATCTAATTATATCACAGTTGTTGTCCAAATACATTTTTGATAAACAGTGTATATACTTCGTCTGATTCAGACTAAAAGAGAGTGTTCGTGTGTCATACTCTAACGATTACATACACCTTGTACATTGTATCACGTATTCAATTTATACGCAGTGTATGTTTCAGTTTGTCATATTCAGACTTCTCATTTGAGATTAAACAATTATTCCGATCGTTTTACGAGTAAATTTTGATCACGTCTAAATAAGATTTACAGAACAAGTGTAATCTTGTATTTAATTAGTACAGGTATCCAAATCATTTCACATACAATTTATAATTTATGAATTGTATCACATGTATGAACACATATAAATTTTCCATTTATTTCAGAAATAACAAATTATCAATTAATTAATTAATTAATTAATGTATCTTTCTTTTGATTTCAGATAAATTAATACTTCATTTATTCCAATATATTGTTTTAAATTTAATTATTCATCACATTAATTCTGCTATAAATTAAATTCAATTTCAGATTTTGTAATAAGATTTCTTTCAGATTTAATTTTTCAACCTGAATTAATTCATCAACAGTTTGTTTCTATTTCAGGAAATAAGTATTAATCAATACATCTGTTTATTTATTCATTAAACAATTTCAAATACAATTTGCAATCTTTCTTTCAGCATTTAAGCATTATGTAAATAATTTTGTAGTATTGATAATTTAATTTTAATCCATCTGGATTGTTCAATCAATCCATCAAGTCAATTGAACAAAACAACAACTTAGGTTATTTAAGAGAATATTATAGTCATGTCTGACCTAAGTAAAGATGAACTTGAAGCTATTGGAGCTGCTTTTAAAGAAATGGGTGTGAAACCTAAAGCACAAACAAAAGAAGAATTCAAAAGTGGATGCTAGATTTCACAAAGGCAGTAAAACCAAAGTTGCACAACAAGAAGAACAACAAGTTACATCAAATAGCTTTCAAATAGCAAGATTACCTAACGATATTGGCCAAGCAATTCGTCGATCATTGCGAGGTGAAGCTGCACGTGTAGTCATGAGGCTGGGTTCAGATGCCTCTGTTGCAGAAATCATCCACAAACTTGATATATTTGCACTGGATATGACAGAGATGAAGAAAGATGTACTTGATAAAAATATCTACACAAGATCTCAGAAATAGATCTAGTAGGACAGACAGAAAAACTTTAGATCATATAGAGGACATCGTGGCAACAGAATACCTTACAACAACATATATGGACAACAACCCAGAGATTATAATCAGTCACAAACTGATAACCAAAGAAAACATGAGTATACAGAGCCTGTATGCTACAGATGTGGTCAAGAGGGACACATTGCTGTAGGATGCAGAGCCAACCTTGACCATTCTAAGCATCCTTTAAACTTGGGAAGACCTATGTCAGGGCGCAGACAATAGGTCAAACCTATGAAAAGCGTCATACTGGAATTTCAGATAAGTTAGTTGGTGAAACATGTGAAATTGACTTAACTATAGACACTATTAATACCAAAGCACTTTTAGATACAGGTTCAACAGTAGAAGATGATACAGTGTGCAGACGGAAATTTATATTGAAGCAGATATACAGGTACCAGGACTTCAAAATGACAAAAGCTACCCGTGTTTATTTTTGATTGTAGATGACACCAGCTAAAGACCAAATCAGGGTTCCTTGCCTTCAGATGCTTGGAAATGAGAGAACGAGAACTACACAAAAGGAATTATAAACTAGGAATCACTGAAACATCAAAGATAACATTACCACCGAATAGTAGAACAACAGTGAAAGGATATATAGATAGACATACACCATATCAACCAACATGTGCTATGTTACAATCAACACCTAATTCATCTATACCAGAAGACTTGGACATAGTGCCTACTATTATTACTTACACATATGGACAACACGATATCATCCCAGTGCACATATGTAATACTACAACAAGGACAGTAACTGTGACACCAAGATCTGTGTTATGTGAACTTCAGGCTGTAAACGGAAATAGATCAGATCAACATTGACTCACAGACACTTTTCAAACAAACGCTCACGAAGAATACAACAACTGCTAGATGCTAACATCATCAGAAAATCCAAGTCACATTCTCCAGTAATGTAGTACTCATCCGTAAAAAGAACAATGACCTGCGCATGTGTGTCGACTACAGACAACTCAACAATAGAACGAAGAAAGATGCGTATGCCCTACCGCTAGTGGAAGAAATTCTTCAGAATCTTAGTGGAAATTCCTACTTTACAGTACTAGATGCTAAGTGAGTATAACAGAATGCCTTTTGGTTTAGGATGATCTGATCATATTCTCCAACACCTATGAGGAACATCTAGAAAGACTGCAAAAAAAGTATTCAACAAACTGAGAGAAACCGGACTATAAATACCTTAATGGAACGTGTCAAATATATGTGGACAGACCTAGAGACAGACCCTGATAAAACAGAAAGAGTTTACACCAAAAACACCAGAAGAAGTGTTTTTGGGACATAGGCTATTAAGACAACAAAAAATTTCATCCTAAATCCAAGAGCAGCGGATTTTTGAGAATTATTCTCTACCGTTGAAAATGTGGATTAGGAGCAGTTCTCTACCAACTATTATCACGCTAGCACAGAAAGGAATTACAGGCACTCAAATGGGACTGAAAAATTTCATGAACCTCTTTGGCACGTTTTCATGACCATTAGCGCTACAGGATATAGATGGCTAGCAAACCTATCGCGATATAGTGTACCGACCTTATGCAGACTGTCATGAATCTCAGAGATGACGTGAGCGGTTATGTCAGTGTGACACCTTGCCAGAGATACGACAGCAACATATTTATAAAAGCGTAATCAAGACAAGATAATGACCCTATATCAAAGAATTTTCTAAAACTAGGGATCATCAGCTTACAAAATGATGTTTTTGACCTTGAGTCAGAAGAACCAAGATTATAGTATTACATCACTTCAGTCCTACATACAACAAATTTAACACAATTCAAGAGTTTAAAGAATTGTCGTATAGGAAAACACCACTTTTATGCACCACTTAAATTTAGAGCGTGTGCAGGTTCAATATTTTGGTAATCACGGACCACTATTTGCTCATATTATACTGCGAAAACAACAGCTGATGCACTAAATAGGCCCAATGCGATAAATTTTGAGAGTACCATCATAAAAGAGTTATGTCACCTGGTATGACCAAATGAAATTAAAAATGACATTCAACCGAATTTTAGATTCCCAGACAATTAGACAAGACAGACATTAAATCATTTCTAATGGGCAGAGAACCACACCTTCCCATCATAAATAAACAAAACTTGAAATTGTACAAAAATACAATTTTATCAGTTTGCTAGTATTAGTGTCATTTTGAAGGAAAACATTTCTGTTACATATATACATTCCAGTGTATGTAGTAACGGAAAAGGAAAGAAACGAACCCTCCATACTTATTACTCCCTATTTAGATGAGTTTAAAACGCCAGAAAATAGCAGACCACCAGATAATTACAGACCACGTCCAGTACCAAGAAAAAGACAAACAAAACCAATGGCTACCAAACTAAAAGACAGAAAATGACAACACTAGTGATAGAAGAAGAAGAAGAAGATAGAATTCTACAAACAAAGGTACCGGTATAAATAGATGTCCCACAAGATGTGTATTTCTGTGTGAGACTGCACAATGTAACAATAATGAATGTCAGCAACTCATGAACATTGGATACAGTGAGAAACACACTAGATGTTGGTCATAGTAACGAACCACCAAGACGCAGTGATCATAACCATCATTTTCATAGTTGAATGCAAAGAATAAACTTGTACACTAGATATTTTCACAAAAAATGATTTTTATTCAAAAACATAAAAACTAAACTCATTTAGTAGTACACATTGTAAAACATTATTGATGATATCATTCGTAATAATCATATTATAGCATCATAAATACCTTGGAAAATATCAATTCGTTGACCGTATTCAAATGACGGGACGTCATTTTCCGCATTTGTGGTAGTGATTTCGAAATGTATAAAATACAGTATGTACTAACAATTTTACTGTTAATATTCGGACATACTGACCAGATCCTCTGACACATATATTTCTATACTAATAGCACACTTCAGAGAGAAGGAGCGTATATATATTTATATTTTGCCACACTATACACACACCATACATTGTAAGTATTATTTTCTTATTCACATCTTTTACACAGTCCAAATTTAATAATATTAACTGTAAAGTATGTATGACACATATTCTGTAATCCAAATACTTATATACATAAACAACAAGAGTAAATGACAAAGAATTATTTTATTACATATTACTGAAATTGAACCGTGTGAATATCACTTTAAATTTGACAAAATGAATGTCATCTGAATGATCAAGTAAGATCAACGACCGTACTCCATAAATTGGTACAATTAAAGTCACATTTGTATCATAGATAACATGCATACAGAGTTACCCCTCTTTTTGAAAAAGTAAGTTTATAATTAATATATCATTTTGTGTAATATTCAAACACTGTGGAGACTGTGATCTTTTTGTGCTTTATTATTGTTATTACTGTGCGCGGAAGGATCCACGAAAATAAACTATTGAATATTACGGACTCGTTGTGTAGGAATTTATTATCACAATAATGTTCAAACATATACCTTTAAAAATTTTCATAGTTCACAATCAAAAATTTACAAATAAAGTAATAAGCATCATAAATACCTTGGAAATCTGAGCATAGTGAGTTCGACTACAGTTGTTAAATTTGTCCAACATATATACTATACGTTCCACAGCTATCTACATAAAGAAACTTGAAATAAAACAAAAGTAAAAGTACTCACAAAAAGACATTCATGCATACAGAGTTGTAAAGTTTTAAAGAAGAGACTAATATAAATTATCACAAAAAAATAAATGTTCACAATCCATAAAGGGAGATAACTCTTTACAAACGTTCTACATACGTAGTATATTTCCTAAAGGGAGATAATATATCAAGAAAACCACAAGAAATACACAGAAATAAATACAATATAAATTTGAAACAAAATTAAAATTGACATGTCACATTAAAAAAAGAAGAACAAGTTTTCGTCCAGTAAAGCCAGGAGGGTATTTCAAAATTTTAATTATAAAGAAAAATAAAATAAAATTTCTTCGTATTTTCGCCTTGACGATTTTAATAATATTTTTGAATTCAACGGATTTAAGTATATGTATACTTTTTGAAAGAAACAAGACGTGTTTGTGAAACACTAATGCCCCGAGCGGCAGCAAATTTTCATTAAGCTCAATCTTTTAAAGTAGGTCATACCCCAAGCTCCATGGTCAAGTACCAATGTCTGTGAAAAAATAACTTCTCTACAATCTGTATTCATTTGTATCCCAAAAGGATAAGCAATGCATGTTACAGACGGACGGACAGAAATCATCGTAGCCGACGTCACGCCAAATGACGGGCTAATGAAACCGAAATAAATTTCTATGCTCCATATACGTTTCTTGCAATTACGAAAAAAGTTTCTGGTTATTAAGAGAAAGTTTTAGAAAGTTTTAATTTTTAACATGGCACTATCCGGCTTTCGTGTGTTTCAGACAGTGACAGGGTCGTACATTGCACCCGCTCTTTGTTTGGTCATTTTATGTGATGTTTCAATGAAATCTTGCATGAATTATCACTCCAATATTTAGTAATGTATTTGATATCATCCTACTGGGACCCAGTTTATCTAATTGTCTGTGACGTAAGACATTTGCCTTGTTTCAACAGATCGACCTTGTTAATCTTTTCTCGAGATAAGAAGAATTGTAGCAACGATGATGTTTATTGGCAGCATGCATTTTGATAAAGAAGGAATGAGATCATATCTTGTAAAGACAGTTCGATGTATCACTCTGATACTAGAAGTTGGGTTTTTCCAGTTTTGTGCTGAGTGAATCTATTTTAAGAACCAAAACTTTGGGTTTTTCCAGGTTTGAGACTTGAAGTGAAATCAGTAGTAGGTGTCGCCACAGTCGGCGAGAGTTTACGTGAGTTGGCGAGGTGTAAAGCTATAGAGTAAATGAACGATGATTAGATGGTGGGGTATTCCCTGATAGCATAATTAAGTTGTAAATAATGAAAACCTTATTAACATTGCTAGCTGACTAATTTTTTCTGAGATATTGAAAATTACTGTTTCATAAGGTAAACACTAAGCCTATGTAATACAAAATCAAACACTCACCCCATGTTGGTAGTGGCTTTCTAACGATGTTGACATCTCGAGCTCGGATCGTAAATGAGCTCTCAGAGGTCTAACTGAACATATTCTCTAGTTTTTAAAGCCATGTGACTTTTTTTTCTTCTGAGATATTTGACATTTCAATGCATGGGAAATAATCTAGCCCTATCTAATAAAAAATTAAACACTCACCCATTCTGGTAGTGGTTTTCTTATGATGTTAACAGCTCGAGCCTCGGATCTTAAATGAGCTCTCACAGGCTTAACTGAACTTCTTTCTAGTCACATGACTTACTATATTAGACTTTAATCTATTGAAGTGAATACTTGAGTCATAATAAAAACACAAATGAAATAAAACGTTTAATGTTGAGCGAACATACACTGATAAGTAGTGTTTAGTCACTACAATATTGTAAACTCGCCGCTACAGAATAACACAAACACAAAACTTTTAGTTAATGTTTCTTTTCTAATAAGATGGGTGACCCTTAAAATGACCGTTGATTGCTCCGAAAAGCTGAATAACAGAGACTCTTATATCTGTCGACTAGACGTCGTCAACGATGAACTTCTCTTTCTTTCTCTATCATCAGTCGATTAATCTCTGCCTTATATTGTCGAAGATTGGCTAATGATTCCAGAGCTGGTACGTATTGTACAGGTGCTTGAAGTGAAGGGTCAGGTCTAGGTGGTCCCTGGTGTTGTGTAGTAGGTGTCGCGGGGGTCCTACCAGAAATTATCGGTCTGTGTGACCTTACAACAATACGTGTCCTCCGTGTAAGAATGATTCTCATGTTTCTCTCTTCAGGTTGCATATCAATGTCGTATGAGTTATCCATGATGAACTAATACCGAGACTCAGACAGTACTAGCTTATATAGAGTTTGTGACGTGCGCGTGACGCATTGATTTTATGACGAGTTTCATTCTTCCGTCTAGACATCTGGCCAAATGTCGTATGGCAACCTATTTTTGACATCTGGCCACTTGGCATCTAGCCACCTGTTTTAGACATCTGGCCACTTGTCATCTGTTCACCTGTTTTAGGCATCTAACCACCTGTCATCTGACCATCTGTTTTACAGTGAACGTAAATCACGCAAATTCAAAACGGTCTCGAATGTGTACCAAGTCAAGTTTAAACATTTTTCTAAAGATGCCATACACTTGGTATAAAAGGTGTTAGATCATGTGTTGACTTCTATCAAGAACAAACTACAGTGTGAAGATCGGGATAAGATGCGAGTCAATATACATCATCCATCTTTAAAAAGTGAAGTGTGGGTAGAATTTACGGATGCCAAAGACCTGAATGCTGATATACTCATGGAAAAAATTGAGAAAGTACAACAAAGTAATGAAATCGAAGATGTTTCTACCACCATGTCAGTGATCTAAGTCATACGTAGGCAGCGGAGGGGGGAAATGAAAATATCATCTCAGTTTTGATTAAAAAAGTCATGCTGAACAAGAAGAGAAGTTTGATACAAGATCAAGAATAAAGACAAGACTTGTTTAGCTCGTGCTATTGTAGTTGGTCGTTTTCATTGTCAGAAACCTGGGCTTGGAGATGGAGATAAATACAAAAATTGGCAACGATATTGGAAAAGTTTGATTTATGGCAATGCATAAAGGACTACTCTTCAACGACGAGAAGCTCATGTCTTAATGCAACAAGCTGGATGTGATCCCCAACAAGAGAGTGGACCTGAAGAATGGCAACGTTTTCAGACCGTGTTGTTATCACACTACCGTTTGAAAATCTACGAACTGAATACCAACGCAAAACGATTGACATTAAATGTACTGTATAGTGGTGTAGGATCCGGGGTCCCCATTCACGTTTTATACAATGATCACCATTACAACTGTATATTATCTATGTCTGGACTCTTGGAATATAAGTACTATTGTGAATGTGGGTTATAATAATGTAAAAGATCACCGATACCCTCATTGCTGCTTTCGTTGTTTTGCACCGTGGTCCTGTGATCCCGACAACACGATAAAACCTATAGAGTGTACACATTGTCAGGGTACATTCATATCGACTCAGTGTTACGAGAATCATTTGAAACCTTATAGTAGTAATACGACCAAGACTTCTGATGTCTGCTGATGACTCGATGTCCCACTATGATGTCAATTATGGATGAGTAAGAAACAATTCAAACAACACTGTTATCAACAAAAGAGTAAAAAATGTCGCCATTGTAAACAGAACGTGGATCTAGACCATCCCATCGTTGTTTTATACAACAGATACTCTCTCAGGATGCATCATCTTTACCTCCCTATTACATTTTCTATTATTTTAAGTGTACCCAAGATACCGGAGAACACAAACCTAATCTATGTATTGCTCATCGAGTATGTCTCCTGTGTATATCGGATGACTGGTGTGAGCAGTGTAAAACCATGGAGGTCTTACGACAGATTTTTTGAGTTGGTTATTTTAAACGACCGTGTATGATGAAATACATCAAAGAGAGAAACCTTTACATGATGGAGCTATAGCTATTGCCCATAATTTTAAAGGGTACGATGGACAGTTTATTTTATATCACCTGGTACATCATGCGTGTGAAAAACCTGAATTGATCATGAATGGTTCTAAGATTATGTCTATGACGACAGGAAACATCACGTTTATAGACTCGTGTAATCTCTTGTCATTTCCTTTAGCTTTGTTACCCAAATCGTTTGGATTGACTGAACTCAAGAAAGGATACTTTCCGCATTTGTTCAATACAGAAGCTAATGCTGATTACATAGGGGCATATCCCCCAGCTATGTATTACAACCCAGAAGGTATGAAACCTGATGTAAGTCATGATTTCGAAAGGGTGAGATTTTTCATTTCAAACCGGAATTAGAAGAGTACTGTGAGTCGGACGTGACTATTTTGCGACAGGCTTGTATGCATTTTCAAAGCATGTGTTTGAAACTAGCCGATGTGGACCCATTAGCTGAATCTATTACGTTTGCCAGTACAGGGAATAAAGCATATCATCGCAATCTTATGCAAAAAGATACGATTGCTATCATACCTCCACGGGGATATCCTTCGGCACGACAGTATTCCACTGTAGCATTAGGATTTGATTTTGATTTGATGCCTATCATCAAAGGTACAAGACGGATCCATAGTTTCAACTTTTCATTGATAAAACGTATGAGGATTTCCCCAACCCGTTAGTTCCTAAAGATGCTTTATTTGGAGGTCGAACGAATGCTACCCGTTTGCTTTGTGAAGAAGGAGATATTCGTTACGTGGATGTATGTTCTTTGTACCCGTTTGTCTTGAAACATGGGACTTTTCCAATTGGACACCCAGACATGGTTACTCATGATTTCAAAAGTCTAGATCATTATTTTGGACTGGTACAATGTCGAGTTGTTTCATTCCGTGTTACCGTATCGGTTTGCAGTAGGGAAACTACTTTTTCTTTTATGCCGTACTTGTGCTCAACAAGGAATCAAACAGGAGTTGAGGATTAGTTATCGATGCTCTCATACGAATCAAGAGCGAAGTTTGTTAGGTACATGGGCGACGTTTGAATTTAATAAACCTATAGAGAAAGGCTATGTGATAGATCGTATCTTTGAAGTATGGCATCCCCCATCAGTCCAATACTTTATTCTGTAGCTATATTGATCAATTTCAGATCAAACAACAGGCTAGTGGTTTTCCTGCTTCCTGTCAAACAGCAGAAGACCGTCGTCAGTACCTCAAAGAGATTGAAACGAGAGAACAACTGATCATACGAGAAGATGTAGAGAAGAATCATATCTTACGAACCATTGCTAAACTGTTTCTGAACTGTTTGTGGGGTAAATTTGCTCAACGGACTAATATAACTCAGACACAGTATGTGGAGAGTTACGAAACATTACAACAGTTGCTTCAAGATGACACTCGTGATATATTACATTTAGAACTGATTCCAAATGACGAAGGCCATGATGAGCTAGACATGTTGCTGGTGAATTCGAAACCGAAAGTTGACTTTAATGAACCAAATGCTTTTAGCAATGTAGTGCTAGCAGCCTTTACTACGTCTTTAGCACGGTTATATCTCTATGCCACCCTAGAACGTTTGGGAGAACGTGTGTTATATTTTGATACAGACAATACCATTTATCAACATGATCCGCAGCAGTGGAATCCCACTATAGTGAACAGTTTACGAGGATGGACAGACGAATTATATGGCGATTCTATCTTATCCTTTGTCTTGGGAGGTCCTAAAAATTATGCGTACAAGACTCTTCAGGACAAAACGGTTAAGTCAAAGGAATCACTTTTGAAAGTCGTACCACTTCTACTGTCAACGTAGATACATTGAAATAGTTTTTACGTGGTCAACAAAAAAGTGCTTGTATCGTACCCTCATAAGATCATGCGAACGGAACAGCATAAACTCAAAACACAGGTGATGACTAAAGAAGTGTACGTAGTGTATGAACATCGCATTGAAAACTGTTGTACTTTACCTTAAGGTTATTGAAAAGTGAGACTGAAAAGTTGAGACTGTTTGAAAAATTGTTGGAAAAAGTTTGTTTTTTAGTATTAAAACTATGAAACTTTACTTTTGTGATGTTGTTGATATAAAACAGAAGGAGGTGAAGGGTAGGGGTTCATTGATACAATTTGATCTCAATTCTAAAATCTCGATTCTAAAGATCATGATAGTTTTTACATGACTTTAACTAGCGATGCTAGTTTAAAGGTCTTTCATGATAATACCTTAAAAGAATTCAAAACTCATTTACCTCAAGCTTTAAGTATGGTGGATAGTGAGTGGGAAGTAGCTTTGAGTGAATTGATCTTTCCCAACTTAATAGAATCGGTAGGATCGAATGATAATTACATGGATGTCCTGGTTCCCGTTCACGTTCCTTTGGAATCCGTCGTTACATCTAAAGATCCCCGGACCCCTTTACGTATCCCGAGAAAAAGGAAATGAAATATCGTCAACATGAACGTTTTACTATAGAATTGATTAAGAAACACGTCTCCTTAGATGATCCCCAATTTGACCATGTCATCTCTGAAACAGATACGTAGTCAGGGATCTCTTTTGCAGGGAGTATTTAGAGACTTAAATTTCGTTCGGGGTTTTATGCTTCTCCTGCTGTTTAAATACAAGAGATTAGAGTCGGGTTTTCTAGAGCCTTTCAATATGTCATTGATGGTGTAGATGAACTCTCACATAAACATACTATTCAATTCAGCTATGACTCAGCTTTAGATCGATTTGTGATTGAGTTTGAAGGCCTATCAATCTATTCCGTTCCCTTTTTAATACGTTTTCCAAGTCCACTAGGTTATAAACTAGGCTTTGATGCCATTGTCATGAATGAGAGTATGACTAAATGAATCGACGTCACACACATGCGACGGTAGCCACCCGATTTAGATATTGGTATGAGTGGTATCAATGTTTACAGTAACATTGCCGAAAGTAAAATGGTTCACAATCGTTACCGTTATTACGCGTGGTCCCTTTTCAAACGGGTCAATCGCTCAATCATCAAAATTGGGAACCTTATCATTACAATTATGTGGGATTAAATAAAAAGTATTTGGATACCATTGAAATACAATTGAGAGATGACATGGGACGTAAAGCTCATTTTCTAGGTGGCAAAGTGAATGTCAAACTTCATTTTCGTCGTGTGATTTCATCATAAAATGAAGTGAATCACAGGACTTTGGTCATCGTTTCAACATCTTGTATTGGACATTTATCAATATGAAACCAACGAAAAGAGAAAATGAAATGAGAAAAGACGTGGAAGAGATGAAAAGACCAAAGGGGTTGAAAGGAGAGAAACAGAGAGAAGAGAAACAGAGAGAAAGAATGGGGAAACGATGGAAAAGACAGAAGGACAGAGTCAAGAAAAGAAAAAAGGACAGAGTCAGGAAAAGACAGAAGGACAGAGAGATGAAGGATAAGAAGAACAGGGACAGAGAATGAAAACAAAGAGGGGACGTCCACGAAAAGTATCCATAGAGAGAAAAGACAAATAACAAAGAGAGGAAGGACAGATAGAGGGAGTGAAAAGAAAGATAGGACGACCACGAAAAGTAAAACACGAAGAAATACCTCATGATATTTTAATGTTTATACGAAAATGGTTAAGCGATTGTCGTCAGTCTCCCAATTTACAATCAAATGATAATAATGGTAACTGAGCAGGCATGATGTATCATGTGCATAAAGAACAACGACAACTAGCATGGGATCATAGTGGTCATAGTGTAGACGTACCGATGATACAATTTGTGTTTCAAGACAAAAAACGCAGAAAATAAGAATGATTTTGGTTTGATCTAAAAATAGACTTATGGACCTTATAAAAAGGGGTTTGAATCAACATCATGGACAATTCACTCTCAGACACGATGGAAAGAACATCAAGTATGGACACTGTATTTTCCTCGACTATGGATGCTAGTCAGATCGTCACGGATAGTGCTCCCATGAATCAAGACATGAATGATAGTGTACCACGAACCCATCGGATTGAAGTGGATAGCGTACCGAGAGCGAATCTGATAGAAGTGCAAAGGAGTCCACCTACAGAAAGGAGACAGGGTGTGACCACTTTTAAAATAAGACCTGCTACCGTCAGAGGATTATCGTTTCATCAGGAATTAAGAATACCTTTAACCTTACCTAATTTTTGTACGTATGAATCCAGGTACCTGACGTTTGAAGATCATTGGCCAAAATATCGACCGGGACCTAAACAGACAGAATTAGCCAGAGCAGGATTTGTGTATTTAGGAAACAGTGACCACGTTCAGTGATTTTGTTGTGGCATCTGTTTAAAAGATTGGGAATGGTCCGATAATGCTTATACAGAACATCGACGTTGGTCTAAAGATTGTGCTTTCAGTCAACTGGTGATATAAAAAACAAAAACAAAAACCCCTGTGTGGAGCCTCCCTTTTTGTGGCAGACGTGAACGTCTAAATATAGAATAAGAAGAACGGGTATAAAGTAAAGTGAAGTTTAGGCACCGAACATCATTTGAATCAGTCATCAACATGAGTCATCCAGGATTGCCTCAGACGCAACTTAATTTTTTGCCTAATTGTACACCGTACATAGAAGGGGCTGATGAATTTGATGAAGTTCTCAAAACTTTAGAACAGTTGAATGAAAATCAAGAAAATGATGCTGCCAAGGTAATGCTACGTGATGCCTTCCTATCAACATTACAGAAAATGAGGGAAGAACTCACGGCCATTACAGCTAGCCTTAAAGAATTGAAGGATAAACTACAGCCAAAAGTCAGAACATAGTATATGGGTTACGAATATAAGCCTTCCCCAAAGACTCATTCTTTTTTCATTTATGGTGAAATTGGACATTGGTCTCGTAGATGTCCTAGGAATAACGAGTCGTCAAAAACATCAGTAAGAGCAGAAACTGAGAACAAAGTAGAAATTCGATCTCGTCAATCGGACCAATGTTATAAATGTCATCAGTCAGGTCATTGGGCTTATGAATGCCCGGAACAGACTTCAACAGGAGCCAAGCGTAAACTCGATTTGATGCTCGAGAAGGGAGGAAGTGATGATGTGATATTTGTACTGTTATAATGTAAATACGTTTAGTGTCACAGCGTCAAGGAACCCGAACCGACCGATCTAGGACAAAAGCTGGCGTTCTTTTGCTCCGTGTTGTATAGGCAAAATCAACTATAGTAGTGAGACAAAGTGACAAAGTTTTTTGCGTGTGTAAAGACTGTTTCATAGTTATGAACGTTTCAAAGTGATCAGTGTTTCAAAAGTTATAAGTGTTTTCAAAGTTATAAGTGTTTCAAAATCCATTCTAATGTATTGTACATAGTCACAGAGGGACGGCCCTAATCCTCTGGCGACTATCCAAAAACTTTTTTTAGCGGGGTATTAAACTTATTAAAAATTGATTTGGTGTTTGTGTATCATGTCTGGGTATAAAGTGTACACTTAGAGTTTAAGCATAGTATCTACAGGGTAGACACAAGGGTACACAGAGTTATATATGGTGTAAAACACAATTGACAAAATATGAGAAAGAGTATGACAACTTTCTAGAAGGATACCAAGAGTAATAGTGTGTGTAGCACTTAGAGACTTAGAGTATAAGAGATACAAAGAGAGAATAAGGGTATACAAAGGATCTATGTTTAATTGTTGAGACAATAGAACTGCTGTTACTCTAATCAGTCAAAGGTTTCTTTTCGTAAATAATTAGGTGGTGCTGAAAAGGGTCGTTTTTAATTTTTTAACATTATATGCCTTAGCATAAAAAGCATTTTACACGTTTGCTCCTTCGCCTTCCTCTTTTTCTTCTATTAAACTTCACTAACTCATTCATCGATGTTCGTTAGCCATTCCACCTTTCTTCCCACTATATCGGCACAAACCATCCATTCTTCTTTTTCTTCTACTTTACCCCACATGTTAACGCATTCAGCCATGATCAAGCAATGACAATAAACTCTTAGACTTACTCAGCAGGGTGTGACGTCACAAGTTGCGTGAGCGTTTCTTCTCCTACTTGTTAAACATCGTTTAGAGAAACAAAAAAAGCAAACTGGAGGGCATCTATACAGAAGCTATTCAGAAAATCATTATGTTACAACAGAAGAAAAAAATTACCACGATGCAGTGTGATCGTAACTATCAGAGCATACTGATGAAACTCAATCAGAGATGGAGGCAACTGAAACAACAGCAAACCTCACAGAAAGTCAGGGATCAACTCGACCGGCAGTACCGACAGTGCTTAGACCATCTGGCAGCTCAGTATGTTCGTACTAGAAAACAGATTAGAGCTAGTTTTCGCCAAATACAGATACCAATCATCATGACTATCAAGAGGAAGACAGATGATCTACTGGAACCAGAACGACGCTTACCTCTGAATATTAGTAACATATCAAACGGCCCTTTTCAGGGCCACCCAAGTTATTAGAAAAGTAATCTGAACTGTATTGAGATATGCTACACATACTAAGTACCCTATAAAACACTCCTTCTCATAAACCCTATAACTCATTTCATTGTATACACTGCACATTCAGTTTCAGGTTTCTTTTCGTAAGATATAAGTGGTCCTGAAAAAGACCGTTGTTTTTTAATATCTGCCATGATTCATGAACAGAATCTCTACTTAAACGGCAAACACTTCTTGTCCATCTGCTTACGTTTACTCTCTTCTCTACCAAGCCGCAAAACATAATTGAGAAATACAATTCGCCTCAGGTGAACATCTTCTTTTACCTGATGGAAGTTCATATCAGTCTTCCGTAACTTCTCTTTGGTATCACGAATTATCTGTTTGGTATCATATACCGCCACAGGTTCGTTCTCTTGTTCCGTAGCGTACTCCATAGTATACTCCATGTTTGATTTTTTTATCACTGTTAGATTGATTACTCCTAGGCGTCTGTCACTGGAATCACGTCGCCAATCACGCATAGGCCAATCATCAAAGAGGTCAAAGTTGATGAGACGGAGTACGTCGCGTGCGCTGTACTGGTCATGTGAAAAGCTGTGTGCGTCTATTTTTACTGCACTTCGATTCAGAAAACAACAGGAAGGACACTGTTGAATTTAAATATTGAGACATTTTGGGCAAGTAAGCCAGATTACATCTTAGATAATCTTAAGATGGAGTGGGAGTTTTACAAACGCCAGAAGGCCGAGATGAAAGATTTTGTAAAGTAGCTGAGGCCCGTGCAGCAAAGAAGATAGTCTGCTGTTGCTTATAAGGCATAGGTTTTTTAAAACCCTACAACAAACGGCCCATTTTAGGGCCACCCATCTTATTCGAAAAGAAACCTTAACTGAAAGTATGCAGTTTTTTGTATGTGTTGTGTTAAACTGTAGTAGTAAGTCTAACATATAGTAAGTGAATGTGAACATTCACTAGCTCTTTTACTTGATCGATAAAATTGATTAGATAGAAATCTAAAGTAGTAAATTCTAAAAATACTAACTTTAAAAACAATTTGAGAACAATTTCAGTTAGACCTCTGAGAGCTCATTTGGCATCCGAAGATCGAAGAGTCAACATCGTCAGAACAATCCTCTGGGTGAGCGTTTCAATTCCTTTATTTCATTTACAGCAGTACAAAAAAAACAATATAAAATAATACAGACACTTTTTTCACTGTCTGAACTTTGAAACTTGTTGAAACAACGTAAATGAACAAATTCATACTTCACAACTTTGTCACTGTAAGACTTCATAACTTGCAAATTTGAAACATGCGAGCGTTACACACTTGATCACTTTGCAAACTTTGAGAATGGTATACACTTGATCACTATGCAAACTTTGAAACATGAGAACGGTACACACTTGATCACTTTACAAACTTTGAAACATGGGATTCCCTGTCTATCCATGAAACTAGATATCCTATGATTCCATATCCAAGATGGCTACCCTTCCTATACTTCCGGTTTCACTACCCACCCTCCCTCTCTGGTTTAGTGGATACATTCCATATAGAGTAATATCCTTTTGTTCCATCCCTACAGTCTATACAGAGTAACCTCCACTTTTGTTCCACCCATAGTCTATACAGAGTGATCTCCCTTTTGTCCCAACCATTAAGTCTATACACAGTGATCTCCCTTTGTCCCACCTATAGAGTCTATACAAAGTTATCTCCCTTTGTTCCAATCCTAGAGTCTATACAGAGTGATCTCTCTTTGTACATACTCTACAGAGTCTTAATACAATGATAACATGTTCAAGCTTGACTCACGGTTACGAGCTCAGCCTACCGCTTCTCGTGTTTGTGCACTTGATACGGGATCGGCAACTCAGGTAAACTCTCGCCGACTGTGGCGACACCTGCTACAGATTTCACTCCAAGTCTCAAACCTGAAAAAACCAACTTCTAGTTTTAGCCGTTGACCTCTTGTGAACTCATGTGTCCTCTCGTGACCCCGACCTCTTGTAACGAAAGCTCTCATTGGCTCGTTATCTAGGATGGTCGCCCCTACAACATTCCACTTCCGATCATAGACACACCTCCAAACCCAACGATTGGCTCTTTCTCCTTATTGCATGACAACATGACCTCACTTCCGGTATGATGTACTTCCGGTATGACCTCGCCTCCTGTATGACAAACTTCCGGCATGACGTCTGAAGCAGCTCTATAGCAGGCAGATTCAAATTGACCAATCATAAGTCAGTGTTCTGATGACGTCATCAACAGCGCCACCGGTGGCTCCCCCTAGAGGCAAAATTTGAATCTGCCCGCTATGGAGCTGCCTATTACCTTATTTTGAGAAGGATAATCAAAGAGATTTATAAGTGGATTGCTATGCGTGTTTTCGTATTGCCTCACAATTATTTCAACACTTAGAAATATGTGCAGTGTTTAGGGAGATAATGCCTCCTGAAGTTGATGAGTTAGGTGTAAACCATTAATTTTTCCATAAAAGTAGGAAATCTGAAAACAAATTTCCAAAAATTTTGCACATTTTCACCCTCTCCAACTTTAAATCCTCAACCCACTTTGATGAGATTTACACTTTACCTCTCCAATTTTTATTTCCTTACTAACCCACTGCATAAAATACACACGCGTACGGAGTTTCATCACCCCACCCCCCCCCCACCCCCAAGAAAAAATTCCTTTGAGAATTCCTTCATTAGCCCCTGGATTGGACAATAGTTGCTAAAGCTGTTCACTGCTTCATCCCAATTAATTTTACTATCGAAATGTTGTGGTTAACTGTCATCAAATCGTGAAATCCGCAACCAAGTGCAAGACAACCTATGCCAACCAAATCACGCCAAACCTTAGTTACAGCGGAAATGAAGAAAGTAATTTACTATTTTGATTTTTCTTCCCCAATTCCTTTCTCCTTCTTTGAAAAAGAGGGAAAAATCAAAACAGTAAAATACCTTCTTCGTTGCTGTTGTAACTAGTTAAAACTTTAAAACCATAGTGATCTAGTTGTGGGCACCCCGCTTAGGTAATGAAACTGCGTAAATTCGTACTCTATAACTGCATGCAAATATCCGTTTTGTCTGGTATGGGTTTTTTGTATTGGCTGGACGACATTTTATGGTCGCAAATTTGCGGGGCGAAAAGACGACAATAAAGTCGCTAATTTGCGGAGAGTGTGTGTTGTATTATGACAGTTCCAGCGCACTTCCCATTCCATGGTCTATTTATACCACTAAATCTCTCTATTCTAGTGGATTGAATCGTACCTGGGGATTCACCGAATACCTGGGTGGCAATCGACCACGACGTTCGGTGAATTCCGAGAAACGACAGTCCTATTCATTTCCGAGAAATTGCAAACGTTCTGGGGTATTATATTGGCATAATAAAAATTGAAATGCTATAAGAAAAAAATATGAGTAATTAAAAATGGGTACGAGTGGCAAAACATGTAAAATCAATGTTGATCAGTTTGACTTAAACAAGTTGAGGATCGAAAAACCCCGTAAAGGTAAAAATGGTAATTTTTTCGCCGATATACTATATAAGTATCCGAACGATGTCTTTCAACCTCTTAGAATACAAACTCCCACGTTATTATCGTATGGAGTAAATGATACGTATAAACCTTATACGATATCACTAGCGTTTGATCACGATGAAAAGTACAAGGAGGAACAAGAAAAGTTTGAGGAAATCATACAAGAGATTGAACAGTTTATTAGAAAAGAAGTTCAGAAACATAGGGGCTTTTTAATAGAGAATGGCAGAAAGAAGCCGATCGCAGTTGTTGATCTTACGATCTTAAAAGCGGGGAGGAAGCATACCGTTATATACGCAAAAACTTAAAATGGAGGAAGAGGAAATAAAAACCCACGTTTATGAAACAAACGAAAAGGAGGAGGGTTGATTTAATCCCATCAGATTACATAAGGCAAAGCATGCAAGGTTATTACGGGGTTAGCATTTAGTTCTGTCTTCATCGGACCTTCAAACGAATCCATTAAAACCGGTCGCGGAGGTTGTTGGTGTCACAAATTAGTTACGGGAAGTGACCTAGCATGATGAGATGGTGCTCGACTACGAGCCTGCCTCAGACGACGACGGAATAATTGAAAATAGCATAAGAAAATTTTCTAGTATAATAAAATGACTTTAAATAAAATGTTTCATAGTATCGGGATAGAGCCGAATGACAAAACGACATGTAAGATTAATACACGTTAGAAGGATTCGCGATTCTCCGTGTCCTCACGAGATCGTTCCGAATTCGATCTTTTGTTCTATTCACCACAAATATATGAAAAAACGCGATTTTCGTCCCTTGAAATTTTGTGAATCGTGCGGAAGATGGATGTCTGATTCTACCCACCACACCTGTTATTCCTGACGATAACAGAAAAACAGCGAGGTCATTATTATTATATAAAGTCTAGAGGACCTCCCCAGCACGTGGAAGACCCCGAAAGTATTTTTTATATTTACAAAAAATATAAATTATCGTATACAAACTTATACCCCGACGGTTGTTCCGTTGTTCACAAGATTAATTTAGAATGTTTTGTGCTGCGACAGCATGTCTTTCAGGGTTCGCCTGTCTTCCGTAACGACGTCGTTCTCGTCCAAACATTCGAGCTAAAACTTGTCTTTGGTATAGAAGAGCGCGACCCATTGACCTGCGTGCGGAAATCTTTTGACGATATCTTTGCGTCAATATCCACGCGGATTGGTTGGCGTGTCTTCCCGAAAACGTCCAACATGGACAAGGCGTCCGCTTTCTTTTTTATCTGCCTCATCGTCCGAACAGAGAGATAGTCCGTCTATGATGTACAACGTGGACGTCCCTTTGTATTTGTTAAAAGAGTGTCTCAACAGGTCCTGCAATTTCTCCTCTCCCTCCCGTTTTTCGACAAATTGATGATGACGCCCGTTTGTCTTTAGGATGTTTTTATATCTTCGCCTTTCCATTCTCTCGATTTATAGGCCTTGTTGAAATCGACCGAAGGGCACAAGATCACGATGTACTCGAAGAAATCTTTGTATTCGTCTTCCAACAGATCGAGGACAAACCCGTCTTCCCGCAACACCACGATCATGGCGGAATGTTTGTTGAATGCGACATTTTTTTAATGACTTCAATTTTTTTTAAGATATAACGCTCGCGAAACGACCGTTCGACATGTTGATCTGTCCGTCTTTGACGACGAAAATGTAAACGTCCAAGGGATCGGTATCGATGTCGGGGGTTTTCTCGATTCGGACGTCAACACCTTGGCTGATGTTTTGAAGCTTACGACCCGTGCCGTGGAGATGATTTTCAGGTGTCGTTCGTAAGTCTAACCAGAGGGCGTAATGATCTTTGAGATATTTTCCCAGAGTCACTTCACCCATGTCGAGTTCCTTGGCGACTAATTCTGTGACGTTTTCGCGATTCAGGGAAGCCGAGAAAAACTTTTTAATTTCGTCGAATTGGTGATGAGGTTTCATTCCGGCGGAGAAGAGTTGGTTCGGTTGTCCCTCGATGGTTATTTCCACGTTGGTGATTCTCGGATTATAATTTTTTTCCGGATCTTTTATAGAAATATCCTTGAAGAGAAACAGAATACCCGAGAGAGAATGTGCGGGGGTATTGATTGAATAATTGAGGACGGAGTCCGATTTATTCATCGTCGTTTTGAGATATCGCAATATTTTGTTGAAGTAATAGACGTGGTCTCCCGCATACCTCTGTCTGATGCTGCGAGCGAGATTGACGTCGGTAATTTTTTCAAATTCCAAAGAGATGTTGGTAGCTTTATAACTAAGCGTTTTACCGGCATCGCCGGGGTCCGGCGAGACGACGAGTTTAGCATCGTTAAATGTCAACATGTATTCTAATCTATCTTGTAATCCCGCTTGATAAAAGGGTTCGCTCGTTTCCAAGATTTCGAAATCCAAGGGAATACAAAATCGATTGCCGTACGCCGCGGCAATTTCGTAGTCTTCGTCAGTGTCATGAGGTGGGTCTTGCCCTTACTAGATTGAGATCTTTACTCTGAATTCCCTGATAGGCCATGTTACCTCGTTCTACTTTCGTTATAGACTAAAAATTTATCGGCATCGTCGATGGTTTGAACGGTATTTCCCGAAATCTTCACCTCGATTTTTTTGACGATGTTACGCCCCAGATTATTATAAACACTCGCCTTAGCGAGATCACCACCCTCTACGCCGATTTCCATATCGAAGCATAGTCTCGTAGTTCTGGGAATGATGACGTCATTGTCGCTCAAATTGGCAAAACGAACCGTCAACGTTTGGTTTTCTTCGATACTCGAGGGATAATGGGAATTGGTCACCGTTTGGCGAATGTCCTTCACACCGAAGGGAGAATGTGTCCGTAATTCATCATCTTTTTAATTTATGCAATAAAAATTTTTAACTCGTTTTAAAAATGGACGAGCCCTTAGAAATGCCTGAGATTCCTAGGAACGATGATACGACTTATAATAACGGTGGTGATCAAGATACAACGTTTAACAACGATGATACGGAAAATGCACAATTCGAGTGGGATAATAATGATGTACCAGATCAACCCATCGAATCTGCACCAGATCCTCCCAACGAGCTTCTCCCGGGGTCTATACGAGGGGTAGAAGAGCAACAAGAAGATCTAAGAACCAGTAAACTCGTGGCCGCATGGGAAAAAGCAACGAGTGGTACCGATAAAAAACCTTACTATTTAGAATCAAAAACGAAGATAAATTAGAAGTATCTTGGAAGGGTAATTGGTATTTATTAAACTTTGAAAATGATCCTACGAGCTTTCTAGCAGCAAGTATGTTAAAAAGTAGAGTAGGTACGAGATTTGTTAAAGCGCTGGGTTTTGATAAGACAACAATAGCGGCAAAGACTGTAGAACAGCATGTCAACACCATAACAAATGAACTAGAAATGAAGAGTTTTGAAGGTGACGAAACGCAAGTAAAACAAATAGAGAGCGGAGTAGATAGTTTATCGAATAGTATGCAACACCTCGGCGAGGAAATAACGAAAGACAAGGATGCGGAATTATTATTACCCATGAGAGAATTGTTGGGTTTGGATAAAAGTTTAAGAACCATTCGCGGTTCATTACGCGTTCAAGAATCAAAAAAAGTAGAATTAGAACGAACGTTATCGCAATGGAAAGAAGACCTCGAAAACAATCCGGGTGACCGAGAACACATCGAGAGAGAGATAACCAAAACCCAAAACGAACTAGACGGTGTTAAAGAAAGTCTCGACATCCTAAAAGGAAAATTAAAATCGCAATTGACTACTATAAAAGAGTCGGTCAAGAGGTTACTCGACCGATAATATCTCCTTGAGAGAAAGAATCGCCACTCTGTTCAAAGAACAGGGCATCACCATCTTTAGCGTCTTGACCGCCATCGGTATGACGGTGGGATTCTTAGTCGAATTACTCCTTCCGGGAACGGCGACAATACCCTCACCGCCGTCGCCTCCTCCCAACAAAGAGGGTGGATTACAGGAATGGCTCAAGAAACAGCTAGACGCGGTCGGAAAACTGCTCGCGAGATTGGCCGCGTTACCGGGCATTTTGGGTTCCATCCTTTCCTGGATCTTGTCGACGCTCGGCAACACCGCCGTGTGGTTGGGTGAACATCTGTGGGTGTTGGGCATGGTCGTCGTCGGTTGGTTGTTAACGAAATTCGACGAAGATAAGAAAAGAAAATAACGATAGAGCGAAAATGGCAGTCTTTTGACTTTCGTGATCGTCTTGTTTTTTTTGCAGTTGTTTAGACGGTGGTTTGATCTGTATAGGAGGTGGTGATGGTTTGATCTGTTTAGGAGGTGATGGTTGGGTGAACGTTTTCGCGTTAAGGTCGACGTTCGTCCCCGGTTTTGTCTTTTCGGGCGCGATCAAGATTTCGTTATTATAATTGGCGATGTTGGCACCGATTTTCAGCTCCATGTTGCTGGGTAGCATGTAAAGCCCCGGATGGATGACGAAGTCGAGTTTGGAATTTGCATATATTAGACAATTTTCGTAGCGAGAAATGTCGGCGGGTAGATCGAGAGGTCTGTTGATCGCATCCTCGACGTTGACTAAAAATTGTTTCTGCGCGTCGAGCGAGGTGGCACGGGCGTCCACGATCGAGGCCCTCGTTTGTCCTTGGGCGCCCAAGACCGCCCAGGCGAAGACGCGAATGGACGCGTCCAATCTGGCCAGACCCGGAAGCGTGAATCCCTCCGAGCGGTTCGCGATGAACGTGGACCACTTCGTGTTAACGTTCCAAAGATGGTCCCCTTGATTTTCCAGTTCGTGTTGACCGACACTCCGAATTCGCGACAGATTCGTTCGTACGCCAAAACGTCTACGGTGTTCGTGTAGTGATCGAAATCGGAATCGCTGGGTAAGGGGACGGCGATTTCCTTCAAGATCCTTCTGATTTGATAGTAAACGTGAAACTGAAAGAACGATTTCGACAGTTTGTCGTTTTCCATTCCCAACGTCACGCCGCATCCGGTCGTGGCGCACCACACCGCGAAATTTAACTGGTTCTGCCAGAACCCTCCCGTCACGGAATGCTGATACCACCGGCGCAACATGGCGTAATATTTGGAAGTTCCGTCTTCGAAGACGTTCGGGTTGTTATATACTTGACGAAAATATTCTCGAACGACGCACGAAACTTTTTTAGTCGTATTGACGTAGACGTAAAGACGACAAATCCAAATCCTCCCTGTAGTCGAAACATTCATCTTTTAGTTAAGATTTAAAATAGTTATATAAAAAGACAATGACGTCTCGTGACGAAACGGCAAACCCGTGAAACTATCTCGATACATCGAGAACGCGAACGAGAGTGGCGCGTGGGGCGTAAAGTCCGTCCCTTTTTGGAACGGTCGTACAACATAAAAAAAGACGTCGAGATACAACACGCCAAAGGTAGAGACAGACCGAAAATCCATACCGTGCACGCCGGATCGTACACGTTCAAAGACATACAACGAATTCTCATTAAATATATCGAGAAAATAGCATTGGACAAAACCACGATGATAGTAAGACTCGATGGTAAACAGTCTAATTTGTTGCAGCTTCCGCCGGAACTCACCAAGATTCATAAAAGACGAGAACGGAAACCCCGTCGACAATCACGGACACCCCGTTCACGTGCTCTTAGAGTTTAAGAAAATTAGTTCTAAATAATAAAAAGGGATGTCTAGATCGGGATTCTATTACGACGACTTAGAAAGAGAAGAACTCTTGGAAGACATTAAAGAAGAGGTCAACATGTTGACCAAAAACCGTCGCATCATGAACACGTTCCAATTCGACGTGAATAAAAACGGAAGACTCAGACCGTCGCTGGGCATGAAGATGTTATTCGACGGTCACGTCTTTCGTCTCGGACTCTTGGGGGAATTAGACGTGACGTTAATCTTGAACGACGTCGAACACAAAACCTTTCAAACGAAAACCGGCGACGTCGTCACGTTGAATCCTCCATTACGGGTGACATCGGGAGACGTTCTAAATTTTGGAGTGAATAAAGGGTCGAAATCGGGGACCGTCAACGGCGTCGTCGTATTAGCCATATAAAACATTTTCGCGTATAAGAAAAAAGAGATGAGTAAAAACATATATCAACCATTAGAACCAATAGAAAGCAATCCGCAACAATATCGTTTAAAACGAATCGGCGAGATCGAACAGACGTTTCGTCGAGAGATAGAAACGCGGAAGAGCATCCATAAAAAGTATAAACGAACGGTGAATACCGCAGACGGCGTCGATGCGGCTCTCATCTCGGGAGGCATCGTCGTCGGCGGACTTGGATTTCTCGTTCCCATTGCGGGATTACCTCTCCAAATTATAGCCTTGACCGTAGGTTCGATGGGGTTGGCCATGAAAGGGATAAGACGATTACTGCTGAAAAAATCGGAAAAACACCTCAAGATCACCAAACTCGCGGAGAGTAAACTTAATTCGATATCGGATCTGGTGAGTCGAGCGCTCGAGGACGGGAAGATCTCGGATGAAGAATTTGCCACCGTATCCCACGAGTTGACCAAGTATCGCGAGATGAAAGACAAACTCTATTCTACCCACAAGGTCCTAAAAAAGGAGTCGGACAAAGAACGGAGGAGGATTTACGCCAGCAACTCCAAGACCTCGTAAACAAATCCACTTCGCGATAACTATAGATTGTTTAAAATAAAATATGAAACGTTTTACCGAGATAGTCGTGTTCGTGTTGCTGTCGTTTATCGTTTTATGGATTTTGGTAATATTAGCCGTGATATTCTATATTTTACACTTAGAACGTTATCGTCTAACGGAAAAATGGCTAAGAAAAATATTGCATTCTTTATAAAAAAAATGTATCTCTATTAAAAAACATGAATGCGGACGACGTATTAGCGAACGATATACCCGACAAAGATATATCTCCCAAAGACAGATTATCGACCATCGTCGGTTCTGGACGTGCGCGTCATTTTCTAGGAAAAGACGTGACCCCTTCCGAATTCGAAAAGATGAACGACAAGGAGGTCGTCTGTTACACGCTCGACTCAACATGCGCATGGCCAAATCGATAGCAAATTCCGTCATCTGTCTGTATTCGCAAGGACTTAAATATTTTTTCGACATCAAAGACGAACCCAAACTGATCGAGGATTTGAACGAAGATCCCTTCTTGGACGCAGCCATCGGCGAAGTGTGTTGTAGTTTATATTACAAATACGGTGCGTATTTAGCACCTCTCAGTATAGCCGCCACGACTAGCCGTCACATTATCAGATTTAAAAAATCTGACGTTATAGAAAAACACGATGAATCCGGAGGAATTAATAGGAACGATGGAAATAAAGAAGAAGAATCCAAAACGTCAGGAAGCGGGGAAGAAGGGTGCCAAACGTAGATGGAATAGCAATGCTAATAGCAACGATAGCAATGCTAATAGCTATGTTAATAGCAACGATGGCAATGCTATTAGTAACGATAGCTGGAAATGGCTAGCGGGTGGACTCGCGGTTGTTGGATTTCTGGTCTACATAAAATCAGAACCAAAAGTAATTCCACCAGAACCCCAAGTAATTCCAGCCCCAGTAATTTCACCAGAACCCAAAGTAATTCAACCTCCAAAACCCACCGCTCATGAAATGTTTTAAATAATTTTCTCTCTTATTAAAAAAAGAATGTGTGAAAAAAATTTGGTCAACACCGCCGTCAATATGGCATTGGTAATAACAATGGTAATAGCAACGATGGCAATGCTATTAGCAACGATAGCTGGAAATGGCTAGCGGGTAGATTTCTGGTCTACATAAAACCCCAAAGTAATTCCAAAACCCCACGTCCTTGAAATGTTATAAATAATTTTCTCTCGTATTAAAAAAGAATGAGTGAAAAAGATTTGGTCAACACCGCGTATCACGCAGCCGTCAATACGGGACTTGCCATCGGATACGCGCAACTCTCCAAGAAATTTTTAAAGATGCCTGTACCTAAGATGGATTTAGATCCGAAGGATTTCGGGATGATCCTTCTCGAATTTGCCCTCGCCAATTACACCAAGGACATGTTGGTCAAAAAGGGAATCATTCCCGCCGATATCATGAAATAAAATAAAAACCTCTATTAAAATGGCAACGATAGCGATGATGGTGGGTGGTGCATTGGTCAATGCCCTGGCGTTTTCCGGATCGCAATTTTTATTTTCGAATCACGACGAGCAAAAAAGACACGACGAAGCGATGGAAAAACTGACCAAGGCCAGAGACGAATGGAATCCCAAACGCACGAAACGATTAGATTTTTTAAACGAGAGATTGAAAAAAGAAGGACACGCATTATACACCTATAAAGAAGTGGACGCCGCCATGTCTCTCTACTCGCAGATGATGGGAGAAGAGGAGAGATGTCTCCCGAAACCGAAATTGAGCGATTTTTATCAACCCTCCGAAGAGCAAAAAGATAAAGAAATCCTCTTCGTGTTGATCGGAACGGGGTTAGTGTTTCTATGGCGTAAAAAAAATATGTCGCATAAAGTAAAATGGAAGAGATCTATTACAAACACTATTGGAAAGGAAAGGCTGCCATCGAGAAATTGGCCAAAGCGGCTAACGTCGGCGAAAAGGAAGCGTTCGATTTCCTGAAAAAAAAAAACAAGACGTGTGGCAAATCTATCTACCCGCCCCCAAGAAAATCATGCGACCCCAATTCGAACACGTGAAAGAAAACGACATTCACCAGGCCGATCTATTGTTTTTACCGCACGGTAAGGTGGGTGGGAAAACGTACAAATACGCTTTAACGGTGGTTGACGTGGGTACTCGGTACAAAGAAGCGGAACCTTTAACGACCAAAGACAGTAAAGAAGTGGCCGACGCTTTCGAAAATTTTTACAAAAGACGGTTAACGTTTCCAAAATTATTACAAGTCGATCCAGGTCGCGAATTCATGGGCGCCGTCTCCAAACTCATGCCCCGACACGACGCGAGAATAAGAAGGGGAAGAGTCGACGTTCATCGCGACCAAGCCATCGTCGAACGATTTAATAAGACGTCAGGCGAAAGACTTTTCAGTTATCAATACGACAAAGAGATGACATCTAAGGACAGAAACAGAGAATGGGTGACACGGTTGCCGGAAGTCGTGAAAGCGATCAACGACGAGACCGAACCTCCCGAAGCGATAATACCTTCCACCGTTCCAAGTTCGATCGCCGGTGGGTCCGTTTAATAAAGTTAGATATCTCTATCAACCCGGGGAGTTGGAAGGCGGAAAACGCAGGGCGACCGATCCCATTTGGAGCGTGGACAAACACGACATCGATCGTCAGTTTAGAATGCAGGGTATAGACGTCTATTACCTAAAAGAACCCGCTCCTCAGAGAAATTTCGTCCGAGAAGAGTTGATGGTGGTGGATTAATTTATTATCTGTGTAGATAATAAATTGTTTGTTTCAATGTATACAATGCATACGTGTGAATGCGATCTTCTCGAATGTAGTCTTTCGTATCCAGGGGATCTATCGCTGTTTTACGTTGTATGATCCCATAAATTTTTTGCTTATACGAACGTAGAGTGTGCATCTCGCGCGATATCTTAGCATCGTGAAAGAGAGCCTTCTCATAATCGTTTATATCTATCGTGTTTTTCAATACGCATCGTTTCACTCCTTTCGCTCGTTTGGAAACGCTACCGTCATTCATTAAGATGGCGTACAATTTAGGTCTTAATCCGACGAATTTTTTGATGGGATTCCCTCCGCCTTCGTCTTTAAATTTACCGATCTTTTTTTTATTTTTATCTTTGTTTCCGGGGAAGACATCGTAATTAGAAAAATCATATTCGTCCTCATGTTCGCGCATGTCCTGATAGACGTCTTCCGTTTGAATCTCTACTATAAGAGAGTCTGTATCCGTATAAAGTAGATTGCATTTGTCTCCGTATTTTGCTTTTACATGATTATAATACCAATTATACATGTGTCTTTTCGATAAATCCAAGATAGCCATGCCACAGTAAATGGGTTTGTCTAATTTAACGCTCGTCGGCTTAAAGTGAAGAAAGGCCATGTTGTCGTTAATCTTGGTCAACCCGTCGTAGGAGGGCGAAGCGGTCATCTTTTGAATTCTTCTATCTTTGTCGTTCGCGCCCACTATTTTTAGACCGATCCTGTTCCTTTTATTCTCCATGGTCTTCCCGAACACGGCATTGTTCATGAGTTTGAAGAAATCCTTCTCGAAATCGTTTTTGGCCTGTTGACGCAATCGAGTGTTTTTATCGATGTAACTCGAAAGCCACGGTTTTTCGTCAAAGCGTAAAATTCTATGAACTTTGGTTAATTTTAATCCCAACTCGAGATAGAGTTTTAACGTTTCGTAATGCACGACGTATTCCTTTTTAGGTCCTAGATGGGGTACGAGCTTTGGAGGCCCCGTGTCGCGCATCCCATAGTCTTTCATCATGTCTTTCTGATACTCGGAAAGATCGTCCACATTCACCTTCATCGTTTCCGGAGCTAGTGGATAATTATTATTTTCTTCGTGTAATTGTATCGGATACTCTAGATCGACTTCGAGGATGTGTCCCTTTCTTTCTGGCGGATAACACGGATCTGACATTTCGTCGATCCATTCAAAGTTTCTATAGGGTAAGGGATGACTCATGGCTTCACTATAAAGAGCGTTAGCATCAAAATACATTATGTACTTAGAGGGTAGATCGGGATCATTTGTTGTTCGCTACAGAATAACGTTGCGGAATGTAGGTGATCCCACCTCTGATCCCCTTTTCGATAAATAAATGCATGTCGTAATCGGTGAGCAACTCTAATTCAATTTTGGAGGTGAGCAACGCCGCATCCCACGCCAAACCTGGGGCTGTGTAATAATGACACGGATCTAATTCGTAGTGTTCTAAGGAAATGTTGCGAAACTCTTCGAACACGTCGGCTAATAAGACCGCGTCCGATCTTAAATACAAATCGTGATAATCTCCCATGTCCTTGCATCCGTAGTGACGCCAAACGTTTTGAGCGTGATCGTACTCTTTTTGAGAAATGTGAGTATCCGATAACGCACTGTAAAAATCTTCCTTCGATGGTAAGGTTGTTTCATTAAACCTATCGAAAGAATCCATATATTCGTAGGGATAGACACCCTTTCTCGTTAAAAGCGATGCATCCTCGAATATAGATTTCATGATGGGATAATCGTTTAGATTTTTAGCTAACGTCTCGAGACTACACGACAAGAATTGGAAGCTGTCTATAAATCTCAAGGATCCGACAGAGAAACTGATAAACTTTTCGTGATTCATCGGAATGCAATTGACCGGTTTCTTCCCACTTCCATTTCCGATAATATTAAATGGGAATCGTAACCGCGAAGATTATGAAAGATGACGGGTATGTGTTTTGCCATTCTCAATAATCTATTACACTTATTATGAGCCGCACCTCGAAATTTACCAGAAATGTGGCAATGATCTCTGACTTTGATGAGATCGAATGTCTCGTCCTTGATTTTTTCCATGATTTCATCGATCTCAGTTTTTGTGGCATCGTGACGATCGCGATACCATTCTAAATAGGTTAATTCATATTTTTCCTCCTCAGAAGTCATCTGAGATGATATGCGATCGATATCACGTTCCAAACACGTCAAACTGGGTAATGTTTCCTGTTCCTTTAAAAGTTTCTTTCTCTGAATCCATAAAGAAAACCACTTGCGGGCATCCCCCGAAAATTCATCTCCGCAAATCCAACATCGTTTATACTCCTCAAAGTTTTCCTTGTCCTCGTCGGTCATACACAGCTCTTTTTTCTTAAAAACCGTTAATCTTTTGTTCTTCTCGTCGTAAACTTTCTAGAAGATGTTTCACGGCATTCTCCCCGCGATAGAGTTGAGGCTCTTCGATCTTATCGATGCCCTTCTCCGTTCTCCAAAACGACTACATAACAGTATCCCGAAGGGTGGTGACGCGATGTTTTCGTCGTTTTATCACCGGCCTCTTCATTGATGGGTGAAATAATACACTCGAAATCCGCATAGATCGTGGCATGCACGGCCTGTTTATTACCGTAATTCTTAAACTTGAGAAGGTTTTTTTATACCCTCCAAAAAAACGGGCATGACGGGTTTCATGGGCGGATTGTTAATGCCGCGACACTCGACCATGTGCTTTTTATAAACGTCCTCGCTCGATAGTATTTTAAGACAACGAAGACATGGATATGATTTTCCATCATGTTTTGAATGGGAAGAAAACAATCTGGACGTGTTTTTAATCCATGTTTTCTGGACCTTCTAATAACAATAAATTAATTTCTTTATCGCGAAAATTTTCCGATATGTAATAAGGGAAGAAACCACCCGAGAACGTTAACGGTGAGTCCGTTACGATTTTCGAATTTGGGTATTTGCTTTAACGGAGTCGGATAATCGATACACTTGAAGTCGTGTCTATCGACAAACGGTTTATACTTTTGAGGTCTATGTTGATCTTTTTTAATATCATCGTGATACAAACACGATAATACGCTATACATGAAACATCTCTGATCCTCGTTTTGAACGTTTATAACGGCCCCCTTATTCGCAATCTGCTTGGGCAACTTAAAATAGGAGGATCCTAAAGGTGGATTATACTTGGTAAAATTTAAATAAACCATTTGCGCGTCCTCGATGACCCACCCCGACCCCGCCTGAACGGTTTTTTCGAGCGAATCTATTAACTCTTCGATCATATCTTTAAACACGTCTTCGATTTCGTCTTCTCTTAAGATCGGATGTTGTCGAGTTTTATGGAGTTGCGTTATGAGTTGCGAGCCGGAGTTTAAATTATCTCGCGTGTATCGCTGTTCGACTTGAATTTGGATTTTTACGAACCCCTTTTTTAATTCTTTCGAAATTTTAGAGAAAAACTCGTCTTTTAAATACTCTAATAATGCTCTGAGATGTGCTCGACGTATGTGATGGCTGACATCTTTCTTATAACTCCTATAAAAATGTTTACCGCTATCGCCAAAATCCAGATATTGGTTTTGTCTTCGTTTTTCTTCGACCTTGACAACACCTTTAGGAAGATCCGTCTGTAGGATTTTTTTATATCGAGATTTAATTACTCGGTAGCAGCTTCGCCGAGTTCTTCCTTCAACGTACGGCGTAACTTCCGTCTGACGGTCTCTTTCGTCTGCTTTTCCGTCGACGCGCCCCTCACGTAATCCCAGAGGGTTTCGGTTATTTTCTTATACCCCCATTTACCTGTATTATATAAATTTATTCCGCTCAAGATTTTCATGGTTTTATATATAGAAAAAATTTTCTTATGCTATTTCATTTTTTTTTTTATTATGCCAGTATAATACCCCAGAACGTTTGCAATTTCTCGGAAGTGAATAGGACTGTCGTTTCTCGGAATTCACCGAACGTCGTGGTCGATTGCCACCCAGGTATTCGGTGAATCCCCAGGTACGATTCAATCCACTAGAATAGAGAGATTTAGTGGTATAAATAGACCATGTAATGGGAAGTGCGCTGGAACTGTCATAATACAACACACAGGAGAGAAAAAACGACAAAACTCGAGGCGAAAAGACCACAAAAATAAGTCGCTAATTTGCGAGTTATATTGTTGTCTTTTCGCCTCAGTTTTGTCTTTCGCCCCGAAATAACGAAAAGTCGACATGGCACAAATCTGCCACCATATGGAAATGAGTAGGGAGAATTTGTTGCAAATAAACTAGTTTCGGTTTTGTTTTATGGTTTATAACAAGTTTGCAAACCAGTTATGAAACTAAAGCTGGTTTTCTATGGCTAAACAAATAAATGGTTTAAACTACCAAAATGGCGTAGGCCTACAGAAAGAAGTAAACATTCGCTCTTATATATGAGATGTAAAAATAAAGGGAAAATAATACGAATTGTACATAAAAAGAGTATTAATTTCATTGCGATATTAAGTGATCCTGATTATCATGTTTCCACTTTTGGAATTGTTGGGGGCTAATTTGCTGAAAAGCAAAACTCACACTATGGCAATGTTCATGTTAAATAAAAAACGTGAGCACATGATAAACAAATTGACAATCGATAGCTGATCAATTTAATTCACCGTTTTAATGAGTTGTTTTCTATCCCAGTACATAAAATGTAGCCCTAAAACTAAACACACAAGTGAATGGATAGTTAAAACTAAACACACAAGTTTGGATAAATTTGCTTTATAAAGTAAAATATTTTGTTACCAATTTAGGGTCCACATATAAGAGTACACAAAATATATAAAGACAGAATACCAAAAAAGTATGTATACATAGTAACACAGTTGAAGCAGATATTTATCATAATTAATCATTTAATATTGGTGTCTGTAGATTTTAACATTTATGCCTTGCACGGAATCTATTAAATGATTACTGTAGTTTTAGTGTGTTTGTGTCAATAAGTAGCCTGTCATCCTGTTACGATCTATTATGATCTAATTTTGACTGGCATTTTCTTCTTTTTTTGGGGGGAGGGGTGTCTTTTTTTAACATATGTCAATTTACCTTGGTAAAGCTTTAGATTTGTCATAACCCCAAAACGTCAAAGAAGCAGAAAGAGCCGAAAAGTTCAAAGGTGTTAATTATTGGTTTAATCTTATCTTACAGCGTTTTCTTTGACTGGATAAATTTAACTCATTACATTTTTTTAAAAAATGCACCCACAACTATGATAAGACGAATGGTTTTGAAAAGGTTGAACGTTGTTTGTGTGTTCTTTATATAGGGCCTAAAATGCCTACTAAATTAAGTGTATAAAAACAATGCAGAATTGCTATGATATATATATATATATATATATATATATATATATATATATATATATATATATATATATATATATATATATATATATATAATATAATATATATATATCGCTGATGTTACTAGATCTATGTTCAACTTACAAAGTAATCAGCAAAACAGGGATTTAAACCAAAATAAAATATTGACCCTACATCTGTATAAATATTATAAACAAAATCATAGTTCTGCAAAAAGAGTCAAATCAGAAACTAGATCTATAAACGTATTTAAGTTCCTTAAAAGACTACAGTATACATCTAAACTGCACATCGCTCGGAAATCATGAAATGTTGGCCTAACAATATATTTTAATTGTATCCGTAATGATATATAAATATAATTTAATTTGTATGTAATTCATATAATTAAAGTGTAGCCTAGGTTAACAGGAATAACTAAAGAATGTTGTCTGCTACGCGCACTTGCTCTCGTTCACTCTCGTTGAGTGGTATATGAATCACGTGATTACAACGAGACTTTCGAGTTGACAACTGCACTTCCATGCCGATGGCGGATTGTTGTATGGATTGGTGATATGACGTATGTCATTAACTGTTTGGTGTCCTGCCTTCCTATTTATTACAAAATTTTATCAAATTATCTTATACATTAGAATATATTATCCAATGAACCGAAAACATTCTGAATCCAGTTTATATAAGAAAGGAATCTCGACTTTCCTTTCACATAAAAGACTTTCAGAACCGGAATGGATGCAATGTTACCGGACAAAGTGATGCTGTCTGGTTTTATATTAAATCACCCTTGGCAATAGAAACGTCTCGTAATGAAATTTTCACATTATGTTCTCATATTTGATGTTCTAGCAAGTTTCCATTTAAAATGTAAACATATATATCCCTTGATTTGACAGGTCTGTGAATCTCGAAGATATTGATATCCTGATTCAGGAATGACACAATTCAAAAGACAGGAGACTAAAGCATTTAAGTCTATAGTTATAATATAACGCTATTGTTTTCCATTTGTATTGCTTGAGGCTATGTTTAGATAAACCTGTGTGAGTGTAAAATGGTCAAACTATTACCATTTTGTAAACAATGGACAGCTAAAATTTTAATAACTGAAATCTAATATCACTATTTGTATCATGTCCATGTCATATTGATAAAATAAAATTTAAAGGTTAATATTCTTTTGTGGGTCCAAAGATGGGAAAATCTGTGTATTGTATTTTCTGTTACAGATTACCCCAAGGTTCTATGTTGTTCTTGAGCAGTGTAAACATATCTCTAACTGATTAAAGTTTGTTATTCAGGAATTTAATGTTCACTGACTAAGTCATCATTACAGGAATCTGGAATGTTTCATTTGAGGAAGTTAGTTTGTCCATTAGTGGTTTTGTCTCAGTACCATTTTGCCATGATTACTGATACTTGTTCTAAAGTTTTCACCTTCCTAAGTATTTTAACTCAGTTTGATTAAAGGAAGGTTTATAATGCTACTTAAAGGCATGTTGTTGCTCAGAGTATCAATATGTGTTAAAATCAGAAATTTACAAAAATATTTTGTCATATAGATTGACTTTTCACTGTATTTTGAGGTCTAATCATTAGAAACCTCCACTTTAAAGCCAATTGTAAAGCTTTTCATGCATGCTCAACCTGGTAAAGAAAAGCAAAGATGTCAGAGTAACAAATTCAAGAGTGAAAGAAAACAATCGCTTACAGATTCTGCAAGAATAAGGAATAAATCGGGTGTAATATCTAACTGGAACAAAAACAGGATACCATATTTGTCCTTGAAAGGGCGCCTGCTCTAATAAGTGCACCCCTGGATATTGTTTTCATGTAGATATACTGACTGTTTGAAAATTGTTTAATGTTTTTTTTTAATTAGTATAGATTACCGCCCGACATCAGCATGCTTTTTGGTGCAAAAAATATCAATTATACCCTTAAAATTGCAATAGAACACAATTTAAGTACGTTGTAAGCAATACTTTGGATTCTATAGGTGATTTCTTTGATGCAGGGATATCGCCATTAATGTTCATCAACATACGAAATGAGACCAGTCATACTTATGTTTTTTTCTTTGGTTAAATACATGTCAATATAAATGTATTCGCTATCGAAAAAGATAATGCTTATCATATTTTTTTCTAAGAGGAAACATGAAACTTGTCCAATTATTTGTTTACTCTGTAACTTTATAAAACTGAATTCGGGTTCAGGATTTCAAGCGAAGTGTTGTCATTCAAACTTCCCCATTTCATCTACTGCTGTCATTTTAAAGAGTCCGCAATTACCAAAATCACGCAGAATATCAGTTTTACACTTTGAATGTCAGAGATCACATTAATTCAAAGAAATTGTCCAAATTGTCAGTTTCAGTTAATCATCTGTGTAAAGCATGTATCACTCGTATTTAATGCTGTTACCTGATCTCGCAGTTCAAACAGTAAATCTTGATTTGAGAGTGAGTTACAAATTTTGCTACATTGTTTCTTTTCCACTGTTAATACATCAGACGGGATTAAAAAGTAATTAATTCAGTACAAACAGCTATATACATTGTAAATAACTTTGCATAGCGGAGTATTTTATAATTTTTGGCTACGTAATTAAAATGTGTATTGTGAAAGAAAAAATGTCAAAATAAAGGCAATTACCCGTGCCTGGGGCCCTTTTTAGGTCAAATACGGTATATGTGGGTGATACGTTTGCACATGGACATGGTATTTTTATTGGTATTGATACTGTACCTTAGCACTTATGATAATAGTCAAGATCAATGTCGAAAATTACTTTCGGTTGTTAGCCTATTGTATGCATTTTTGGAATCTTGGTTAGCGCAAAATAAATTAGATTTTTCTGACAAAATACACTCATAAATGACATTTGTTTGCGGTATTGAATAATTGATATTTTTTCCGACACAATGACAAAAACATTTAATTCTTTTTTACATCACTACCCATCATTATTTAATGATGGAAAATGATGATTTTGAGTGACAATATCCCTTTTATACAAAAATAAGCATATTTCATATCAAAGTTTTGTATTTGTATAAAACATAAATCCAGATAACTTTTGAGCACTTGGGTAAAATTGTAAAAGCAGTGGGTATTTTTACCCACAAAATTTCTGTAAAGTGGGTGCTTTCCAATTCAGTTGCCAAGTTATGATTGCCATTGATCTTACTGCAATGGCTTTGGTGCCAATTTACCATTAATTAATATGTATTTAACTGTCTGTACAATATAATTCCACGCTATAACATTTGGGTATTGGTCAGCAAATATACATTATAGCTACAGAGCTTTAACATACCTTATGACCAAGATCCATTCAGACCATTGAACTCAATATTTTATCTCTCAGCAGGTTTCAGATCCAGTGTATTTAATTTTACGCTTCAGTTTTGATTTGCATTAGGTATCTTGTGAATGCATTTTAATTTGCTTGTGTATCAATTGATTTTTTATGTGTAAAATATGCAGCTTATCTGGAACACTGTTATACAATCAGACTGCCTTATAACGACTGTTGTCATTCTGACAATTACATCTACCCACAGGATTTGGATGAGAACCAGTGTACATAATGTTCAAGGTTCGAAAAATCCACTCGCTCGCTCGCATTGGCAAGTAAAAAATCGTTTCGGGCGAGTAAATATACATAATGAACTTGCCCGTGTGGCAAGTGCTGAAGCCCTACTGAAAATCTGTTTTCCCTTCTAAATTTCGAAACTGATCCATTTCCTTCTATTTTAAGTTCAAAATACATTACAATAAACAATTAGAAACTTAAATAATTATTTTATTGACAATTTGACATGTTAGTCTTTACCTCATGGCCAAAAAAGTCACAGAAGACATCGTGTATTGACTGCTGATACTTTCAGTTTGTTGAGGAAGTGGAAGTTGGATGTGTGTAAATAAAAGAACCAATACCGAACGGAACTGAATTTCAGGATTTTGTAAAATAATCATAACACTATAATTTGTACAAAAGTTGTAAAATCTGAATTAAATGTAAGTGAATGATAAAAGTAAAAATAGTTACTCAATACTGTAAATAAAAGTTTTAATGAAAATATAGAAATGGATAGCTCTTGTTTTCATCTAACAACAGTGAAAACTTACTTTTGTAATTTATATTGATTTAATTAAACACAAAGTAGTAACATCATAAAATAGTAATAATAATAATTGATTATAGTAATAATAATGATGCATTTACAGTTAATTTAGGTGTAAATGCATCATTCAGAGACAATATATATATTGTATATAAATTTATCTATTAAAATAACAATAACATAAAAAAACAAAATTAAATAAGATATTTATTTTTCTTTGTGAGCAACCAGACTTTTATGGCAGGCAACCAAAATTTCAGTCAAGAATTTGAATTCTAAAAACTTAAAATGAGAGCATACAAAAGTTGTAAGATTTTCACACATTTTCCATCGTAATTAGTACTTAATTAGAAAAAAAGACTTTGTCAAATGAAGAGTATCATATCTGTTTAGTCATATAAGATCTATTTACTTTGAAAAAAAGATTTTATACACTCTTAACACATTTACTTTGAGATACTATGTTTTCATACTTGGGCGAGTGCAGAATGAATTCGGGCGAGTGGAAGTTATGTAATCACTCGCCCGAATTCATTTGAACTCGAACCCTGATGTTATTTACCATCAGCATTTATGATGTAGGGCCAGTGATTTTCCATTTCAAATTTGCCTCAATTTCATTTCAAGATTTGGTGAATTCCGTTTGTTACCGGTTTCATTAAATGAAAACTAAAACCCATAGTTCAGATAAAGAATATTTGATAATACACACCCATAATGATGCCTTCCTAGTCTGCCATACGATAACAATCATCTATTTAGATGTATACATGTTCTTGAACTAGATGTAAAATTTCTTTTTTTCAGATGCATATGAAATCTGCATGTGTTAAGAAATATGGCAAAAGCAAATGGAAAGAACTTGAGTGCACATCATTCCGCTACAGCTGATGACCTTACATTTCTTGATTCTGTTGGAGACCCAGGCAGTGATGGCGTTCCAATGTTTAACACCTGGACACAATTCAGTGGAATGCCAACACACAATGTATCAGAAAATGCAAGTACATTTCAGTGGGATACGTTCACCCCTCCATCCAGTCCCCCATTTGGAGCCTCATATGGAGGGTTAGATACAAACACTAACTATCTCAGTCAAATTCTTACAAATATTAGAAACAGTCCTACTGGGATTGAGCCTGATGTACGATTGGCTGACCAGTCTATACAAGGAGGTGTCAATTATCAGAATGCTAGTCTGGAGGACCAAGATATATATGTTCAAACTCTAAAAAATTGGAATTCATTTTCATCTAACTATGATCCATTTGTTGCTCCTGAAGTGCTCAGATCATCATCACCTCAAGAAGTAGCGGATGTTGGACAGAAATCACATGTCAAACCTACTTACTCGGACATTGCGAAATCGCTTAAGTCGAAGCCAATGCAGACAGGTAAGGAAAAGGAAGACGATAGCCAGAAGAGAAAATTTCCTGATCCTATAGTTACAAAACCATATAAGCCATTTACTCACAAAACTAGTCGCAAGACAACTCGCCAGCATTCAAGGGTCTCTTTGCCAGATGACATGGAGTCTAAAGTCTCTCCAGATTCTAAGTATGGGCTTGACAGTTTTGATGATATTGAAACTGTAAACATAGAGAAACAGAAAAGTGAAAGTGTTGAAAGTTTGCCACAGCTTAGTAGAAAGGGAAGCACAAGCAGTATCAGCAGTGGCACAAGTGGCATAGAGGAAATACATCTCACGAAGCCACTGTCTAGTTATACCAAAAAGGAAAATTCCTCAAATAAGTCTAGGGAACAGTCAGAAGGTACTAATTCACAAGGAAATAAAGCAGATAAACTAGAGAAACCATTTTTTGATGCAAGGCGAATCTTTCAGAGGAAACCTACTCGCGATAATAATGGCTCCAAACAGTCATCTGACCCCCCTGGAGCTGCAACAGTGCTAAATAATGGTAAACCTGCAGGGCCAGCTAAAACATCTAATACTAATCACAAGAAAACAACAGATTATATTAACAATGACCTTCGAGATGCTAAGAAGAAAACAAATCAATATGTTCAAAATAAGGACAGTGAGAAACGAGAAAATTTGGTTCAGAATGGAAAATTAGATAAAAAGACTAAACAAACTGTATTACAAACTGAAAACCATAATACTGGTCGGAAACGGAATCGCAGTCACATGTCTCTTCAGCCGACATTTGATCAAGAATATATAGGTAAGAATAAATGAAGATTAAGATTTCATAGCTTAAGTTGAATTCATGTGTTGGTCCTTACATATACAATGTAAGTCTCATTTAATTGAAAAATCTTAACTTGTTGATGTCTTCTTACATGTATATCATGATTGAAATGGAAAATTTTGAGGATCATTGATTCTTTATATATATATATATATATATATATATATATATATATATATATATATATATATATATATATATATATAAATAAAGGTACCAACAAACTCACCATGCCCCGGCTGGAGTTCGAACTCTCGACCTATAGCATCAATCGCCTGGCTCTACCGCACAACATCTAAACCACTTGGCCACCTACACATTCATGGCCTAGTGGTTAGGATGTTGTGCATAAGAGCCAGATGATAGGTGCTGTAGGTCGAGGGTTTGAACCCCAGCTGGAGCATGGTGAATTTGTAGGTACCTTGTTATTTCTGTATTTGTGCTTTATGTATAATTTATTTACGCAGACAGTATTATTTCTGATCCAAGGTCCATAGTAAATGACAATGTTGTAGCGATATTTTATACATGTATATATATATAAACATACAATAAAACCTGTATATAGGGGTCACCCAAGGGACCAAAACATATTGGTCTTTATATTCAGGTGACCCTTATAGTATACATGTGTTTAATTTAGTTGAAATTGGCCTTTATAAGCAGGCAATGCTTAGATAGAGGTGGCCTTTATAGCAGATTTTACTGTCTTTGCTATTTGATATTGACAATCATGTTACTTAAACGTGGCGGAATGCTCTTCTTTGCCGAAATATTCGTGAAAAACCAAAATTCAAAACCCGGGATGGCAAAATTAAAACAAAATTTGTAAGACTAGCCTACTTCAATACTTCATTACTATCATTTTGTTCAAAGTCAGTAAATAGTGAAACACTGATCATACTGATCAACATCAAGTTTAAAGTCATTTTCTGCATCCATATCTACGTAAAAAATCCCCTGAAATACTCTAATTAATCCTTCATGTACCACACAGCCATTATGGCAAAGTGTCATTGAGCGAGACAATCAAATCACTTCATTTCAGTTCATATTTTCCCTCTTAACTGACTGAATTTTCATTGTAATCAGCCATGTTTTTCATGTACTGTGAGACTTTCATTCTCAGAAAATAAAAGTACAATCAGGCGGTTTTGGATGCTACAGTAATACAGATTCGGAATATTAGCAGGCAATTTGGGCACTACAGTAATGAGAGGTTTTTAGCAAGCGGTTTTGGGTGTTTCAGAAGTGAAGGGTTTTTAAAAAAAATACAACTTGTCAACAATGCGTCGCTATCGTTTGTATTACACAAGCAGCTCTTTCGTCTGACATACATTTACAAGAAATTAACTGTTAGACTTAGAGTACAGAATTTTGCTGTTATGGGGAAATCATGCTTCGTGATAGAGGGTGCTGTTTTTGTGATATAGTTTACACCCTTCCTGAATAGCCAACAAGTCAGAGAAATCACATTCTGTAATTCTTATTTTTTGTATTTACAACAAATAAATTAAGCAGAGATGTATGTATTAAAATCATTATTTGTTTGAATGAATAAGTGGTTATTCCTTTTTTTTCACCTATATGGAAATACCAGCATCTTTTGTCCCCATCTAGGTCTAATCCTGTTGTGTAACACCAACTTTTGTGATGTTGGTACCTTCATCTTTGAATTCCCTTGATGTCAGCAGAGTTGCTGATGTTGGGAAATCATTTTATTTACAATGACATTACACATGAGTATTTAATCAAGTGTTGGTAAACATCAAGGTTGAAATATAAGATTCAATTTAGAATAGTCGAAATTTGTAAATAAACATATTATGATCTCCCAACCTTAACCATATGTTAAAAGAAGTATGAGACAATTATTTTATAAGCATTGCAGAAATGTATCATTATTTTTACAAATGTGCCTAAAACAATTAAGCACTATTATCATTAAATAAAACATAAATGAAGCTTTATACAAGCTGGTATTATTACTGAAAACGGCAATTTGAATTTTAATTCAACATTTCAAAACGTATTATATGCTGGAGTAATATCTCTCTCTCTCTCTCTCTCTCTCTCTCTCTCTCTCTCTCTCTCTCTCTCCTCTCTCTCTCTCTCTCTCTCTCTCTCTCTCTCTCTCTCTCTCTCTCTCTCTCTCTCTCTCTCTCTCTCTCTCTCTCTCTCTCTCTCTCTCTCTCTCTCTCTCTCTCTCTCTCTCTCTCTCTCTCTCTCTCTCTCTCTCTCTCTCTCTCTCTCTCTCTCTCTCTCTCTCTCTCATATTACCTATCGTAAAAGATGTATTAATTGTTAAAATATAGATGTAGGCCCTTACATATCCTTAAAGGTGAAGTTTTGAGGACCATCCACTAGGACTGTCATTGATAGACTAGATAAAAATGTATCAATACAATAATCGATACATTTTTTATCACAGCATGTATTTTCCAGTTTCCAAAATTTTCCATTTGTTTTACTTCATGTTCTTGCAGTAAGTTATATTTTACTCTAACTGTTTAATTTGTTCAAATAAACAATGTTTTCCTTGCAATGATTTAAAAAACCTAAATATCATAATGAATCTATATATTTTGAATGCATTTTATAAAAGTACCAAATTATTTGATATATCGATATTTTTTACTTATCAATATAGAATTTCTCATCAATAACAGCCCTACCATCCACTACCTGTACAGTTAACCCACTGTGTCGGTTCAGTTGTCTTGAGTACGTTTCCTCTGTGGGTCATTCGCATATATATGTTCAGTCATGTGAGAAAATACAACAGACTTGGTAACCAGAATTTGGTATAGTCTACAGATGTCGACAGATATCTGTCGACAAATTAGTCAGTAGGTTAATTAATTTATTTCATTGATATATACCGTATTTGACCTAAAAAGGGCAACAGGCGTGGGTAATTGGAGTACAGGGCGCCCTTATTTTGACATTTTTTTCTTTCATGAAGCACATTTTGATAAGTTGCAAAAAATGATAAATTACTACACTATGCATCATTATCAACAGTGTTTATAGCTGTTTTTACTGACTTAATTACTTTGTAATCCCCCTGATGTATTATTAGTGGAAAAGAAACAATGTAGCAAAATTTGTTACTGTCAAATTAAGATTTATGGCTTGAACTGCAAGATCAGGAAACAGGCATTACGAGTATGAGTGATATATGCCTTACTCAGATGCTTCAAGTTCATTGAAACTGACAATTTGGACAATTTCTTTGATTTGACAAGTTCCATGTGTCTTTGTAGAAAATATTGCGATAAGTATTATTTTTCAATAGTGAATTCATTTAATTGACAGGTATTTAACAAGAGAAAAACAAAACTTAACTATGACTAGTTTCACTTCGTTTGTTGATGAATGTCACTGGCGACCTCCCTGCATCAGAGAAATCACAGATAGAATCCAAAGTATTGCTTTCAACCTAGTTTAAAGATTTCTTTTGTAATTTTGCGGGTATAGTTGATATTTATTTCACCCCCAAAAAAAGTATGATGATGTCGGGCGGTAATCTAAACTAATTAAAAATAAAAAGGTAAAAAAAATTCAAAGTCAATTGTACGTAGCATACAGATATTTGGCAAAAACACTGATAATGCATTTAAAATAAGTATAATTATTTGAAATGACTAGTAGTGCAACATGAAAAAAATATCCAGGGATGCCCTTATTAGAGCAGGTGCCCTTTCAAGGACACGTACGGTATTTTTGAAAAAATAAATAAATAAATTTCGCCAAAAATTATATGTTATGAGAGTCATATCCAGACATGTACTCAAACCCGCGATCAGTGCTGAAACTAACAACATAATTATGTCCAGCTGACAAATGAAAAAAATAAATTTTATTTCTGTGATAAAGATATAAATTAATTAAATTTCTGAATTACATAGGTTGTTGTTAATTTACACGGTCTGTGCTATCATCGACATTTGTGACATGTATACCTGTACTTCACTTTTAGTGTATAATATCCTGTGAAAACAGTGTGGATGTAAAAGCAGGGATGTCCCTGCCCATACTAAGTGATAAATTAAATGATTCTTGTAGAAAAATGAGAACGGCTCATGCTGTCAGGATTGTTGAGAATTCTGAAAGCTGTATATTTTGAATACCTCCGTTATAATGGAGTATGCACTACCGGTGAATGAATGAGAGAGAGAGAGAGAGAACACAAGGGTAGATTAGAGATGTATGTAACACATGCTATGCATGTCCCTGGGTAGATCGAGGCTTTTTAATTCACGCAACAAACGGGTATAACAAAATGGGGATTTTAACATTTTTATTTCATTTAACTTTTATTTTAAATTGACTTTTTAAAATTTGAAACCCGACATTTTAATATCATTTGAGGAAACTCAAACTTCACATGCACATTGGAATCCTTTTGATTTTGAGTCAAAGGTCAAGGTAAGCTTTAGCAAACATTGCGAGGGGATGCACCGCTTTGTAGAACCCTTGTTTTTAAGGAACCCATCTTGACACCATACTATCCCGCTAGTAAACACACGTCAGTACAAACGTGCTTTTATGCTAACTACCACACAACAAACAATTATAGTTGAAAGGGTACAGGACCCGGTCCCAAATTTGGTCTATTTATCCCTGCCACTGTGTAATCTGACAACATTTACCTATAGAATGAGCTACCCATAGTCATCTCTGACCACTTTATAATCTGACAACATTTACCTATACATTTAGCTGCTCACAGTCATCTCTCTGACCACTATGTCATCAGACATCATTTACCTATACAATGAGCTGCCCAGTCATCCCTGACCACTAATCTGACATCTACCTATAAATTGAGCTGCCCCAGTCATCTCTCTGACCACCAAGTCATCAGACAACATTTACCTATACAATGAGCTACCCACAGTCATCTCTGACCACTTTATAATCTGACAACATTTACCTATACACAATGAGCTACCCACAGTCATCTCTCTGACCACTATGTCATCAGACAACATTTACCGTACCTATACAATGAGCTACCCACAGTCATCTTTCTGACCACTATGTCATCAGACAACATTTACCTATACATTGAGCTGCTCACAGTCATCTCTCTGACCACTATGACATCAGATGACATTTACCTATACATTGAGCTGCCCAGTCATCCCTGACCACTAATCTGACAACATCTACCTATAAATTGAGCCGCCCCCAGTCATCTCTCTGACCACTAAGTCATCAGACAACATTTACCTATACAATGAGTTATCCATAGTCATCTCTGACCACTTTATAAACTGACAACATTTACCTATACATTGAGCTGCTCCCAGTCATCTCTGTGACCACTATGACATCAGACAACATTTACCTATACAATGAGCTGCCCCCAGTCATCCCTGACCACTGTGTAATCTGACAACATTTACCTATACATTGAGCTGCTCTCAGTCATCTCTGTGACCACTATGTCATCAGACAACATTTACCTATACAATGTGCTACCCACAGTCATCTCTGACCACTTTATAATCTGACAACATTTACCTATACATTGAGCTGCTCCCAGTCATCTCTGTGACCACTTTGTCATCAGACAACATTTACCTATACAATGAGCTAACCACAGTCATCTCTCTGACCACTATGACACCAGACAACATTTACCTATACAATGAGCTATCCATAGTCATCTCTCTGACCACTATGACATCAGACAACATTTACCTATACAATGAGCTGCCAACAGTCATCTCTCTGACCACTATGACATCAGACAACATTTACCTATACAATGAGCTGCCAACAGTCATCCCTGACCACTGTGTAATCATGAGGTGCCCACAATCATCAGTTATCAGACAACATTTACCTATATAAGGAGGTGCCCATAATCATCACTGTTTTCAGACAACATTTACCTGTATAATGAGGTGCCCACAATCATCACTGTTATTAGGGGACAACCATTTGATTCTGAACGGGAAGGGGGGTTAGCTTGCAGATATTGAAAATAAATATTCTGGCCTTGAAAATATTGAAAATAAATAATCTGTCTTCTACTAGCAAGAAAATAAATTATCTGACCATGCCGAGTGCCCATGTTGTGGTGAAAATTAAATATCGTTTAAAAATTTTTGGCTTCCTTCGCTCATTCTATTTCATTCTTCAATTTTATAGTCTCACTACGCTCGCTATTTTTTTCATTACTGTCTTGGGGCCAGTAGCCAGCTAGGACCAGTACTCAGCTATGGTGTGATTTTGGCTTCTGGTTACTGGTCCTAGCAGGCTACTGGTCCCACCTAGTTGAGTGAAATATATAAAGACATTTATATGTCATAGGCTAATTCAGTGGCAAATTTAAGGGAGGCTTAAAGGGCATAGGGCCTATGCCCCTACCCTCCTTTGGATGCCAAAATACTGATGTATCATGTATATACAGTAAAAATAAACTCTGAAACCAAGAATTTGAGAAGAAAATGTTTAAAACCTGTATATTTTTAAATAAAAAGTTTGAAAATTAATATAAAATACTGAAACTTTAATTCTATACACTTCCTTTCCTCTAACATTAAATCATAGATTCCCCTGACTTTGTCTGTAGATTTTGAATTTCATCCTTGTTGATTACACCTTGTTTTATTTTGTATTTATTTATTTATACTTTGTCTGTAGATTTTGAATTTCATCTCTTGAGTATGCCTTGTTTTATTTTGTACTTATTTATTTATACTTTGTATATTTTGAATTTCTTCCCTTTTGACTACGCCTTGTTTTATTTCAGTTTCTTTCTAAAGTGTTTGCCCTACATATCGGTATTGTCTCTCCTCAACGTGTATGAAATATGAAAATTGATTTGTAAACAAAATTTGCATATTATCAGCTACATGTACATATATGAAAATCTAATCATCAATGATATCCAATTCTTTACACTGAATGAACACACCTTTTTTCATGTGTACAGCTTCTTGTTTAAAACCTCTATATTTTTAAATAAAAAGTTTCAAAATTAATATAAAATACCAAAATTTTAAATTCTATACTCATCCTTTCCTCTAACATTAAATCGTAGATTCCCCTGACTTTGTATATTTTGAATTTCATCCCTTTTGACAAGCCTTGTTTTATTTTGTATTTATTTATTTATACTTTGTCTGTATATTTTGAATTTCATTCCTTTTGACTACATCTCCTTTTATTTCAGTTTCTTTCTAAAGTGTTTGCCCTACATATCGGTATTGCCTCTTGTCAACATGCATGAAATAAGAAAATTTATTTGTAAACAAAGGCTCAAGTGAGCTATTGTGATCACCAGTCATCCGGCATCCGGCCGTAAACTTTTCATATTTTCGACTTCTCTGAAACCACTGAAGGGATTTTGATAAAACTTGACAGGAAGGAAGTGCCACAGGCCCTTTACCAAGTTTGTAGTTTTCAGCCAGATTGGCCCAGGGATGGGTACATTGCGGGGCAGAATAAGTCCCAAAAGGTACCCCTCTTTAAAAATCTTCAGAATCGCTGCATGAATTGAAAAACGGATTGTTTCTGAGTGATCTGCATGGTTGTATGATTCAAGTTTGTATTTTTCATAAAAATTGGAATTGGGGGGTCTTTTCAGACTTTGTCATTTTCATTCATTTTTGCATGATTTCCTCTATTATCTCCCCTTGGATTCATTTTGATGCATTCATTTGAAGTGTTTTACTTGTAATTAGGTGAAGAAATGTTTCTCTGTAAGACTTTTACTGAAATTGAATTTCTATAATTTTTTATGAATTTTTTAAGACAGGAAAAAAAAGAGGGAGAGTTGCATTTTTCTCACTATTAGCTTTTGTTTCAAAACCACTGAAGGAATTTTGATAAAACTTGAGAGGAAGCAAGTGCTCAACATCCTTTACCAAGTTTATAGTATTTAGCCAGATTGGGCTACAGGTGGATCCAGGGCAGGGCAGAATAGGTCCCAAAAGGCTGGGTTTCCCCTGACTAAAAAAAATTCTGCGTTTTTACGCGTAAAAATCCTAAATGACACCTACAATAAGATCTATTGCGTCCTATGGACGCATTAAATACTTAATGTCTTTTGAGATTGTTTGGGTAAATAAACCAAGCATGCGACCTATTTCTACCAGTTTGCTTCCTTTTTTATGTCCAATTCTTATGTTCTAGTGCAGTTCCACAAGAAAACCAATAAACTGAATTCATCATTTTATTTATAATAAAACAGGAAAATCTTTACCTCTAATTTAGATCTAGAATCAACAAGACAACATCATTTATTACTTTATGGATACTTCCGGAACTATAAATTATAGAAGGGATACCAAACCCGACTTTCATTTGAATTATGGAAATTAAAAAAATAATAATGAAAGTACTAATGATAGTTATATAAAATGATTTATTTACACAAATGTTTATGTAAATCTTACATATGATAAAGTACTTTAATACTTGAAATGGATAAAATACATATAATTTTCAAATAAATAATTTGAGGCATCAGTTAGTAGGCTACATGCGTTTAGTAACTTTTCAGTTTTGCATCTATATTTCTAAAAACATGTAATTGTATTACAATTTATAGATTTTTAACATAAATTTTCCATATGATTTCAAATGTAGTTAAAACAACTATATTTTATTTAATTTCTTATAAACCTTTAATCTAAAGTTCATGTATGTATACAATAATTACATGTATATACATGTATATTGAATTAAGGGAACTCTGAGGGTTCAAGAACAAACCAGGAAATTACGCTGGTGTTACAGTAACATATTAAAATGGCGCTGATGTTTTGTTTCACATATGAGTGCGGGAAAAACTACTCACTTTTCCGACATAATTAAGTTATGATCAGAAAATAAATGCTCCATATGTACTCTTGATATTTTCCCTATAGGGATGTCTGTAATTATCAACAAAAGTGCACATTTGACATTCAGTTTAATTCTGGACGAATTGAGTGGACTTCAAATTTCCCAAATGGACTCCTAATTTTGTAGTTGTGGGAGTCCATGGACTCCTCATTTGACTTAGTGGACTTCTAATTTCCCAAATGGACTTCTAATTTTGTAGTTGTGGGAGTCCATGGACTCCTCATTTGAAAATCCCAGGGAAAACCCTGCAAAAGCTATCCCTCTTTAAAAATCTTCTTTTCCAGAACTGCTGCATGATTTGAAAAACGGATTGTTTCTGAGTGATCTACATAGATTTATGATTCAAATTTGTATTATTCATAAAAATTGGAATATCAATTTTTGATGCATTTTTTTGAGGTCATTTCAGATTTTGTCATTTTCATTCATTTTTACATGGTTTCCTTAATTATCTCCCCTTGCATTATTTTGATACATTCATTTGAAGTGTTTTACTTGTAATTAGGTGAAGAAATGTGTTCTGTGCAAGAATTTTGCTAAAATTGAATTTCTAGAACTTTTTATGACTCTTAAGACTGCAAAAAAGAGGGGGGAGGGTGCATTTTTCACACTATCAGCTTTTGTTTCAAAACTACTGAAGGAATTTTGATGAAACTTTGCAGGAAGCAAGTGCTCAAGGTCCTTGCATTCACAATGCCTACTTGTACATATTCTTCTTGGTCTTCTTTCCATATTTGTAGATGGTGCTCAGGTGAGCAATTGAGGCCCTCTTGGGCCTCTTGTTACTAAACATTAGAGCTTTTATTATTCACTATATATTTTTTTTAATTTGAAAAATCAAAGGTTTTATTTTTGAAGTGAGCTTCCCTGAGTCGGTCAATTGCTGCCATCGTGGGTTGCTAGGCCAGTGTTTTCATATGTGCTTAACAGCTTAAAGGTGTACTCTGCCTCATGCCAGTTAACTTTCAGTAAATAGCAAAGATGTTCAATAATTCGAATTATAAGATGTTTAGAAGGAGCATTAAATAACAAAATTATTCAAGACTTTGTGAATAGTTAGAAACATCGAGAAATTTGACACATTGAAGTTCTACTGTACTTACAAAGTCGTTCTGACACAAATTATCAAACTATTTAGGATTAAAAATTAAAAAGATCCAATACTAGTGAAACTGTATTGTCCAGAAACTGTAATCTGGAATTATTTGGCCAAGCTTGAACGTGCCTATAATCTGACTCAGATTTATTGCTAAAAAAATCTTTTATTGTAAATAATTTGATAGTTTGTATCAAAATGACTTAGTAGGTAGTATTATGTAGTAATATTGGGTGGTATGTCATATAATAGGGTAGTATGGGGTACATTTAGTATGTGGTAGTATGGGGGTAAACAGGTGTGCCAATATGGTGGAGGCCAGTGTTTATTGGTAGAGGAGAGAACCCAGTTACAATGTACATGGGAAGAGACCACCATTCTTCCACCACCGTCCATCTGTCCTGAACAATTCTTGTTACCGCTAGTTCTCAGAAAGGACTGAAATGATATCCTTCAATTTGACATGAAAGTTCCCTTTGAGGTCTAGTTGTACATATTACATTTTCAGAGATCGGAATCCAACATGGCGGACAGGTGGCCATCTTGGATTTTGACCAAAGGAAGTTTGTTACAGCTTCTCAGAAACGACTGAAAGGATATCCTTGAAATTTGACATGTTACATTTTCAGAGAGATCAGAATCCAAAATGGCTGACAGGTGGCCATGTAAGATTTTTACCAAAGGAAGATTGTTACCCCTACTTCTCAGAAAGGACAGAAGGGATATCCTTGAATTTTGACATGAAGGCTCCCCTTGAGGTCTAGTTGTGCATATTACATTTTCAAAGAGATTGGAATCCAACATGGCCAACAAGTGGCCATCATGGATTTTGACCACAGGAAGTTTGGTACTGCTACTTCTCGGAAAGGAGCAAAGGTATCTCCTTGAAATTTGACATATAGGTTCCCCTTGAGGTCTAATGTATATTACATTTTCAGAGAGATCCAAATCCAAGATGGATTGTGAAAAAAGTATTTCACAGAAATATTGATTTAAGTTCAAATTCTATTTTAAGACACAAAATAAGAGAAAAGAAGAGAAAAGAACAGTCTGTCATAGATCAGACATAGAACATTCCATGGTGGGCGCTAAAATCCAAAAGATATAAATTTACAAATTGAGTGTGTTTATTCACGTTAGTGTGTTTTGGCAACTTCAGTTGCATTTCAATAAATGATTGTGTTTGGGGGTAATTAGTATGATCCGGTTATTGACTTGGGCTTGCCAGCCGGTCTGGCTCAGTCGGTTGCACGATCGACTCTTGATCGTGAGTTTGAGTCCAGTCGGCAGCAGGTTGGTTTTTGTCTTTCGGATGAGACAGTAAAAACCGAAGTTCCATGTCACAGTAGTTGTCGATACGTTGAAGAACCCTTACTGCTAAATTGTCATAAGTGCAGAGCATAGGCCAAAAATTTGAAGCCCTTCACCGGCATTTGGTGACGTCACCATATGAGTGAAAGATTCTAGAGTGGGATGCCAAACAAGCAAACAAACTTGGGCTTAGACTACATCATCTGTTTAAGTGAATACCTAACATGTCACTCAACTCAAGAAACTGTTGACAAATGTCTCAGCAAAACAATGGCAACAGATGAGTAAATGCTTTCTTGTCTGTATACTGTTCTGTCATGTGGATTTCTATGCAAACTATAACAGTATGTTTTAGTCAACAGTATATGACTGAGAAATATCAGCATATACCATACAAGTTTTGAACAAATAACTTTTAGCACTTTTTTTTCATAATTTTATTTAGTAATTTTAAGATTTCTAAGTTTATTTTAGAATAATGCTCTATTTCAATTTCAAGACATTTTGAGCCAATGATTCTATTATTTCTTTCTCTTTATATACAAAGCCTTTGTAACTACAAGGTTTCTCAAGCCAATGTCTCCATTATTTCTTTCTTTATACATACCCTTTGCCACTACAAAGTTTCTTGAGCCATTGTCTCCATTATTTCTTTCTCTATATATACAAACCCTTTGTCACGACAGGGTTTCTCAGGCCAATGTCACCATTATTTCTTTCTCTATATATACAAACCCTTTGTCACGACAGGGTTTCTCAGGCCAATGTCACCATTATTTCTTTCTCTATATATACAAACCCTTTGTCACTACTAGGTTTCTCAAGCCAATGTGTGGCCTCCGTGGCCGAGTGGTTAGAGCATTGCGCTTTAAATCACAAGGCCTCTCACCTCTGGTTCGAATCCCGCTAGGGTCGTTTCGAATGAAGTGGGAAAGTTTGCCAGTTTTCTTGCGGAAGGTCGGTGGTCTTTACCCGGGTAACCAGCGTTTCTCCTCCACCAATAAAAACTGGACGCCATCATATGACTGAAAGATTGTTGAGTATGGCGTAAAACAAAAAATCAAATCAAATAAAAAATCAAGCCAATGTCTCCATTATTTTTTTCTCTACATATACAAACCTTTCAGGGCTCTTTCAGGGAATGAATATATATATATATATATATATATATATATATATATATATATATATATATATATATATATATATATATATATATATATATATATATATATATATATAAAATGTGTGTGTGTGTGTGTGTGTGTGTGTTCATGTGTACTTAAAAAATCCACTGGATAAAAATAAAGAAATGAAATAAAATATTAATTTTCTAAGTTGATGTAACATTTTATTGTTTCAATCCATTTAAAACAAGGTTATGAACTGCATGTTGACCTTTTTGTGCATTTTTTTTCAATTCAAGAGTGTTTATATGCCTATATTTTTGTTGCTCTAATATTGAGGCAACCTTAAACTTTTTTTTTAATTTTTAGCGCCAGTTTCTTTTTGACAGAATTTAGAAAACAGACTGCCCACAAGAATTGTAAATTTTGAGTCCAACACCCGTGACCTGATCGTCAGGCAAACACCTATAAAGTTCTTTAATTTATAGGTGTTTGTCCGTCAATCGGATGTTTGACTCTCGATTTTGATTTACAGATAAAATTTCCAGTTCCGATTGTGGTTAATCGCTTTGGGGATTCTGTAGCGACCGTTTTATTGTGTTGCTCTACGATAAAACGGCCACGATAGAATCCCCAAAGGAATTAGGCTGTGGTCTGCCTGCCCTCCTTGTCGAACACTAGACCGAACTTTCTGCCCTGATTTTACCACTTAAAAATCGCTTAAATTAAAATGGAAATTAGGGCAGAAAGTTCGGCCTAGTCGAACACTAGCCATAACTCGGTTCCAGTATTCCTTTAACCAAGATCGTTTAAACTTAGTAGTGTCTAATGATACTTCTGTTGAAATCGACCGAGAAAAGAAAATGCCATCGTGTGCTGTTAGGAAAATTTCAAGTTGAAAACATTGAAAGCGATACAACGTGTTTTTATACAGTAATCCATGTGAGTTAGATGCTCTAGTTTATCGAAACTGAATAACCAAATTGGTTGTTGTAAAGTGCATAACAGACCATGATTTCGATAATGTAATTTCACAGTGAAAATGGACAAACTTTTTATTTCCGGCTCGGGGAAAAACTGGCCGCAATGTGATGACTGAATGAGGATAAACACTCGCCAAAATCTAAAAAATGGTCGCAATTGCGAGTGATTTGGTCGCATTGTAGAGCGCTGCCTTTAGTCACTACTAGGATTCTCAAGCCAATATCTCCATTATTTTTTTCTCTACATATACAAACCTTTAGTCACTACAAGGTTTCTCAAGCCAATGTACTCTTTATCTGTTTTCCTGTCCTTTACCTTTCCAATCAGTGACTTCTCAAAAGTACTCAGCTGATTTCACTCAAATTTGGTGGGAACTAACCTCAGAAAATCGAGCTTTATTATTGTAAGGTAATGGTTTGCTCTTGTAGCTTTTTTTGATCTCCAAAATTGTGTGCAAGGGACTTAATGCATGTTTGAACTGTTGTCAGCAAACAGTTTATTGTTGTATTAAAACAGTTTATTGTTGTATTAGTTACATAATATATTATCATGTGTATGCATGTATCAGAAAGAGAGCACCTGATTATTTAAAAAAAAAAACCAAAGCAAATGCATATGTACTATTAGAATCAACTTCAAATTTGCCAATCTGTTGTAACAGTCATTGTGAATCAATCCACATAACTCTGACCATTACATTAACTTTTGGTTATTTTTGCGAATACCACCTTGTGATAAGGAAGCATGTTGTGATTTGCAGAAAATGGAATTGGATGTCAGTGCTTGTACTTACTTGTATTCCATATCCTTGGGAAAAAGAATTATTTTATGTGAATAGGTAATGTAGCTTTGGACAGTGTTTTTCTGACATTGCTGTAGCTTCAACAAATGTGTGGTAAAAGTTCTCCATGTGTTGCCCTACATGTACAGACTACAGGGCACTTATGTATTACGATTATATTAGATAAATGCAGTATTGTAATACAATATTTACTTCTTGTCCGAAAAACTATATTTAAGGTTTTGAATTATAATAAATGTCAGTAACTTGGTGTTCAGAGATGTTTTTTCATTGTGTTAAAGTGGTTAAAAATTGATTTGAGGATCCATCCCCCTCCCCTAAAAAAATGTAAAAAAACAGCTCATATTGCTGTAAGTGACTATTGTTTCTGTTTATCAAAATTGTCAACATAGTATTTACATGGGAAAATTATGTTTTTTAAAAATATGGAAATTATTTACTGTATTGTGCGTGCATATATTAAGATAAATATTTTTTATGTACGGTACATTATACTTACAATTGCACCTTTCTTGAGAGACCACCGATTCTGTGGTCTTAAAAGATAGGTGATCTCTTGAAAGAGGTTTTTAGCTCGCAGGAACCAAATGTTTGGAGAGCTAATGTCATACCCCTGGCAGAGTCTGTGGTCTGAAACAGTAATCTGGTTGTATATATATATATATTGAAATATATAAATACATGTAATAGGGTTCACATGTGTCATACTTATGACCAACCCTTTCAGATGGCCTTTGATCTCATGTCTTAGTCGTTAGTTAATAATGCCATTTGATATACATTTTTGTACTTCTTGATCAAAATTGCAGTATCCAAGATATAATGCCAGTGAGCTGTGTTATCTTCTGACCACTCTTGTTAATCTTAAGGATTATATAAAGTAGTGGTCTTAAAATACAGGTGGTCATTTACAAGAATGGACTCTAAAGACTGCACTATATTTAATTCCAGTAGATTTATGAATAAAAAGCATAAAAATATTTTATTTTGCATGTTTAAAAGGATTTACACTTAATTGAAAATGGAGGAGTGCCTTCTACATGTACAAATAAACGATTTGGATCCTGTATTGATTGGATTATAGGCATACATTAACTGTATAAACTAAGATGGTTATAGATTACATGTACTGGATTCAACCCATAGTAACTCAGATAATGGTGGTATCAATAGATCTAAACACAAGGTAAATATTACATAACCTTGAGCTAGTTTTCATATACATGTAGTTATTTGTTGATTTTTTTTTACTTTCAGACGAATGGATCAACTTCATGTATGATAAATGTAAATCTGTCATTGCCAACCTCTGGTCAGGGCTGGTGACCTGTGTCTTACTGTTGTTTGGACTTATAGCATATCTGTAAGTATCTGGTAAATCATTCTGTTTAATGGTCTGACTCAAAACTTATTTTACAAATCTGTCAAATGCCTTTGTTAATATCTGTAGCTGTACAAGTAGTTGAAATCAAAGCCAGTCTTGTAATATCGTCTGTGCAAATTGTGTAGGCACTTATTCTACATTTTTCAAACGTTTTAACATGAGTATTGATTTTATTGACATAGCGTGTCATTGACATTTTTCTCTGTCACATATTTACATCTGCTCTTGGTTCTTTGTACAGATACCTGTAAAGTGATACCATGCACTAAACTACATGTATACATATTGAATTGTGTTAATTGTGACAAAGGATTGGTACCAGCATACTTTTTGAATAAAAATAGTCACAAAGGAATAAATGATATGTCAGCTTTGATCAAATTTATCACTAATGTAAATGATATTGAAAGTGAAAGTAGCCACAACTTAAGGTCGCATTCAGGTGGTTCTCATAACATTTTACTAGATAATGAGATAATAAATGTGTTTAGAAAATGAGTTATGATATGGCTATCAAAAAACCTGGTAATTATCTTAAAATGTCACATTTCGCTCCATTCCTATGTAAACGAAATCCATCATTTCTATTTAATTGTTGCATACATATGATTAAAGGCCATCTGATATCAACTTTTTATTTTGACATATCTCCACTGTGTTTTCAGAAAGTGTGGGACTTTTCACAAATATTATTTCTTGCTTTTATAGTATCATGATGTAAAACAAGACCTTTGACCATATAATGACATATTGTCATTTATTTTGTACCTTATGTACAGTGAACAGCTGTATTTTAAATTAGCACTTGTTAGAAGTGGACAATGCTTTCACATATGTAAGTCTGTATACTTAAAGAATTTCACATTACTGTCAGATTCCAAGAAGAATACATGTCTATTTATATATTTTTACCAAGTGATGGGTGATGTTGACCTTTATTTCTCTATATAATTTATGTATATTCAGTTTTTAAGAAAGTCTGCAAGTTTTAATATGAAAGCTTGGTTTAATTTCAATAATAATAATAATAATAATAATAATAATAATAATAATTGTATAATATAGATATGAAATAACCTAAAGGACCAAATGATATTGATTTGATAAAATAATATAAGTTGTTTCTTACTTAATTCATCTACATACTAATAAATTCTAAAAAAAAACCAAGAGCCAGGATACTATGGTACAAATTACGATATTCAGATAGTTATTACTTAGTTTTGGCTGTTTATATTTATGCAATCACTACAAACACAGGCATGAGATTGCCAAATTTATTTTTAAATTTTTATCATGGAATTTTTAGGAAATATTTTATATTATATCGTCAGTTTAAACCATATTTGACCCCCCAATTTGATTTTTCTTCAAATGTCATACTAAATGTGCCTTTAAGTCCTACAAAATTATTTGACAGTTTAAGAGTATCTTTTCATTTCTATGAACTTCATACTGATAATTTTTATTGTACAGTCTCATGTTATGATTTTATTTTACATAGTCTCATATTGTGATTTTATTTTACAGAGTCTCATATTGTGTTCAGTTTGTGATATGGATATGGTTGAAAATCTCCACCATTGTCAAAACAAAAATCTTTAAAAAGTATTTTCCGAGTAGTGCCACATATACATCTGATGCGCACAGGAAAATAGGACTTGATGCTAACATTGTTTTACCATCAACAGGTAATATCAAGAGTGTTTATATTTTAAATTTGTTTAAAGCCAGGAACTCATTTGTATAGAAATGTCACCAGCTTTAGGTAAAGATCCATGTAGATGTTGAATGTGCTATGAACATCAGCTAGTGCAATGAAGGGTCTTGCCTTGCTTGTCTTTTTTAGTTTCATCTTAAAGACTTGTGACTCACTTTCTGTGCAAAATGCGTGGCAAAGGAGCAGCCACTATTTATGTTAAAAAGTATTGTAACTGACCAAGATATTAAATGCAAACCTTGTGCTTGCAAGGCATATATGTTCTAGTGCTAAATTACTTTCAGCAGAAGAGAAAAATTAACATTCATTCAAAAAGTGAGAGCAGACTACTTATATGTTGTTGATATTATAGACATACATTTTTGTAATCTAAGCTAAGAAAATGAGAGCAGGCTTCTCATGTTCACTATACAGATATAACCTAAGAAAGTGAGTCACTGATGTGTGTTGACTGTATTGACATAATATAACATAAGAAAGTGAGTAACTGATATATGTTGACTGTATTGACATAATATAACATAAGAAAGTGAGTCACTGATATGTGTTGACTGTATAGACATAATATAACATAAGAAAGTGAGTCACTGAGGTGTGTTGACTGTATTGACATAATATAACATAAGAAAGTGAGTCACTGAGGTGTGTTGACTGTATAGACATAATATAACCTAAGAAAGTGAGTCACTGATGTGTGTTGACTGTATAGACATAATATAACATAAGAAAGTGAGTCACTGATGTGTGTTGACTGTATTGACATAATATAACCTAAGAAAGTGAGTCACTGATGTGTGTTGACTGTATTGACATAATATAACCTAAGAAAGTGAGTCACTGATGTGTGTTGACTGTATTGACATAATACAACCTAAGAAAGTGAGTCACTGATGTGTGTTGACTGTATTGACATAATATAAACCTAAGAAAGTGAGTCACTGATGTGTGTTGACTGTATTGACATAAATATAACCTAAGAAAGTGAGTCACTGATGTGTGTTGACTGTATTGACATAATATAACCTAAGAAAATGAGTCACTGATGTGTGTTGACTGTATTGACATAATATAACCTAAGAAAGTGAGTCACTGATGTGTGTTGACTGTATTGACATAATATAACCTAAGAAAGTGAGTCACTGATGTGTGTTGACTGTATTGACATAATATAACCTAAGAAAGTGAGTCACTGATGTGTGTTGACTGTATAGACATAATATAACCTAAGAAAGTGAGTCACTGATGTGTGTTGACTGTATAGACATAATATAACATAAGAAAGTGAGTCACTGATGTGTGTTGACTGTATAGACATAATATAACCTAAAGAAAGTGAGTCACTGATGTGTGTTGACTGTATAGACATAATATAACCTAAGAAAGTGAGTCACTGATGTGTGTTGACTGTATAGACATAATATAACCTAAGAAAGTGAGTCACTGATGTGTGTTGACTGTATAGACATAATATAACCTAAGAAAGTGAGTCACTGATGTGTGTTGACTGTATAGACATAATATAACCTAAGAAAGTGAGTCACTGATGTGTGTTGACTGTATAGACATAATATAACCTAAGAAAGTGAGTCACTGAGGTGTGTTGACTGTATAGACATAATATAACCTAAGAAAGTGAGTCACTGAGGTGTGTTGACTGTATAGACATAATATAACCTAAGAAAGTGAGTCACTGAGGTGTGTTGACTGTATAGACATAATATAACCTAAGAAAGTGAGTCACTGAGGTGTGTTGACTGTATAGACATAATATAACCTAAGAAAGTGAGTCACTGAGGTGTGTTGACTGTATAGACATAATATAACCTAAGAAAGTGAGTCACTGAGGTGTGTTGACTGTATAGACATAATATAACCTAAGAAAGTGAGTCACTGAGGTGTGTTGACTGTATTGACATAATATAACCTAAGAAAGTGAGTCACTGAGGTGTGTTGACTATTGACATAATATAACCTAAGAAAGTGAGTCACTGATGTGTGTTGACTGTATAGACATAATATAACCTAAGAAAGTGAGTCACTGATGTGTGTTGACTGTATAGACATAATATAACCTAAGAAAGTGAGTCACTGATGTGTGTTGACTGCATAGACATAATATAACCTAAGAAAGTGAGTCACTGAGGTGTGTTGACTGTATTGACATAATATAACCTAAGAAAGTGAGTCACTGAGGTGTGTTGACTGTATTGACATAATATAACCTAAGAAAGTGAGTCACTGAGGTGTGTTGACTGCATAGACATAATATAACCTAAGAAAGTGAGTCACTGAGGTGTGTTGACTGTATTGACATAATATAACCTAAGAAAGTGAGTCACTGATGTGTGTTGACTGTATTGACATAATATAACCTAAGAAAGTGAGTCACTGATGTGTGTTGACTGTATTGACATAATATAACCTAAGAAAGTGAGTCACTGATGTGTGTTGACTGTATTGACATAATATAACATAAAAAAGTGAGTCACTGATGTGTGTTGACTGTATAGACATAATACAACCTAAGATAGTGAGTCACTGATGTGTGTTGACTGTATTGACATAATATAACCTAAGAAAGTGAGTCACTGAGGTGTGTTGACTGCATAGACATAATATAACCTAAGAAAGTGTGAGTCACTGATGTGTGTTGACTGTATTGACATAATATAACCTAAGAAAGTGAGTCACTGATGTGTGTTGACTGTATTGACATAATATAACCTAAGAAAGTGAGTCACTGATGTGTGTTGACTGTATTGACATAATATAACCTAAGAAAGTGAGTCACTGATGTGTGTTGACTGTATTGACATAATATAACATAAAAAAGTGAGTCACTGAGGTGTGTTGACTGTATAGACATAATATAACCTAAGAAAGTGAGTCACTGAGGTGTGTTGACTGTATTGACATAATATAACCTAAGAAAGTGAGTCACTGAGGTGTGTTGACTGTATTGACATAATATAACCTAAGAAAGTGAGTCACTGAGGTGTGTTGACTATTGACATAATATAACCTAAGAAAGTGAGTCACTGATGTGTGTTGACTGTATAGACATAATATAACCTAAGAAAGTGAGTCACTGAGGTGTGTGTTGACTGTATAGACATAATATAACCTAAGAAAGTGAGTCACTGAGGTGTGTTGACTGTATAGACATAATATAACCTAAGAAAGTGAGTCACTGAGGTGTGTTGACTGTATTGACATAATATAACCTAAGAAAGTGAGTCACTGAGGTGTGTTGACTGTATTGACATAATATAACCTAAGAAAGTGAGTCACTGAGGTGTGTTGACTGCATAGACATAATATAACCTAAGAAAGTGAGTCACTGAGGTGTGTTGACTGTATAGACATAATATAACCTAAGAAAGTGAGTCACTGATGTGTGTTGACTGTATTGACATAATATAACCTAAGAAAGTGAGTCACTGATGTGTGTTGACTGTATTGACATAATATAACCTAAGAAAGTGAGTCACTGATGTGTGTTGACTGTATTGACATAATATAACATAAAAAAGTGAGTCACTGATGTGTGTTGACTGTATAGACATAATATAACCTAGGGAAGAGAGAGTCACAAATATGTGTTGACTGCATAGATATAAGATAACCTAAGGAAGTGAGAGCTGGTCATATGCTGTTGATTAGATACCAGTAGACATAATATAACCTAAGAAAGAGAGAGCAGGTCACTGATATGTTGTTGAATATATAAAGACATAATCTAACTTGAGAAAGTGAGAGCAGACTTTTGATACATTTAAAGTACATCTACAATTTTACATCCATTACTTTTTGGGGTAGGTGCATGTAATTGATGCTGTTCAGTATATAGTTCTGTGATGGCATCCTCTGTCAAGAATATGTTACTGTTGATCCACAACAGATCAAGATCATTGTTACTACACCTTATCTAGTGGTTAAGAGTATATTTTTAGATTGTTAATATTGTATACCTCAAAATGTTTTCTCAGAATTTATTTAATTCTTCAGGTGATGAAGCAATGCAAAGACTTCTTGCATGTAAAGGCAAAGACCCATACAGGTAAGAATTTAGATTTTTTAAGTTTAAATTTTTACAGACATCAGAGATGTTGTAAAAATTATCTTGTGCTTGTATTCCTCTTGAAACCTTTTGTTTTATGACAGTAAATAGGGTACACACATGTAAATAGTTATTTGGGAGGTCAAACTTTAGGTCAGGATTGAGTCAAAATAGGACAATATGTCAGACTATGAACAAATTATGTTTACAAAAAGATTTCTGTAAGAACTATGTTTCTTGAATTTAAAGAAATTGTTATAAAGTCATCCTGATGTAAAGTGTGTGTGTGTGTTTGTTTTAGCAAAAATTATTATGTTGTCAGCAAGTTTATTTCACAATATTAAATGTTTTTTTTAGCAAAAATGCAATGGATTACATGTATATATAGTGTTAACTATGTTTCACCGAAACAGTGAATGTTCTTATGCCGTTTTCACATAAACAGGTCGGTCTTTGTAATATTGGTCATAAATTTATTCAATGTTAGAGGTCATATCTCCTGTGTATTTGTTTCTTATGATGATATATTACCAGAGTATTTGTGACTGATTGTTGTATACATTATCTGATTTAGTTTGGTCATGTACTATGCTTTCAATAATGCTGTCCACTATTAAGGGATAGTGAATGCTTAGTACAACAATATTATAGTGCTTATTATGTCTTGATGGGTTTTTGAAAAGGTAAATTTTTTTTTTTACTGTTTAAATATTTTAATATTGTTTTTTCTTTCAGTATTCTAGGCTTACAATGTGATACAACAGATGAAGATATTAAGAAATATTACCGTAAACAAGCCGTCCTAGTTCATCCTGATAAAGTATGTATAGTCATAGTAACAGATTGCATATTTCATATTTAACTCATTTGCACAGAAAATAACACTTTTTCACTATATTTAGGGTATGTAATTCCATTTTTAGCTCACTGCAATAAATGCGAGGAGAGCTTATGCTATTTGCCTAGCGTCAGTGTCCAGTTAAAAAGAATGGTTGCGGTCTAGTTGACCTTCTTTTATTGTTCATACATTAACTAAAGCCTGCATGGTATACATGTCTTTTGATTCTAAGCACATCCCCTGTTTCAGATGCTGGATTATAATTGTATATTTTGCAAATAATGTTCCTCTTTTGGACCTACCGTATTTTACGGCCTATAGGTCGATATTTTTTTTCTCCAAAGTTGTGACCTCGACCTATTCACCGCATCTACTTATCTTAAAAAAAATAGTGAAATATTTAACTTGTATCTGCAATTCCTCATTTTAACATCGTAAATCAAAATTTTCCACAGGATAATCAGGCGTCAGTGTCCAGTTAAAAAGAATGGTTGCGGTCTAGTTGACCTTCTTTTATTGTTCATACATTAACTAAAGCCTGCATGGTATACATGTCTTTTGATTCTAAGCACATCCCCTGTTTCAGATGCTGGATTATAATTGTATATTTTGCAAATAATGTTCCTCTTTTGGACCTTGTATCTGCAATTCCTCATTTTAACATCGTAAATCAAAATTTTCCACAGGATAATCAGGCGTATCTGCAATTCCTCATTTTAACATCGTAAATCAAAATTTTCCACAGGATAATCTAGGGGCCTACTCCAAACACCCATTTGTATTTACACTTAATAGAACTATTAAATATGACCTCGTGTGTGCGTAATGCACTGTGTTCATAATCAAGAGACAAAATAATGATCTTTCAAGTTACAATATCATTGGGATTCAAGACTGTGTCAGAAACTGCGTAATAAAAATACATCGTTTACATTATATTTATACCGGACAGTTTATACTTTTGAATGATTCCCTTATCTCGGCACCCCACTGTGAAGTTGAAGTCTTCATTCAGACTTTCAGGACACTACAAGCTGTGTTCACTGGAACGTGACCTTCAACTGATAAGGATCGCGCGGCAGTCTTTGAAGTTGGGAAAGTTTTGGAAAAAGTGTTACATTAATTAATTGACACTAAACCTTGAGTATTTAATTGTTTGACAATTGCAGCAGCATAATAATTTAGGTCAATGTAAGGATACGACAAGGATTGAGGTCGCTTGTGTAAACAGCATAAAGAATTTAATGGTGATTTGACAGGTAACATAATGGCGATGCTTGTATACATAATCAGTACACACGAGTAATATAAGTGATGTTAAATATATATATATAAAATGCAACTTCTATGCTTTTTAATCACTCCTATTTAATACTGTACCGTAAAATAGGCCGATCACTCTGATTATTTTAGTAGGCTACCATCGTGTTAGCACCAGTTATTAAACATAAACGATGCATTTTTGTGTTCTCCCATTCATGTTTCCATCTCTGCCGACATCGACCTGTCCTCCATTTCGACCTATCTAATACTTAATCCTGGATTTTTGCCAAAAATCGGCCATTCGACCTATCCCCCACATCGACCTATAGGCCATAAAATACGGTAGTCTATTTAAGTGCTGTGGTTAGGAAGATTGGTTGAGATCAAGTTAACTTAGGGAGGGTGGGAGTGTAAAATGTTGCTGATATGACCTTCGTATCTATTTTCAACCTAAAAGGTTACATAATTACACCGATATTACATTTTTTCATGACTGTTATATCATACCTCTTCATAAATTCTTGTAATTTTTGTCTCGCCTCCGTTCAGCAGTGGCGTCGTCATCAACATTTCGTTTCTGGCTTGGAACCATACTTCAATCAAATGATCCTCATGTGTCCTAGATGTGCCTTTTGGGGTAATCAGGTCTGTCTCACCTATTTTCTGGAAACTAGGTCACAGTCACTGAAAATCATTTCTGGAGCAGAAGTCCTAAACTAATGAGTGGAATTGAACCATACTTGACACAAATGATCTTCATATACCCTACATGTGCCTTTTGGGGTACTAAGGTCAGTCTGATCTACTCTCTTGAAACTAGGTCACAGTCACTGAAAATCATTTCCGGAACAGAACTCCTAAATAACTAGGTGGATTCGACCCTAGATGTGCCTTTTGGGGTACTGGAGCTGGCCTGACCTGATTTCTAGAAAGTAGGTCGCAATGACTGTTATTATCATTATTGAATATTTACATATTGAATGCAATCACCTTCATTGCAAGTATATAGAGCAATATATATTGTATATTCAGTATTTTCAGTCACATGACTTAAGTATTAACAGCTTTACTTTTCAGCATAAGAATACATGAACGAATGAATCAATAAAGAATAGAATATCACGTTTATTTCTTATATATTTAATCTTAAAAGTCATACATTAGGCCTACCACAAAACAAAAAGCAAAAAAAAAAAAATTGGAAACACAAGACTACATCTGTAGCTTACTGTACAACCAAAGGTCTATATCACGATTATTTAGGCCAGAACCACAGACCATAGAAATGAAAGGTTGCTTTATAGTTACAATTGTAACTTGTCTGTTGAACATTAAAAAGAGAATTACGCCTTGTGCAACTTTGTCAAGCATATCTGATAAACGGGTTGATTTGTTTGCATTCACCAAATATTCCTGTCAGAAACAATTCGTCACTCGCATCCTATGAAATCAGACTGTGTGAAATACTTACGTAAGTTACGTACGAATCAGTTATCCTGGTTTCCAGCTGTTTGGTAAAAAATGTCAAATAAAATAGCTACGGTCATTCGTCATGAACAAATAATACCTGTCTCCCTTCTCCTAAGTCTCACTCAGACTTTCTATTGTGTATCCCATTAATGATATATCAAAATTCAAACGCAGATTTGTTGTCAATAAACCATTCATCATTCAGCAGCATGGCTATGGGTGCAACCATTTCTTCTGAAACATCTAACCTTCCTGCACCAAGCAATCGGATATAAAATAATCTCGATTCAAATCTAACAATAAGTATTCAAAATTTTCCATATCACAAGTTTCTTTCAAAATGATATATTTACATACTGACTGTTATTTCCTTCATTGCAAGTATATAGAACGACTGTATTCATATTTCAATAACACAAGTCTGATGTCGTGTGACCCAAGCGTTTAACCGCTTTACTTTTTGGCGTAGGAATACATAACATTTTAGAAATCCTTTCCATGACCATGTATTTGTTGGACAAGTCTTCTCTGACCATATGAATGAATCAGTAAAGAATCAAATAGCACACATTCATTTCTTATTTCTTATTTAATCTTAAAAGCCATTCAATACCACAAAACAAACAAAAATTACAGAGAGAAATAGAAAACACAAGACTAGACCTGCATCTGTAGCACACTGTACATGCCCATATTGCAATAGGCTAGATCTAGGTCATGTTATGAAAAGAAACACAGGTCACATAAATGAAAATTTGCTTCGTAGTTGCGTTGTATGTAAGTTGAACAGAAAAAGGAGAGCTCAGTCTAGTGCAATTTTGTCAAGCATCTCTGATAAACAGCTTGCTGCACAGAATTTTTTCTATGAGCAATTGCGTTTATATCCCGATGATGTTCAAAAAATGAAAAACAATTCTTAAATGAAAATAAGAAAATAAACTTTAATTTCATATACTATTTCCGGGCAGAAAAGGGAACTACTTCTTATCTCACACAGCTGTTTAGCTGTTACGTCATATGAAAAACTCCCACCGCAAAGTCAATTATATATAGAATGATTTTCGTAACCAGCTGACTACAATTTCACAGAAAATGGTAATAGATATATAAATAGAAGGATTGTTTTTCATTTTTTGAAATAGCATGGAATATATATGCGATGGATTATGGAAAACATTCTGTGGAGCACAAAGTGCTGCACATTGAATTTTTTCCATGATCCATTGCATATATATTCTATGCTATTTAAAAAATGAAAAACAATCCTTAATTATATTTCAAGAGGCGAGACATATAGCTCCTTTGACCTCTATTGTTTTAAATCCGTCAAAAAGGTGTTTAACCACCGAATCCGTAGAGGGTACGTCCTTGTCTCTTCAAAGCATAAACAAATATATATATATATATATATATATTCTATATATTGCCTGAAATTCTTCACTTATCTGTAGGCACCTTGCAATAATTATTGTGTCACAAATTGAAACTTATGGTGTGGACTTACTCAAGTACATTCAGCTCTTAGACGTGACCTGAGTTTTACATCTAATCCAAGATACCTGTGACTTTCAATTCACATCCTTGGTGCTAGGTAAGGAACTGTCTTATATAAATCTAATGTACCGTATGCTTAGATTTGAACCCACTTATTTGTAGCACCAAAGCTCTTCCACAAGACCTGTCATGTAGTTGAAGCATTAAATCAGGATTTTCTTGATCTAAATATGTAAATTAATTTTTCAGAACAAACAGCCAGGTGCTGAAGAGGCCTTTAAGATATTAGGACATGCATTTGAACACATAGGTGAACCGGTAAGTATTCTCCAGAATTTAGTAATGAAGTGAAATTTTAAAATCAATAATATCTGAAAAGCATAAACAAGATATTTTCTTATATTTGAATTCTTTGTAATTAAAATCGAATTCATCTGATTCTTCCTTCATATGTACAAGTGGACCCCAGCTGTACTGGCAATTAGAAACAGATGTTTGTTTGTTTTTGACCTGATAGCTAGCAAATACTAGTCAATGAATTGATGTTGTTTGTATGTGTCGACAATGTGGTGTATCTGTTGCATTTAGTTGTGTTGTAAGAAAACTGTTTAGATTATCACATTGTAACTTCACATGATAAAACAGTTACTTCACATGATGGTATAACATGACTTCACTTTACTATGATCTTTATTTTTGACCTTGAAAATCAAATTCCAAATGTAAATAAACATTATAAAACAGTTTTGAAATGAAGTGCTTCACAATTCAGTCAGCACTTTTAGAAGTTTTTCTGAAGATTCAACATGAATGATAACTTTTATTCAGCTTTGACATGTTTCCCTTTTCTTTGTAGGAGAAGCGACGACAGTATGATCATCAACTAGCAGAGGCGTATCAAGCAGAAACTGCCATGGTATGTTTAGTTGAAATTATAGAATTTTGACCAGTTTTTGGGTTGTTATTATTTTTATGGAACTATCTAAAAGAAATTGGAAATCAGGGTCAAAGTAAATGTTAGCACTTGCTGAATAATATTTTTAAAAAAGAAATACAGGTAACTCTCAATGGCTCAAATGTTGAAACCTCAAAGTTTCGTACAGGTCCCGATTTTTTTCCTTCATCAATTAAGTAAATTATTTCTTGAACTTCAAAATCTCAAAGTTCTTGAAACCTCAAAGTCGATTTGAAGTCCCGATTTGTATATTCCTTTATATTTGACTCTCAAAACCTCGAAGTTTGAGTAATTATTGGTGTATTCATAAAAAGTCAATGTGTAAGCCAGAATGACTCTGGGATTCTTGCATGAAATATTAAACAAAAGTGTTTTGATAAATGGGTGACAAGGAGGCCCTGACCTAATAGAGTAGTGATTGACAGGATTATTAATTACTTAAGATAAATAAAAATAAAATAATTGTATAAATACGCATTATAGACTACAATTTTAGTACAAGACAGTAACAAGTGTCACAGCCAAGTAGTATTTTAACACTAAGATCAAGCGGTTCTGTAGGCCACTGCAACATTATATACCATATATATTGAGGACCATTTATATGCTAATTGGATATATGATAAAGATAACATATTTACATGTTGTTTGAAAACTACAGGGATTGTTTATGACAAAATTCATGCAAATTAAATTTCGAAAGCAAAATCCCATATTTTGTATAGTATTAAGAACCTACATCGGTTGAAATGTTGATTTCCGGAGCTCTCCAAACCTCAAACTTTTGAATCTATGTTTTGTAATCTATTATTAACACTTGAAAAAAAGCATGGTGTTACTGATTTATTTGATTTAACATTTTAATAATCTGTTTTGAATCTTTGTATTTTCTTATTCACAGAAAGAATTCAATGATTTGATGACGAAACTTCAAGAAAAGATTCAAGAGGTAATGATTTATACAAAGAAAATTTATCAGAATTTTGTATATGATATCTTTCTATAGAGATATGATAGAAAAGTAGTTTGTCATTGTATGAAAAAAAGTTAGACTTTCTTCCATTCAAACGTTGAATAGCTTATGTTTTCAATTGCAACTTTATTAATAAGTTAATATTGTGTCAATTTTAACTTGACATCAAAAAGAGCATGTGTGTAAGTAATTGAATTGAATTATAATGTGCATCCACATTGCAATATCATTTTGAATGCATTCATAATTTATACATGTTTTTAGGCAGCCAATATGATGCGTTGTGATAATTGTGGTGGCAAACACAAAAGAATTCCAGTAGATCGCCCATGGTACAGTGCAAGATTTTGTAAGAGATGCAATATACGACACTCAGCAAAAGAGGTATGCAATTGTCAACTGTTATGTTGACTTATTTACCTATAATATAACTGTTACAGTATTTAATATTGTCTTTTTAGTTGTAATTTTGTAATATAAAATGAAAATAATCACTTCTAAAAAAAAATGGTTGGGAGTATTATTAAGTTTTGTAAATGAAAAGGGACTAGCCACCATATAATATATTGTACATTGGCTCAGGTTACAGGTCATTTGAGAATCGTTTATCTGAGGACAATATTAACCTTGGATATGCCATATTGATTTGTATCCATTTAAGATCAGTGATATTGACTTTGCAATGAGAAATTATTAGGACCGGAAGTCACCAAATTTACTCTGTACTCAAACTCAACTTACTTTTCATAATTTCAAGCTTAAACCACGCAAAATTTATTATGTAATTGGACATTATGTCTGTATATTGATGGCATAAATCAAAATCATTGCTCATTGAAGAAAATTTCAGAAATATTAAAATTTGTTTGAGTACTGCACTGAGTGTTTTTATTTATATTTACAAGAAAATCATAAGTGTGATGCAAAAATTCATATGTGAATGATGAAAAGTAATATGTTTCCAAATCACTCAAACCCAAATGTTTTACAAATGATTATATAGTCAAAATAAAGAAATAAAAGTTGATCTTGAATATTTAGTAAATTTGGTGATTTTGAGCCCAAAATGTCATTAGGTGACGGGTACATGCCTTGATTATCTTTACCTGTTGTACGAATGGTTTTTTTTTTCATAGTAAATCAGACATTATGTGTCATGTGTGATACAGTCAAACTTGCCTTAGCGACAACCCTCATATAACGACTTCCTGTCCATTCGTATTCGGACCGCCCCTTGAGAATTACTATATATTTACTACCTGCCTTACGCGACTGGTGACCTCTATATTTTGTCCGCCGGTAGTTGTCCTACTTGCATATAGTGACTGCTTACACACTTACTACTCATGGAAGGGAGATAACACGTAGATAATTAACAACATGGTGCAATACACAATGTTTTGACAGTCACAACACACCTGGAGGTGTCAATTAACACCCCGGGTAGTAATTAGGCACTCAAATGTGCTTTATGACAGGGTGTTTTTACAACCAGGAACTAACAATCATCGCTGACTGATTGATGTTTTGTTTTCGATCATCAATTAATGACCTAAGTTTTCGGTGATGATTACTTAATCAGCGAAAGACTAAGACTAAAAACCAAAAAAATTCAGAAAGGACACACTTTGTGACAAGGTGTTTTTACAAACAGGAGCATTTAAATATCACCGCTGAACGACTGATGAATTGTTTACTCGTATTCTGGAATGCAATGGGGTAATTGTCTTACATCTTATATTATTGAACTTCACTTGATTAGCAAGTCAACATCTCAATCGAAAGAGTAAAATCACCGGCGTTCATAGCATTGGATTATGTCTAATAAAATGAAAATTAAATAAAATTCATCTATCTTCATGTTCTACAACTTATATTCTTACTTCTCTGTATGATCTACATCTTACATGTAACTTCTGTGTGACTTAACAACACACACCACCGACTTTGAGCACATGTTTTAGATAATTGTCTCAGTTTTAATAATGCGCCATATCCTCGATGTACATGTATATAATTCAATTACATCATAAATTAATTTAAATTACTTAAAACATTGAATCATTTCTTATCCTCATTATTTAGATGTTATGTACTATAGCTAGTTACAGGGATTTTCCTATGCCTATTTTTGGTTCGGTTACAGGATCCTTCTCAATGCAAAAATGGCTTGTATTTTTTCCAGTATGTGCACAAATTTTCAATTTGGAATTTTAAAAAAAATGAACATTTTCATGAATATTTTCCAATTTTCCAGACCCTGGACTTACGAAAATCATTTTAGTAAAAAAAAATACAATATACATTTAATTTCTAAATGAAACATCTAACCAGGGAATAAATATGTAGTTGATTAATGAAAGTCATCTCCGATGCCTTGGATTTCATAATATCTCATGTGACCCTGTATATAAAGACCACCTGTCTATAAAGACCGTTTTTGTAATTCCCCCTGAGCGGTCTTTATATACAAGTTTGACTGTATTTGGTGTTTCTTTTTATTGTAATCAGTATAGATGTTTAATTTTTTACCATGACCATCATCTTCTCTTTCAAGAAAACTTACCCTTAGTTCTATAACAATATTTTGCTTGTACTAAGGTTAATGCCTTGTTGCATAGTTTTTCAGGTGGTATTTAACACATCTATATATTTCAGGGTGATGTATGGGCAGAAACTAAAGTATTTGGATTTCTGTGGAATTACTATGCTTGTATGGAAGGCAAAATTTATGATATTACTGAGTGGGTTTCTTGTAAGGTACATGCTTTTTATTTTACTTCTTAATTCCACCTAATGTAAAGCATATAAAAACCAGCTTCATACTTTCCAGAGGATAATTTTGCTACTAAATTATCAAAATATATTAACATGAGGTTAATCTATTTATGAGATTTATTTCCAGTTGTTTATTCAGTGTTCATAACTTATCATACCTAAAATTCTGTTTCAATAGGCCATTACATCATGGTTTGTCATAATGGTATGCAGTTTCAAAGAGAAAAGTAGGGCATCATTACTTCTGGTTAAGCAGTTTATTGTATACATGTCCTGGAATATGAATATCATGCAATTGTAGAGGTCAAATTTGGTAAAGAGTTCCTTTTGGATCCCCTCACCTGATTTTGAAAATTCTTTCACCTATCCATGTATGTATGTATGTATATGTGTGTGTGTGTGAGAGAGAGAGAGAGAAAGAGAGAAATGGTCTATTCAGACGGTTGCTTTATATATTTTATATTTTCATCAAATTATTTTGATAGATTCAGGTATAATAATTTGTGTCACTACACCTAAAGCTGGTGACATCTCCACAGAAGTGAAAAATTATTGGCGAGATGTAAAGCAACGACAATAAAACAAAAATAACAAAATAAAAGATATGTTACCTTGATCAAATGTTACCTTGATAAAAAATTCTTGTTGCATGTTTCCTCAAATTGGACATTGTGTTTTGGAGGTGTAATAAGTGAACAGCCAGATTGGGATTCAAACCCAAGCCTTCAGCAATTCATATGGTTGCTCTATCCACTGAGCTACATTGTCCAACATACCCAGTCCCCATTATAGATGCAATAGAATATGGACATCATTTAAAGTTGTTCTTTCTAATATGATAATTCTTTTATAATGCTTGTGATGGATTTCAGCAAAATGTATTGAGCACTTAACAGAAAGCATTTTCTCTTTAACAGAAAGACTACTTCAAACATATGCAAGCCAGTGCACATCACATATTTTATAGGATAGCAACAGAGGGTAGTAGAGGAAATAACAATCAACAAGGCAGATCTGGGTAAGTGATTTTATCTTACTGTAACATGTGACATGAGGACTGCCATTGAAATGTGAAAGAACTTTGCTGTCAGTGTTTTTTTTTTTCATTTGTTTTGGCTTGCAAGGACATGATAGCTTAAACATACCAATTGAAAGTGCTTGAAAAATATTATGAAAAGTGCTGGAAAAATCTTTTTAATTGGCTGTATGAACCATGTAATAGAATGTATTTGAGATTAGAGTTTCTGTTGTATATCTCAGGGTGCCCACTTCCTATAAATTCCTATAAATTCCTATAAATCTGGCATTTCCTATATTTTTCCTATATCTTGTCAAAATTCCTATAAATTCCTATATTTTCATAAATTCTCAGGTCAATAATGCGAAAGTGTACCAAATTTCAAGAAATATTGGTATCATCTGCATAGATATAGTTTCTAATATACAAAATGCATGTATTTTTCTGTAAATTACTGTTTTCTGTGTGGGTTTTGATTAATATTGTTTTTTTTTCTGTTAAGTAATACATGTATATCAAGATATTTTGTGTTTTCATCAATGTAAAATGTACATGTATGACATGTTAATGCTTCTGTGGGAACAAACCAGAACACTCTATTGTTTGGTTGGTATACACCATGGAAGCTAGATTAATATATATATACATACAGATATAAAAAAAAATCCCCTTTCTGTCAGGAAACATTGAAGAGATTCTGCTACTTGTTGTACAAAAAGTACATCTTATTTAGTGTGTTTGAATTATTTATCATTTTGTATATTATCAATTTACATGATAACATGTAAGTATGCAAAAACTAGGTACTGGTAAGTATTGTGTAAATTAGATGAGAGTTTTGTAGATATATAATGGGGATAATATGCATTATTCGCCTTGCTTATAATCTACTCTGAATATTTGTTGAAGTAGTGTATCATCAGAATGTTGTAGAACTGCAAGTAAAAGCTGAGAGTATGCCTGTATGTCACCTGCAGTGTGGGGGGGCAAGGGATAAACTTTGTGCATTTGTCTATTTTTCAGGTCATTCCTTCAAATGTCACACTTTCACATGAATCATAGACCTTCACTTCTTACATGTATGTCTAGTATTTACAGTCAGTTTAATTCTAGGAACTGCTGATAGTATCATATATGAGTCAGATGACCATTCACTATAGCCAAGGTCTTTGCAGGTGACATATGGTCTTTGATTTCATTCAGTTTACTTGTAAATTTGTCTTCCAGGTGAAAATTGCTAGGTAGGTGAATAATGCCAGGTGGAAACACTAAATTTCAGAGTTCGTGGTTGTCTGCTGTTGACTGCAATGGGCAGACTGTTAGGGATTGGTGTAGGAGAGGGAAAGACGACTTTCATGCGTACTGCAGATTGTGTGACAACGACTTTCGTTGCAATAATTCAGGGAAGTCTCAGATTTTGCAACATGCAAGCGGAAAAGTTCATAAATCATTAGCAAGACCATCACAGGACCAACACCAAGCTAAATTAGTGTTTACTCCAAAGGAGTCTTCTTCACCAACCCCAGGTACATCTAAAGAACAAAAATCTGTATTACAACTTAGTGTTCACAGAAATGATCTTCTAAAGGCAGAGGGGATTTGGGCAGCCCAAGTTGCTGCTGCTAATTACAGTTTTAGATCTTGTGAGGGAATCCAGAAAACTTTCGCCGAAATGTTTCCAGACTCAAAAATTGCCAAAGACATTACCCTTGGCAGGACAAAGGTATCATACCTTCTGAGTGATGGGTTTGGTCCATATTTCAGATCAGAGTTGATATCAGACCTTTCAGCATCAGACAGTGATTTTTCTGTGCATTTTGATGAAACAACCCAGGCTCAAGTGAAAAAGCAAATGGACATCAGAATACGTTACTGGTCTTCACTCCATGATGAAGTATGGTGTAGGTTCTACACAGCATTGTTTTTTGGGCATGCAGAGGGTGTAAAAGTTGCGGATGCGATATTTAATGCTCTCAAGGAAGACAAGGCACCTCTTGAGAACTTGGTAGCTCTTGGTATGGATGGTCCAAATGTTAATAAGACCATATTTAGGGAATTACAGTCACAACTTAAGACTGAAACATCACACCACAGTGGTCTTATAAACCTTGGAAGTTGTAATATCCATGTAGTGCACAACAGTTTTGGTAAGGGACTTGATGCATACGGAAAGAATACAGAGCAACTCTGCATGGATCTTTATCAACTGTTCAAGTACAGTGCGGCTCGAAGGGAAGACTACAAGGCTGTGCAGCTTGACATGGATGTTGAAACTCATCACTTTCAAAGGCACACTGAAGTTCGTTGGCTCTCACTTGGTCCTTCAATTTCAAGACTGCTGGAGCAGTGGGATTCCATCCTTCTGTTTGTAAAAGAATTAGGAAAGTATGAGAAGACAACACCCAAGAGCACAAATTTCAAGAGAATTCAGTTAGCTCTTTTGACTCATCCAGCAGAAACATTGCTAGAACTGTTGTTTTTAGATACAGTTTTTCCACTTTTCAGCAATTTCCTACTTGTCTTCCAAACTGAGGCACCCATGATTCATGTTTTGCATGACAGTATGAAGGATATGCTTTTCAAATTGATGAGCAGATTCATTAAACCTGATGCTATCAGTTCAAAAGATGGAGAAGGGTTGTGTAAGGTGGACTGTAAAGATGAGAAAAACCAGTTGTCAGATGATGAAATTGTTCTTGGGGATAAAGTGAGGGAGCAACTTACAAAACTGAAACCTGAACTTAGAAAGAGAGAATTGCTGTCCATGAGGTCATTTTTTATCAAGGCTACTGAATACATGAAGGAGAAACTACCACTTTCCAACAAACTACTGTACAGTTTGTGATGCCTCAATCCATCCAACAGATTGACTGATAAAGCAGAATCTGTAAAGCAGATTCAAGAACTGGCAAGGAAACTCCAGCCAAAGGCAGATTCAGTAGCTATCATTGATGAATGGAAATGTTATCTGGCTGATGACATAAGCTGTGAGATTGAAACCAGAAGGATAGATCACTACTGGAGTGATATTTTCAAACTCACTAATGCAACAGGTGACCCTAAATACAACATGTTAAAGAAAGTAGTAAAGACTGCTCTTATTTTAACCACATGGGAATGCTGATGTCGAAAGGAGTTTGTCAGTTAATGTCAATGTAGTCACCAAAGAAAGATCACAGCTAGGTGAGTCAGTAATCAACGGAATAAGGATGACAAAAGATGCTGTAAAGTTTCATGATCCAGAGCTTTGTAGGCCAGAACAAATTCCTTTCAATAGGGATGTATATGTGAGTTTGAAGAATGCACATTCAGTATATATGATTAGACTAGAGAGTGACAGGGAAAAGAAAGAAGAAAGAACAAGAAAGAGGAAATTACTAGAAGAAGAAGCAAAGAAAATAGAGGAGGAACGCCAGAAACTAGCTGCAAAGAGAAAAACGAATAAGTACTAAGGAAAAAGAGCTCATGGATGCAGAAAAGGAAGCTAAAGAGAAAGCCAAGGAAATTAGCATCACAAAAGTCTGGTAAAGCTCTGGAGCAATTAGAGGAGATAAGAGGACAACAAAGAAAGCTTGAACTGGAGAAATCTTCATTGTTTGAAAAGTTTCAGAAGAAGGAAGAAAAAGACAGAGAAAAGGAGGTAGAACAAGGTAAAGAGAAGAAGAAAGAAAAGGGTAAAGGGAAGAAGTAAGATAAAGAGAAGGATAAAGTGCCTGATAAAACTTCAAATAGGAACTGAAAATTAAAGCTGATTCAGCTGCCTTTTTCACTCAACCAATACATGTATATTTACATATTATGTATGTATGAGTATGTTTCTTGTTTAGGGAGAAACATCCCAGTTTTCATATTACATGTATATCTAGCAGGTGAAAACATTGTACACCAAAGAATTCTATGTATGTTAATAAATAAAGCAATAAAGTGGAGGACTGGGTGGCTGTAAGGGGTAGGAGGCCACATTGTCCCAAAAAAAAGACAAAATATACATGCATTGAAGCACTCTCACCTTAGTTAGATCAAAAATATTTTGTACAAATTATTCCTATATTTTTCCTATATTTTCTTGAAAAAATTCCTATATTCCTATATTTTTGACATCAAAAGTGAGTGGGCACCCTGATATCTGCAATCTCTCGCATTAATTACTGCATACAGTGCATTTCTGCATTTCTGTTTATTTTTATCACATTTTTATTTTTATCATTTCTTCTTTACAGAGAAGCTGAATTAGAGGACTTTATAAATCATCTCTTTCATCAAGCTATGAACACAGAACAGGGTACTGATAACCAGTGGCAACAACCTGAACCTCAAGCATCAACTCATCAGAACTCGACCTCATCTGCCAAGAAGAGTCGACGGAGAAAGAAGAAACACTAGACTTTTGCTTTTCACTTGACACTTATAGACTTGATTTACTAGGACATTTGAGTGTGTTTGCTCTCCTCCAAGTATATGTATGTTACAGGACATGTTTACTGATGTGTAATGACTGTGTACTTAGTGTAAACTAAGCTTATCGTTGATGGTATTTATGTATGCACACACTTGCCATAAGCTATAATTTTCTTCTGATTCAAATCACATAAGTAGATATTTTTATACGACAGATCTGTCTTGATTACTCTGATGCCACCTGTCTATGTTTCGACAGATTATTTGCATACAGAGACCATTATGAATATTATCGTGGAGGATATGTTGTAATGTCCTAAAAAATAACATGAATAGCACATTGCCTTAAAACATACATCTGGCAAATTGTGCACATTTGATATATCAAAATCTGATGTTTGAGTTTGGAAAAAACTGTAGTTATATATGGCAAGACATGCATCAAAATAGTAAAGAAGTAATGCTTTTAATGGCTTTGTATAGAAGTCACACATAAATTTGTTCAAAAAGATAATTGTTGTTGAAAAATTTAGATCAGGATTTCACCATGGAGGTTTAATTTGCTTTGTTTAGCTGATGTTCAACCAAGTGTCTAACTTCATTCATGTAATTTGATATTAAGTACATTATATGATAAATATAGAATTCTAATCATTCATGGGATTATCATCATGTTGAACATATCACTATATAATGTTCTTTAGGTTAGATAAGCTTTGTTGATACTAGATTGGCTTCTCTTGTGTATTACTTGTTATTTACCTGCTGTACATGTATGTGGCGTCATTCTAGTAAGCATGCATTACAGTTGATCAAACTATATATTGTGCAGCTATCACAAAATTTGCTGCACAACTGATAAGTGATCAGTTAATTATGACAAGTCATCTGTTAATTATGACAAGTCATCAGTTAGTTATGACAAGTCATCAGTTAATTATGACAAGTCATCAGTTAATTATTACAAATCATCAGTTAATTATGACAAGTCATCAGTTAATTATGACAAGTCATCAGTTAATTATGACAAGTCATCAATTAATTATAACAAGTCATTACAACTAATCAAGTAATTATTTACCTTACATGAGTAATCATAAGTGATATCACCTTTAAAATACAAATACACTCGTGTTAATTTTAATGTTTGTAGTTGTGTGGTTTTATTTTTGCCTCTTATAAATGATTGAATTTTCATGATCATCTTCATGATTACCTAATGTACCCATCAATACACAGACTAATCAGGTTATTTTCCACAAGTCGAAGCCAGTTTGTTATGCAATTTTTTCTGGGTTCTCATAGCTCTAACTGACAGCTTTCATTTTTATTAAAAGTGTAAAACATTCTTATGTTCATTTAGCCTGAGTCTATGTGTATTTGTACATTATGTTCTTTGGTATTCATGTAATTGAATGATACATATGCTTTAGTTATTCTTTGTTGTTTCTGTATATATGATTTAAACATTATTACAAAAACATAAAAAAGAATAGAGTGCTCTTTTGGTTTTCTTGTGATGGAAAAATTTAAGAAATATCTGTGGCAGATCCTCTGACAGACTATGTTGTGAGCTTATGTACTATAGTATATTATTGTTTTAATATTGTTGAAAATAGCATACAGTAGAATTAAATGTACAAAAATATTTTGGAAAACTCCATTTCCATCTTTGCTGTATTTACAAAAAACCACTTTAGCTCCTAGAATGCATAATACCAAGTGTAATTCGACAGATTTTACATACATTTTTTCTGTCTGCTTTGTACAATACAGTATTTTTTAAAAATCATAACTCAGTAAAATAAATAGACAATGAGATCAGTTTAAAATTTGCATTTTTTATTTAAAATATAAAGGAAAATCAGGTTACATTGAATGCTCCTTGTATGTCTGTAAATCTAACCTTCAACCCCAAATAGTCAATTAGAGTGAACTAGTCCTAGTTAATGATAAAGATAGCCTTCCACCCCCATATACTACAGTAATCTGGTCACAGAGGTTTTTATAGTTTGCTTTACCAGATAGACCTACAATCCACTATGCTTTACCAGATAGACCACCTAATCCACTTTATCTTCAGATAGACCACCAATCCACAATGCTTTACCAGGTAGACCACCTAATCCACTATTACCAAAATGGACAAGGTAATGGGTGCATTTTTATATCTGACATCGAGTATTGGTACAAGCTTTAACAATTGCAGTATGTTTTACACTTCTTATGGATATATCTTCAGCTTTAAGTTTTCTCACCACCATTTGTTCTCCCTGTCTTGTGAATAGTTGGCTGAACTACGGACATATTTAAATGTTTCTAATTTTGAAATCTGAATTATTATAAATCACTAAGTTTGAATACATGTATGCTAGAACATAGTTGAGAGGACATATCATGAAGTGAAACTTAACTGACTTATTTAGAGTAACATGTAAGTTAGAGTGCAGATATTTTTATTTATAAATTGTGTTGTATCATACTAGCTTATATTGTATTTTCCATGTTTTGTGTTAGAATGTTGTTTACAAGTTATTATAAACTTTTGTATTTTAGTTTTTGTAATGTGACAATGTTTAAAGGGTTTTCATCAGCATTAACAAGTGTATTACATGTCAAAGATATACTTGAAATAAATGGTGCAATTTTGAAATGTCATACTCTTACCATCTCACAGTTACACCATTCAAGATAATAGAAGTTGTATTACTAATGTTTGTCCTACTTTATCAATCTCACATGTACACTGTTTACGTTAATAAAGCTGTCCTACATTACTCATCTCACATTTACACCTTCATGTCTCTCACTTCTGGTCAGTGCAGGTGCAAGCTCCCTTGGAACCTGAGCTGATTTTTGTGAGGAAGTTTGCCAGTTTACTTGTGGAAGGTATATGGTCTCTTGCTGGGTAACCAGGTTCTCTTCTCCACCAATGAAAACTGGCCGCCACCATATAACTGAAAAGTGAATGTGGCGTCAAACACTATTCATATCATTCAAAACAAATACATGTATTAGTGAAAAGTGTACTTCCTGTATATCATCTTTGTATGGTGTGTCAGTTGTGCTAAAAATGGGTTTCATTTAAAGCTCCTGCATCAATGTTGAAATGACGGAAGAAAGGTGGGACCTTTATAATGGTATGTTTATAGTTTGTTAAAAGTATATAAATTGACAGATTTATTTGAAATTTAGACTCTTGGGTGGGGGAATTTCTTTTTCGAAAAAGTACTATTTAAGGGGGCCTTTGTGGTGGCGTGGTTACAGCATCTCACTTTAAACCATGAAGTTTTCCACCTGTAGTCAGTATTAGTTTGAGTGCTGCTGGAACCTTGGATGATTTTGTGAGAAGGTTTGCCAATTTAATTTGGAAGGCTGGTGGTCTCTTCCTGGGTACATTGTAACCTGGTTCTCTTCTCCACAATTAAAACTGGCTGCCACCATATAATTAAAAAGCTGTTGAATGTGGTGTAAAACAATTCAAACAAACAAAATGTATTTTAACATCTTTCTAACTTGGGAGTTCCTTCAATGTTGTGCAAGATGGAAAGTTATCATTTTATATACAAAGGCGTCAAAGTCCAGTTGTAAGAAAGACATTTTCATGTGATTTTAGGATGTCCTCATGATCCAGGTGTAGAAAAGACAATTTCATGTGATTTTAGAATGTCTTCATGAGTATTTCTAGAATGTCTCATGATCCAGTTGTAGGGAAGACAATTCAATGTGATTCTAGGATGTCTTCATGATCCAGGTTTTGGAAAGACAATTTCATGTGATTTTAGAATGTTCTCAAGTGATTCTAGAATATCCTGATGATCCAGTTGTTGGAAAGAAAATTTCATATGATTTTAGGATGTCCTCGTGATCCAGTTGTTGGAAAGACAATATCGTGTGATTTTTAGGATGTTCTCATGACACATTCCAGTTGTTGGAAGACATTTTTATGCGACTTAAGCCATGAAGTCTCACGTCTTGTCAGCACAAGTTCGATTCCCACTGGAATCTAAGCTGATTTTGTGAGAAAATTTTCCAATTTACTTGCGGAAGGCTGCTGGTCTTTTCCCAGGTACTTTGTAACCGGTTTTCTCCTCCACCATTAAAAATGGCTGCTTCAGTTAACTGAAAAATTGTTAAGTGTGGCATAAACCACTAAACGAACAGAAAAATGTGACTGTTAGATTATCCTCAAAGCTGACCATTTCTTATTGATTATAGAAAGTACTTAAAGTCCAAGTGCATGTTTTAGGAAAATAATTACATATAATATGCTTTGAAATAAAAGATGATTATATTTGTTGATATTGTTTATACAGTCATGACCATATGTGACATGAAAGCACAGAAGCAAAAACTTCTTGATCATTTCATGCCAAAGTGTGTATGCTTTTCTAGCTTTGACTTGTAACAACTCCAGCATTTACTTCATTTACAATTTGTCTTAAAGATGATCTTGTGAATAATTCTCCATTGTATATTAATAATAATATGAAACAGTGGGCCTTTTATGGAATAATTTCACTGGTTTTGTGTACTCTTGTGAAACTGGTTGTTACAATTCATTACATTACCGGTAACTTGCAGTTCATAGATAGTTGTAAAGTATTGCATCAGGAGAGAATGTTTGTTACACAAGATTGATCTAGTATATAACATGATGTTTGATAACGTGATGTTTGATAAGGTTTGTTCATTTGTTTAGTGTTTTCAGACTTATTTAAATCATACTGGAGTGTGGGAATACATTCGTTTTATTAAGATTTAATGACTTGGTTCCATAATCATTGATATTTTTCATCTTATCTCAAGTATATAAGATATATACCTGTTATTCTAAGCATGCAAGATCATGCAGTTCAGAAGTTAATTTTTGCTCCAGAGCCTGTGAAACTCCAGTTGTCGCCAGCGTTTCTTTATTTGATTTGCATTTTTGTCTTCAGGTATATACATATATCACAGTTATGATATTATCCATAATAGTTACATACATCTAAACAGATAAAATTGTACAGGCACTTGTACAATGCTAAGTTGTTCCTAGATATGCCTCTATCTTTGGATTTCCTCAGTTCTTAGCTTGCTGGGACAAAATGTCTGGAGAGTTAATTTCACACACGTGGCACCATTGTTAGCATATGCATCATTTGTGAACAAAATCTTGAACCTGGTCCAAATTTTTTGTAATATATCTTTGATATCTTTAATGTACAATCCTTATGATCAGCCTTTTAAGATGGTACAAAGACCTTTAACCCTGTGACCCAGAAAATGTCATTTGACCTTTTCCATTTTCTGAGAGATCCAATGCTTGTTATCTACGATAAGTCAACTTGGTATGTACTACAATTCAGCTTGGTTTGTACCATAAGACAACTCAGTATGTACTGTATGTCAACTTGGTATGTACTATTAAGTCAACTTGGTATGTACCATAAGTCAGCTTAGTATGTACTATAAGTCAACTTGGTTTGTACTATAAATCACCTCAGTATGTACTGTATGTCAACTAGGTATGTACTATATGTCAACTTTGTATGTACTTTAAGTCAACTAGGTAACTACTAAAAGTTGGCATGGTATCTACTATGTCAATTTGGTATGTTTTTTTGTCAACAAGGTATGTACTGTATGTCAACTTGGGTGTGCACTTTATGTCAACTAGGTATGTATCAAATGTCATATTACATATGTTTATCAAATAGACATGTACCAGGACTGTCAATTAGTCATGTAAGATATGTCACATAGAAACATATTTAATGTCCAGATATTTATATACCAGTGGTCAATGTAATATAGATACTGATACCTAATCCATGTACTGCATAGATGACTTGAATTTTGTTTACAAATTTATAACACCTCACAGCCTTTGTACAGTATTACATGTATGTGAACCATAAGTATATAAACGGTTACCTAAGAAATATATAGCGATACATTTGTGATTTAATTTTACATAAAAAGCTTTACCTGCTTTTGTCAGTTTATGGACAATTTTCATTTTCACCAATTTAACCTGCCTGTGTCAGTTTATGGAAAATTTTCATTTTTCACCCATTTGACATGCCCTTGTCATTTTATGGAAAATTTTCATTTTTCACCAATTTGATAAGATTCATGACAGTTATGATGTTAATATCGTTCAAACTTTGTATTCTATTACATGTATTTGCCTTTTTTTCCTTCAACAATTCACAAATATCACTGCACACCAGGGGCTCAACACATGACTTTCTATATATATATATATATATATATATATATATCTATATATATATATATATATATATATATATATATATCTATATATATATCTATATATATATATACTTAATGTTTATCTACAAAGGCATGTTCTTTTGTTGTAAAGTTGCATTGGTCTGCCACATGGAGTTGGTATGGGCTTCCGACATGCACTATGGAAGGATGGTATATATATGTAAGAATGATTTTGTAGTTAGCTGTTGAAAACAGGCTTATTTGTTTAAGCATCTGTACTAAAAATACATTATGATGATTTATCAAAATAAACTAATTAAAGTTTATTGTGTGTTTGTATTATTCTTCTGCTGTTAGATTTGATTTTTCAAGAAATAAGCAAGTTGTTGCCTGTAAGCAGGCCAATTTGCCCCAAGACTGATTTATCATACCCCTGTTGATGCATTTACCCCTAGAGACACATTTGGACTGGTCTGAGTCATTGATTCACAACAGAGTCCATTGTTTTTCAGGAGTTGATGAGTTAACATGTATGTATTCACTGCAGGTAAGTTTTGCTTTTTAGCTTGCCAGGACAAAAAGTCCATAATGCCATACCGTCCACATCATCTTCAGCGTTTGTTGACGAAACTTTAACTGGCCTATATCTTTTGAACTGCAAGGCAAAGGACTTTTGTATTTCACATATAGATTCCTTAGGACCAGAGCTTTCATTTGGTACCTTGACCTTGGACTAACCTAATTTTCATAAACATTAACTTTGGCTATGTTTTAAACCATAAGGGATAGAGCTTTGATATTCCACATATAGATTTATTATGACCAGAGCTTTCATTTTGTACCTTGACTTTTGACCTAGGACTTTGACCTACTTTTCAAAAATTTTAACCCAAGCTGATGGTATAAAAATATTTACCATCTTAATAATCTGTTAATTGTCCCAAATAATTAGATTTCAAATTGATCAAATATTTGTTGTACTTAGTTATGTTTGATTTATCAATTCCACTAAAAACATCGGAACCTCCTTAACACTGATAAATTTTACTGTTGTTATATATCTAAAGAAGATGAAGTTTGGCATACAAAATTGTGTTTCTACCACCCTTAGAGTTACTCCCCTTTGTTTATTTTTATTTGTCCAGGCCATATTGAAGTTATTTCCTCACCTAGGTTTTCCATATTTGGCACAGGTATATACATTTCGAGAAGATGGCATGTTACAAGCAAAACTTGAGCTCTTACCACTCTTACTTTCAGAGTTATTTCCCTTTTGTCATTTTCATTTGTATGTGATATATCGGTTTCATTTCTTCACCTAGGTTCACAATGTGTCTTTTTGTCAATTCATACATCTTGGTGATTCTCTGAATTAGCCATGTTCAGTATGGTGCTTCATATCAATAAGATCTAGGAAGAATTCAGTTCTGATTCACCATTCAGCATTATGTGACATTAAAACCTTCACAAATGACTTTTGTATTTCTAAAACACATTTTATCTTTATACCCCTGGCTTTCTAGAGACAGGTATATAGAATTTGCCTTGTCCAGGTTTGAGTGGGTCTGTTAATAAAAAAACAATCTTTTCCATGCTATATGCCGAGCATTTTGTAATAGATTCTGTTAAAACTTCACAAAAATTTCACAAATCTGTTTGCTCCCCCTTTCAAAATTTTGTCTAACAGCCCTAGCTGCCCTTCACCAAAGAAGGCTGCTGTTACTATTAACAGAAATTTCTGAAATTGGCCAAAACTGCTTTATTCACTAACAGATTTGATTTAAATTTGGATTTTCTACATATGTTACAGGTGTTTGACCTTATAAGTCATAAATAATTAAATATTATTTTGAAAATCTTAGAATCTATTGAAGCAAATTTGAATTGACTTTGACTAAATTGGTCTTTAGGTAGACTTCTTTCAAATAATGTCCTGCAGCCCTGCCCTTCATCCAAGATAGTGCTGTTACTATAAATATAAACTTCTTAATTTTACCAAAACAGCTTTTAATATTTATAAATAGGTATGATTCAAATTTTGGTCGTAGAAGCAATAATTTAAGCTCTTTAATATTTCTTACAAGGTTTTTCATATACTGAACATTCTGCAATTTATATTTGGCATAAGTGATTTAAATTCTTTTTTATTTAAAATAGTTAATTGATTGATAAAATACAACAAGATGAAGTAATACAACTGCACAGACTCTCTAGATTTTTTTCAACCACAGATGCTTGGGGCATCTTAAAAGAGGAAGCAGAGTTACAAGTAGCAAAGATGCAGATGTTGGGATATTCTTGGTCAACTTTGATGACCAATCTAGTTGATCCTGTAATATAGCATCAAGCAAATGACATGTTTCTCTGAATTGACATCAAGCAAATGACATGTTTCTCTGAACTGACATCAAGCAAATGAAATGTTTCTCTGAATTGACATCAAGCAAATGACATGTTTCTCTGAATTGACATCAAGCAAATGACATGTTTCTCTGAATTGACATTAAAAATTGATTCAGAGAAACCAAATTTTAGTTGTTCAACAAAATTTTATAATGTATAGTAAATAAACTGTCATACTTTATTTTTTTGTTTTATTAAAAACAAGATTAAACTAGCCTAGTGAGAGTTTTGCTAAAATTGCCACATTTTCTGGAGTAAGTTTTTCATCAATGTACACTTTTAATTCACTGTCTATTCTGCAATCCTTCAAGAATTCTACACGTCCATAATCAATAAGTCTTTTACATTTCCGGCCTATTTCTTCCCTTTCTCTTGTAGTTAAATTTAAATCAGCCCTAAAAAAATAAAAATAGAAATAATGAAATAATCGTCTGTAATTCCCAAAGAAAATGTGACCTCAACTATCCCATCAATGTGTGTAGCTGACCACAAGTGAGCATAACTTCTCTTGATGGGACTGTTATTTTCTGAGTCATCACATGGATACATGTAATACGACATTGACCTATAGGCATATAGGCTGTCATTTTGATAAAAAATTTAACCCCTGATTAGACTTAAACTTTATTTAAAAACCTAAAAAGATATATATATATATTGCTGTAGAAATTTTTAACATATTTTTGAATTTTGAATGGTGTTTTATGCCACACACTACAATTTTTTAGCTCGCCAGGACGAAAGTACCCTGGAAGAGACCAATGGCCCTCTGCAAGTAAACTGGCAAACTTTCTCACAAAAATCAGTTTAGATTCCAGCGGCATTCAAACCTGTGCTGAATTTTAACATATACATATATTGCATAGACTGAATGAAATACACCGACAACTGAAATTCCTTTCAATCCATCCATGAAAGAATCCAATGTTTACTTGCCCATTATTCACAATTGATTTCTTTACACAAATTACAACATGATAACAATTGTTTTTTAATCTGGGATTTTTACTAAATATTTAAAACTTTTAATACAAACAAAATACTGTAACTATTTTGAAAGCTTGTATGCATTTAAAAAAGAGCAATTAGTCAGCATACTCTTTTTAAATATTAAATTGTTTGACAACTTACCAAATAAAATTAGCAGTCAAAATGTTTAGGGTAAAATTGTATGTTGTATTTCCCTGCATATTCTTACCAATATTTACAATTAGAACTTTTAAGAAGGTATCTTTGGAATCTACAATAATGTTTAGTTAACAGGATTTTGGCACTGTCAACGAATCATAAGTAGAAATGAAAATTGAGATACTTAACAAATGTATCTGATACAGTTGTGTGGCATCTCCATTAATCTGAGATACTTTATAGATGTGTCTGATACAGTAGCATCTCCATTAATCTGAGATACTTAACAGTTGTGTGGCATCTCAATTAATCTGAGATACTTTACAAATCAGTCTGATACAGTGGCATCTCCATTAATTTGATACAGTTGACAAATGTACAATCAGTTTTATAAAGGATTACAAGGAACTGTAAACAGAGACAGCATAAAAAAACATCTTGTACAATTGGGTAAAAAATACCAGGAACATGTTAAGCAAACTAAACAGTTATCTACCTTGTCAATGGTGCTGGCTGTTCATGGGCTCTCTCCTCTCCAAGTTCTGTTTGTTCTTCACTAATAAATGCCATATCAGTTTTACATACATCACCAGTGTTGTCCATGTCAGGTTTATGTACATCACCAGCATTGTGCATGTCAGGTTTACGTACATCACCAGTGTTGTCCATGTCAGTTTTACATACATCACCAGTGTTGTCCATGTCAGTTTTACATACATCACCAGTGTTGTCCATGTCAGTTTTACATACATCACCAGTGTTGTCAATGTCAGTTTTACATACATCACCAGTGTTGTCCATGTCAGTTTTACATACATCACCAGCATTGTCCATGTCAGTTTTACATACATCACCAGAGTTGTCCATGTGAGATTGAGATTTTGATGTTATATTCACACCTTGATCTTTTACTAAAAATTTTAATTTGTTTTCCATTTCTTGTTTTGATTTCCATCCTTCCCACGTGGCAGTGGCCCAACCACTCAGCTTACACATGATCTGGAAAGCTCTTGGGGAAATGTCACATTTTCTCATGAACTTTTTGCCCACATATGTCTTCCAGTCACACCTATGATGGCAGCAGAGGGCTATAGCAATTCCATTCAGACAGCCTCTAAAAACATAAGAATGTAAATCTGATGAGACTTGAATTCCTTGATGCTTTGATAAGTACAATACATATGTGGAAGGTGGCACCTGGTGGTGGTTGTGTTTTGTGATCGTATAGTGGTATTTTTAAGTTTGTATCGCTCAGATGTTGGCCCTAACAGTCTCAAAAGAGCTAAATAATACTCAATAGGATGTCTCTCAACTTCAGAATAACAAGGAACAATAAAATGATGTTTAAATTTTATTACGTAGGTATAAACTCAACAGTTGTATAAGTAAATATTGAAAATAAAATACTTTAACAAAACTTAACTGAGTTCTGTCAATTAAATTCAACCTAGATCTACATTCAGGGTATAGTGACATTTGACAGCTACAAAATATAAATTCCACCCACTCCTGGGTATACGGACACATGTATGTAAATGACAAAATCCTACTGAAGTATAATAATGTAAATAATTTATTTATACTCTATCTAACACCTATGTTAAATTTAACCCCCTTCCCGGGTTAACTGATGTGTATAAGAACTAACTAAAACATACTAAAATAATATCTAATCTACGCCTATGAAAATAGACAGACTGGACCTGAGGCTAAGAAAAAACCCTGACAAAATTATGTTAACAAATTTAGATTCCCATGCTGAAATTTACTGCTACTACTAGTATTAAGCAAAAAAACATGACCGTGTCAGATTTACGATCTTTCATAAGTTAAAGACCTCAGGCGATGAACACCTGAATTTAAACTTCAACTGGCTATTGTATTGAAAACAGCCAATGAATGCCGTAGATAGAATAATCCCTTAGCCAATCAACACCAAGACTACAAAATACGTAGTATGAACAGGTAAAATGGCACAAAAAATGGGAAAAATAGACCCAACTGAGTGTGAACGTTAGCACTTAAAATAACAATCATATTGGGAATTAACAATACTTGTGACTATTACTATGTAAATATAATAACCTTAAAATAACTTAGACAAAATGTCAATATGCAAAACTTGATAAAAGTAAACATGTATCATTACACTGACACTCATGTTAGCAGGCAGATCCGTCACACATAAACAAGAGGACATGATGGCTTTATCAGACAACTGTGCTCCTTATCCTCTAAACCTTTGGCTAAGAGGTTATGAATTTCACAACATGTACAAGTTACCTTATCCAGAGAAGCTACATACCAAATCTGAAAACAGTTACCAATTGATTTTGTTTGAGAAGTTAAAAAATCATAATCTTTCTGTATGATATACACCTGTACAACAATGAAAGCTTATAGACCGCAATAGACCACAAAGTAACTCAGGTAACTTAAGAATCCAGCCTAGACAAACATTTGTTTAAATAACAAATCTGATCAATCCTGGGTTCTGAAAATCAAAATTTTGCTAAAGGCCCACTTCCTCAATATAAGAATACCCAGTTTGTTTGTCCTTAAGTGAATATTAATGAAAATCTTCTGCATCCCATTTTTGTTTTTATAGATTTGACCTCACCCTTTAGTTCCCAGGGAAATAGGTTATGAGATTACAAATCACAACAAGGCATCACAAGAGACACAGATACCCTCAAAATATAACACAACAAAGGGCAATAACTGAGTATATAGGCAAGAAACACTAAACACAGACAGCAACAGATCACAAAAAGCATCACAAGTCATAAAGATCCACACAAAATATAAAACAACAAAGGACAATAACTCTGAGTATGTAGGCAAGCAGCACCAAACACAGACAGCAACAGATCACAACAAGGAATCACTAGAGATACAGATCCCCATAAAATATAAAACACAAAGGACAATAACTCTGAGTATGTAGGCAAGCAGCACCAAACACAGACAGCAACAGATCACAACAAGGAATCACTAGAGACACAGATCCCCATAAAAAATAAAACACAAAGGACAATAACTCTGAGTATGTTTGCAAGCAGCACCAAACACAGACAGCAACAGATCACAACAAGGAATCACTAGAGACACAGATCCCCTCAAAATATAAAACAACAAAGGGCAATAACTCTGAGTATGTAGGCAAGCAGCACCAAACACAGAAAGCAACAGATCACAACAAGGAATCACTAGAGACACAGATCCACTCAAAATATAACACAGCAATACCTGATGACAACACCATAAAAATATTTAAGCATAGCGATATCCATTAATGCTGACTCCAATATATTTGAAAAGAAAGTTTTTATATGTACTTCAGCTACCTAAACAAACACATATAACATATATTGTTGTGAAACTCCTCAAAAAAAAGTTTTTTTTTTACAATTATTATGTGTCTGTCTAATTATGTGCAAGAATGCCCCTGTAGGAGCCCTGAAGGCAAAACTACTGAGAGAATATAAACATGTAATAAACAACAAACACTTCTTAATTAGCATAGTGGGCCAGAATACTACTGTATGTAATTCTGTGGAATATCGTCAAAATTCTCCAATACTGTTATGCTAATTTCAATCACGATAACAGTTCTACCTGTTGGACTCTTTGTCCTCACTCTTTAATGTTTACCTGTTGGACTCTTTGCCCTCACTTTTTAATGCTTACCTGTTGGACTCTTTACCTGTTGGACTCTTTGACTTCACTCTTTAATGTTTACCTGTTGGACTCTTTGCCCTCACCTTTTAATGCTTACCTGTTGGACACTTTACCTGTTGGACTCTTTGTCCTCACTTTTAAATGTTTACCTGTTGGACTCTTTGTCCTCACTCTTTAATGTTTACCTGTTGGACTCTTTACCTGTTGGACTCTTTGTCCTCACTCTTTAATATGTTGGACTCTTTGTCCTCACTCTTTAGTGTTTGCCTGTTGAACTCTTTGTCCTCACTCTTTAATATGTTGGACTCTTTGTCCTCACTCTTTAGTGTTTGCCTGTTGGACTCTTTGTCCTCACTCTTTAATGTTTACCTGTTGGACTCTTTGTCCTCACTCTTTAGTGTTTGCCTGTTGGCCTCTTTGTTCTCACTCTTTAATGTTTACCTGTTGGACTCTTTGTCCTCACTCTTTAATGTTTACCTGTTTGCCTCTTTGTCCTCACTCTTTAATGTTTACCTGTTGGACTCTTTGTCCTCACTCTTTTATAATTACCTTTTGGACTCTTTGTCCCCACTCTTTAGTGTTTCCCTGTTTGCCTCTTTGTCCTAACTCTTTAATGTTTACCTGTTGGACTCTTTGTCCTCACCCTTTAGTGTTTACCTGTTAGCCTCTTTGTCCTCACTCTTTAATGTTTACCTGTTGCACTCTTTGTCCTTACTCTTTAGTGTTTACCTGTTGGACTCTTTGTCCTCACTCTTTAGTGTTTACCTGTTTGCCTCTTTGTCCTCACTCTTTAATGTTTACCTGTTGGACTCTTTGTGCTCACTCTTTAGTGTTTACCTGTTTGCCTCTTTGTCCTCACTCTTTAATGTTTACCTGATGGACTCTTTGTGCTCACTCTTTAATGTTTACCTGTTGGACTCTTTGTCCTCACTCACTCTTTCCTCACTCTTTAATGTTTACCTGTTGGACCTCTTTGTCCTCACTCTTTAGTGTTTACCTGTTGGACTCTTTGTCCTCACTCTTTAATGTTTACCTGTTTGCCTCTTTGTCCTTACTCTTTAGTGTTTACCTGTTTGCCTCTTTGTCCTCACTCTTTAATGTTTACCTGTTGGACTCTCTGTCCTCTCTCTTTAGTGTTTACCTGTTTGCCTCTTTGTCCTTACTCTTTAGTGTTTACCTGTTGGACTCTTTGTGCTCACTCTTTAATGTTTACCTGTTGGACTCTTTGTGCTCACTCTTTAATGTTTACCTGTTTGCCTCTTTGTCCTTACTCTTTAGTGTTTACCTGTTTGCCTCTTTGTCCTCACTCTTTAATGTTTACCTGTTGGACTCTTTGTGCTCACTCTTTAATGTTTACCTGTTGGACTCTCTGTCCTCACTCTTTAATGTTTACCTGTTGGACTCTCTGTCCTCTCTCTTTAGTGTTTACCTGTTGGCCTCTTTGTCCTCACTCTTTAATGTGTTGGACTCTTTGTCCTCTCTCTTTAATCTCTTACACTCTGGCTCCTCTATAGGTTTTTTATTTTGTATGTGAAGAGTTGTGGTAACACAACGTAGGGCTAAATCTGAAATGTAAATAGATACAATTATACACAAGTATACACCTACTTATAGACAGACATAAGACAGGCATATACAAAAGTACAGAGTACATTACCATGTGTGTGTATGAAGGGACCTGGGAACACATGATAAGCACCCATGACTTATAGGCATACATGTACATACTGGTAAACAGACAAAACACAAAGTACCAAGTGTGTATTTATGTGGGGACCTGGGTATACACAATAAGAACCCATGACTTATAGGCATACATGTACATACTGGTAAACAGACAAAACATTAAGTACCAAGTGTGTATTTATGTGGGGACCTGGGTATACACAATAAGAACCCATGACTTATAGGCATACATAAAATATAGACCTACATATCGGTTATTTTAAGGGTATTATATTTACATAGTGACTTCCAAGTATCAATATCACTCAATATAATACAAACAAAAGTCAATAACATCACTTTTCCAGTGTATTATGGCATTTCTTCAGAACATAAATATCATAAAAAATATAAAAGATACTCTATATGGTTATCCCTACCAGTGGCTCCACCACAAAGATGCTTTCCAATGGCAACAACAGGTTTATCTCCCTTGGAAATGCTCTCTACTTTACCTGAAAATAAACAGGAAGTCAATTTTTATACTGAAAGAGATATCAGTTTTTGAGTCAGTTACTGAAGTGTAGATTAATGTCTTGTAAATATATATATATATATATATATATATATATATATATATATATATATATATAAATATATATATATATATATATATATATATATATATATATATATATACATATATATATATATATCATTTAGGTCTCTTGGATCTGATATAGGGGATGGGGATAGCTGTATCTCAAGATTTTACCATCAGAATCAGAGGAACAGTAAAAAGATGACCCGACTCTTGTAAGATTTCATTCATTTATTGAAATGTTATTAAGTTTTACCAAGTCCATTTTTAAAAACCATTCAAAAAGTTCTACACAAGTAGGTAGATTTGCATTCCTCATGTCAGTTTTATAAAATTCTCAGACATAAGTAATTGAGCTTTTGGAAACTTATCAATATCGAGATTGAAATCACTAATATCACACTTACCAAGATTGATATCACTAATATCACATTTACCAACATTGAGATCACTAATATCACACTTACCAAGATTGATATCACTAATATCACACTTATCAAGATTGAGATCACTAATATCACATTTACCAAGATTGATATCACTAATATCACACTTACTGATATTGAGATCACTAATATCACACTTATCAAGATTGGTATCACTAATATCACACTTACTGATATTGAGATCACTAATATCACACTTATCAAGATTGGTATCACTAATATCACACTTACCAAGATTGATATCACTAATATCACACTTATCAAGATTGAGATCACTAATATCACACTTATCAAGATTGATATCACTAATATCACACTTACTGATATTGAGATCACTAATATCACACTTATCAAGATTGGTATCACTAATATCACACTTACCAAGATTGATATCACTAATATCACTTATCAAGATTGGTATCACTAATATCATATTTACCAAGATTGATATCACTAATATCACACTTATCAAGATTGGTATCACTAATATCATATTTACCAAGATTGATATCAGTAATATCACACTTACCAAGATTGAGGTCACTAATATCTATTCGGAGTCTTTCAAACTTTGGACTATTATCCTCCCACTTGTGTAAATTGTCTGCCTAAAAATATTGCCAGTAAAGTATTTAATAAGTGAACAAGAAAGATATAGTCATTAAGAACATTTATTTGATCAATTGATAAGCATTTATCAGTATACAGAAAGAATCATCATAAATATTAAAATTATGGCAACATATATCTTGGCATTTGTGAACCACAGTGTGACAAGCTTTTAAATATCATTCATTTTTCAAATAATGTCTCATAGCAATTATGTTCATCAAATGCTTAAATGATTTCTCTATAAGAAAGTCTTTTTAAAACATCTTTGATGTTGATTTTACAAGATTGTTCACTCCACTGGACTCTTCTGTTTTCAAATGACATTCAACCAGAATAAAGTGGGTTAAAATCTAAACATGCCTGACTATACATTATAGACCTGTATATACAAAGAAGCTTGTTACCTTGTAACGTACAGAGCTTCTATCTACAAGCACAAATGCTATATCATTAGTTTCCGGCAAGGCCTTCTGTATCCAGTGGGATAATTTACCTGAAATTATATTTTTGTAGACCATATTATATTTTGAGTACCAATATATAAATATAACTTTCCTGATTGGGTGGTAGTGGAAATTGTCACCACGAGGAAATACATTTTCGCCGAGGTTGACAATGATTTTCAAGGGGTGCCAATTTCCACTACCACCTGATCAGGAATGTTATATCTATCATATTACACAGATCCACTGTTTTGATCTATTGAATTTGTTAGAACACAAAATAAAATGCAACAACAGTTTTATATTTAAACTTTATTCATGCAAAAAAACCTATAGGTACATAAGTTCATGTTTGTAATACAAACTGCCTTCAATACCCAAACCATTATTTGTGTCGATTTTGAATCTTAAGCCTCCATCAAGGCAAGTTTGGCTTGCTTTAGCAAATATATTTGATAACAAAATATCAATTCTGTCAAATCATTTAATTTAGGTTGTTGTTTCTCTCAGTTCCAGTCTGCATCTGTTACATATCTCATATAGAGGTTACACCTAATTACCACATAAGGAAAAAAACGAACTGTAAGTACATACATTTCTGTGCATGTGATACGCAAATACATTTCTTCACATGTGATATTTTTATTGAATATCAACCAGCCTAATATCACCCTGGAATGACCGAGACAGTGGAAAATACTTAATGCTTATTGTCCAATGAAATCACAATAATTTATGAAGAGGTATAATATTGACATTTATTGCATGACTCTCTTGTCATCTAGATTCTGACTGGCTCGTTTCATACTTTTTGCTCTCACTCAACAGTTATATTAACTTATAAATTACTTCGTAGGTTGATATAAAAATCCAACACATCGAGGTTGTACCCAAAAATAGCACAAGGGAATTTTTTAACTTTGGCACACTCCGAACTCATTGTATAGCCAATCATCAATGCTGTCTTTAGCTATATTTAGTGTCAATGAACTGCATTCGAGATAACACAAAACTACAGTGTAAACAAAACATTTTTGTTTCGCCACTATTGACAATGATGGTGTCCAAACATTATTTGAAGGATTCTAAAAAAAATACTAGACATGCAACACATTTAGTGGTTTAAAATAGTTGTTTTTAAGTTGTTCAATCTTTAATAAGATCACAATGTGTGGCCAGATTCCCACATCTTACTAATATTTGCGAGATTTATCGTATAAGTACCAAAATTGGCCAGTTTTTAAAGGTTTTACATTTGCTATAACTTTATTTGGTGTTTGCCAATCCTAAATTTTTCTGAACTTCTGATACAGGAATCCTTCTTAAAATTGCTGGTACAAAATATATCGACAGTTGGGGGATAAAAAAATAAAATGCTGCAAAATTCACACTGAAAATGTGGCTGTGATTCCCACATTGCCATTACCCAAATTGGCCAGTACACAGGAAAGACTAGTGTATAAATAAATTAGATCTAAATGTGATTTTTCAAATGCATTTGTCACAATGGTGGTTTGAATGTAGATATTATAAAAGTACATAACTATTTATACAACATACATGATCGATTTTATGGGCAATACCTTGATAAATTTTCCCTTCTCTAGATTATTTTTCACAGAGCTAAAATCGGCCCACAATAGATACCCTACCTACTGGTATACAGGGTTAATACAGAAAAACCTGTTAATACAGAAATTTTAACCGGTCCAACACAAAATTTTCACTTCCGGTTCTGAATCATGAATAGAAGCATTGAGAAAATGACACCGCTTCGAAAATAGTAAAGTATAAATCGGGAGTAAACTGAAATGGACTAATCGATTTCCTGAGAATTGTACATTCTGGAATGGACTTTCAAACAAAAACAAAGAAAATATATAAGTCCACGTCATAGTTTCAGACAGAAATGCACATGATGGGAAGGTGTGATTGGCATTTTGACTCTTGTCATTATAACTTACACAGTCTTTGTTTGAACTAAAATATTACTGGATATACAGCGAAGACTGTAAATTGTATGTCTGTTCGACTGTCCTTATGGGATATACACCGTCAATGAATTCCATGTGGGACGAGAGCGAAGACTGTTTTATGTCTGTTCGACTGTCCTTTGGGTAGGCCTGGGGTCCATGAAGCCTTTCTAGCATTTAAAATGATGCAGATCTATCATAAACAAAATGTCCAAAAGCCACGGTTTTACACACTTCATTGAATCGGACATGCCTGATGTCACTTGCTTATGATGTAACCAAAATGTAATGTGATGTAATAATTATAATGAAATTATTGATTGAGCACTAACTGTAGAAGCAGTATAAGGAATACTGTTGGCAAAGGTTATTCTGCTTATAGCGACTTCACATAAATTTATTATTTTAGTCAGCTTTTGTTGGTTATTTTAAGTCTTTGGTTAATAAAGGTGTCATGAAATGGATGTTTTCATATTGATCCTGTATATCCTGATAGTCGTATTGGGTCTCGATCAGCTGTATTGGCTCTCAGCTCCACCTCAAGCCAATACAGCTGACCTCAACCCAATACGACTGTACTCTGACATAATACAGGATCCATTTATTAACACTGTAGTATTAACCTCAAATGAGGTCAATAATTGTATAATATACTATATCCCTGGAAATGTTCACCTCCACTTAATTTTCGCCATCTTCACCTTTACATGAGAGGGTGATTTAAAGAGAACCCAGAGTAAAAATTGAAGGCCAAATTTTCAAGCTAGCGAAGCACAGAAATTCATGTCTTCCATGGGATGAAAATTTGCAGGTATACAGTAACAATGAGACCATTCAATAAATCCAATAATTCGACCTCTTCTGAATAACCATCAACAGACCATGTTTAGTAACAAGAAAAATAAAAATAGATCTAAACTTCTGTGAAAGTAATTTGTCTAATATTTTACAAACTGCTGAGAATGAAATGTTATTGTCAATAAAATTTCTCTTGATGCCTTTATAATTGACATACTGTAGAACTTTGGTGAGTCAAACTTAAATGAATCCAATTTCTTGGGTGTTTCAAACTATGACAAAGTCCCAAATAATTTTGTTCTTTAATGCTACTTATAATCAATATATAGTTCAATTTTTTATGAATCAAATTTCTCAATATTTCAAATAAATTTTTGGGCCCTGCTCTATAAAAACATTAAAAAAAATCCTACAAATAAGCAGAAGTCAAAATTTACATGTTTGTGAAGTTGTCCCATGGCAATTCTTATCCTTCTTATAAACACTAAACATGAGCATATATGTCTCAAATAGTTTGGAAGCAGTCATATACACCTTACAGAACCTCTGGAAATGAATAAAAAGTGCCTAATGTCCTTAAGATGTAATATTTATATTTCTCACCTTTGCCAGCTCCAAGTTCAACATAACAAAGTCCCTCATGCAGCAAGTTCATCTTCTCAATATGTCCAATGAGTGAGGCCTGTGGACAGACAAAGTATCATGTTGAGAATTCAATTAAAATCAAGATTTCTGAACACCAACACTTCAAAGTTTCTTATATAACATTTAAATGACATTGTTAGTTTATTGTGGACTGCACTGAGAATGAAAACATTACACTTCCATGAGTATTTCATAACATACACCATTCATTTCCTATCAGCAAAATTTTGATTTGTTTCTGACTACGTGTTATAAGAGGTGTCACATTAGAAATGAATCTTATCTAATGGTGACCATATACATGTGTATATAATTGTCTAATGGCTGCCATATATTTACCTTTTTATCTGGTAGACACTAAATAATAACCTGGCAGCAGACACATGTGACTAGGTAAGGTAAGTATATGTTTTACTTGCTGCTATAAAGACATGTGACTAGGTAATGGTAAGTACATGTTTTACCTGCTGTTATAAAGACATGTGACTAGGTAATGGTAAGTACATGTTTTACTTGCTGTTATAAAGACATGTGACTAGGTAATGGTAAGTATATGTTTTACTTGCTGTTATAAAGACATGTGACTAGGTAATGGTAAGTATATGTTTTACTTGCTGTTATAAAGACATGTGACTAGGTAATGGTAAGTACATGTTTTACTTGCTGTTATAAAGACATGTGACTAGGTAATGGTAAGTATATGTTTTACTTGCTGTTATAAAGACATGTGACTAGGTAATGGTAAGTACATGTTTTACTTGCTGCTATAAAGACATGTGACTAGGTAATGGTAAGTACATGTTTTACTTGCTGTTATAAAGACATGTGACTAGGTAATGGTAAGTACATGTTTTACTTGCTGTTATAAAGACATGTGACTAGGTAATGGTAAGTATATGTTTTACTTGCTGTTATAAAGACATGTGACTAGGTAATGGTAAGTACATGTTTTACCTGCTGTTATAAAGACATGTGACTAGGTAATGGTAAGTACATGTTTTACCTGCTGTTATAAAGACATGTGACTAGGTAATGGTAAGTATATGTTTTACTTGCTGCTATAAAGACATGTGACTAGGTAATGGTAAGTACATGTTTTACCTGCTGTTATAGACATGTGACTAGCTAATGGTAAGAACATAGTTTATTTGCTGTTATAGACATGCGACTAGCTAATGGTAAGTACATATTTTACCTGCTGCTATAAAGACATGTGACAAGTTAATAGTAAGTATATATGTTTACCTTGAGATGTAATAGACATGTGATTAGGTAATGGTAAGTACATGTTTTACCTGCTGCTATAGACATGTGACAAGTTAATGGTAAGTATATGTTTTACCTGCTGCTATAGACATGTGACAAGTTAATGGTAAGTATATGTTTTACCTGCTGCTATAGACATGTGACAAAATAATGGTAAGTATATGTTTTACCTGCTGATATAGACATGTGATAAGTTAATGGTAAGTATATGTTTTACCTGCTGATATAGACATGTGACAAGTTAATGGTAAGTATATGTTTTACCTGCTGCTATAGACATGTGACAAGTTAATGGTAAGTATATGTTTTACCTGCTGATATAGACATGGCTACTTTCAGTTGTCATAAATTAATATTAGCTGTCTCACTTCTTGTAAGTCACACTAAATCTTTCTATAGTATATCCCATTAATAATATATCATAATTCAAAAACAAATTCGTTGTAAATACATTATTCAGCATACTCATGGGCGCAGCCATTTGCAATTTCAATTCTCTTCTGACACATTTAACCTTCCGGTTACCAAGCAGACGAATATTCTAAAATAACTTAAAAACAAATCTGAGACTTATTCAAAATTTTCCATATCACTAGTTTCTTTCAAAATGATATGAAAATAAGAAAATAAACCTTAATTCCATTTAGTATTTCCGGACAGAAAAGGGGAACTACCGTATTTTACGGCCTATAGGTTGATATTTTTTCTCTCCAAAGTTGTGACCTCGACCTATTCACCACATCGACTTATCTTAGTGAAATATTTAACTTGTATCTGCAATTCCTCATTTTAACATCGTAATTTTTCACGGGATAATCTAGGGGGCTACTCCAAACACCCATTTGTATTTACACTTAATGACCTATTTAAATCTGATCTCGTGTGTGCGTAATGCACTGTGTTCATAATCAAGTGACAAAATAATGATCTTTCAAGTTACAATATCATTTGGATTCAAGACTGTGTCAGAAACTGCATAATAAAAATACATCGTATACCGGGCAGTTTATACTTTTGAATGATTCCCTTATCTCGGCACCCCACTGTGAAGTAGAAGTCTTCATTCAGACTTTCAGGACACTACAAGTTGTGTTCACTGGAGTGTGACCTTCAACTGATAAGGATCGCATGGCAGTCTTTGAAGTTGGGAAAGTTTGGGAAAAAGTGTTACATAAATTAATTGACACTAAACCTTGAGTATTTAATTGTTTGACAACTGCAGCTGCATAATAATTTAGGCCAATGTAAGGATAAGACAAGGATTGAGGTCGCTTGTGTTAACAGCATAAAGAATTTAATGATGATTTGACAGGTAACATAATGGCGATATATGTGTACATAATCAGTATACACGAGTAATATAAGTGATGTTCTATGCTTTTTAATCACTCCAATTTAATAATGTACTGTAAAATAGGCCTATTACTCTGATTATTTTAGTAGGCTACCATCGTGTTAGCACCAGTTATTAAACATAAACAATGCATTTTTGTGTTCTCCCATTCATGTTTCAATCTTTGCCGACATCGACCTGTCTTCCAACTTTGACCTATCTAATACTTAAACCTGGATTTTTGCCAAAAATCGGCCATTTGACCTATCCACCACATCGACCTATAGGCCATAAAATACGGTACTTTTCGTCTCACACAGCAGTTTAGCTGTTACATCATATGAAAAAACATCCTACCGCAAAGCCAATTACATCGAATGAATTTCATAACAAGCTGACTACAGATTAAAAGAAAATGGTAATATATATAAATATAAGGATTGTTATTCATTTTCTGACTACATTGAGTATAAAGGCAATGCATTATGGAAAAAAATTCAATGTGAATTTTTTTCCATAATGCATTGCCTTTATACTCGATGAAGTCCAAAAAATGAAAAACAATCCTTAAGTAAATATTTTAACTGCCGTTATAGACATGTGACCAGCTAATGGTAAGTACATGTTTACCTGAGCTGTAATAGACATGTGACTAGCTAATGGTAAGTACAAGATTTACCTGCTGTTATAGACATGTTATAGACATGTGGTTGATGGTATGTACATGTTTTACCTGCTGTTAGACATGTGATTGGTTGATGGTAAGTACAGAGTTTACCTGCTGTTTGACATGTGACAAGTTAATGGTATGTACATAGTTTACCTGCTGTTAGACAAGTGATCGGTTAATGGTATGTACATAGTTTACCTGTTGTTAGACATGTGATTGGTTAATGGTATGTACATAGTGTATCTGCTGTTAGACATTTGATTGGTTAATGGTATGTACATATTTACCTGCTGTTAGACATGTGATTGGTTAATGGTAAGTACATGTTTTACCTGCTGTTAGACATGTGATTGGTTAATGGTATGTACATATTTACCTGCTGTTAGACATGTGATTGGTTGATGGTAAGTACACAGTTTACCTGCTGTTAGACATGTGATTGGTTGATGGTATGTACATAGTTTACCTGCTGTTAGACATGTGATTGGTTGATGGTAAGTACACATTTTACCTGCTGTTAGACATGTGATTGGTTGATGGTATGTACATAGTTTACCTGCTGTTAGACATGTGATTGGTTGATGGTATGTACATAGTTTACCTGCTGTTTGACATGTGATTGGTTGATGGTATGTACATGTTTTACCTGCTGTTAGACATGTGATTGGTTGATGGTATGTACATAGTTTACTTGCTGTTAGACATGTGATTGGATGATGGTATGTACATAGCTTACCTGCTGTTAGACATGTGATTGGTTGATGGTAAGTACATGTTTTACCTGCTGTTAGACATGTGATTGGTTGATGGTATGTACATAGTTTACCTGCTGTTTACGGTGTCTAATTGCTTGTATGCCATAAGCTTCATTAGACAATTCTTCATCCAGACACTTATGATATGATATGTCTTCTTCTATGCCACTAACATACTCTATATAAAGAACATATATCAAAGGTTGTAGGAAATTCTGATTAACTGCAGATTAGATGACTAAATGTTCAACTTTACATTACAATAATATTATGACACCTTGAATAATTTTTAAACTAAATGTTGTATATTCAATTGTATTTATATTTATACCTGGTTGAGACAATTAACTTTATTGCAAAAAAGAAAATCACTTTCTATAAGATCCCTGTAATTAGTAAACATAAGCACATATGACAAATATAAGTTACACTGGTGATCAAAGTAAAAACACAAGTCTACACTTCTGTGAATTCAAAAACATAATCTTTAATAAGGCAGTGAACAAGTGATATGCAAACAGATGTCCCAATATTTCATATACATGGTAAAAGGTAGGTGTATATGCCACCTAATTGCCAAGGTCCCCAACATGTCAATCAACATAATTAATGAAAATGACAGCATTTCCCATTAAAACACAAAAAGCCCATGTAGAGCCACAGGAAACCCCAGATAATGTACAGGTGATGAACAATATCTCACTGTATCACCCAGTCTTTGCTGGTGGGTGACACAATTACTCAGATGAGAATTATCTGTACTCACCATCAAATAACTTCTTAATTTTCTGAATAACATTTTGTAACTCAGTCAGTGGAATTTCTGCCCAAGAAATCTGTAATAATCAAATGATCAATTAGTTGTGTGTCAAATTAATTTTTTTCTTTTCTATATTTTATATCTGTCTAAGTTGTCAACGTAAAAGGATCTTCTTCAAGTCTCAATCTAATGGCTTCCCAGTATACCTAGTCACATTACACTTGTGCAGACCTAGCAGTTGACTTACTGTATTCAGTACATTTTGGACTTTGTCATAAAAAGGTGAATTATAGTTTGACCAGGGCTTGTACCTGAGAACTCTTCTTGAAAACAGTAAAATCTGTTACTAAACTCGCACATATAAACATTGAGACTTTGAGAGAAAATCAATAGACAACATTATAACATACATTCTGTGAATACTGAAGAATCAGTACACGTCCCCTACCAGTGAAACTATTATTAACTCATTCACCCCTAAAGACACATTTGGACTGGTCTTAATCATTGATTTATAGAGGAAACAATTGGTTTTTTTCAGCGATTGAAGAGTTAAGTCAATGGTGAGCAGTTATAAAATTTTAACCAAAACTTTAAAGCAATATTGGCTGTCATCAATGACATTTTGGGGATATTGTCAAATTATCTCTAAACCATCTAAATACAAAAAGCTTACCTCTGCACACAAAATTACCATCTTTTATCATGCTTTACTGTAAACCCACAAGCAGTTTTTCAGGCATGAAATAAATACTGAATTGCAATACTGTATTTCTGTGATATAATTGTAAAATGCAAGCGACCTATAGATCATACACTCTAAGAACCTTTAACATGCATTTGTTGAACTGTTCAAAGCTACATTATCTACTCATATATGATAATTATCTTTTACATGTATTTGAAATAAATACAATTTATCATATGATCTGTGTGTTATGCAGCTTCATAATATATTACATAAATATTTAATATGCAACACATATAATAAAGCCTAACGGCAATTTTATTGGCTAATGTGCTTCAAACTGAACTACTTCTATTCACTATGTATGCAGATATCATTCCTCTGAAGGTTTGCAATGACGTCACTTCATTCATCTGAAGGTTGGCAATGACGTCACTTCATTCATCTGAAGGTTGGCAATGACGTCACTTCATTCATCTGAAAGTTGGCGATGACATCACTTCATTCATCTGAAGGTTGGCGATGACATCACTTGGTGTTTGTAACCTCACTTGAACTTGATTGCAGACAACCAAATAAAATATATTGTGCAGGTGATTTTAAAATTTTGTTATATTCCAGTTGGCAATTTTGCTAATTTCAACATCTGATAAAGTATGCTTAGATGCAAATAATAATTTAAAATGTAGGCTAAAGAAATGTATTCAGATATAAACAATATTTACAATATGTTTTGTGCACTTATTTCTGCCCAAGTATTTTACCTATTTGGAACAATTTGGTCAACTCGACAGAAAGGAGAATATAGATTCTCATCCCCAGTCATCATAAAAAATGCCATTTATATTACTACATATGTTTGATCATATGATAAAAAGAATCTGTCACAAGTTTCCATTCAAATTACATTTATGATACTTGTTATGAATTTTCCATTTTTGCTCTCCAGAGGCTCATAAAATGGAAAATTCAAAAACTTGTATCATAAATGTGATATGGATGGAAACTTGTGACAGATCCTATATACGTTGGGATGTTTATAGCATACAGCACATGCTTACCGGACATTCAGTAATCATAGAAATTACAAAAGTTTATTTGGTGGATTCAAAATTATGATAAAAACAGGTTACATTTAGCAAGTTTATTGTAACAGTACACATGCATTTGTATTTTTTATAAACAGTTCTCCCCCAATATATTGCAACCCGTTATAACGCCACTATTTCTTGAAGAACAAATTTTCTGCCATATAATACCCCCGTTATAATGCCAAAACCGCATTTGCCACTGATTCTCCAGTACAAATATTCATTTATACATGTTAAATCCCTCGACTTTATTGCCACACCAGGTGAATATACAGCTGTGAGAGCAACTATTAGCCGATGGTTGCTTTTCTACTTCATGTTACGACCGCAAAGGAAGATAACTCCAACATCTAGTGTTATAAACTGGTATCTGATTATATTTCCACTTTGCTCTAATACGTGTAGTTGTCAGTCTTGGACCAGCTTACAAGTGTCAAATCTTGCTTCCGTTAGAGTTGGAAAAAATGGTCATGTCATGTGTTTTACACAGCTATTATCACATACTTCAAGAAATAATTATGAGTAGATTTGATAGATAAACCTACAGCCTTTGTATTACTGGCCTGCCAAAGATTTATTTTAAACAGAAATGATAAAAGTTTACATTAGGCATGTTTCAGGTTAATGTTAAAAATGGATCCAGACTTTCCGGCCATTGAACATGTACTGGTACATATTTTGGATGATTTAATTTCCGCCATTTAAATATGGTGGCCAAATTGTCCAAGCTTAAATAATAGCCAAAATATCCCAATTTATAGTAGTGAGTTGTAAACAGGATATGATATACAGCAGAAATTAAAGACATGAAAATGACCACACACCAAAAATAGTAAACATTGATATATTGCCAAACTTGTTATACCGCCAAAATTAAGAAAGAAAAAAGATGGCAGTATATCGGGGGTGAACTGTATATATTTACATATACGAGTTAAAGATAAACATAATCAGTGAGTAAATTTTGTGCTGACAGCAGCTTGAATTGCTTTAACCAAAACTTTCACCAGAAGAACTGACAGAAGCAGACAAAAGCTATAGCCCCTCTCCCCACCCCTGTTTCACTGATAAGGGACATAAAATAATTCTTTTTGAGCAAATGATTATTTTTTGTGATACAGATTATAAGTGTATATTTACCTTGGTTTCTATGTCACATTCTCCATCCTCTACTTCACCAACATTGATTCCTGTGGTATGATAGGGCTAAAACAACAAAATTTTATCAAACTTTTAATCTATTTTCCTGGTTTCTTATTTCATTGATTTCATCCTTCTTAGTTAGGTCTAAAGATAAACACAAAAAATATTTAAACTAAAGTGTAAGGCGTACAAGTGTGGTGGATACAGAGCGTGTGTGTGTGAGTTTGACAGGTAAAGATTATGTAAGTGACGTGTATATGTATTAGGTCACCAAGGTGATTATGGTAAATATATATAGTGAGTAACTTAGATGTGTATTTGGCATGTTTGAGTTTATGATAATATATAATTAACATGTGTACATGTGTTCGATCACCTAGGTGATTACAATGGATAGTGTTTCTGAGACCTGAGATACAGATACACAGTGAAATGGAGTGACAGTTGTGTTTCTGAGACCTGAGATACAGATACACAGTGAAATGGAGTGACAGCTGTGTTTCTGAGACCTGAGATACAGATACACAGTGAAATGGAGTGACAGTTGTGTTTCTGAGACCTGAGATACAGATACACAGTGAAATGGAGTGACAGCTGTGTTTCTGAGACCTGAGATACAGATACACAGTGAAATGGAGTGACAGCTGTGTTTCTGAGACCTGAGATACAGATACACAGTGAAATGGAGTGACAGCTGTGTTTCTGAGACCTGAGATACAGATACACAGTGAAATGGAGTGACAGTTGTGTTTCTGAGATTTGGGTAACCCAATTGTCAATATGATGACTTCATTTAAAAACAAAAACCCAAAGAACTTCATCTAGACCAGGTATATAATTTTTCTTTTAATGTGCTATAGACATTTTGTTATTAATCATCAAAAATCATTATAAGCAGGTATGTTTCAATTGACATCTGACCGACTGGGGAAAGGGAACAGAATGTCAAGCCTTGTCTCAGTGTACAAAATTATAGATCCACACACAAATAAATACACAGTTCCTGCAAAGGCTAATAGCAGGGGTCAAGTTTAGCAATTATGTCTCACTAGTCAGTTGGACTAGTTGGAAAGAAATTTTACTGGTCTTACGACAAACTCACTAGTCCCATAGTGGTACGATGAATTAACAAAGTGGCACGTATTTACTGAATAGGAACTATTTTTGTGTTTTAATAATAGGAACTATTTTTTGTGTTTTAACATTATCATAAGTCAAAACAACTATGATTATCTTTGAGTTTAGAAAAAAATTAAGGAACTAATTATGTGATATTCAATGTAAATCATAAACTTCAGTATTCATTGCTCATGTTTATACTGCAATGTTTATACAGATTTTCTACTAGTCAAGCAGACAAGCCGAAGCACAAATTGACTAGTCCACTGCCAAAGTTACTAGTTTCGGACTGGCAACAAGTGCTAATTTCGAACCCTGAATAGTATCATACTTACTGGTAAAGTCTTCTGTCGGTTTGGACATTTCTTCAAATGTTTTTTCAGTTGGTCCTCAAAACAGGTGCTAAATAAATTATGATAGTTTTACAGTGATTTATGAAGTACATGTACATGTATGTGTACAACATCAGATTGCATTATTGTGACAAAATAATAAAAAAAGGTTAATGATATAAGATTTCTAAACAAAAGTCAATATATTTGATGCACATGTATTTTGAACTATTAAATAAAAATTTCTGATAAAAGTACTAGTAGTTTTGTTGATTATGTTATTTATCTAAAATCAGATATTCAGATATTCGATAAAATCAAAACTTATAAATAAAAATAAAAATATAATCTGCTTACTGCTTTGGATTTAGAGGACAATTTATTCTCTTTCTTCCATTGTCAATCTGAAAAATAATGTGTCACATGACAGATTTGATAAAAACACACACACAGATATACAATAGAATCAGAAAATTTCATTTTGGTTTGTTTTGTGTTTGTTTCATTGTTTTCATTTATGAACGAAATTTAAGTCACAATGATGTTTCACATGAATTATACAGAGGAACAGTAACGGATTCCTTTACAAATAGGTTTTTATTCCAATGAAATTAATGTCAACATATTTGATTTATTTCAAAACCAATGAAATTTTAACTCTACAAAATTTTCTTATATACCTGTATATATACATACAGTAAAACTTGACTATAGCGAACACAGATTTGGCAAATTTACGGCTATAGCAAAGTGAAATTGATTTCCCTGATGGATTCCTTAATACTCTATACAAATTCTCGCATCTATAGCAAACATGCTTATAACTAATTTATGCTTAAAACAAAGTAATTCCTGTTCCTCTGACTTGAAATAGAATGCAAAATCAACTTTTTATAATGAAGTTTTTTCATAATCTTTGAGATCTAATCGATCTACCCCATTATACAACCTACAAGGCTACATCAAATACAAAATTTCTGATATGGTTTTTTTGCTTGGAGTACAAAATAATGAACAATTTCAATGTTATTTACATTTATTTTATCCTTTATATAGGTGTTACATTATAATTTTAGAATCCAGAAAATAATGTTATTGCTGAAGTCTAACACATTAATGAAATATTTTTTTCGTTTTGTTCCGTTAATCTTGGTAAGTATCAGATAGTGCAGTGGAGTATTCAAATCATTTTTGACCGTGTGATTGGGGTTAAAATCCTTGCCATGGCACTATTTTTATAAGATAGATCTAATACCATTCCTTTTAACAATCTCAATAATTACACACAAATGAGTTGAATAAAACATTTTTCTCTGAAATAGCCGTCATTATTAGAATAAGGGCAGGCATGCATGTTTTAGTGGATTATGTACAGTGACTAAGCTTTTTTATAACAAGTTCATTATACTAAAGTTATGAATTCATTGTAAATTTATAACGAATTATGCTTATAACAAATTTTTATGGAGCATCCACAGGAATTCGCTATATCAGAACTTGAACTGAACATATTACACTTTAAGAGAGAATGGAATTCAACATGGCCGACAGGTGTCCATCTTGGATTTTGATCTCGAAAAGATTCCTGCAGTACATTCTGAGAAATACCTGTCAGCCATGTTTGAATCCTAACTAACTGAAAATGTCGTATACACAACTACACCTCATGGGGAACCTTGAAGTCCAATTTCAAGGAAATTCTTTCCGTCCTTTCTGAGAAAAAGCAATAACTAACTTTCTGTGGTAAAAATCCAAGATGGCCACCTGTCAGCCATGTTGGATTCCGATCTCTCTGAAAATGTAAATGGGCAACTAGACCTCAAGGGGAACCTTCATGTCAAATTTCAAGGAGATCCCTTCAGTCCTTTCTGAGAAATAGCGGTAACAAACTTCCTTTGGTCAAAATCCAAAATAGCCGCCTGTCGGCAATGTTGGATTCCATTCTCTCTGAAAATGAAAATGGGCAACTAGACCTCAAGGGGAACCTTCGTGTCAAATTTCAAGGAGATCCCTTCAGTCCTTTCTGAGAAATAGCGGTAACAAACTTCCTTTGGTCAAAATCCAAGATAGCCGCCTGTCGGCAATGTTGGTTTCTGATCTTTCTGAAAATGTGAACCTTCATGTCAAATTTCAAGGAGATCCCATCAGTCCTTTTTGAGAAATAGCAATAACAAACTTCCTTTGGTCAAAATCCAAGATGGCTGCCTGTCGGCCATGTTGAATTCCGATCTCTCTGAAAATGCACAAATACACCTCAAGGGGAACCTTCACGTCAAATTCCAAGGAGATCCCTTCAGTCCTGTCTGAGAAATAGCGATAACAAGAATTGTTCAGGACGAGAGGCGAACGGACGACAGATGGACAATGGATGCAGGGCCATATGAATAGCCCACCATCTGTCAAAAGTAACTTGTCCGAATCACAAATCACGAATCAAAAAATTCAGAATTAAAAAAAAAATCACTTTTAATAAAAGAGCTAAAAAAAAAATAAATAAAAGCAACAACAATGATAGAGATGTTACAGAAAAAAAAGAAAGCTAAACAAACATGCGAATTCACATACTACAATAATGACTAGAACTTGCCACTTTTCAAAATTCACTATTAATGTGTTATGATAAACAAAACTTTATCATTGACATAAGAAGTGTGATCCTGTGAGATTGATTGGTTGTAAAATGTTTATAAACTGCTCTAAATTTTAACACGTCTTTCTTTATTTCTTTTGTTTGTTTATGACTCAGTTTCCAGTATTATTTTGTTTATTATTTGTTTTCATCAGCCTTAAACCAATAAATTGTCGAATCCATGTTTACGATACCAGGTCAAATCTTCCATCAAACCAGCGTCACTGCAGCCTCAAAAGCTATTAATTTCTCATAGGTGACAAGCATTTTAGTGATTATTTTTGGAAGACCTCATGACTCTTAATTCGCACCCTACTTTTTTATGATTTCATCAGAAGTCAACATCTATCTATGTTTATGCAAAGGTAGATAAAACTATGATGATGTTTATCTTAGTTATTCAAGCTTCATTTTTTAATTAGAATTTAGACATTAAATGGATATACATCAATTTAGTTGAGGTTTGAAATCACAAATTATAAATGCTGATTATTTCAACTAGTCCTCTCGGACAGTGCTTAGGAAGATTTACTTGTCTGAGCTGACTTTTTACCTGAACACAGACAATCGGACAAATGTTAATGTCCAGCCCTGGAAAATGCAACAACACCACATACCCAGCACCTCTGAAGAAAGTCCCATAAGATGAACTGGCGAAAACCTCATGGAAACCAGTTCACCAATCAATCATCTTAAAATCGAGACAGCAACAAGCATATAGAGACCTGGAACATCAGAACCTATCTGAGAATGCAAAATCAGCTCAGGTAATGAGTGAGATGAAGAGATATAGCATCAAAATCCTTTACTTGTGTGAAACAGGATGGAATGGAAATAGTCACCGACCAGACTATATTCAGGAGAAACCGTCACCTATTATGGACATGAGGACCTAAACCATGATCACATACAAAGAGAAGCTATGCTGCTCGCACCAAAGGCCACAAGAGCCTTCATGGCTTGGGAACCAGTCACCACTCTTTATGTCAGCACTCCAGGGGAAGCAAGATCACCTTTTTTCAGTGCTATGCACCAACAAATGCAGCTGATGAAGAAGACAAAGAGTAGTTCTACAATTCTCTTCAGGCACCAGTCGACTGCACATCACTTGAAGATTGTGATGGGCAACCTAAATGTCAAGTTCGGAGTCAATAACACAGAGAGAGAACTCATCATGGAAAAACATGGTACAGGTACCTGCAAAAAGAATGGTGAACTGCTCATAGACTTCTGCTCCTCAAACAACTTGGTCCAGGACACACGTTGTTCCCACACAGGAACAACATAAGACAATGTGACAAACACCCACTCACAAACACAACCGAATAATGAAAGAAATGCTACATGTTACAAGTATAGTGTGATAAAATAATCAATAATTGAAAATTGAAATAAATTTGTGTGTGTGTGGGTGTTTGTGTACGAGTGTGTAAGTGTACATTTTTTCATGTTATTTTCATCATTTTGTCCTGATGAAGGGACGGGTCATCCCAAAAAATTTGACTTTTATTTTTGTCTGTGTCATTAGTCATTTTAGTGCTTTATATATTCTTTTCTTGACATATATCAATTGCTTAGATCTGACACCAGAGGATATATATTGTTGTTGGTTTTAGTGATGTATATATATATATATCTATACATGTATATATACGATGAATCCTCAAAGTTCTTGAAACCTTGAAGTCGATTCAAAGTCCCAATTTGTATGTTCCTATATATTTCACCCTGGAAACCTCAAAGTTCGAGAAATTATCGGTGATTTTATAAAAAGTAAATGTCATAAGGCAGACCAACACTGGAAACCTTACCTGGAATATTAAACAAAAGGTGTTTTATTAACCGGGTAACAAAAAGGTCTTGATCTAATCGAGTTGTTATTGGAAGGGTTGTTAATTAATTAAGATCAAACAAAACAGAAAAACTGTATAAAGATGTGTCATAGAGTACGATTTCAAGTATAAGTGTCACAGCCAAGCAGTATTATAAGTTTTAGATCAAGCGGTACTGTAGGCTACTGCAACATTATGGGACTTCTATATGTCAACTACTGTTAATACTCTAGTTAAATACATTATAGATATTACATATTCACACGTTTTTATGTTTAAAACTATGTACGGGAATTGTTTATGACAAAATTCAAATTTCACGCGAATTACGAAAACACAACTCCACCTTATTTTGTTTAGTATTAAGAACCTACATCGGTCGATTTCTGGAATATATATATATATATGTATGTAACCAGGTGTTCATTTAAATTGAAATAAAATAAAATATGAAATAAAATAATATAAAATAAAATAATATATAATTAAAATACTATTTTAGTGTTATAAATAATCTATATGACTAGTAGATGTATGTTATACATCGGTTTATATTCTATATGTATCAGTGTATGTTACCTGTTGTTTGTGTAAGCACGTCTTTATTTACTTTCTGGGTGACTGATGATGACACAGGACCTAGACCGTGTATCACCAATTTTTACACTTTCATTCATTTTTTCCCCCGCACTAAATTCCTGCCATACTGACCACTACTGGTCATTCTCAACCTTTCCTCTGTGCAATTCAAAAAGAAATTAATTTATATCTTAAGTAGATATCTATGTATGAATGAACTGGTAAGAATTTATTCTGTATTTTTCTTACATTGTATATTCAGTTAATATGTTTAAATAATTTTGTATTTGCTTCAGTGTGCTTTCTGTGCTTGTATAGTAATTTTTTCTTTTCGTTTAGTTGCTTTTTATTTGATTGTTGCTTATGTGTCTTCGAAATGGGGCAAGGATATATTAAAATTATCAAGAAACCCACAACAGTTGTTAATTCTGTTTTCCCGGGTTCATATCTATCAACATTATGAAATTTGTCAGGGGTAGAAAGTGTACAAAGGTAAAAGTTTTACATATGCATTATTGTTCTCATATATACACCAGTCGCTTTGAAGGCATTTAAATAACTGAAAGGGGGGTATAGGAGGCGGTGTTCCCCTCCCTGAAAAACAAGAAAAACTTGTAATTTTAAACTTCAATATCTGCCATTTTATGCATCTAAAAGGGAATTATTGTCAATAATATTGATGATATAAATATCACATTTCTCTTAGTTTTCTAGTCAACTTTGCAATTTATAAGGAATAGATAAATAGGCTTTATTTTGAATTCTGAATACATGTAATATATACATGTATATACATAAATAAAATAATACAGATTGTAATAAACACAGCTTGGGAGACTCAAATTGATGTTATGGTTATATCAGAATTTTTAACATTTAGTATTTCTAAATCTGTTAAAACCAATTTTAAAATACTAAATTCTGAATATTCTAATATAACAGTTGCATTTAGAATGCAGAAAATACTAGACTTACCTGGAAGAAACTGATTGCTAAATATTTGGAAATATGATAATTTTCAAAGTCAAAAGCTTGATTTTTTTCTTATGGATTTGAACATTTATTACCAAAATATTTGCATATCCAAATATTTATATGAAGGTTTTTATCTTCATATTGTACTTTTTTCATTAAATTATAAGAAAAAATAACAAATGTTGACTGGATAGTTCACTGAAAAAAAAATGATTTGATAGGGAAAATAAAATCTGCTTTTAGTAATAATAAAAAAATATTATTGAGGTTATATAATCGTGTTAACTCTCATTACTGACAGTTTATTTAATTCAATTCAATGAGTTACAAGAAGACATTATTGTCTTTGTGTAAAATATTATGTAATTGAAATCTGCTTTTAGTAATAATAAAAAAATATTATTGAGGTTATATAATTGTGTTAACTCTCATTACTGACAATTTATTTAATTCAATTCAATGAGTTACAAGAAGACATTATTGTCTTTGTTTAAAATATCATGTAATTGAAATAAAACATTGTTTTTTATTGAAATCATGACAATTTTAGGATGCATCTATAACACTGTATAGCAGGTGGAGTGCGGATGTCATAGAAGACACCACAATCTTGCTTTGATATTTCTCAGCCAAATTTTTAAAGTAAAATCATTGAGGATTGATAAACAAGCTGCATGAAATTAATGTAACATTGATGATGTTAATCTTTGATGTCTGTATATAGGACAGAACATATGGATAGTGATTATAGGTGTGGAGGTTTAATATACAGGTAATCAATCTGTATATTAGGTACAGGTCATTGTGTTATTAGCCCTACCACTCTGACTGTATGGTCTAATGACATTAATTAATAAATAGGGTTATTAGTCCATGTTCCTGATGACCCTTTGGAAGATATATTAGGCACTTATGTAACCTAGGCGGATTAATACTTCAATGAAGTGGCGGCGCCAGAAATATTGCCAGAACTTCAAGTTATTTTTTTTTTTACTGGAAATTACGATTACAAACATTTAATGTTGACAAAAACATCTACCGATTGCTGGAAAATGGAGTAGAAGCGATAGTAATTGGTTGAAAATTTTAAAAATCAGTAGAAATCGGTATACTTTTTCTTGGTGGTAAATGAATAAAAAAATCGGTAGACTATCACCGAAATCGGTAGAGTTGACAGGTACATACCTGTCAACATTATGAAATTTGTCTGGGGTAGAAAATGCGTACAAAGGTCGACCTTTTTACGGATGCGTTGTGATTCTGATATATATGTGTGTACCAGTCGAGTCGAAAGCATTTAAAAAAGTGAAAGGGGGAGGGTACGGGGGGGGTGTCCCCCTTCAAAAAAAAAAAAAAAATCGTAATTTTAAACTCCAATATCTGCCATTTTATGCATCTAAAAGGGAATTATTTTCAATAATATTGATGATATAAATATCACATTTCTTTTAATTTTCTAGTCAACTTTGCAATTTATAAGGAATAGATATAGGCTTTATTATGAAGTTTTAATACATGTAATATATACATGTACACACACAGCTAGGGAGACTCAAAATGATGTTATGATCATTGTGTTATATTAGAATGTTTAAAATTTAGTATTTTTTAATTTGTTATAACAAATTTTAAAATACTAAATTCTGAATATTCAAATATAACAGTTGAATTTGGAATGCAGAAAATAAATATCTTGACTCACCTGGAAGAAATATATTATATAATAATTAATACATGTATCTCAGTTTGATTGCTATTAACATTTGGTAGTATGATAATTTTTAAAGTCAAAGGCTTGATTTTTTTTTTGAGCTTTGAACATTTATTACTGAAATATTTGCATACCCAAATATTTATTTGAAGGTTTTTATCTTCATATTGTACCTTTTTCATTAATTGATAAGATAAAACAACAAATGATGACTGAATAGTTCACTCCAAAAAAACAAATGAGATTTAATAGGGAAATATCAAATCTCCTTTTAAAAAGAAAAAAAAAAATTATTGAGGTTATATAAATGTGTTTACTGTCATTACTGACAATTTATTAAATTCAATTCAATGTGTTATAAGAAGAAATTATCTATGTATAAAATATTATGTAAATGAAGTAAAACATCGTTTCTGTATTGAAATCAGCACAATTTTAAGATGCATGTATAACAATGTGGAGTGCGGACGTCATAGAAGACACCATGATTTCGCTTCGATATTTCTCAGCTAAATTTTTAAAGTAAAATCATTGAGTTTTGATATAGAAGCTGCATGAAATTCATATAACATCAATGATGTTAATCTAATGACTGTATATAGGACAGAACATATGGATAGTGATTATAGGTTTAGATATACAGGTAATCAATCTGTATATTAGGTACCTGTTCAAAGTACAGGTCATTGTGTAATTACCATCGGCACACCCCCCATAATGACACCTCTGTATGGTCTAATGACATTAGTTAATAAACAGGAGTACTAGTTCTTGTTCCTCGTGACTATTTGGAAGATATAAGGGACCTATATAACTTAAATGTTTTAATACTGCAATGATATGGAGGCGCCAGAAATATCGCCAGAATTTCAAGCTATTTTTTGTCATCAATTAATAGGCTGAAAATTACGATTAAGAACATTTAATGCTGACAAAAACGTCTACCGATCACTGGAAAATGGACAAGAAGCGGTAGAAATATACGGAAATAGGTTGAAAATTAGAAAAATCGGTAGATTTTTTCTCAGCAGTAGACAAGAGGTAGATGAAGAGAAAAATCGGTAGGGTACCGCCGAAATCGGAAGACTTGACAGGTATGCAGGTATGCGGGTTATTTATATATATATATATATGAATTACATTTTTGTTTTTCAGTCATATCAATACAAATGTTTTTAATTCAATTATTGGTTGCTTCACAAAAGTACTTTTTAATTTTCAATTTCAATTTACTTGGACAATAAAACCTTCAAAGGTATTATAATTTACGGTTTGTTTGTGTTAGCGTATGTTATTGATACTATATAGCGCTGACACATCTTTCACCAGTGACCAGACTTACTCCAAGAAGCCCAAGATGTTCTGGACAATATTTTTGGTCATCAGATGGTCTGAATCTGCAGAATCTCCTTTTCTTTTTCAGGAAGTAGGCACAATGACCTTCTGGGGCCCTACTTTCTGTTTCAGACATGATCCATATGTTCTGAATTTTTAACACGAACTGTTCAAGTGATATCCGATCCCGATTCTATTTATGATTACATGATGAACATCACACACGTTATTTCCTCTCTTCTGGGCAAATGTCAAAACTTTTTATCATCATTTTCATGACAATAACAACAAGGAGTTTTGTTATAACAGTCATAATTGGTTTAATTACTTTCTATAAACAGTATATCGGGTTCATAGATACTTATGACCAGAGAACTCGAATACAAACACAGTCTGTTCTAGTATACTCTAGCCATATGATACCAAATTAAAACAAATAAAATAAATTGCAGTAAAACACTCAATATTCACAAATTCTCGGCCCGTGGCCTTTATCAAGTGAAAGGCGACTGTTGTCTACTGTTGTCTTTCACCTGATAAAGGCCAAGGATCGGAAAATTTGTGAAAATTGACTGTTACTGTTTTTTCGTATAACTATACTTCCCATTGGAGGACATTGGATTTTATGAAATAAGTTAACACAACACAACTGGTAGAATCGAACAAAGACGGAAAGCTGAAATGTATAAGTGGGACCAGGTGTAATAGAGGCGAGACAATATATCGAATTTTCGAGACAATATATCGAAATTTCGAGAAGGTAATAATAACTCGAAATTTCGATTTACTATCTCGAAATGTTTAGATAATTATCCCGGAATTTTGAATCATTTTCTCGAAATTAAGATTTAATTATCTTGAAATTTATATATACCATTTTTACACGTGCAACAGTACGCTTCCGTTGACCACATTATAATCTTTCACAAGATGAAAAATCGAGACACGAAACAGAGTTAGTCTGGATACACTTTATCTAAACCCTGAAATAGATAAATTGGTTGTACACAAAAATGATATTATTACTGGATATGAAAATAAATTATCCGTGAAAATATATTTTAATATTGTCTATTTTTATATAAACCGTGGCATAATTTTTTTCTTTTAAAAAAATCACGAAACTGGAATATTCTTATTTGCTGCGGAGTGACGTCATTTGTTAATGGCGGATGGTAAAGTTGGCATTACTTTGTGTATTAGAACGCAACTGCGTTAAATCAAACTATTTTATTTCGGCAGAGATTACATAGGAAACCAAGATGTTAATTACTCTCAAAACACTTCAACAGCAAACTTTCAAAGTGGAGATTGATGCCGAAGATTCGGTAATGTGTAAAATATCGTTGTCGCATCTCGCCGCGTGAGGAATAAGCATGACAGTGCAACATTTCAGAATTGGTTTTGATATTTAGTTTTAGAAGTGGTTGGTGGCTCGTGGTTGTTAGAAGCCTACATAATGACTTTATTTGAAAGGCCTATTTATTATAATCATGTCCTAAAAATATAAGAAAATCTAATTGTAAATATTCTCTTGTTACAAGTAGGCCTACACTGGCTACAGAGATGTTGAAAGTTTTTCAAACCAACTGGTCATTCGGACCGGTAACTAAACAGAATCAACCGGTCCGAATAAATTTTTACCGGTCCGGCAATTTTTTACAGTAATCCAACTAATTTAAACATTCATATTTGTACCTACAGAATGAAGAAGCAACAACATCAATTATAATGAATATGAATACTGTAATTTCCCTTTAAATTTATTCAAATGTGTCAATTTGTTCAGCCAAACAAGGGTGGGTATTAACACCGAACCTAACAGAACCTAGCCGAACCTATGCTTTTTTATGTTTAATTTGCAATATTTTGTATAACTATGTGTGTTTTATATTTCAGTTATATCAGATCTATCATTCCATGAAAAAAAATATCAGAATTGATCGCCCCATTAAAGGAAAATTGAACGTGTTTGATACCGAACCTGTGGCGGACGGTCGTCGCCATTTTGTCTGGAATATACGGGATCGGGATGGAGAGGCTGTTTTATTTATATGTCTATACAATGTAAATACAGCCACTTACCAAAACTAAGCTTTATGTACATTATTTTTGAGAGCAAACTTTTTTTTAAGTGCGGCGGAACTCTGCATTTCAGAGCAAACTTTTTTTAAGGGCGGCGGAACTCTGCATTTCAGAGCAAACTTTTTTTAAGTGCGGCGGAACTCTGCATTTCAGAGCAAACTTTTTTTAAGTGCGGCGGAACTCTGCATTTCAGAGCAAACTTTTTTTAAGTGCGGCGGAACTCTGCATTTCAGAGCAAACTTTTTTTAACCTTAAAAAGTATCTCGATCCCGATCCCGTATATTCTAGACAAAATGGCGACGATCGTCCACCACAGGTTCGGTATCAAACACAATCAATTTTCCTTTAATGGGGCGATCAATTCTGATATTGTTTTCCATGAAATGGTAGATCTGATGTATCTGAAATATAAAATACACATATTTATGCAAAACATTCCAAATTAAGCATAAAAAATCTTAGGTTCGGTTAGGTTCTGTTAGGTTCGGTGTTTAGACCCTCCGGCCAAACAATGTCTGAAATAGGCCTATTGCTTTTGATAGGGCATGTACATTACGGACCTTATACTCTAACGATTTTCTGATGGACTCGTTTAACGCAATCACTATCTGGTGGGCAATACTTTTTCGAGCTGATGCAGCCTCTCAAGTATAATTTCAACAGTACGCACATGGCAAGGGGATATCTCATGGTCTATAATGGCAGACAAACAATAATTTTTGGAACCTGAATGAAAAGTACTGGTTCGCCCGTGTTTCGATGAAGATGAAATGCAGATTTCACAAGTCATGCCCTTTTCGTCGTCATGTTTGAGCCATTTATTGACGTTTAACCATTCTGGCTTAAATTTTTAAGGAATTTTAAGGACCAAAATTGAGAAAAAAACATATTATTTCCGACTGGAAATGGACAGAATAATGGTCCCAAAAGGTGGCAAAAAAAATTGTGAAATTAATTCGCCAAACAGGCAACTTCGTAAGTAAAACAATTTGCCTGATCGTAAAGTCAATCGCCTCGGACAAACTGGCACCCGTTAATTTTCACCCCGTACATACATGATGTAGATCTACTTTATAATTTTATTTAAAGTAAAAACACCAAATAAAACACCACAAATTTGTTCTACGTCGGGTGATAAATTTAAGCAAAAATTAATAATTAGAAATTACAATTTGCAACAAAACTTGTTACCTACATGTGTAGTTTTGCGTATACATGTATATGTTTTATTTACCTCCCTATTATTTAAATCTATCATTAAATTTGTCTGGCGGACTATCAAAAATATAGGAGTCTGTATTGTTAAAAATTGTTCATCTAAAGTATGCTTTTAGTTCTCTTTCTTATGAAAACAGAAAAAACGGAATTCACCAAAACTGAAAACAGAATTGAAGCAAATCTGAAATGGAAAATCACTGGCCCTAACATGTACATGGTATTTGACTGCCCCTAAAATCCCAACTGGCGACAGAAAATCAGACCTGGCGATTTTTCTGGTGACAACTTTTTGAGTCAGTGCAACCCCTGACTGTTATTCTACAAGTAAAAGGAATAGGTTCAATATATTACTTAATTGGAAGAAAAGCAGAATATATAATATATGTGTTATAAATTTGAACGCTGGAATGGTACCGGTATGTGCTTTTTCAATGGTACCTCTAGGGCTCAGCACTAGTAATGAGAGTCTAAAATTACTCTTAACCTGCCAGAAGCATCTTTGGAATCTGGATCATTGCATTATGCGTTAGATTCCTTTGGCAGAATAACTTCATCAAAAGTCAATTATATGTGATATTGATATTATTTGACATGGAAACATTATTTCACTCTATTTTACATCAATACCCATCAGTTTTTAATGTTGAAAATTATCTGATTTTGAGTGACATTGCCTTAAAGATGATGATAATCTAGGTCTGTCTGTTTAACTGAAGATTCTTGATACATGTAGCATAATCTTTAAGAAGATGACACCCCAGATCAGTCTATTTAAACTGGAGATTTTACAAAGACCATTTTCTGAGTCGCAATATAAATATAATTATATATAGACATGTACATGTATATATACTTGTATCTTATATCATGTTTTATTTTTATTGCAGGTTAGGTCACTTAAAGACAAAATAGAGGGTGAGAAGGGAAAGGATTTCCCAGCTGGTGGACAGAAATTGATTTATGCAGGTAGCACTATTTTTCTGCTTTCCAAGTCTGTGATAATTTCCATGAAATACAGGAATGTGTTTAAAAAGATAAAGAATTTTTTTTGACTTGTCAGTATCTTTGATAATTTTATCTACTGTTAAATATTTGCCTGATAACAAGTTTTTAAAGTTGGAAAAATCATCAGTGAATTGTATAAACTTTAGATATATAAGATATGATAGAACTGCAATACTGATATGTAAATCTTTCAGTGAAGACTCAAAATTAAAAGATAAAACAAAACATGTAATACAGAAATACACTATGAACTTTACACCTAAAAACAAACATCATTGAGAATGTGTGTGGATAAATAGATGTAAAAAACATACTTTTTTATATATGAAATATGTACATGTATATCTGTATAATTGATGTAAAGAATAAAATAAAAAAATAATTATAATTTAAAATTTTAGCAAACACACTTTTAAAATGCACTCTAATGAAATAGTAAAAACACCAATTAAGATGCATACAAGGTTTAATGTGGGTATATATTATTGCTTTAAATGTTCATAAATTGAATATTCAACTGTGAATATACATTGTACATAGTCAATAAGTTGAATATTTAACTGTAAATACACATTGTCAATAATTTGACTTAGGCAGTGGTTGCTAAAAACTAACACATGATAATCACAAATAAAAATCTGCTGTGAATATATATATATATATATATATATATATATATATATATATATATATATATGTGTGTGTGTGTGTATATATATATATATATATATATATATATATATATATATATATATATATATATATATATATATATATATATATATATATATATATATATGAATTATCATTATAAATACATACCTGTAACACATGCATGTTTCAGTTTGTAATTATTAGTTACAGATATCAAAGATAACTCCAAAAAAAAATTTCAAAAAATCATGTCCATATACCCAGTAAACACATTTTATGCATAATGTTAGCAAACAAACAAAAACATTTTATAAATTTTCCTGTTTACAAACATATTGTTGTCATAATCAGTGTACTATTAATTAAAGGGGGGGAGGGGGCTGGAATCCAGAAAAAAGGGTTCGCAGAGCTTTTAAATTAGGCCTACTAAAATTTTCAACTTGGACTTCTGACTTTGTATTAGTTGTTGTGTTTGCCCTACATATCGGTAAAGATATTTTCGTTTGACAGTTTTCTCAGCATGTAGAGGGCGAGTGGTCAGAGCATCATGCTTTATATTATGAAGTCTCTCACTTCCTGTCAGCCCAAGTTTGTGCCCGCTGGAACCTAAGCTTATTTTTGTGAAAAAGTTTCCCAGTTTACATGCCCAAGGCTAGTGATCTCTTCCTGGCTACATTGTAACCGGGTTCTCTCACTTGTAGAGGCTCCCAAATGAGAAAAAAAAATATTGTTTTTATTAGATGCATAAAACACAACCCCTAATGAATATTGCCTGACAATTAATCCAACAATTAAAATTTTGTGAAGTAACCAGGGAGACTGTGTCCCTAAAGTTCATAAAATAGTTGTGAAACCCTTAATTTTCAATAAAAAGTCGAAAAATTGGAAACAAATTTCCCAAAATTTATTGCGCCTCGTTCCACTAGGCGAATAATTTTTAAATTTACACCTATTCCAACTTTGAATCCTTCATCTGCTTTTGATGATATATGATTTGCATGACAAATAGTGTATAGTGTAACTTTTTGTCACCAAATTAAAAACAAATTTCCCCAAATTTGTCACAGAATTGAAAACAAATTTTCCCAAAAATTTCGCGCCTCGCTACTCTCAGGAAATAAATTTTGAATTTATACCTATCCCAGCTTTGAATCTTCAGTCTGCTTTTGATGATATATGCTAGTGGTGCAACGGCATACAGTGGGACGGTATATCACGGTATATTTGCACGGTTCAGATCACGGTTCTATTTTCATGTTCACGATAAGCCAACAGATTTTGTCTTATTCCGGATTAACTGTCCGATATCAGTTTCGAAACTTAAACTTCGATTCAAAACAAAAATGGCTGTCACTCTCAAAGGTGGTCCTCCTTCGATGTTTAAGTTGCTTAATAGAAAGCATTATTGCTTTAAGAGTGGAAGAAAAAGACGATTAAATGTTACAGATAAAATGGCACTGTTTATCTGTACAGTTGTTATGTTGATTTGACAAATAAATCGTGCAACACATCGAACATGGTTACTCACTCAAAACGATGTCACGCAGTCATAGCCTAGGCATAGGCCTAACTCAATAACTGCCTGCGCTCAAAAGGAGAAACAGGTCCCAGTACATGCTCTAATGGGTACCAGACCACGAGGTACAGAACAGATAAGTTTACAGAGGGCCTTTAAGTTTTAACAATTAATTTATAATAAATTTCCCTCATTCAAAAGAAATTTCAAGATCAATTACAAACTTTATGGTGCTTGATATGAGACCATAAATTTTATATTTACTCTCCTCCTAACTTTGAATCATCAGTCTGCTTTTGGTGATGTATGCATTGCATCAAAATAAGTAATAATTTAATGCCACCAGCCTAAAAACACTCACCTTTTAAATTTTTTCTACATCCACGACTGTTGTATGTATTAATTGCATAATCAAAAGGCACATGACTTTTTTTTTCTTGGGAAAACCACTTTCAAAAAAAAAAAAAAAAAAATTGACCTCATCCCACTTTTGATTTTCCTATGCCACTGACGTGTACAATGTACCATAATTTATTTTCTTTGTAATCACAATTTTATCTAATTTTATTTAGGAAAAATCCTAGATGATGATAAAAAAGTTGGTGACTACAAAATAGAAGAGAAGAATTTTGTTGTTGTTATGGTGACAAAGGTAATGCTACATATCTACAAACATAATCTCAAAGCACTTGCGCACCTCAAAAAATGAAATTTTGTACTACAGTAATAAAGATTAACACATTGTGAATTTCATCTCAATTACCCTACAATACATCGTAAAACCACGGTCCAGAATCGCCATGCTCTCTCCTACCCATGGTGTCATGTGACCAAAATCTCTCACAGCCAGCGCGAGTAAACAATGCTCCTGATCATCAAAAATCAGATCGAGGCTTTTAACAATTTCAGAATTGTATTCGATTAACAGACTATATGATAATTTCCGTTGATGATCACAACTACTGTGATTGAAACTGGTTTTACGATGATGCCTTTGATAATAGTTATGAAATGAGAATATTTCAGTTGTGGTAAGAAATGTTGATAATGACGATGATTATGACAACAATATATATATATATATATATATATATATATATATATATATATATATATATATATATATATATATATATATATATAACTAATCTATTTACACTCACACTCTCACAGAGAGAGAAAGAGAGCGCAATACTAATGATCCATAAGTGTAAATTGTTTCTAATTTCTATTTAGTTTTGATAGTTATTGTATAAATTGTAGCTGATGTATATTATAGGTATATAACTCTGGTAAAAACATTCGTATTTCTTCTTTACTAGCCTAAGGCTGCGACACCTGCTTCAAAGCCCGCAGAGCCAGCTCCAACACCTGCTGCTCCTGTGCCAGAGCCAGCAGTAACAAAACCTGCTACAGAACAGGTTAAAACAGAAGATAAAAATACTGCATCGTAAGACAACAAGCATTATATATAGCTCCCTAGTCTTCATATCTGCCTGCCTGTCAATTTCATTCTCAATGAAAAAAAAATTATTTAAAAGTTGTTTGGGATGATTTTTAGTTCAATCACAATATCCAGGGAGAACCATACTGAAAATTGATACAATTGTTGCTATACAGTTTTTAAAGACGCCAATATTTTTTTTTTTCTTTTAATCATCATTTTATTGTTTTATAGATGTAGTGCCAGTAATATTTAGTCATGTTGATTAAAAACTGTACAGGTGTCCAATGATGACATGAAAATTTGACTTCTCTTGTTTGTAATAACTTTATTTTTCTGATGTTTGAAGTAAAATAAAGACAATCCCATTGTTTTTAAGATAAGTTTTTGAAAAGTGAATTCCAAAGTATTCGTTTGCAATAGAAATTAATATATCTATAATTCCTACCAACAGAGCTACACCTGCAGCTGCATCAGCGACTCCAGCAGAAACACCTGCTACAACAGCGCCACCTGCAGCTGCCACAGCCACTGGCCCAGCCACACAAACAGCTGCCTCAACCTCAGATCCCACTGTGCAAGCAGAGAGTATGCTAGTTACGGGACAAGAATATGAAAATATGGTTTTAGAAATAATGTCAATGGGATTTGAAAGAAGTGAGGTGGCTAGGGCATTAAGAGCAAGCTTTAACAATCCTGACAGGGCAGTAGAATATTTGTTTTCGGTAAATAAGTATTGATTTATTCATTGTCATATGTTGTCAAACTTAGTTTCTTAAAATGAATATTTGATCACACTTTTTTATCTTCAAAGCTCACCATTACCCCGGTAGTTTAATTTCAAATTGACCAGATCAATAAATGTCTTTGTGTCAATAATTTCTACCCATTATGCTGATATTAAATTTTTAGGTCACCTGAGCCAAAGACTCATGATGACCAATTGCAATCGTCTTTTGTCTGTTGTTGTGCACCGTTAACATTTACACATTTCGACTTCTTCTCAAGACTTGGCATATAGCATCTCCATGGGAAGTGACATAGAGTTTGCAAATAAAAGGGGGCTACGACCCAAAAGGGGCTTAAAAGGACCAAAACTTTGTACATCTTTAAAAATTTTCTTCTCATGAACCAATGATCAGTTGACTTTTAAATTTTGTATGCATTATTGTAAAGCCATTACCTACAAAGTTTGCGAAAGAAAAGAAAATCTGTTTATAAACGAGCCTCTAGGGGGTGTGTCGGTAACTCAGGGTACAATTGTATCACAAATTGTTTAATAACAAAAAACTGATAAACTTTTTGTATGTGTGTATATATATATATATATATGAATGAAAAAGTGGTTAGGAATTATCTAAGGATCATTTTGACAAAATTTCAAGGTCATATGGTGAAAAGGTCAAGGTCACAGGCACCTAAGTAAATTGAAAATATATTTTTTTTTGTAAATTTTTTTTACATTTTTGACTAGTTCTCCAGAACCATTGGGCCAATTTGAACCAATCTTGACAGGAAGTATATCCATGTAAAGCAGCATAAAGTTTGCTGCCATGGCTAAATATAGAACAAATCAGTTAGCAGATATTTTTTATTTAATACCTGTGTCTTCAAAATTATTAAAGCTAGAAAAAAAACGTAACCTTAAAATGAGCAGCTTGCAAAAATCTACCTATATTGTATTTTGGTGGAAATTGTCAGGTCTCCTTTTTTGTGGATTTTTCATGTTTTGGGGAATTTTTTGGCACTATCTTGTCAATATAAGTATAGTAGATAAAGTAAAAGTGAAAGAAGCAGAAATGTTCAGCATGCAAAGATCTACAAAAAAGTCAACAGGGCCGAAATTGTCAGGTCACCCATTATGGGCTTATTGGAGTTATTTACCCTTTGAAGTGGACTTTTCATGTTTTGGGTAATTTTTGGACATTATCTTGAAATGTATGACAAATAGAGAGAAAGTAAAAGAAGCAAAAATGTTCAGCTCACAAAGATCTACATAAAAGTCAACAGGGCCGAAATTGCCGAGTCAACTCGTATGGGAAGTGGTTTTTTCAAGTTTTGTTTTTGTTATGTTTTTGGTTTTTTTTTGTTTATTTGACTTTATCTTGAATTGTATGGTAATGGAGAAAAAGTGAAAGAAGTAAAAATGTTCAGCATGCAAAGATATACAAAAAAATGTTAGCAGGGCCGAAATTGTCAGGTCAATGCTTATGGGAGCTATCTCCCCTTTAAGAGGATTTCTCATGTTTTGGGCAGTTTTATCCTATTATATTGAAAAGTACAGAGAAAATGAAAGAAGCAAAAATGTTCAGTATGCAAAGATCTACAAAAAAGTTAACAGGGCCAAAATTGCTGTGTTGACCCTTATGGGAGATATTTCCCCTTTTAAGAGGATTTCTCATGTTTTGGACAGTTTTGTCCAATTATCTTGAAAGATATAATAGATAGAGAGAAAGTGAAAGAAGCAAAAATGTTCAGCACGCAAAGATCAACTAAAAAAGTCAAGAGGTTCGAAATTGTCAGGACACACCTTATGGGAGTTATTTCCCTTTTTATTGTCAAATATGAGACATTTTTTACTTTTTCTCAAAAACTAGTGGGCCATTTTTAACCAAACTAGGCATGTATCGTCTAGGGGTGAGACCAGACCAGGAGATCAGGAGTGTCAGATTTTTGTTAACCTTGGAATTTTTCTTAATGTTTTCAGTCTTGAATTGTTCATAATCATAATATGGAGCTTTTCAGTTGCGTTACCCTGATGATTTTAGATTCTGATTATCTTGAAGTTTTATACGCAAGATGTTGATAATTTTGTATAACACAACATAAATTTACCACTGGTATTCTTCGTGAAACGTGGAAATCAGTTTTGGGAATCACTAAACACAAAACTCACCAAATTTTATGGTCTTCAGGTTGTTGTGGTGTATATGTTGAATTGTTGATTTTAAAAAATCAGGTTCAAGTATTATATTGATCAATATTAGCAGCGTAAAAATAAGGGTTGATGATGATCGCAGAGATACATACATGTAGTTGATGTTTGATAAAAGTGCTAAAATGATATGACCTGATAATAGAATTTTCATTTGTCGTGCATTTATAAATAGGAGTTTGGTTTATCATAGCATTTAAGTAATGTTGAATAACTTGTATGAATTATGTAGCTTGTGTGTACTGGTAATAAAAATGTACATGGCAAAAATTCTACCTTCCAAATCATCATTGTATTCACGATGCTGTTATATAATCACAACACTATATAGTGATCTCAGTATCCTGTACTGCATCCATAGATAAAATATTTTATCCAGAAGTTGCACGTGTGTCATGATTATTAAACAATTTGTATTCAAGATGAGTGTCCACACATCTGTGCAATAGAATACCTTCTTTTAACTGAGTTCAAAGAATGTCCTGTTTGAAAACTTGTTTCACTTTGGTGCCAAAATAAGAGAAAGATTTGAAAGCTTTGCTTATTTGGATTACACAGTTCTGACACTTTATTTATATACAGTGAACCCTCTTTACAACGACCGTGTTTGTTCCCACGTAGGAATGACGTTATATCGAATTTGTCACTGTAATGAATTTGATGTTGTGGGCATTTCTTAGTTAGCTCCCTTGAGTATCATTTACGCATATATGTACATGTAAATAAATAAACTTACAACAACAAATATCATTGTTTTATTTCATACTATTTTCAACCATTTACTAGTAATATTTATGCATGTTAATATTGTAAACATCAATGCACAATTATTTTTTCGGCCGCATATCGTAAATCGGTGATGTCGTGAAATGCACAGATTATGTACGAAATGCCCGAATGTAATAGTATATCTCCTGATTCCGAGTTAGATTCATTATTTTTTTTAAATAAAAAGCTCACCGATTGCGGTTCACAAATAAAGTTTTACTAAAATGTCTACGATTATCGTAAGTATTGAAGTATTTTAAAGATCCGCTATTGTAACCACATCGGCACGGGCATGTAGCGTAACGGAACTTGTTAACAATATTTTTATTCATTTATCTTTTTTTGTTTATTTTGTACACAGTTTGTATTTCTCTTCCTGTCGCTTAAGTTCTAACGAAACTTACTGCCTACTCTACAGGTAGGGATGATTCAAGCGCTAATCGTTGACACCTAGGCCTAGGTAATTGTTTTATTGACACAATTATTTTTACCTGTGATCTCAACCGTGAAGAAAATGAAGACTGAAAACAATAGCCAGATTAGTGGGTGGGATGTACTGCGATGTTATGCCGTTGTAAAGAGTTTATTTACATTGAGTTTGGTACATTTGTTCCCGGAATCTGATGTCGGAGTCGGATACCGAATATTCCGTTGTAATGAGTACTTTTTATGTACATGTACGTTTGTTCCCGAGCAATTCTTGTCGGATACCGAATATTCCGTTATAATGAATGTCGTTGTAAAGCGGGTTCACTGTACTTTTGAATTCCAGTGCTATCGTATCATGAAAACTGATTATTGTCATTAGACGATGTATGTAGTGCATTATACACTAACAAGGTTTCATTCTGTGAAACATAAGTGTATGCATATATTACTTCTTGAATAGATAAATTGATGATGAAGTGGAATGACAGCAAAATAAAAAGAAAGTGTAGATCAATATCCTAGATATTTGACTTAGAAAGGTCAAGGACTCAACTTTGGTAAAAATATTTAGATCTCTAGGTTGTAAATATGGTAATATATTTTGCACAGGTACACTAATTTCCAATTGTTTCTCCTTGATTTTGATCATGTTTTATATCTCCTTGTACTGAATTAATAAAAAGTACTGTATTTGACTCATATATGGAATATTTGCTATTGCTAGGGAATCCCAGATAGCACACCAGAACGTGAGCCCACCCCAGGTACCCAGACAACAACAGCACCTGCTGCCACAGCTACCACATCACCTGCAACACAGCCCTCAGCAACAGCAACACAACCATCACCTGCCTCAACAGGCACTGGGGGTAATAATCCTGCAGTTTCCTTATCAGGATTACCTACACCCAATTTGAATCCAGGTATTGTATTCCCACATGCTTTAGGGTAGATTGAGATATTTAGTGTGTTGTTCCGTAGACAGTAATATTTTCCCTTGTTTGACTTGCCATTTGAAATATCAGATAATATTGGACTTCAAGTAACTGATATTGATATACTGAAAATAGGTCAAGAAACTGAAAAATAGATAATGAGAAACTGGAAAATAGATAAAGAGAAAATAAAAAAATGATCAGCACTTAATATAGAGAGAAACTGAAAAAGATCAGCACTTAATATAAAGAGAAAATAAAAAAATGATCAGCACTTAATATAAAGAGAAACTGAAAATGATCAGCACTTAAAAATCGACAAATTTAGTCCAAGGTACAAATTAGTTTATCTCCTCTCTGAGTTATCATAATATTTAATCATTTTGACCATTCTCTTGAAATTGATAAGAGATATGGAGACTATGAAACAAAAGTGACCAGTTAAATAGTTGTTAGATGAGTCATTTTAGCAGAAATTCTCAGTAAATTATGTGAATAATTGCTTCTTAGATGATTTGTAATGTTGCTTGCTAATATCTTGAAAACTTTTGTAAACTGTAGAAAGCAAATACATTGTAATTGGCATACAAGATCTCAGGACCAAAAATTTCATTTGAACTGATGGTATCAAGGTAGTTTATATTTTCCTCGTTGCAAGATTTGTTTGAAGTAGAATAGTTCTAACAAATTGAAATTTCTGATTGTTTTACATGATCCTTAAAGAGAAAATTCTGGAAATTTTTTATATATGATGTCCAATTCAACTGTCAAATAATGCATTTATAATTTGTGGGCTATTAGGCCATGAAAAAATATTCTGGTTCTCAGACAATTAGCCTTCTAAAATGGGCAAGGTAGGTAGGTATTTTATTTTTATTTTTTATTCCAAATTATTGTTTTTATACCTTGAAGGCAAGATAATAAGAAGACTTTTAATGTAACAAAAAACGTCTTTTATTGAGACCTTCAATAAATTGTAACAAAAAGTTGTGTGATTGTCTTCTTCACTTGGTTTTAAAACTGAAATATCAACAAAAATATAAAATAGCTTAAAGATTATATATTTATCAAAACATTTTTATGTTTTGAAACTACAAGAAAATAAATTGTAAAAGCATCATTATAATTATCATCAATCATTATCATTACTATTTTACAAAGTTGTACACAATGCAACTACTATGTTTTTAAAAATCAATGTAAATTCCAAAAGTTTCATTCTAATTCCAAAACTTTTATTTACAGTAATTAATTTTACATTCACCTACATTTAATTCAGGATTTAAAAATTTTCTACACTATATAGTAATACATCTATCATCATTTTAACACATCCTGAAATTCAGTTCCGTTCGGTATCGGTTCTTTCATTTAAAACCCAACTTCCACTTGCTCCATAAACTGCAAGCAACAGCAGCAAACACATGTGTTCTGTGACATTTTTGGGCATGAGGTAAAGATTTACATGTTGAATTGTCAATAAAATAATTATTTTAGTTTCTAATTGGATTTTAGAAATGCATTTTGAACTACAAATAGAAGAAAAAGGATCATTTTCGAAACTTAAGTCTTTTGAAATGACTGACATTTTTACTTGCCGCGCAACGGTGATTTTTTATGAAATGTGAATAAAATGGTTACATCGGCAATTTTTTTTGCGCGTGGTGGTGTCTGAGAACCAGAAGTATTTTTTAAATGGCCTTAATTATTTTTCTTAGAAATGCCTCCCTTAAACCGAATTTGTAGAATAATTTATTGTGCTAAAGGGTTCTTGTATCAATATGAAAACCATAGGGTTACTTTTTGAATGCTTTTATGAAGCACTTTAAAGAAATGCTTATTTTTTGTACCTTTGAGACAGTCCATATGAGCTCATGTAATAAATTTTTTATAAAATTTTATGTGTATGATATGATTTTAAGGGAAAGTAGTATGCATATTTTGTATATATGCCAGAAATTCGTCTCTCAAGATAATATTATAGAAATTATTACTATAATTTTGGAAATTTGGCCAAATGATGTCTCACAAACTGTCACACAAGCGTGAAAATTGAAAATACGTTATTACCATGAGAGCCTTGATATCATGGCAGATGGGACAGTACTTTACATACAAATTTGCTATTCTTTTTATAACAGGTGAAGATCCTTTAGCGTTTTTAAGAACTCAACCCCAGTTTCAGAGTATGCGACAGCTAATACAAGATAATCCATCATTTTTACCCATACTTCTGCAACAAATAGGTCAATCAAATCCTCCATTACTACAGGTAATACTGGTGATAGTTGAAAAATTACACTGTTGAGACCATACTATTGACAGACCATTAATTACATCAAAATATCTTTCCAAATATATGTTCTCCCAAATATACCGCCACCTTTTGTTTTCCTTGATTTTGACAGTATAATGGGTTTGGCAATTTATCGACATTTAATATTTTCGAGGAGTGGTTGTTTTCATATCTTTAATACCTACTGTATATTATATCTTTTTTAAAACTCACTACCATAAATTAGGATATTTTGGCCACCTTATTCAAATGGCCAAAATTAAATCATCCAAAATATGTACATGCTCAACGGCCAGATAATTTGGATCAGTTTCTAACATTAACCCGGAAACATTTCTAATGTTAACTTTCTTCATGAGAGCCATCATGGCTCTGCGGTAGAGTGCTTGATTTACAACTGGAGTGTCACTGGTTCGAGCCTCGGCAGAGGCAGCTGGTGTTTCCTGTCCTTTGGATGAGACAGTAAAAACCCAGGTCCCATGACACATTAGGCGTCGGCATGTTAAAGAACCCTCACTGCTTAATAGCTGTAAGTGCCAAGCATAGGCCAAAATTTGAAGCCTGTCACTAGCATTTGGTGACATCTCCATATGAGCAAGAGATTCTTGAGTTTGATCTTAAACAACAATACAACAACAAAAACTTTCTTCGTTTCTGTTTAAAATAAATCTTTGATTGGCTGGTAATTCAAAGGCTTTGTTTATATCCCCAATCCACTCATAATTATTTCTTGAGGTGAGATAATTGCTTTGTAAGTACACTGTGACGATTTTTTTCAACTCTCGCAGAAGTGAGATTTGAAAATTGTGACACTCAATGTTCAAGTTATGGCGGTCATAATATGAAGTAAACAAGCGACCGTCGATTAAAAGTTTTTGTCACACCTGCATGGTCACCTGGTCTGGCGATATGGTCATGGGATCTAACATGCATCAATAACCATTTTTACCGGAAAATTGGTGGCAGAGAGCGGCATGAAGGTTTTTGGCGTTATAATGGGGGAATTATTTGGAAAGAAATAGTGGCGTTATGCGGGTTTGGCATTATAACTGGGGGCGATATATTGGGGTTAGAACCATATGTTAGAACAGACTTTTCATCAATGATGAACAAGAACTTTGACAATTGATTATCAAAATAAATTCCACACATCTGTGTAATGAAGTATAAAGAAAACTTCAAAATTTAGATTTTGTTATTCATTTAAAACAATTTTTCTAGTAATATATTATGATTGTTAAGTGTAATTTAATAATTATCTTCATTTCAGATGATTAGTCAAAATCAAGAAAGATTTATTCAAATGTTAAATGAGCCAGTAGGTGATGTTTCAGAACAGGCCCAAGCAGGTGGAACGATGCCACAAAGTGGTGGAACACCCCAAGTGGGGCCAGGATTTATTGAAATTACACCACAAGAAAAAGAGGCAATAGAAAGGGTAATTCATTTTTATAGTATTGACATTTTTAAATATCCTGTGGTTAATTCTTATATGTTTATTATTTGGTCTATATGTTACTGCTAAATTCTAGTTTTATCTAAGATAAAAGCAATATCTTAGTCATTTTTGGGCGGATTATGAAACGAAATCTGGCTTATGTCCATCCATCTGCATCAACAATTTGGTTTAGTTCTTGCATTTAGGACTTGTGAGAAGACTATTAATGATGTATCTTTGAAACTTATCATGTAGATAGACCTAGATGAGAACTCTATCCACTGCAATTTTTGGTTATGGCTCACCTGCGAAGCAAAAGCAAGACAGGAATCACTGGTTCCATACGGCGATGGCATATGTTCCCAGAGCATAACTCCTAAACTATTGGAAACTCTTGAAACAAGGTCATAGTCACTGAAAAATCATTTCCATAGCAGGACTCCTAAACTTCTGGTTGGATTGAAACCATACTTTGCACAAATGATTCCCATGTACCCTAGATGTGCCTTTCAGGGTTTTACCTACTTTCTGGAGAAGAGGTCACAGTTTTTCTGGAGCAGAACTCATGTACCTAGATGTGCCTTTAAAGTACCAGGACTAGTTTGACCTGATTTCTGGAAACTAGGTTATGGTTACTGAAAATTGTTTCTGGAGTAAAACTCCTAAATTACTGGATAGATTAGAACCATACTTCACACAAATGATCCCCATGTATCCTAGATGTGCCTTTTTGGGTACTTGAGCTGGTCTGACCTGATTTCTTGAAGGTAGGTCACGGTCACTAAAAATTGTTTTCAAATCAGAACTGATGGATTGCCTTTTTGGGTTTTAGGGTCGGTCTGACCCACTGTCTGGAAAGTAAGTCACAGTCACTGAAAATCATTTCCAGAGCAGAACACCTAAACTGCTTTGTTATAGCAGGTGAGACATATACCTCCTTGGAGCTCTCTTGTTGAATTTTGTTTGTGTCTGTCTGTTAGCTCAAGTTTTGAAATTGCTACCTCAGGTAGGGGACATGTAATAATTTGTCACTTCTCAGACTACTTATTTAGACCTGTTGCATTCTTTGATTGTACTCAATTTATTTACAGAACAATTATTTCTTTCAGTTAAAACAGCTAGGTTTTCCAGAAGGAATGTGCTTACAAGCTTATTTTGCATGTGAAAAGAATGAGGAATTAGCAGCAAATTTTCTATTGTCACAAAATTTTGAAGATGACGATGAACAAAGTTGATTTCATCCTCTCCCCCTTTGGACTTAACTCAAAGAACATTTAAAATGGTGCCAGACTGGAAAAGCAATTTACAACATGAAGACATGCTTTTTCCTGTGCAGTTTTATATGCATAAAGGTTGAAAACAGTTGTCAGACTTAGCAGTTAGTTGTATCAGTATAACTGCTTTGTAAATTTTTCATGAATTATACTAGTTCCTTATTTCCTTTTGCAAGAGCCATTGTTAAATGCAATCTGTGTCTTGATAATACATTTCAAGTAATTGTATCAAACATCATTAATAGACATTTTAAGATGTAAGTAAACAAAGTGGTTTCATTGAGTTGCTGTATACAGTCACGTTAATACAGACACAATTCATAGTCTGTACACACATCATTTTTTTATCTAATTAGGATATGATCTAAGGCCTCCTACGATTCATATAACACAATATCATTGCTTATATTTAAACATTAGAAAGAGATGGCAGAAATCTATGATAGGTAAAGATATCAACAGTGTATTACAAAATAAGTTTGTAGATGTTGTACATCATCGTTTGGAGACAGCAGGCAATAAGTGATTGGGCTGTTCTCTTGTATTTTTCAGCATTAAAAATTGAAATATTTTATCTTTCTTATTTCTTTTGAATTGCACAAAATAGAAATGTTCTGTTTACATTTAGAATGGGATATGCAGCATGATAAAGTGATTTAATTGACTCATCTATTTAGCTTGTACATGTAATTACATGATAGAATTGTTCTTATGGTAATTGCTTTGGACACTTTAAATCTGTATATTAACTGATAACATCAAAGAATTTTAATACTACTTAGTAATTCTCAGACATATTTTTTTCACATTATTAAGGGAACTTGGTTAAGAGTTGTTCTGGTATTAGTTTTACAAATTGCCACTTTGAAGAGGTGATGCTGCCATTTGTTTTATTGTTAATTTTTTTTGTTACATCAAGTAGCCTGAATAGAAATCATTTCTATAATGTTGTACTATGAGAAATGAATTTAGTCATTTTGATATCGTATTAGATGATGAAACTCCACAACAACCATTAAGATTCTTTACACTTGGACAAAGATTTTGAAGCCATTTTACTGTTGTATTATTAACATTAATAAAAACTATAAATAGTTTGTTCTTGAACTGTACTGAGCAAACAGTCTTATCTTTAGATTTGTATCCTAATAATCTTTATCGTCATACCAGTACTACAGCAATATAGTCAGCATAATTATCTGACTAGGCTATTGAATTAAATTATTCTTAACTTAAATAGTATATTTCCACTTATGATTCTTAAACCTGACATTAAAATGTTTAGATTAAAATATATATATATATGTATGTATATATACATACAGTCGAACTCCGATTATCCAGATTTTTGCTTTTGTCCCCCAATATTTTTACCAAGGCAAAAATCTGAACATACATTTTGTAAATTCACTGATAAAAGTTTCACAGAATGTCTTGTAAGTATCGAAATAATCATTGTTTATTGTTTTAAATAATTGGGGTGTTTTAGCCTTTATAGGGATCTGAGATACAAACAGCTGACATAAATACTTCAAAATTGATGGTCGCAAGTGTTGTAACAAGCGTCCATAAAGAAGATTCAATCATTAAAATTACTTCAAAAACATTTCAAATAAATAAATATTTCTTACCAGTATATCAGTTTCAATCTTTATTTTGTTTTCAAATTGATTAATCCTATGGGTAAACACAAGCCAAGCATGTGTTACTGTCCACAAGTTGGCAAACATTAAGGTGAGATATGAGAGGACTGGTGTAGAAATTGTTTCACAATAATGATACCACCAAGTCATGTAAAATTAAATTTTCTCACCTGTGTAACTTGTTTAGAATTGATATATGTCGCATACAAAATTAAAACATTGATGGCTAGAAACAATAATAGCTTTAACAAGCAATTTAATTATGATTAAAGAAATGTGCTACAGGCTTTCCATATCGGGTCCCATGCTATGGAAATCTAGGTCAAGACTCAAAGGAGTTTGCAACAGACCAAAGTGTCAGATTTCTTCAAATCACAGTGACTTTTAGGACTAAAGATAATGTCAGTGAGCTAACACTTACATGATTTTCCCATTCCTATCAATGGGAGAACAAATGTAGGTGTAAAATTAATGACATGAAGTAGGCTACATGAGGATCTAGATCTACATGTGATTTCAGTCTTGCAGTTTAATATGAAGTGAAATCGTGATTTCCCATACATACATGTATGGTAGGTCTATATTTTACCAGCACAGGCTTTATTTATAAATCCATATAATATATGGTAGTTAAAAGCTAGCCTGAGATACATATGAAAAATCTTTGAATCACAAAAATGGTTGTCAAAACCAAGTTTGAAGAGGGTTGATTAACTTCAGGCAGGGTATTTATATGTTTAGGGATTTTTTTTAAAGTGTTGGTAAATTTCTTGAAATATGAATCAAAGAAAATTTTTACTTGACAAAATCTTTGAAGTCAAGATTTTATTTAAGAATTATTCATGAAATTAGTCATTGAATATACTTGCATCCTCCCTTTCAAAAGATACTATAAAAGGTCGGAACAAGATTTCACATACCAGGTAGATAGTTAGCAATGCATTTTTTCATTAGCATTTTTAAGAACTCTTTATCATTTTTCAAATATTTCACATTAAGACGTTATTCTTGAAATAGAATAGCATATTACCAAATGGATGAGTCCAATTTGAAATGAAATTCTAATGCACTCTTATTTGTGTCCTTTTGTTGAAGTTAAAAACTCAGCGGATTCATGTTTCACTGCTGTTTGATTTTGTCACATTTTTTTTATTGGCATTGCTAGTTTCTCATTTTTAGTTTTATCTACCTACTTTGAAGCATTTGTTGAACTTTACATATTTTGATTATATCGAAAGAGCTATCATTGTTTTGAATTGTTTCACACACAAAACATCAAATATTGTTTCAATGCTTGAGGTCAGTAATGTGGTATTGAAATGATTAAATCCAAATGATAAATCAGTAACTACATTATTAAGCGCATTAATATAAAATAGAGCTAAGCATAAGCCCAATTTTTAACCAATGTTTCAAAGTTTTTTGGTCATTTCTATCCTAAAATGCTAATTCAAAATAGGATAACCCCTTGACTGATATAAAACAAAAACAGACGGTATCAGACTCTCAGAAATTTCTGTTTCATCGCAAAGCATTAAACTTCATTTCTGTCAAAGGCATTGCTGATACCGTGTCAGTTTTTTGTAAAACAGCCACAGGGTATTCCCTTGTCACTAGTGATTTATCCAAGTTGCCTACATGGTAAAATGTGCCAAACTACATCTATATATAATGTGTGTATAAACATTGGAATGATTTTGTGAACCTGTTTATATATAAACACAACATGTATCATGTTTATAGATGTTTACCATACAGCAGGTTGTTTTATTGGAGTTTTTATTTGACAGAGCAAGAGTCACTTTTCTTATGATACATGCAGAAAATAACCAAGTTGCTTCACATACTAGCTAATGAACATGATCAATTGACCTAGTACTTTGATATCTTTATTACATCATCAAATCATGTGGTAATATCCTAGTGATTTGGAGTACTTGTATTTACCTCAAGTATTGGCACTTCTTAGACTTACATGTCACTGAATCATAAATCAAAACCTCCTGCTGTGTGGTTCAATCTTCACAAGATATTACTGTACCACTAAACATTGATTCATTTAAGCACTGTTATTGCTTGGTACTCTGTATCTAGTTGATGTGATCAAAGAACTTCACATAATAGACTTGTATAGAAGTGTTATATATCACAGCATCAGTTTGAAATAACTCGAGTTTACTTGCAGAAACATCATGATTGAAGTTATATAATAGATCAACTTGCCCTGCTAATTTTAATCTAAATTGGCTGTTTATTCAAGAAAATACTTTATCTCTTAAATGTGAGGTTAAATCAGTGATGGTATTTCAGGAATGTCATTTAAATAAAATGTTGTTTATTTACTGGTAAATTTGTTTTGATTTTTATGAAGTAACTGTGTTCTGAATGTAGATAAACATTCATGTAATATAGAGTTAACTAAATATAGGCATCTCTTTGTTTTGTACCTTATATCTACTCCGTTTTTAGCTTGCTTTGACAAAAGTCTGGAGAGCTAATGCTGTACTCCCATTGTTGCTTTCATCAGCGGTGTAATTTGTAGAGAAAACTTTTACCTGGCCTATATCTTTCTAGCTGCAAGGGACATGACTGTTGAAGCAAATAAACTAAGAGCATCCAATAGTCAAAACAAATATGTGCATTAACCTGTTCTTGGTCATTGAAGAAATACTTTTTTTTTTAGATATGCCCTTTGTTTACAAACAGACACTTAAGGTCTTTGAATGTTACTTTCCTGATGATTACAATCAAATTTAAAATGATCAATGGAACTTCCCAAATGTGAGAGCAGGGTAGATTGAATTATTTTCATTTGAACAGAAAAACACCTGTGGATGCTGCTAAAGTATTTTTGTTTATTTCAAATAGCTATCGATACATGATGATGCAATGTCCTGAATCGGTCAGAGCCGTCATTTCAAAATATTGTGCCTGATTTATATTTTCGGCGAAATATAGGTTCTCAGTGTGATAATTGTTATAAGGTTTGTTAACTACATACTTCTGAGTCATAGTAGGTTTGTTAAATTCAAAGTGGGTGAGGCAGCACAAAATTTACAGACCTATGGGTCCAAAGTATGTCAGCAACAAACCTTATAACTGCAGGGGAAACTGGAGCTTATCTGTAATCTGACAGCTCTTGCTTGCTTATTTTCTTGTCAGGCCATGGTTCTTCTCCACCTCACAGCTCTAATGTAAAGGAAGACTGCTCTCACTTTGGAGCTGAATATTCTGATCTTTTGTTCTTTAGAATTTCTTCCTGGCAAAGCTTCCTTATCCTCACTTTAATGTTCTTATCCCCATGTAGTTTACATTTTATGACTCCTAAGACAATTAGAATTTGTTTTCATTTAAAAGTTTATGGTAGAAATTACAAGAAACATCTTGTGGTCAACTTGGGTGACCATTTAGGCCTTCCTTTGTCTTTTCCAAAACATGATGATAAAAATGGTCATATTTATGTATCTTGTGAAAAGTATTGGAAGGGTTTTCTCAGGACACAGTGGCAGAGATCAAGGTGTTCCACAGAACCATTACAGGATGCAGTGATGCATGCTTGATCATCTTGTCTTACATTGATGTTTGACAGAATAATGTGCTTGACCATCTCAGGAAACAGTGATGTATGATAGGATAACATGCCTGACCATCTTGTCTCACATTGATGTTTGACAGAATAATGTGACTGGCCATCTCAGGAAGCAGTGATGTACGACAGGATAATGTGCTTGACCATTTTGGGTCACAGTAATGTATGACAGGATAATGTGCTTGACCATCTTGGGTCACATTGATGTATTACAGGATAATGTGCTTGACCATCTCAGGAAACTGATGTTTGACAGAATAATGTGCTTGACCATTTTGGGTCACAGTGATGTATGACAGGATAATGTGCTTGACCATCTTAGGTCACATTGATGTTTGACAGGATAATGTGCTTGACCATTTGATGGTCTTACTGATATATGACAGGATAATGTACTTGACCATCTCAAGTCACAGTATTGACAAGCAAGGTGATGTGTTTCTCCATCTTGGGTTACTGATGTATGATGAGATAATGTGCTTGACCATCTTGGGTCACTGATGTATGACAGGATAATATGCTTGACCATCTTGGGATCACAGTGATATATAACAAGATAATGTGCTTGACCATCTCAGGAAAAAGTGATGTTTAACAGAAAGTGCTTGAGCATCTTTGGTCACAATGATGTATGACAGGATGTGCTTGACCATCTCAGATCACAGTAATGACAAGCAAGGTGATGTGCTTGGCCACCTCAAGTCACTTGTGTATGACAGGAAAATGTGCTTGATCATCTCAGGTCTTGGCAATGACAGGCAAGGTGATGTGCTTGACCATTTACAGTTATGTATGACACGATGTTCTTAACCATCTCTAATCAGTGATGGACCAGATGATGTGCTTGACCAACTTGCGTCACAGTAATGACAGACTTGGTGATGTACTTGATCTTCTCTGATCTCAGTAATGACAGATAAGGTGATGTGCTTGACCAACTTGAACTGACTGAAGTGTTCAATGCACAAGATAAAAACATAAAATGAAACATTTATATATTTATTAACAAATTGTAAAAACAAATATTTTCTAACATTTCTTATAATTTCCATTGCATAAATCATTCTTTGCAGAAAAAATATTTTGATTACCGAATTTTATGGCCTATAGGTCAATGTGGGGGATAGGTTGAACACCAATTTCTGGCAAAAATTCAGATGTAAGTATGAGATAGATCAAAGTGAAAGACCGATCAATGTCGGCAGAGATGAAAACTTGGATAGACAACACAAAAATACATTGTTAATGTTTAATAACTTTTGCTAAAATGATAGTACCAAATAATCAAAGTAATACATATGTATTAGACTGTACATTATTAGATAGGATAGTGATTTAAAAAGCTTAAAATCCTTTAGACTTGCATGTGTGTTGCATTTGATATTTAACATCACTTGTATTACTTGTGTGTATTGATAATGTACACTTCGCTACTATATTATCTGTCAGATCATCATACCTTATTCTTTTATTAACATAACACCAGCGACCTCAGACCTTGAATCCCAATGCTATCGGAACTTGAAAGACCATTATTTGTCACTTGATTATGTATACAGCGCATTATGCACACATGAGGTCACATTTAATGGTAATTACAAATGTATTTTTGGAGTAGACCCCAATATTATCCAATGCACAAAGTGGAAATTCGATGATAAAATGAAAAAATGCAGATATATGTTAGATATTTGGTCAATGTCACAACTTTGGAGAAAAAAAATATCGACCTATCGGCCGTAAAATACGGTAAGCTTTTCAAGCGTGAAAATTCAGCCCATTACATGTACATTTGTATTTATCTATAAATTATCCAACTTCTCACATATCTCACTTCCGCTGACAGGTATTTTTTATATGTATCTGCTGTCCGAGTATGTAACTAAAACTAACAGGTATGCTAAATTGTGTATGATAACAGACAAAACTGCTGTAAATAAAGACAAACTACACATGGGCAGTGTTTCATGTTCCCTCTGATTACTGACTGATTTTGTTATCATTCACTATTTACAACAGTTTTTTAAAGTAATGGATATTTTTATGATTTCCAATGTACATTTTTCGTCTTATTGACAGAAGCAATTATTTATTTAGGACTTTAATGTAAAACTATAACTTTGGTACATATATTATGTTTATAATATGCTGATGACAATTTTATTATAATAATATTCATTTTACTGTGGCAATTGCCTCGGTTGCCTAAATGGAAGCTACACCGAAGCAGTATGTGACAGTTGCCTTTTCCTTGATGTTGATGGAAAATATGAAATTGTTTTGAACAAGTGAAAGGGTTTAAAATCTACATGATTTGCGACAGCCATGACTTACTTTTTGTTTCCTATTCAGTATTTACTTACTATTTATGGTTGTAAAATGGTAATCAGTAAATTTTGTGATTTTTTTAAATGTCATATAACTTAATGACTTTTAGTGAAACACTGCTCTAGTACGTATCACAAAAATAAATAACAACACTAGACCATGTTTATTCTATTACAAGGAAAGTCCAAAGTCTTTTATCCATTTTAAGCCTTCCACAGTGTTACCTGAAATAGAGAATTTGGATGAATTACTAAAATCCAACAAGATCAAAATTTGGGTAGGCCTAATATACAAGAACAGTAATTAATTAAAACTTGGGTAAGCCTAATATACAAGAACAGTAATTAATTAAAACTTGGGTAGGCCTAATATACAAGAACAGTAATTAATTAAAACTTGGGTAGGCCTAATATACAAGAACAGTAATTAATTAAAACTTGGGTACGCCTTATATACAAGAACAGTAATTAATTAAAACTTGGGTATGCCTAATATAAAAGAACAGTAATTAATATTAATTTGGGTTAGCCTAAGACACAAGAACAGAAATAAATCATGATTTGGGTTAGCCTAATACACAATAAAAGTAATAAATCATAATTTGGGTTAGCCTAATATACAAGAACAGTAATAAATCATAATTTGGGTTAGCCTAATACACAATAAAAGTAATAAATCATAATTTGTGTTAGCCTAATACACAAGAACAGTAATAAATCATAATTTGGGTTAGCCTAATACACAATAAAAGTAATAAATCATAATTTGGGTTAGCCTAATATACAAGAACAGTAATAAATCATAATTTGGGTTAGCCTAATACACAATAAAAGTAATTAATCATAATTTGGGTTAGCCTAATATACAAGAACAGTAATTAATATTAATTTGGGTTAGCCTAAGACACAAGAACAGTAATAAATCATAATTTGGGTTAGCCTAATACACAATAAAAGTAATAAATCATAATTTGGGTTAGCCTAATATACAAGAACAGTAATAAATCATAATTTGGGTTAGCCTAATACACAATAATAGTAATTAATCATAATTTGGGTTAGCCTAATATAAAAGAACAGTAATTAATATTAATTTGGGTTAGCCTAAGACACAAGAACAGAAATAAATCATGATTTGGGTAGGCCTAATATACAATAAAAGTAATAAATCATAATTTGGGTTAGCCTAATACACAATAAAAGTAATAAATCATAATTTGGGTTAGCCTAATATACAAGAACAGTAATAAATCATAATTTGGGTTAGCCTAATACACAATAAAAGTAATAAATCATAATTTGGGTTAGCCTAATATACAAGAACAGTAATAAATCATAATTTGGGTTAGCCTAATACACAATAAAAGTAATTAATCATAATTTGGGTTAGCCTAATATACAAGAACAGTAATAAATCATAATTTGGGTTAGCCTAATATACAAGAACAGTAATTAATCATAATTTGGGTAGGCCTAATATACAAGAACAGTAATTAATCATAATTTGGGTTAGCCTAATACACAATAATAGTAATTAATCATAATTTGGGTTAGCCTAATATACAAGAACAGTAATTAATCATAATTTGGGTTAGCCTAATACACAAGAACAGAAATAAATCATAATTTGGGTTAGCCTAATATACAAGAACAGTAATTAATCATAATTTGGGGTAGCCTAATACACAAGAACAGAAATAAATCATAATTTGGGTTAGCCTAATATACAAGAACAGTAATTAATCATAATTTGGGTAGGCCTAATATACAAGAACAGTAATTAATCATAATTTGGGTTAGCCTAAGACACAAGAACAGAAATAAATCATAATTTGGGTTAGCCTAATATATACAAAAACAGTAATAAATCATAATTTGGGTAGGCCTAATATACAAGAACAGTAACTAATCAAAATTTGGGAAGGCCTAATATACAAGAACAGTAATTAATTGTTAATTAATCAAAACTTGGGGATGTCTAATATACAAGAACGGTAATTAATGCAGAGTGTGAATTTCTTTAAAATAAAGGAGTCATTTATCAAAATATAAATTTACAAAGATTGTCTCTGTTGACAGAATACTAGTATATAAAATAAAATTAATATTTGATGAACAGGTTTTAATATATTTTTTTGACTGCATAAGTAGACTAATACTTTCAAATTTTAACCCAAATCGTGCAACAGTAAAGAAATCTCCGAATCTAGGGTTCTCAAACTCCATGGAGCTAATATAGAGTATCTCTCAGATAGCCAGCAGTGCAGAATTAAACTTTAACATCAGCTAAGTGTGGTGTAGATACTAGATACCATATACTTACCTTTTGGTATATATTCAAGTCCAATAAACCCATCATACCCAAGCTTTTCTAGTAACGGAAATATATACTTGTAATTTATTTCACCATCTGTGTCTGGTTCCCCTCTATCTGGAACTTGTGCTATCTGAATATGGCCTGTTAATAATAATGACACAGTAAAGTCTTCTCTAGTGTACCTAAAGACAGGTTATAAAAACTAAAGTTCCACTTGGTCAACTTTGTAACATAATATGGTCGTAGTGTCCGTGTCATATCAAATGGCAATAGTGTCTGTGTCACATCAAATGGCTGTAGTGTCTGTGTCACATCAAATGTCTAGTGTCTGTGTCACATCAAATGGTTGTAGTGTTTGTGTCACATCAAATGGTTGTAGTGTCTGTGTCACATCAAATAGCTGTAGTGCCTGTGTCACATCAAATGACTGAAGTGTCTGTGTCACATCAAATGGCTGTAGTGTCTGTGTCACATCAAATGACTGTAGTGTCTGTGTCACATCAAATGACTGTAGTGTCTGTGTCACATCAAATGGTTGTAGTGTCTGTGTCACATCAAATGACTGTAGTGTCTGTGTCACATCAAATGGTTGTAGTGTCTGTGTCACATCAAATGGCTGTAGTGTCTGTGTCACATCAAATAGCTGTAGTGCCTGTGTCACATCAAATGACTGTAGTGTCTGTGTCACATCAAATGGTTGTAGTGTCTTGTCACATCAAATGACTGTAGTGTCTGTGTCACATCAAATGTCTAGTGTCTGTGTCACATCAAATGGTTGTAGTGTTTGTGTCACATCAAATGGTTGTAGTGTCTGTGTCACATCAAATAGCTGTAGTGCCTGTGTCACATCAAATGACTGTAGTGTCTGTGTCACATCAAATGACTAGTGTCTGTGTCACATCAAATGACTGTAGTGTCTGTGTCACATCAAATGGCTGTAGTGTCTGTGTCACATCAAATGACTGTAGTGTCTGTGTCACATCAAATGACTAGTGTCTGTGTCACATCAAATGACTAGTGTCTGTGTCACATCAAATGACTAGTGTCTGTCACATCAAATGACTAGTGTCTGTGTCACATCAAATGACTGTTGTGTTTGTGTCACATCAAATGACTGTAGTGTCTGTCACATCAAATGACTGTAGTGTCTGTCACATCAAATGGCTGTAGTGTCTGTGTCACATCAAATGGTTGTAGTGTCTGTGTCATATCAAATGGCTGTAGTGTCTGTGTCACATCAAATGGCTGTAGTGTCTGTGTCACATCAAATGACTGTAGTGTCTGTCACATCAAATGACTGTAGTGTCTGTGTCATATCAAATGGCTGTAGTGTTTGTGTCACATCAAATGACTAGTGTCTGTGTCACATCAAATGACTGTAGTGTTTGTCACATCAAATGACTAGTGTCTGTGTCACATCAAATGACTGTAGTGTCTGTGTCACATCAAATGGCTGTAGTGTCTGTGTCACATCAAATGACTGTAGTGTCTGTCACATCAAATGACTGTAGTGTCTGTGTCATATCAAATGGCTGTAGTGTTTGTGTCACATCAAATGACTAGTGTCTGTGTCACATCAAATGACTGTAGTGTTTGTCACATCAAATGACTAGTGTCTGTGTCACATCAAATGGTTGTAGTGTCTGTCACATCAAATGACTGTAGTGTCTGTGTCACATCAAATGGCTGTAGTGTCTGTGTCACATCAAATGACTGTAGTGTCTGTCACATCAAATGACTAGTGTCTGTGTCACATCAAATGACTGTAGTGTCTGTGTCACATCAAATGACTGTAGTGTCTGTGTCACATCAAATGACTGTAGTGTCTGTGTCACATCAAATGGTTGTAGTGTCTTGTCACATCAAATGGCTGTAGTGTCTGTGTCACATCAAATGACTGTAGTGTCTGTGTCACATCAAATGGTTGTAGTGTCTGTGTCATATCAAATGGTTGTAGTGTATGTGTCACATCAAATGACTGTAGTGTCTGTGTCACATCAAATGACTGTAGTATTTGTAGTACTTCTGTCAACATTTGATATAAATGCCATCATATAAAAACTCTTACCAATGTACGGTAAGTACTTCTTTAGATTCCCTGTCAAATTGCCATCCATAATCTGTATGTGGAAGAAATCCTGCAAGTAACAAACTTAGTTTTAAAAGGATCTAAAACATCTACTTTGTCAAAAAGCTATAAAAATCTATTTTAAAATCTATATACATAAAGATCCTTTTTATAATATGAATAAGTATATGTAATTTGGTAGTTTGACATCACATCAAGTTTGTTTAAACTTCCATTTGAAGTACATAAAGTATGGAAGGCTGGAGGTGCCTCTTTAGAGATATATGGTAATTGTAAGGAAAGGCAAAGAAAATTCCCTGTTGTTTCCTATGATCCCAAAAAAAGAAACCTGACATAAACATTTAAGTGGCAGCCAACAGACAATTACTAGTATGTGGCAGTCACAAGCTGATCATGTGGCAAACACCTGATAAATACATTTATGTGCAGACAGCCACTTAATTATCTAGCAACTGTCAGATAAAAAGAATAAATATCTGGTACTCATCAAATAATTATATTGTGGCCGCCAGTTAAAATATATTTCAAATCTACGGGCTTCCGTAGCAACTATCTAGCAACTGTCAGATAAAAAGAATAAATATCTGGTACTCATCAAATAATTATATTGTGGCCGCCAGTTAAAATATATTTCAAATCTACGGGCTTCCATAGCAAAGGCAGTCGGCACAATAACAACAATATCATTGTGTGCAGCATTCACACTTCCTAAATAGGGGATACCATTGACAGCATGATGTACATTATGATTATAGAAGACTAGCTATCAAGATGGTGGGATAATGAAGAGGATGAAACAGCAGACAAAAATGGTCGCATGACCAAGGTGAGTGAAAGAATAATGGGAATGAATACTAATGGTAAGGAATGGCAAGGTGATGTTTTGACAGAAATTAGACAGATACAACAGTGTGGGTCTGACTTTAGTTAAGTGTATAGTTTTTAAAATGTGCATAAACATGTATTCAGAAAATGAATTTAAGTATGTACAGTATATACTTGAAGCCTGATACAAAATCTCAGATGCAAAATTTCACTGTTTCTTTTTCTCTTCACAATTCAAACTTTAAAATAATAATATTTAAATACTTTTCATAGAATATTTGTATGAAACACCAAATGGTTACTTTTTAATAGACCTACATGTATATAATAAATCGACCTATATCATAAATCAATCTTTTAACTTACAAACTGGGCCTTCAGGTTAGGGCTGTTGATTTCCTTCACAATTTCTACCGCTGAAAACCAATGCATAGTATCGTTATTTACCAAATACTGTAGAGTCAGGAAATTAATGGGGTTAAAATTTTGTTGATAAAACAAATTCAATGACATTATATTTTGGTGGAGAAAAAATCTGTTTGCCAAGGAACCTATCACTATTACTGGGTATAATTTGTGTAAAATTTCGTCATGCTTTAAACTTCGTTGAAAATGAAAACAACAAAATAAACAAAATTAAAATCACAACAAAATGTTCTGATTCTACAGTATATGTGTGTATAACACAACAGCTCACTAAATATATGGTAATTAACTAAATATCTGGTACATTAATGAGAAATTTAAAAAATATGTGGATATGAAATACTAAATCCAAGGTTTGAAAAACATGTGAATTGTATTTGTTTATTTACCTGAAACATAAACAAAACAGAAAATAATATATCTCTGTACATGTTTGTATGAATATACAAAATGTAGCTAAAACATGAAACAATCTATAGATTTACGTTTACATAGCATTCCTCTTACAACCATTAAAACAAGTCGTCATCATAAATCAACTTTGTCATCTTGAAAATAGGTCAACTATAAACTCATATCTATAATACAATATTCTAAATATGTACATGTTACGTATCTTATATTATTTGAATATATCTGTAAATGAAACAGCAAAATGTTTGATAAAATACAACCTTTATGAATATCTGTCATGAAATAACGTGGAGCAGTTAATCTATTGTTAAGTGGCTCTATCAACCCAGTAATTCCTTCCTATAATGAAAATTGAAGAATTAAGAACCTTGTCTTAGTGAAAGAAGATGTGTCTTTTGATTATTATTGACAGTCTCAATTTTAAAATCAAAATATCAGACTGGTTACTTGAAAAATATCCTGACCTTGAAGTCCAGTGACCAGGAGTAAAGTATATATTGAACACATTTTGTCTTTGATTTGACATTGCCAGTGCTGACAGCATTGTATACTTATTATCTGAGCTGAAAAAAAAATCAATTAACCTTAAAAATAGATTTGAGGATATAATGAGATGAGTCTTTTCTCACAGCATAATATTTGAACTTGTATAATGTCTTAAAAATCAACCTCTACCTCTCTCCTCTAGTAGATCCCTCATTTCATCCCCCTGCCATCCATCCTATCCATCCATCAATCCCTCCCATCCAACTATTCATCCATCCAGTTTATCTTTCGCTCATCCATCCGTCCAACCCATCCTTTCCTTCCATCAATCCTTCCCATACTGATCCATCCCATCTATTCATTCATCCATCCAGTCGATCCTTCCCTCCATCCATCCAGTTGATCCTTGCCACCCATCCATCAATCCCTCCCATCCATCCATCCAGTTGATCATTCACACTCTCCCATCCATCCTTCAATTGAGACCACTTGTCTTGAAAATCTACTTTTACATGGAAATGGAGTGTGCTCAAAATAGAATTTATGTATGAATGTATGACTTTCATATAGAGAGACCATTATATTTTAAAAGATCACTTTTCCCTAGCAGATGGGAAGCTCTCAAAAAAGATTTTATGTCTACACTACATGTACATGATCAGCAGTGAGAAAATGGGCCAGTGGTTGTTGTACATATGTACAATGTTACATGTATTTGATATCACAATAAGGATCGAGGAATTGGATCTAACACTATAAAATATTATTACATACTAATTTTCAAGCTTAAAAAGTTTTTATTTTCTTAGTATTAGTTACCCCAGTGTTGGTTATGTTGTGATACACCATGGACAGGTGCATAATTACACGAGGGGTGCAGCCCCTAAGTGAAGTTATGCAACTGGCCATGGTGTATCACAACATAGCCAACACTTTTCTATGAGTAAGTTACTTGTACCATACTACTGAAAATAACATTTTTGAAATAATATAAAGACTTACTGTGAAACGTAAAGATTTTTAAAAAATGAAAAAAAAAGAAATCCAGGAACAATTATTTGCATATCAATCATGGTCTACACTGAATAATCCAATGGTAAAGCTATGTCTAGGCGTAAAGGGCTTTTGCCCCTCCTTTGGACGCCAATGTATAGATGTATGCCATACAGTAAAAATCAACCCAAAAGCGCGGAAGTTAACAAAGTTTTTTTAAAACCTGTATATTTTAAATAAAAAGTTAAAAGATTAATAAAGAAAATACCAAAACATTTGCACCTCCCTACTATCAGCAAAACAATTATATATACTCTTCCTTCCCTCTAACTTGAAATTCAGGATCCACCCTGGCTTTGTCTATATATTTAGGATTTTATGACTTTTGACCACTATTTCAGTTTCTTTCTAAAGTGTTTGCCCTATATATCTGTACAGAAATTTTCATTTGCATTTTCTTAGCATGTATGGATATGAAAATTTATTTGAAAACAAAATTTGAATTGTATCAAAATGAATACGATTTTCCCTTCTGTTATTATTAGTTGAAGATCTGAAAATTCAATCATTGATGATATGCATTTCTTTACACAGAATGAATGAACACAATTTTCATGTGTATGGTGTCTTGTCACCCTCCCCCCCTCCCAAATAAAAGAAAAACAAACTTTACTTTCCTCTTTGAAAATTCCTTAATCCACTCCAGAATAGCGGCCTAATACAGACCTACCAAGTTATCCTGCTTCCAATACTGGAAATATCTGCATCATTTATAACTGATCTTACAATGTTAAACTTAAATTTTTGTTATTCACATATATTACATTTATTTCTGTTCCTAGATCAAATAGATAAATGCTTGCTCAATCTTTAAGATTTATCTATATTTTTTCCAAATGCCATTTGTTATTTATTAAAAAGATGAATTTATGTTTATTTATAGTACAACATATCTGCATAAACCATGGGAAGCTAGATACACCATTGCTTACCAAAATACCTTACACCCCTAATCAGTAATATTTGCACCGGTCCAAACGCTATGGCGTATGAAGAGATACACTACACACTTTATAATGAATAAAAGAGGAAGCCTATGGTACAAATCTGACAGGTCACACACATGAGAGTGACAATACAAATATATATAATTATTTATCTTACTTCATTAAGAATGAAATAACTATTCTTATATTAATTTCACTTGTACCTTTTCAAATCGTTTTGCTACTAGCTTCATGTTGTCAAAATAATTCTTTTCCATAGCAGCATCTGGATATTTAGGTTTCATTCCTGCTTGCACATGTATCCTAAATTAAATTATAAATACATATGAACCAAACGTAAACTGTATACCTGTAAAGTTTTGCCCCTGGTGGTTTTTGCTATTTAATGACAGATTTCAGCATATTCACCCCGTCTTAAATTTGCCTTATATCACTACAGTATGATAGATAGCATGTTATTTAACTTGAAAATTCCATATGGGAGCAAAAATTTCTATGTTTGCAGAATTTAAAGTTGCATTCCAAGAATTCATAGATGAATCTCAAGAAAAGATTTCAATTCATCAGATTCAAGATTACATCATAAATTTGTAACTCTACACTTAAAATCAGACAGTAATGGTGATTAAAATTCCAAATTCATTATAGATACAGTCAACATGATATGAAACAGTTAATTTAAGATACAACATATTGTTTGATTGTTTTACATCCCGTCAAGAATTTTTCACTATATACCGAGATGTGCTTTAGGGGAAGTGCTACAAATTTTGGTCTGTGCTATGGACTGACACCAATGCAGTGATGATTCTTTTATATGCCACGCCTTCCTCAACACATGGGACCTCAGTTTTCAGTCTCACCCAAAAGACTTGTGACTTTCATTTTGTATGCCGAGTACTTGACAAAGGAACAGTCACAACCATTTTGTATGCCGAGTGCTTGACAAAGGAACAGTCACAAACATTTTGTATGCCGAGTGCTTGACAAAGGAACAGTCACAACCATTTTTAAAATCTTTGGGAATCAAACCTGGGACCTTCCGCTTGCGAGTTGAACTCACTGCCAATAGACCATCGCAAGCTGCTAAAATACAACATAAAAAGGTGAAATATGTTGGTGCATACACATGCTAAATAAGTATACACATTTGAGTAGCCTACCTTTTACAGTTAAGACCTTTGGCATACTCTATTGTTGTTTCCAGCTTCTCTTCAAATTCTTGTTGTCTACCTGGGAGTGCTGCTAACCCTAAATCTCCAGCTTCAAGATTACCTTTAAAGATTGTATAAAAATGTTAGTTTTTTTTTCATATTTGACATATATATGTTTAAAATTGTTATTATAATTTTTTCAATTGCATGTTCTAAGTTTTTCAATTTCTTGTTTAATAGACCCTTTAGCATTAACTGCGGTCCAGTGACTTTGCCAGTCTTCAGGTTGGCAAAATGATACAGATTCCTGGAAAATGACGTTAAGAAAAAACCAGTTGCTATAACAACGTCTATGTTTTATGGGTATTTGTATCATTTTGCCAACCGGAAGACCAGCAAAGTCACAGGACTGCAGTTACTGCTAGAGGGTCTTTATGTTTATCTATTTTAGGGGTTGGTGGAGTGGGGTAGATGGTATGTGGTTTATCTATTTTTATGTCATTCTGTAAATCAAATATGGAATAAAAGACTAATTTGTTATATATTACAAGTACTATCATTACACTCATTATTTTAGTTATACATGTAATATATATAAATAATAATTTAAGAGAAACTTTTTGTACACATTTTTTTTCCTAGACTAAGGTACAACATATATCATAAACACATGTTCACTTCAATATTAATAAGCTCCAAGTTCAAAACTATATTGATAGTTTCAATTACACAATTTTAAAAACTCAAATAGCAAAAAAGTAATTCAATGTGAAGTATCTGTAGTGATTACAAATTGAATTTAGCTGTCAATGACCTATATAATGTCTGCAACAACAAGCATGAATAATACTGTATGCACCTGAAAAGTCTGATGAAAAAGAAATCAAATAGAATGATTAGCCAAAATCAGCGATAAATAAAGCTAATATCGGCTTTATATATCGCTGGCCAAATGTGTAGGCTAATACTTATAAATGATGCAAAATCGAACTTGATATAATAGCATCATATAAAGACAATTTATATTATTTATTCTCTGTTAAGATTTGTCGTGTGTGAACAAATACTATACTGCAGTATACATGAATGATGTATATGCACAGCGATATATAAAGCTAATATGAGCTTTATATATCGCTGATATGCAGAGCTGATAATGGGTCCAAATATTTAATGTGTCAAGGCACGTGACTACATAACATGATGCGTATTGAGTTTAACAAAAGGTATCTATAATATACTGTTTTAGAGATAGCATTTAAGGACATCTTTTTAATCTGAACTACCATAATATGCGGTGGTACTAAGTTACCTGCCCATGCATTGATAAGAACTTGTTCCAGTCCCGCACTTTCCTTTGCTTTTTGTAATTTCTCAAGAGGTTCCACGTAGGGATATGCAACTTCAACATACTTAAATCCAGCATCCTTTGCAGCTTTATATCTGTCTGCTAATGATGGATATTCACGAAACATCATAGTAAGATTTGCTGCTAATTTGAGAGACATCGTGTCGGTACTGATGTTACGTCCGAAACTTCTACAAACTGAAAGTAGCATGATAAAAATAGAACGCTAACGCACGGCGCATTAATTTCATCATTCAGACGTTTGACACACCTGTAGGCCAAAAAGTGACAGATTTTTTTTTCTATTTTCTTTCGTTGACGCATGAAGAGTAATTGAATGTGTACTATTTATATGCTATATATTACAGAAATATATCATTCATGTATAGTATTTTAATGACAGTCACATATAAGGAAAATTTAGTCATTACATTGTGCGCATTGGTTTTGTTTACATGGGTAGTTCTACGGTAAACTTCCGCCATGTGAGGTAAGCATTTGAATATTATTGCGAAATAATAACAGTGTTATTTTTTGTAGGAGGTAAAATCTGTCAAATATATTCTCAAATAAAGTATATTTCCATTAGAATCACTAAGCGCAGTCCATAATGAGAAAGATCCTTGTAGCTCGTTCATGCATTTTATGTTGGGTATAAAAATAAAAATGACGCATGACTCACCAAGAAAATAAATGTCCAGTGCCTCGAATAAGTCTGCGAATGGTGTTGATGGAAGTAACTTAATAAGTTGATAGGTAAATATTTGTATTTGGTTTTTTTCCCTTTACCGTTTACGCATGAGCGTTGTTAGGGAGGCCTGGGCAGGTCGTAAGCTGCAGGACATTAGGCCCTGCATGTATAGTTTACAATTAATACCTGATATAGATTTAGTTTAAATTGGGAAATTATAAAAATGAAAAAAACATATATAACTACTTCTACTTAGCTGGGCACCTGGCAACATTCAGTCGACTTTGTTGGAGAATGCCTTATATACACCCCTAATAGCCCATCCTCTTCTTTGTATGCATTATTGCATGTGTGCGAGTGAATGCAGTAGGGTTTATGATTGATCCGTTTGTTCAGGACTGGACTTCCACCAGTTATTATTATATGCATGATCACATGAAACATAGGCCTACAATTTATAAACACAGATAATCACCTTACATAAATGTCGACTCTTGTTGGCTCTGATTTTGGCAAGGTGTCCTAACTTGCTGTGGGAGGAAACCGGAGTACTCAGAGAAACCAACGTGCTGACTTGATATCGGCCATATCATCTCGCACATCTGGACTGTCTAATTCAAGGATCAAACCTGGATCACATTTATTGAGATGTGATTGTGCTAACCACTGCGCTACCCAGACACCCAAATCTACAATAGATTTATTCACTATTTCTTTTTTTTTTTTTTTACACAAACTGTAGATTAAGTGTCCTTTATTTATTTCTGCAATGTATCAATTTCTTTACTGGGTATATTTTTTACACAACATTGAAACTTCTTATGATTTATAAAGTTCAGAGATGCATGATATTTATTTTTCAAATTGAGAGCTATAGCTAGATAATCATTTAAAATTTGATGCCTTTACTGCCTTTTCTTTCTTGCTATTTCAACCAGGCTCATTGTGCCATGTGCTACTTATTTAAGCAGATCATCATGCCATAATGATACTTAAAGGAAATGCTAAATATAACATCTGTGTGCACATACAATGTTCTGTAGCTCACTTGATCCATTCAGTATTGTTGTAATGTCTAAAATAAGAACAGTAACACATACTTTTTGCATCCTTAAAAAGACCAGCATGTATAAGCCATTCCATAATCCATTGGTCAGTATATTTCTTGTAGGAGCTTCTACCTCGGACACAAAATGTACATGTAGTATTTGAGAAACATTTGTTTCATCTTAACAAGTAATAAATGACATTTTGTCTTAGATAAGGGATAATGAACAACTTTAAACTATGTAATTGATCAAATATATGATATATTATATCTAATTAAGCCCATCTTTAGCCATTCCTCTTGTAAAATTTTCTCCCATACCTTTTATATGACATATGAAAGATACTGAAGCAGTGAAATTATTACTAAAAATTTAACGAAAATATGTTACTTATGTAACAGTCATGGATATAGGCAGATTAACTGTCTAGTCCATCAGCTAGCTTTTGTGGCTGGACGGTTAGCGTTTATATCCATGTACTGAAGTTAAGCAACGGCGAGCGCGGTCAGCATCTGGATGGGTGACAATCCGATGTGATGCGCTCGGCACGTTACAATTGGTGGCAGCGGTGGGATCTGAAATCCAGGAGATACAGCTGAAGGGCATAGTGTAAGCTGTGGATTTCAAGTTGAACCCAAGAAGCTTCGGGACGAAGCTTGTCGTCGGAGGGGGTAATGTAACAGTCATGGATATAGGCAGATTAACTGTCTAGTCCATCAGCTAGCTTTTGTGGCTGGACGGTTAGCGTTTATATCCATGTATTGAAGTTAAGCAACGGCGAGCGCGGTCAGCATCTGGATGGGTGACAATCCGATGTGATGCGCTCGGCACGTTACACTTATAATTGTATTAGTACATGTAATATTCTACATGTAAATTCATCTGCCCCTGAAAATAATGAAATCTACTGAAAATCTATGACACAGTCTAGTCCAAATGTGTCTTTAGGGGTGTATTAGTTAAATTGAAACTTTATTTTCATGTAATGAAAAAAAAAATCAAAATCTGTTTGAATTACTTATTTATATATGTTTGTTCCTTTTTCAGAATTGCTTTTGAGAGAAATATCAAGGTTTTGTTATGGAATCATTGAAAGATTACAAAAACAATAACGCAAAACTGGATGAATTGAAAATGGAAGACTCGATCAAAGCTAAATATCCACCTACAGATTCTGTGTCCACAGATGACTGTTCCGAACTGCCTGATATTGGAAACACCGCTGACATAGAGACAGAAGATATTCCCCTAACACTTGATAATTTACCTGTTGAATTGCTCATGTACATTTCCAAATTTTTGGATGCCAGATTCATCTTGAATAGTCTTTGTAAAGTTTGTCAGTCATTTCATGATTTATTTGCAAGAGACATATATTGGAAAATAAGGATTAGTAAGAAATGGCCAAAGCCTTATCCACCTGTCTATGGTATGTGTCATATATCTTCCATATATGTATAACCATATCTGTACAACTACATATGTACATGTATAACCATATCTGTACAACTATGTATGTACATGTATAACCATATCTGTACAACTACATATGTACATGTATAACCATATCTGTACAACTATGTATGTACATGTATAACCATATCTGTACAACCATATCTGTATGTATGTACAACTATGTATAACCATATCTGTACAACTACATATGTATGTACATGTATGTACAACTACACCATATCTGTACATGTATAACTACATATCTGTACAACTACATATGTACATGTATAACCTGTATATCTGTACAACATATGTACTACCATATATGTACATGTATAACCATATCTGTACAACTATATATGTACATGTATATACCATATATATATACATGTATGTACATATCAACATGTATATTTTTGTATAACAATATCTGTTCTACTACATATGTACTCTCTTTTGGAAATGGGGCCTGTGCCTTTTGATGTATTAGCAATTTACATAGCAACTATTTTATTGAAAATGGGAAATCTAAAACTACACACAAAACTATTTGAAAATACCTGAATCTCATCAGATTCATTTTCATTTGACAACTTAAATTGGGAAATTTCAACTGCAGTATTGGTATAACCATATCTGTACATCTATAACCATATCTGTAAGAAAATATGCATTTTTTGTGCATTGGAAATGGGACCTCATTTCGACCGGTCAGCGGTTACGATAGGATAGAAAATCCTTAGAGGTATACACCTTTCGGTGATATCTATATATGTTCAAAAGACAACTTTGTTTATTACAGGTTGACCTACATGTATATTTATAACTATATACATGTCATACTATATCCATGTGGCTTTTTGCCTTTTGTTTCGAATGCAGTTACTCAACTCAGTAAAACAATAGGAAATTAGCGTTTTATTTACAAGGTACAAATAGATTTCTTTAATTTAAGAGAAAACGTTGAAATTTTGTTGGAATTTATTTAATAAATTATTTACATTTTTAACTGCATTTTTGTGTCTGTTGATTTATTTATATATGCATGTATATGGTATTTACATTTGGAAATGTTGTTATTATCGTATATGTACAAGTATAGTCAGTTTGCAAGACATGCACATATCAATATAGAAAAATGATTTTGGTACACTTAAACCATCATGGCCGACCCTCTATATAGGGACCACCTGTCTATAGGGGCCAAAATCAGTCAGTCCCTTAAGTGACCCCTATATACAGGTTTTACTGTACATGTATAACCATATCTGTACTACTATGTATGTACATGTATAACCATATCTGTACTACTACATACTGTATGTACATGTATAACCATATCTGTACAACTACATATGTACATGTATAACCATATCTGTACAACTACATATGTACATGTATAACCATATCTGTACTACTACATATGTACATGTATAACCATATCTGTACAACTACATATGTACATGTATAACCATATCTGTACAACTACATATGTACATGTATAACCATATCTGTACTACTACATGTACATGTATAACCATATCTGTACAACTACATATGTACATGTATAACCATATCTGTACTACTACATATGTACATGTATAACCATATATATATATATATGTGTACATATCAACATGTATTTTTTACTCTCTTTTGGAAATGGGGCCTGTGCCTTTTGAATTAGCAATTTTAGCAACATTTTATTGAAAATGGGAAATCTAAAAACACACGAAACTATTTGAAAATACCTGAATCTCATCAGATTCATTTTCATTTGACTTAAATTGGGAAATTTCAACTGCAGATTGGGAGAAAATGCATTTTTTTGCATTGGAAATGGGACCTCATTTCGACCCTTACGATAGGATAGAAAATCCTTAGAGGTATAACCATATCTATATATGTTCAAAAGTTGACCTACATGTATAAGATAAGATAGATAAGATATGTTTATTGTACTATAAAGGCCTCCAGCCCACGGTACCAATTACAATAAGTAATTTATAATTTATGCCACTACATCATTTGAACAATATTTAACACAACATATTATACAATAGCTTTATAAGCTCATACAGACATTACACATAACAATATTTATTTTTGCAAAAATAAAACGCATAATACAAAATATCAAATTGGCAAGTATTTTCAAATTGACAGCATTTCTTCTCGAACTAACAATGCCTTTTTTATATAAATTGCAAGGTTTCTTAAAATATTCACATCTTTTGACTTGAACTCTTTATAACTATATACATGTATACTATATCAAATACACGAATATTTAATACTTTACACTTTATAATAGTTATTACTGAAATAATACTGACCATACATTTAATGTTATACAGATGAGAACATCAATTGGAAGAATGCATGCATCCAAAGAGAGGAATTACACAAAGTTTGGAGTAATCCAAAAGATCATTATTCCTTCGTAGTTTTCAGAGACGGTATATTTGCCCCTGTAGATACAGTTCATTTAATGAAGGTACGTAAGGCTACATTTTAGATAAAGTCAGATATATCACCTCCATATAGAACACAGATATTCAGAGTTATATGAGACATTGGTCAACACATTCTAAATCTTGCTACCCAAACTAGTGTGTGAACCAGTTTTTAATGGTGAGGAGAGAACCTGGTTAGAATGCACCTGAGAAGAGATCACCATCCTTCTGCAAACTTTCTCACAAAGTCAGCTTATGTTTTCCAGTGGGGCTGGAACTTGTGCTGATGAAAGGTGAGAGACTTCATGGCTTAAAGGTCAATACTCTTACCTCTCACCCACAGAGACAATAATTATATGACGAATAACTCACAAAACCGTGATTATACCATTTAGCAATTTACAATTTTGTATTATACAAGTTTGACTGTTCACTTGCTATGCTGAATACTTGGCAAAGAAACATTTTCTGTACCTTTGTTAATAAGTCAAAGGTTTGGTGTAGATTTAAACCTTAACCTCCTACTTAAGATCAAGTCGATACTCAACTGGTAGAATATCGTGAGTGGGCTCTGGTCAAGTTGAATATTTTGAGGCCTGATCTGAGAGGTGATACTCAACTAGTAGAATATCGTGAGTGGGCTCTGGTCAAGTTGAATATCTTGAGGCCTGATCTGAGAGGTGATACTCAACTGGTAGAATATCGTGAGTGGGCTCTGGTCAAGTTGAATATCTTGAGGCCTGATCTGAGAGGTGATACTCAACTGGTAGAATATCGTGAGTGGGCTCTGGTCAAGTTGAATATCTTGAGGCTTGATCTGAGAGGTGATACTCAACTAGTAGAATATCGTGAGTGGGCTCTGGTCAAGTTGAATATCTTGAGGCCTGATCTGAGAGGTGATACTCAACTGGTAGAATATCGTGAGTGGGCTCTAATCAAGTTGAATATCTTGAGGCCTGATCTGAGAGGTGATACTCAACTGGTAGAATGTTGTGAGTGGGCTCTGGTCAAGTTGAATATCTTGAGGCCTGATCTGAGAGGTGATACTCAACTGGTAGAATACTGTAAGTGGACTGGTCAATTTGAATATTTTAAGGCTTGAGAGGTAGTGCTTTACTGATAGAGTACTGTAAGTGGACTGGACAAGTCAAATATTTCGAGGCTCATTATTTTACATTAGAGAGGATTGCTACAAAACAACAGGTTAAGGAATGTGAATTTGATACATGATGGTTGAATGTTACCTGTAATGTGTGCTAGTATTTTAGACATAAAAGTTATTGTTAGTATTTAATTTTAATGAATTATATTTTACAATCTTGTACAATATGTATTTAATTGATATATATATATATATATATATATATATATATATATATATATATATATATATATATATATATATATATATATATATATATATATATATATATATATATATACACATACACATATTTTTTTTTTCAGGAAGGAACCTTACTTGCTACAGGGTCTAGGGACAGATGCCTAAATTTGCTTGATGTATCTAAGTATGATCCTGATAGCTCAAATTCTGTCAAAGAAATGACAATACTGACCAACGATAGAGCTCATAAGGTAACCTTTTGTGTGGTCAGTCTTTGAGATCTAACAAGCCAGGGACCACTCTCCCTTCGTCTTAATATCTTGTCTTATTGTTTTGCACAGGTATCAAAAGTATCTCACTGTGTTATCACTGTTGTGCACCGTACATTCCATTTTACTTTTTAATTCGTAATTTATACTTACTGGAGCTGTCATACCTAGAATTGAACTCACAAGGAACCTAATGTTTTTTTATTGGATTTTAATATTATATAAGAGGTGTCGTACAAATAATTTGTGCATGGATGGGTCAGTTAAGACGATTTTTTATATGATTTTTGACACATATTGAATCCCGCTCTGATTGGATGGCGGAACTCACTCACAGGATTTGATTCTTGGGCAATTAGAGCTAGCACTTCGGCATTCTCTGAGTGATGTAATCGTAATAGCAAGTGACCTCTAGGTCAAACACGCAGAGGATCTTTACCATGCATGTTCAAATACCTGTTGAAGCTGAAGCAATGTCTGAGAAATGTATTCATTATTCACATGTAATGAATCTTTTTGGCATGATAATATAATTGTGCAGTCTACCAAGTCAAATGGAGTGCAGCCAGAGAATCAGCTCAGTTAAATTCAAATGAGTTTATTTACTGATGTAAGCTGTGGTAAAAGGCTAAAAAATAAAACAAAGCTTTGTAAGACTCAGTTCAAGACAGATGGTACACATGTACAATGTTCACAGACTTGTACACATGTACTTGTACACATGTACAGTGTTCACAGACTTGTTTGTCTGAACTGTCTATAACCAGACTGGGCTTCCATATACATGTAGTTAATGTTTGAAGTCTGAATCCCACTGTCTGCATAACCAGTACTAATACAATACAAACACAATTATACAACTAATCAATGTAAATGAATCTGCACACAATTGTTCTTGATATAAACATGTGCTCTCAATACTTCAAACTTGACAGTCTGACTAGAATTCATGTCCACACACATTAAAACTCACACTGTGGTCAGCTGCATTGTGAGGAAATACAATGTAAATAATTCAGCATATTTCTGCAAACCATGTAGTCACTACATAAAAGGTAAAGTGGGAACGATGCCCAACACAGATGGATACAGAACAGAATAGAAATAAATACAAGCACTTATATCCAAATCCATCTTTGAATCATACGTTTCCTTGATCTAGTTGTTTTACAGGATAATCAATTACAGATTCGATTGTTTAACAGCTAATCATTTAGAGATCCAATTGTATTGAAATTAGAATTTGTGATATGTAAAAGACAGTCACTCATAGTTTAATTCTTAAAAGTATAATAATTTAGAGGTCAGGGTGTTTAAAAGTTTTAAAACATTTAGAGTTTATATAAATTATTAGATGTATATCGGTACTTACTTTAGTACATGTGTATCTTCCGCAGGGCTGGATTTGGTCTTTAGCTTCTTATGATGAGACTCTGTACACAGGATCCTGGGATACTTATATTAAAACATGGGATCTGTCCAGTGGATGTAGAGAAATTACTAAATATAAGTGAGTTTCAGTAAATTGAAAATATTGAGGAATTATAACATTGATATGTTAAAGTTTAAATTATACGTACAATGATATTCAAAGTTTATACTTGGGGCATTGCTTGGCATTTGTGGCGTCATGGGTAAATATTTAAATTCTCTTCACAAGTTTCACAAGTATGTCAGCCATCAGGTGTTTTTATATCCTAAATCACTAATCTACTTGTAACACGAAATGTTTGTATAACTCCTCATCCATGCCATCTGGGGGATCAACCTATGTATGAAATATTATCACTATCAAGCAAAAGGTTCTCAAGATGCGGGATATCAATTGTATAAAATACTTAGCGGTAATGGACCTATTGACCTTCGGTCATTTAATTTGAAGCTTTGTAGTGTTGTTCTAGTCCTGTTGACCAACCCACATATGAACTATAAAACAGTCCAGCAAATAGCTCTTGAGATAATGATTAGACAACATGTGAACTACCAAAATATGACCAACATGTAGAAAGTAATACAGCTGACTCTTGATGGTTCGAACGTCTATACCTCGAAGTTCTCAAAGCGCTGTAGTTTCATACAGATCCTGATTTTTTCCTTCATAAATTAAGTAAATTCACTGTCGTTCACTTGCATGTCGAAACTTCAAAGTTCTTGAAACCTCAAAGTCGATTCAAAGTCCAGATTTGTATATTCCTTTATATTTCACTCTCGAAACCTCAAAGTTTGAGCAATTATTGGCAAGTTTATATTTAAAAAAATGCCATTAACCAGAATGACACCGGAATCCTTTCCTGGAAGATTAAACAAAAGGTGTTTGATAACTGGTTCACAGGTACATCCTAACCTAATTTAGTAGTAATTGTTAGAATTGTTGATTAATTAAGATCAATCAAAACAGAGGAACTTTATAGAAAAAAAAGCGTCATAAACTATGATTCGAGTACAAGTGACACAGCTAAGTGGTATCTTAACTTTTGGATCAAGGTTTATGGCCTATACTAGGCCACTGCAGCATTATAGACCTTATATGTTGACGGCCATTTATATGCTAATCAGATACATAATAAAAATAACATATTAGCACCTTTTTTACGTTTAAAAACTAGGTGTGAGAATTGTTTATGATAAAATTTATGAGAATTATGAAAACAAAATCCGGAACATTATGTATTTTGTATAATATTAAGAACCAACATAGGTCAAAATGTTTATTTCCGGAATTCTTGAAAACTTGAAGTTTTTTTTATGATCCTGTGGACTTCAAGGTATTGAGAGTCACCCTTATATCCCTTATTTAAAGGGAGGGGAGGGGTTAAATACAGACAACATGTAAACTACCCAAATATGACTGACATCTGGAAGGAAATATATCCCTCATCTAAAAGGGGGAGGGTAAATATCAGAGGATAATAGACCTTTTTGGGAAATGGTCCTGTACCCTTTCAGTTGGGGATTTTATGTTGCAGTGGGTTAAATTTGGTAGAATAAGTAGTATCAATTATAGTATTTTACTAATGAAATTAAAATAAAGTTACAAAACTTGTGATTCATGCATTTATCTCATTATTAAACTGACAACATGGATTTCATCTGAGGACATGAAGGTATCAATTCAGCACTTTTTTTTTTATCTATATACAAAAGTGAAATACATGGTGAACTTACCATAATTGGGAAATATTTGGGAAAATATAGCTGAATTTGCATGGTGAATGGGTCCTTTTACCGGACCCACATGTTGATGATATTAATCCTGAATATTGACAACATGTGAACTACGAAAGTATTACAAACATGTGGAAAGTAATATACATGTATATGTATCCCTCATCTAAGGGGGCTGGGGGATAAGTATAGAAAGGGTCTGAAGATTTGTTGTTTGTTTTTTAACACAAATATATCCTATGTATTTAGACTGTTGTGATGCTGTTATCTTTATTATGTGTTTAAAGTCAGATTCTGTGTGTAGTTTTGTAGTCATAAGCTCAATATATAACTTATATCCTGTAATGTTTAAATACAGATGTAGATCAGCAGTACTTGGACTGCATGCTGAAGCTAATCTGATAGTGGCAACAGCATATGATACACATGTGTATATGATTGACAAAAGAGATGGAGAGATTCAGAGAAAGAAGTACCACAGAAAACCTGTACTGGCATTAGCTGCAGATGACAACTATATTATAACAGGGAGTGAAGATAAAACAATCGCTGTCTTCGACAGACGAGCTGGACAGGTGTACAAAACTCTTCAGGTAAATAAAAACACACAACTGTACATGTGTATAAAGAGGTAAAGGTAAAATAGACGATTAATAATTATATAACTATCAAGACACTCTAGTACTGTACATACAGATCTACAAAATGCACAAGGTAAATGTTAGTGGTGCCTATGAGGGGATTGCACAGGTATATTTACTACTAGTGTGGTGTAGTATCCCTGAATCATTACAGCTTTCCAGGAACATATCATACCTTGTTAATTGCAGAATTAGTTACAGGGTCAAGCATTACTGATTCTCATATTGATTCAGTGGGAAACTTTTTGGAAGGCTGGTGGTCATCTCCATTTATTACAAGGTCAAGTCTCATTGATTTGATGGAAAAGCTTGTTATGTGGAAAGCTGGAGGTCATCTTTAATTATTACAAGGTCAAGCCTCACTGATTTGATGGAAACCTTGTTATGTGGAATGCTGGTGGTCATCTCTAATTATTACAAGGTCAAGCCTCACTGATTTGATGGAAACCTTGTTATGTGGAAGGCTGGTGGTCATCTCTAGTTATTACAAGGTCAAGCCTCACTGATTCAGTTATGTGGAAGGCTGGTGGTCATCTCTAATTATTACAAGGTCAAGCCTCACTGATTTGATGGAAACCTTTTTATGTGGAAGGCTGGTGGTCATTTCTAGTTATTACAAGGTCAAGCCTCACTGATTTGATGGGAAAGCATGTTATTAGGAAGGCTGGTGGCCATCTCTAGTTATTACAAGGTCAAGCCTCATTGATTTAGTTATGTGGAAGGCTGGTGGTCATCTCTAGCTATTACAAGGTCAAGCCTCACTGATTTGATGAAAGTGCTTGTTATGTGGAAGGCTGGTGGTCATCTCTAGTTATTACAAGGTTAAGTCTCACTGATTTGATGGAAACGCTTGTTATGTGGAAGGCTGGTGGTCATCTCTAGTTATTAAAAAGTCAAGCCTCACTGATTTGATGGGAAAGCTTGTTATGTGGAATGCTGGTGGTCACCTTCCGTTATTACAAGTTCAAGTCTCACTGATTTGATGGGAAGCTTGTTATGTGGAAGGCTTGTGTTAAATTCCAGAGTATATTTCAACTATGTTTTCTATTCCATCATTATATATGTATGTATACATTTTTGTAATTTATGTTCTGTAGCTTGAAAACTATGCCATGGATATCTCCTTTGGTCATCAGCAGTTGTGGGTGGGTGACAAAGCTGGAAATATACATTTATATAATACAACACTAGGGCAGTTTGAATTTGTGGAGGTGAGTTTGATATTCTTTGTAATTGGGAAAAACAAAATAACTAACCTACACAGTTTTAATTTACTGTCTCTCTCCAGCCTCTCTCCCTGTCTTTATTTATAGGTACAGTTTGTGTTGTGTTTTGACAAACAGTACTTTAATCAAGCAAATACTGGGTTTAAATATAATTATTACTTGTTACTTATTTTGTTGTACACTGACTCTCTCAGACAGATATTTTATAACTAAGTATTATGTTTATGAACTTTGTTTCTTCTTCTTTTTTATTCTTTTATTGAATTTAATTTTTGATGGGCAGATAACTGATCTGATCTGATAAAAACTTATCTATGTGTAACTTATAACTTTCTAATACATCTATTTCAGTCCTATGACACAGTTCATTCAGGTAAAGTATCAGGTATAATATACACACCTGGTGCTTTGTTTACCTGCTCAACTGATAAAACAATCAATATACTTGAACCAAGTCTGAAACCAGGGATCATTAACACACTCAAGGAACATAAAGGAGAAGTGGCAAGGGTATGTATATTGTTTTTATGCTCCTAGACTTGGGGTAGGGCTTGGTTTTCTGTTCTGTCTGATTTTGGTTTTTTGTGAAATAATTCAAGTTCCTTTCCACAAATCTGTATTATTTTGGCATTGTGTTTTATATTAATGAGGTATCAGATTTTCAATTTTGATCAGCATTCAGCAATATTTGCCAGAGTTATGGGACTTTGAAATAATGACTTATCCAGATCTTGGTAGCCTTGTGTCTCTAAAACAACTCATGTTGTTTACCTAATAACTACAAAAATTTGAAACTTGTAAAGCCTTGAGGAAGGACTTAGGGAACTTTTGATTCTACAAATTCTTAGACTTACTTTTGCATTATCTTGGATGTTATTTCAAGACTCAATTCCTAATTGGATCGATCATTTATGAGCAATATCCTTATAATTAAATTTTATGTAAAATAGTGAATTTGATTAATTTAAATATTTTGATAACTGTATTTACAGAAAAAACTCTCACAACCACATCAGCATTCCACTTCCTGTAGTTTGCCATGTTAATGTATAACTAGTAAAATAAGTTGTTGAGGGGGTAAAATGGAATTTATTTTATATGTAAATTTAGATTAATTTTTATGAAAATATCAATATTCTTTAGAGTACTTATTTAAAAATATTTTTGGAAATATGAATTGTTAGTATTTTTACTATTAAGTCCTGCTTACAAATGTTAATCATTTTGTCTTACAGCTATCTTATCAAAATGGAGTACTAGCCAGTGCTGGAAGTGACGTGGCCGTTGGAATGTGGATACCAAAACATCCTATATGATTACAGGAAATTAGACTTCAAAATGTTGATTCAAATTAGTAAATTACATATTTAGATTACATACATGTTTGATGAACTATCAACACAGTGATATAATATAAACAGGGATCAAACTAAATCCACAAGAGATGCTTCATTCTACCACCTGCCTCCACAGGTGGTGCTCATTGTACTACCTGCCTCCACAGGTGGTGCTTCATTGTATCACCTGCTTCACAAGAGCTGCAAGTTTTACTGCATCACCTGCATGTGAAGCTAAAGTGACACAAAGGGATCAATCTCATTCCTTTTATAGTAAGCATGACTATTAATGAGCAACCAATATTATCCAGTATATATTAAGTAGATAATTGCTGCTATTGTTTATTTTCTGTGATATTATGTTTGTTTCATACTTATCAAAGGATTAGAGCTATTCTTTACATGTTATTGAAGTGTTTTTACTGTACTTGTTTTTTAAAGTCAAATCAATGAAATTATTCGTAAGAATAATTTTTAGCTCTCGAGGACAAAATGTTTGGGGAGTTAATGCCATACCCCAGGCATCGTTCTTGGACAAAAACCTTAACCTTGGCTATATCTTTTTTAAACTATATAGGTAAGGGATTTGATATTTTACATGTTTTTTCCTTGGAGTAAGAGGTATTCAATGGTACCTTTACTTTTGACCTAATGACCCTGACCTTTGAGTTTTACCAACTTTTTAAAAATTTAACCTTGGTTACATCTTTAAAACACTAAGAATACAGTTTTCAAAATTTACATGTGCAATCTACCTGATATGCTCTTTCAGTTAGTACCATGACCTTTGATCTCATGACCTAGATAACATCATTTAACCCACTTTTGAAAAACTGGAGAAAAAGTATAATCAGGGCTATATCCTGTAGACTATATAGGATAGGGTGTTGATTTTCCATATGTATATTTCTTGGGATAAAGGGTGTCAAATGGTACCATGAATCTGTACTTAAATATCTTGACCTTAAAGTTTTACATACTACTAAGTGTGAAAGATTTCAACTTTGCAGACTGATGAAATAACTTGAAACAAACAAAGTGCATTACAAAATGGTTTTATCATTAAGTTTAATTATTTAAGCAGATAAGGGTTACCTGTGGCAACCTTTGATATCTGAAGTAGAAGTAAAATGCTGTATTTTAGAGCTGTTTAATTGGCTTTGACAGAATTGAATCCCTCTAAAGAAAAGACCATCTACCTTCTTGTACAGTGAAAACTCAGTAATATGACTTCTGCTGGGAAGAAATGAAAGTGTCAGATTTCTTCTCAGAATTTCAGAAAACTTTATGTTTGCTGAATACAATCAACACAGAAAAAATGTTACAAAAAAGTATGACTTAGCCATATGGTCATCCTGTACATTATAATATAGATGTATATTAGCTGAGGCTTTGACAAGTTTATTTTACACAACAGTTTTTGGAAAAATCAAAATGACATTTGTATAAAATATATATATACAGTCAACTCCACCTATAATGAAACCTTATATAATAATGAATATCTGTTATAGCAAGGATATATCTGTTCCACATGCATTTCTTACCTTATACTCTATAAATACAGCTATGACGAGGTTTAAGTATATTTTCCTTACATTACATTATAAGTGAAGTTCACTGTATAGAATTCAAAAGGTATTCGAAATTATATATCATATGTGCCAGTAGTAGAATAGTCCGGACTGGATTAGTCGGTTAAATAAGTTTGATTCATTTCACATACAGGTATTTCAAAATTTGAAAAAAATGTAGGAACTGCATTTCATGATTGTAATTTCACATTCTATGTATACAACTCAAATCTGGAACCCTGTGATAATCACATTTTAAACATCTGTGAATCATGGCAAAGCTTATCTATACTTCTAGAACATTTTGCCATTCCCAAAACTGCAAGAGTTTCAGTTGTAACAAGAATTCAGAAACATTCCCTCTACCTATGGAATCATCATTAATGAGTGTTGAGCAGTTATTAAACTTTAACCAATGGTCCATGTCCTACCCAGGATAATGAGCGAAAGTGAAGTGCAACAGGAGATCACTACTTTAAAGGTGATTTTACAGAATTTCATGAGATTCTATTTATTATTTTTTCAACCTTAAAATGTTTCTAATCATGGGAAAAAATATTCATTAACTGTTTTGAGCAATGTACTGGTTAAATTTTTCGAACTGCTCACCATTCACTTAATACTATAAGAGAGGAAAACCATGTCAATGTCATCTAGTTGCTCGTAAAGTGTCTGTTGTATGCAGTTCCTCTTTCCATCCATGGATATCTTTATAAGCCAGTCAAAGGTGAGCAGAAAAAGGAAGGACAATTGCAAACATCCCTGTCTGACTCCATTCAGCACATGGAATTCTCCTGTAAACTGGTTTTCGTGTACCAATGTATAGGTCACCCTTCATACCAGTCCCTAGCTGATGAGGTTGGTGAACATGTCTGATACCTCGCAGTGTCACAACAGCTCCCAAAAGGTCTGTCTATTCAGGCTGTCAAAACCTCCTTCATAATCTTTATAGTCCATATTACGATTTAAAGAGTTGTTTATGATAATCCCTACAAAATCCTGTCTATTGACCCAACGCCAGGTCTACATATTCCTTCATCCTATTCAAGATAACTCCAGGAATATCCCCAGGGATAACTCCTGGCAATAGATAGTAATGTAATCTCTTTATAGTTGGAGCATTTGCTCAAATAACCTTCCTTTATGTGGTAATGTAAAATCCATATAATCTAGCGGGGTGGAGTCTTGTGAACCTTTTCTTGAACTGGGCGAGTTTAAATTTGAGGTAATAAAGCATAACATTAAAATAACACTGACTAAAGTAATCATCCCTATTTGTCACCATACATAAGAGATTATCCAATGGGGAATAAAACGTTTTTCACGAGCAGTAACCGACAAGTGAGTAAAATCATCCGTATGATAATCAAAAGGTGTCTGTTTTTAGTGCCTTTTCAGGGATTTCTGGTCCAACTGTTGCAAATCGCTTTGGTAGGACAGTTCCCTCTCGGCTGGTTGGATGTCATTTTGATTTTGTTTGGTTGGCTGTTCAAAGACTCCTAGAAGTGTTCTACCAATCTTTTCCGTTGTTCTGCCTCATTGGGTATATTTTGTCTATTCTTATATGTCACTCTAGTATGCTGAATCTCCCTGATATTTTTCTAATGGTGGAATACTGTATCTGCATATTTCCTTGTTGTGCAGTTTTTTTCTGCACTATCTGCTGTCCATTCCATCTGTCTGCCTTAATACTCCATTTGACATTTTTGTTCACCGGATAATACATTTCCTGGGTTCTTGTTTTCCCTGCTTGTGTTTACCTATTACTTATTATTGCTTTCCTCTATTGATGCCGAGTGCCCCTTTACTAGTATATCCACTCCTTATGATGACATGTACTTTACTGGACCCAGTAAATCCTGGCATAGTGATGCACCATTCTTTATCCGGACACCTGGTCTTATCCCGTATGGGATTAGTAATTCGTCGTGTTATAATGGACTTGAGTTTTGGTACTTCTTCAATTTTACTTTATGGCGGTTCTTTACTGAACCATGTACATCCATACAGGGTGATTTTCCATTCTTTATGGTGGTACTTTATAGGTCCCTGTACACCCTGACATATTGATCTGTCAATCCTTATGATGGTACTTTACTGGACCAATCACATCCTGACACGGTGATGTTCAACTCCGTATGGTGGTACTTTACTGGACCAAGTACATCATTACACGTAAATGTTCCACTCTATGATGGTACTTTACTTGACCCAGTACTAACACGTTGATGTTCTACTCCTTGTGATGGTATTTTACTGGACCAAGTACATCCTGACAAAGTGATGTTGCAGCTGTCTTCACTTGATTTCACCTCGTATCTATGTAATCCCCTCGTGTAAGGTCTGCAGGGGTTAAAACGTTATCTGAATAGTATATGGGTCGGTTTCTCTTCAGCTTTAGTCCTGAGCAGATTACCAGATATACCATCTCTCACTTTTAAAAGATCCCTTAAACGTATACTTACATGGTCGATCTGATTCGTTTTGGGGATACCCACGAGACCTTGTGTAGTATCTTGAACTGAAAGAACTAGATTGTTTGCTACACATGTCATAGGTCTACAAATTGCTCACCATTATAGTTCCTCTAGCATTTATCCTGTCTGTCCATAACTTTTTCATACCCGCTGTTGTCACTGCACTGCTGAAGCCTCCAATTACTACTGATACCCCTTTTTGGGGCGACTCTGAATAATGGTTTAGAATTTGCACAAATTTTCCTATTTACTCATAGTTGATGACTATAAATATTATAAACATAATACCAAAGTTATAATTCTCAAGCCGATTGTTTCTGTCAATTATACTTTATCAGTTGTGCTCCAAATTTACACAGATTTTCTGAAGAGAGAGTGGTGTCGGACAAAGCCAAATGTTCATGTTCAGAAGGCAGCTGTAAGGACATTTGGTTTATTTACTTCCCACACTGTAAATGTTCCTTGGTCAGCTCTAGAAAGCAGCGGTGCAATGTCGTGTATGTATGGAGACCATATCATGACCTGGGAACAATATCTGCTCTATTGTAAATAGCTTTGTCTAACTAGAATCTGTCCGTCTTGCATCACAACTTCCGAGAATGGCAAAATTGTTGTTTATCATTTGTGCAGCTATCTGTATCGACATATAACTCTCAAATCCAAACCATAAATCCTCAGGATGTCCAGCATACAGAAACAAATCTGGTGAAAATTTGACAAGCACGAACTTATAAATACCGTATACTTTTTTTCATAACTACAATGACAACGCATTGTGATTGGTCAGTCCATGACAATTAGGACTAAGGCGTAGCATTTAGGACTTACGGCCTTTTGTAAAACGGTCCCCTGGTCCTTACAGTCGATGGTGGTCCCAGTTGAAATGGTGATCAATCAACCCAGTAGCTTCCACATGTCTCTGATTTTCACCACCTGCTCTCACCCTATCCTATTTCCTGTTGGAGATCCATTAGACATCAGAACCAAAAACTATCTCCTGTTTGTTTTGATATACATTTTTAAAATTTTTCTGTAGCTAGATTTTTTTTTGTACAAGGCAGGGGTGCTGACCCCTCGCCTTAAACCAACGACTGCTGGCTTATCACTCAAACTGGAAAATAAAAGTAGATTGATCAAGGATATATGTATCATGTTTCCACTTTTTGATTTACCAGGGGTTTTACAAAAAAGGGAAACATGATAATTATTATCATGTTATCATGTTTCCACTTTTTGGTAAAACCCCTGGTAAACAAAAAAAGTGGAAACATGATATGATATATATATATATATATATATATATATATATATACGATATATATATATATATATACGAAGAGCAACCCACTGGAGTACAATATAATTTTGGTTACTTGTATGAATGAGATATTGTAATAAATAAAATTGTTGTAAAAGGAGTTTCAGAAAATGGATAACCTCCCTTTGTCCATGGACCTAACTCGGATTTATATACAGTAGTAGGCCATAAATGAGTTCGCAAAATTTATTTTCACTATATATTATTAGTAAATTCGTGATTTTTCAATTACTCCTCTAGAATTCATCGTTCACCCTATTTAAGAAAAACATGATACACAGACAGTTGAAGTGTTTGTACTCATATGCTAGAAATTCCATTGCAATCTCCTTATTATTTCAAGAGAAATACATCATTCTTCATGAGAGTAAAATTCCAGTCACGCCATTTCGATGTTTATTACAAAGGAAATGAATGGATTTGTGACGTTTTGATACCTTAGTAATTTGTGGATGTAAACTTACGAAAATATTATCAAAATCACGCCAAGATTTCCATACTTAAACGTGCCATTTTTCATTTATTTCGGATGTCTACTAAATTCAGAGAACAAAATCAAACAAATGCATAATTATCAAGAATATATAGTGAAATATATTTTTGTGAACTCATTTATGTCCTACTGCTGCTTTTTGTTTTAGCAGACCCCGTAACATCTGGAAGTCCAAACAGTACAGCAATAAAACGAAGATCAAGTTGTACAACAGCAATGTAAAATCAATGCTCCTGTATGGCTCTCTTCAACGTCTTCTGGCCAAACAAAATTTCAAACGAGGACCGAGAGTAATTCGTTATCTCTTCAGATCAAGGTGAGAAGCTGGAGATGGCTCGGTCACATCTTCCTGATGCCCAATTAGAGTATTCCAAAAGCTGTCTCAAGATGGAACCCTGTGGGGAAACTAAAAATGTGAACTTCGGCAGAAAACCACATTGTTGAGATCAGTGAAGACAAAGCTACAGAAGGCGGGACTTTCATACGGTGTGACAAGTGCTCAAGTCCAAGACCGTAACAACTGGTAGGGACTCATTGCAGCTTTATGTCCATCGGAACTTTTTTCCGTACCCACTGATGCCAATCTCATCTGAATTGTCACTCCATTTGGATGGCTTGTTCATTGCGAGTTTATAGCCGGGTTCAATAGAAAATTTAAATAAATCTATTGATATTGCACCCAAAAATTAAAAACATTTTTTTCGGTTAAATCCTAGTTCATGCGAATTTTACCAAATATATATATACATAGGCGTCGGAACCGGGGGGTGGGGGCTTAGCCCCCCCCCCCTTTTGGCAAATATAGACATAGGAAATAGACGTTTCTGGCGTGTGTATGTGTTTTAAGTTGGTTTAGCCCCCCACTTTCAATTTGCTTCCGACGCTGATGCATATATATATATATATATATATATATATATATATATATATATATATGTGTGTGTATATATATATATATATATATATATATATGTATTGAATAACTAAAATCAGCGTCGGAAGCAAATTGAAAGAAAAAAAAGTTAAACACATAGTCCGACACACGCCAGAAACGTCCGATAGTCCATGGTTTGATACTTTTGGTACATATGTCTATCTTTGCAAAAAAAAAGTGGGGGGGGGCTAAGCCCCCCTGAGCCATGAGATTTAACTGTCGGACTATCGGACCGTCGGACTATCGGACCGTCGGACTATCGACATGTCACCCTTTTTGTTCTGTTTAATCCTCTTGATAGCCATGAGATTTAACTGTCGGACTATCGGACCGTCGGACTATCGGACCGTCGGACTATCGACATGTCACCAAGCCCCCCTATCCCCCCGGTTCCGACGCCTATGATATATATAGAAAACAGGAGTTAACAGTGAAATTTGCTATTTATTAATTGCACTGTCTATAATCGCACCAGTGGTTTTTCTACAGTAATACTTGTTTAATCAGTATCATGTTCCCACGTTTTGATTTACCAGGGGTTTTACCCCTGGTTAAATAAAAAAGTGGAGACATGATGTCAGGAAGAGAATTCATATGTGACTGGTTTAACTGAATGATGATATTAAAATAACAACCAAGTTCCACAATGTGAATATATCTTAGTCAGTTAGTGCAGTTAATGTGATGTCATAAGTCATGCTCTAATGATAGACATCATGAACAGATTTGCTTTCCACCGCACACAGGAGAATAGTCTAGAACTACGCTGGGCTGTTTTACTACAGACATGTGCCAGACATATTCGGTCAGTATTATTTTCTTTTTTGCTATATACAGATTTGTACGTATTAGAAAACATGACCTGGAGCAGAGTTATCGGTCCTTGCACGCCTCAACATTACTGAATGAGCATGGAATTAAAATAAAATTCAATGTCCTCCAAAGGGAAGTGCCGTTATGCGGAAAAAAACAGTAAAACAAACAGCTTCATTGACAATCGTCTTTCACTTGATAAAGGCCAAGGGGCCGAAAATGTGTGATGATTGAGCATGTTTGGAGTTATCTTTTCTTTTAACCAGTCTATCTATTCACCAGTCTAAACACCGGAAAAGGGAGATAATATTTACATGTACACATGTTTTGTAAGAAGAGTGTCAACATCTCCGACAATATGGCTTTTTAGCTCGTCGTGACATTTAATCATCACCGGATCCTGTTGACACATAACAGGGTCGATAAAGAAATTGAAGAACAGTGAGAAAAGGGCTTACATGCTTGAGTAAAAAAACGTTACTTTATTCACAGTAGGCCTAGTTTACGACACAAATTCACAATAATGTCAGCACCTCTAATAACACAGGTAAAAAGTTAAAGGATATCTTTTAAAAGTAAACCTAACCAGTATGAGAAGGTTACCATTTCCGAAAATGAAATTTGTACCACGTATAGATAATATAGATAAGGGGGTACCTCAAATATATCGATGTCAACAACCAGATGTGGATCAGGATTAATTCTGTGGAAACGCTGGGTAAAATCAGAGAATTTTATATGTCCCAGCATAAAATTATCCGATTTTACCCAGCGTTTCCACAGAAATTAGGTCAGGATGAGTCTATATATATATATATGTGACCACCTTCAACATATTGGAAGTTTTTGTCATGTACCACAGGTAAACTATAATTGTTGTAGATTTAGATATATGTACACATGGTTTCTAAAAATATATATATTATTCAGTATCAGTATGGATGTACTAGGTTGAGACAGCTGCTCTGAACATTACAGTGCTCAAAGGAAGGCTGTTCCAGGTTATAATTGTCCTAGGAAAGAAGGACTGCTCATTTGCTGTCTAATTTGTGTTCTGCATGATGGTATTTGATAGCAGGATGTGTGCTACTCCAATAATATAAGAGCTTGCTTTACTTTGGATGTGCTGGAGCAAGTAAAAAATATATCGCCAATTAAGGCTCTAACATTGTTGGAGTACATGTATGCATGTTTGGTGATTGTCTGATGGGTGGGATTAAATGTAATTGTGTTGGTAAATTTTTATGGAAATTAGATCATTTGATATCCTGTAAAGCATGGCAAGGCAGGCATCTGTTCTCCTGTGTGCTAAATCTCTCCATTTTAAAGTGGTTATTATGTCACTAACATTTGATTTATTTAAGTAAGTTATTGACATATCTAATGGCCCTTCTTTGTATTGTTTCTTAATCTATTTATGTCTGCAGTGAGGTATGGATCCCAGGCTGAACTGGCATACTCTAGTAATGGTCTTACTAGGGACTCACATGCCTGCTCCTTTACTGAGGTAGAATTGATGGTAAGGTGGAGACTTCCCACAAGTCTGAAGGTCCACTAGTCCAAAGGTTCATCAGTCCGATAGAAAAAAGTCAAAAGTGGAGAATTTGGGTTGATCTGAATTCGAAGCTCCACCAGTTCGAAGGTTTACCAGTCAGACAGAAAAAATATGAGGGGGAGGATTGGGGTCCACTAGTCCGAAGTACCACCAATCCAAAGACCCACTAGTCCCAAGGTTCACCAGTCCAACAGAAAAAGATGTAGACGAATGATTGGAGTTAATAGCCTTCAATAGCAGATTTATGAGTAGGTGGCCCATCCCCGCCTTACCCTACCTGAGTGCCGTGAGATTTGTCTATTTTAGCATATTTCTTCAGATTGAAATAAAATATTCAGTAGAATTTATCAACTGCATTGTTTCAAAGAAACAAAGAACTGAAGGTCCCCAAAATTGTTTGTACTTTCTCGTTCTGATTAGTGAACGAATATCCCCGCCATAGCATAAATTTCTCAGGCACATTTTGACCTAATTTTATTTATGAGCATGTGTGCTGAATGTTGGTCTGGGGTTACAATTTAGGTCAATATAGTCATCCTGTTTAATTGACTCTTAGACTAGGGGACAGAACTAGTAAACTTTCGAACTGATGAACCCTCAGACTAGTGAACCTTCGGACTGGCGAACCCTCATACAAGTGAACCCTCAGCTGGTGAACGGTGACCGTTAAGGTTCCTTCGGAGAAAACCAAATTTGCTGTTTGCCTTGTTGCATACATGTTTGTTGTTAAGGTGACTGTGCCATTTATGGTCAGAATAGAGTATCTTTATTGTATGTCAGCCACTAATCTGCCACAAATTTAGTACCTGATTTTATCTACAAAAACAACAAAGTCTAAAACTTAAAATCATGGTAGCATTTTGGCCTATTATAAGTAATAGTCACAATGGCAATGAAGAAGGTATTTTACTATTTTGATGGAGAAAAATACCTTCTTCGTTTCCACTGTAACTAGATCTGGTGTAGTTATATATATAGGTTATTGACTGTATATGTTGAAATATTCACACCAGAGTTCTTGGCGCGACAAAGGACTGAGCTTGTGACATGTACAGTCAATAACATTTTTATTTTATGTCCCTATCAATGATCATACGGTAATCAAAAATCTTATGAAGTTCACAATAGCATCAGATAATCACCCACACACTAAGTGATGGTATTAATCTAGACAGCGTTTATATTTTAACTATGAATGAAGTTACTCAGATGACATCATGAATGATGTAACTCCGTTCATAACATGACATCACACCAACCTCAAACCGGTCCCAGGCCAATATGGAATAATATTGTACCTTTTCATCTAATGTTGACTAAACGGAAAATGAAAGTAAGGCCTATGATAAATATGGGATACTCCATAGACACTTGATTATATCAATGGAGGTCTATAATTTGATTATCAACCTCCATTGGTAGTACCGCATATAATGTGTTTTGCGTAATTGATAGAAATGAGTGCCTGTTGGTACATCCCTGTGTATTCTCAAATCTATCAATGTTTAACCACCAGATGTAGGTCAGGATATAAGGCCTGATGTAGGTCAGGATATAAGGCCTGATGTAGGTCAGGATATAAGGCCTGATGTAGGTCAGGATATAAGGCCTGATGTAGGTCAGGATATAAGGCCTGATGTAGGTCAGGATATAAGGCCTGATGTAGGTCAGGATATAAGGCCTGATGTAGGTCAGGATATAAGGCCTGATGTAGGTCAGGATATAAGGCCTGATGTAGGTCAGGATATAAGGCCTGATGTAGGTCAGGATATAAGGCCTGATGTAGGTCAGGATATAAGGCCTGATGTAGGTCAGGATATAAGGCCTGATGTAGGTCAGGATATAAGGCCTGATGTAGGTCAGGATATAATGTATGTGTACATGTAGGTGTCTATCACCGCCTGTAGGTACTAGCTATTAGGTAATGCCAATAAATGTGATATATCCCCTTGTATTCTCATGTATGTCAACCAACATATGTAGAGCGGGATATGTATATATTAAATAAAAAGTGTTACAAAGAATATTTGGTAAGAATTTCATTTGGATCCCCCAATTTACTTACCTCAGAATGATAAACTTTTCCAATATCCAAAATGAAACATTCAAATAAGTCGGTTATAGAGTCATTATATAATGTCCACATATATACATAACTCTTTCCGAATATTCTAGTCAATGATTTATAAAACTTTCGGACAAGTGGCATTATCAGCAAAGTATCATACTAATGAACTTTCAGACTACTGGACCTCCAGACTTGAGGACCTTCCGACTTGTGCTTTTCAATCTTTAAAAAACATAAAAGCTTATTTCTTATTTATCTGCATATATCACTTACCTGATGTAGTGGTTGACATTTAGATACTATATGTAGCCTTATATAAAGACTCCACTGACATCTTGGGTGTCCTCAAGCCTTTATATCTGTAAAGCCCAGTTATAATTGGTGGTTAATATATGTATATTGGTATTTGAGAGATTTGCAGTGTATCCCCCTTATTGGTCATTTGGTGTTACATACACCAGATATTTAACATCAATATCCTAACCTACATCAGTTAGTTGTCATTGATATATTTGAGAATACAATGGATGATTATCCCTGTTGCCTATGCCTGGTGGTTGACATCTACACTTATCATTATGGTCTATGTGTACCCTACATATAAATCTTGGTGATGGTGTTCATGTGAGTGATTTAGGCCCAACTGTGCCTCTTGTTTTCAGTATAAGCTTATTCTTTCAATTTCTTTAAATTTGACTCTATGTTATAGAAAAGAAAATTAATATAGAAAGTGACATAAATTGTATTTATAGATACATGTTGATGATGTATATCTAAAAATGTTTTTTAGTTTTTCCCTCCTCTGAAGAATGACCTTATTTTGCGTGCAGCTAGAGGAGAAAGGACAGAGAGAGTTCCAGTTTGGTTAATGCGACAAGCAGGACGATATCTTCCTGGTTAGTCTAATAGATATCATTCTGTTTCCTCAATATCATGCTCCCCCTGAATTCCGGTCATCTAAACCTTTCAGGATTATGAAAATATTCTAGACTTACCTGATATTTTTCCTATCATTTCTTTGAAGTCTTGCTAGTTAAGTGAGGTTATTGAAATATATCTATGGATTGTGTTTACAAGATGGATTGTGGTCAGAAATATGGTAATGGTGAAAAAAGGGGGTGAGAAAGTTATAATAAATTTTGCACAAAACAATTATAGATATTAATTATGAGATATAAATGTTTAGTTATATTGAAGCATTATGATATCACTTTACTGGTACAGTAAAACATACTTTAGTGACCACCTGGTCACATTGATGGTTATTTGCTGTCCCCAATAGTACCATTTGTGTACAAGTCAACCTCTTTATAAAGACCACCTCCCTATAAAGATTGGTTTTCTTGTGTCCCTAATGAGGCCTTTATGTTTATGTTTCATCGTAGTGTTCGTCCAACCAAGACATTTTTCACTCATGGAAATATCACCACCTACATGTATATGAGTACAATTTTTACCTGTACTATTGTCCGATTCACATAAGATGGCGTGGCGGAGTAACCTTTCGATTATCATACGGATGATTCTACTCACTTTTCGGTTAAGCTGCACGAGAAAAACGTTTTATCCCTCACTGGATAATCTCATTTGTATTGTGACTAGTAGGAATGATTTCAGTAGTTTATTGTAATTTTAATGTAATGCTTTATTACCTAAAATTTAAACTCGTCCAGGTCAGGAAAGGGTACATAAGAGTCCACCCGCCAGGATTTTTGGATTTTACTACATCATGTACCTATAATGTGTGCCAGTACAATGTCAGTGTTCTCTATAATGTGCCATGCCTACCACCTATATGAGTATAAACATTTTTACCTTGACTATCATAGACCTACATGTATACCAGTACAATGTATGTTCTGTAACATGCCAACACTTGGTGAAGGAACAGTTTCTACTGTATTTTTTTTACAGTCTTAGGTAATATTCAGTATCAAGCAATGTACTCATGACCTTCCCCTTGTGTGTTGATTGCTCTCCCACCAACTCAAGTGGTCTAATGCTTAATCGTGGTCACCAAAATGTGAGTAGCACCAAAGATTGGGACTTCAATCTTAACAAGTCCCTGCAGGGATCCTTGATGGTGTCTTCCATTTACTTAGTTCCCTTTTCTCTTTTGATTGTACTTCATAGTTGCTGAGTAATATCTATCAGACTCAAGTCAAAAGAAAACTATTGACAATTTATTACAGAATATGGAGAATTCAAAACTAATCACTCAGCTGGATTTTTTGATATGGTTAGAAATCCTAATTTGGCCTGCGAAATAACTTTACAGGTAAGTAAAAAGTAGTAGTTACACCCTATTTTGAAATTACTTTACAGGTAAGTAAACAGTAGTAGTTACAGCCTATTTTGAAATTACTTTACAGGTAAGTAAACAGTAGTAGTTACAGCCTATTTTGAAATTACTTTACAGGTAAGTAAACAGTAGTAGTTACACCCTATTTTGAAATTACTTTACAGGTAAGTAAACAGTAGTAGTTACACCCTATTTTGAAATAACTTTACCGGTAAGTAAAAAGTAATAGTTACGACCTATTTTGAAATAACTTTACCGGTAAGTAAAAAGTAATAGTTACGACCTATTTTGAAATTATGTTACAGGTAAGTAAACAGTAGTAGTTACAGCCTATTTTGAAATTATGTTACAGGTAAGTAAAAAGTAGTAGTTACGGCCTATTTTGAAATTATGTTACAGGTAAGTAAACAGTAGTAGTTGTGGCCTATTTTGAAATTATGTAACAGGTAAGTAAAAAGTAGTAGTTACATCCTATTTTGAAATTACTTTACAGGTAAGTAAATAGTAGTAGTTACAGCCTATTTTGGTCTTCTTTTATACTTCATGTCTTGTATGTCTCATATTTGAACTATTTTTCCTACACATAACAAACAATGGGGCTTTATCATTTCATAAAAAAAATAATGCCCTCTAACAAACACCAAATAAGTCACAACCTATATAATCCTGATAGCCATTTTGTATTTTCTTACTTCCTTTCAGATGAATTTGAAAATTTTCTGATTTTCACTTCAGTATAAGAACATAAAAATTACACAAACTTGTTTGTTAAATCTTGATACAACACATGTTAACATAAAATTTACACAAACCTGTTTGTTAAAGCTTGATACAACACATGTTAACATAAAAATTACACAAACCTGTTTGTTAAACTTGACACAACACATGTTAACATAAAAATTACACAAACCTATTTGTTAAAGCTTGATATAACACATGTTAACATAAAAATTACACAAACCTGTTTGTTAAAGCTTGATACAACACATGTTAACATAATAATTACACAAACATATTTGTTAAAGTGTGATATAACACATGTTAACATAAATATTACACAAACTTGTTTGTAAAATCTTGATACAATACATGTTAACATAAAAATTACACAAACCTGTTTGTTAAAACTTGATACAACACATGTTAACATAAAAATTACACAAACCTGTTTGTTAAAGCTTGACACAACACATGTTAACATAAAAATTACACAAACCTGTTTGTTAAAGCTTGATACAACACATGTTAACATAAAAATTACACAAACTTGTTTGTTAAATCTTGATACAACACATGTTAACATAAAATGACACAAACCTGTTTGTTAAAGCTTGATACAACACATGTTAACATAAAAATTACACAAACTTGTTTGTTAAATCTTGATACAACACATGTTAACATAAAAATTACACAAACCTGTTTGTTAATCTTGACACAACACATGTTAACATAAAAATTACACAAACCTATTTGTTAAAGCTTGATATAACACATGTTAACATAAAAATTACACAAACCTGTTTGTTAAAGCTTGATACAACACATGTTAACATAATAATTACACAAACCTATTTGTTAAAGTGTGATATAACACATGTTAACATAAATATTACACAAACCTGTTTGTAAAATCTTGATACAACACATGATAACATAATAATTACACAAACATATTTGTTAAAGTGTGATATAACACATGTTAACATAAATATTACACAAACCTGTTTGTAAAATCTTGATACAACACATGTTAACATAAAAATTACACAAACCTGTTTGTTAAAACTTGATACAACACATGTTAACATAAAAATTACACAAACCTGTTTGTTAAAACTTGATACAACACATGTTAACATAAAAATTACACAAACCTGTTTGTTAAAGCTTGACACAACACATGTTAACATAAAAATTACACAAACCTGTTTGTTAAAGCTTGATACAACACATGTTAACATAAAAATTACACAAACCTGTTTGTTAAAGCTTGATACAACACATGTTAACATAATAATTACACAAACTTCTTTGTTAAAGTGTGATATAACACATGTTAACATAAATATTACACAAACCTGTTTGTAAAATCTTGATACAACACATGATAACATAATAATTACACAAACATATTTGTTAAAGTGTGATATAACACATGTTAACATAAATATTACACAAACCTGTTTGTAAAATCTTGATACAACACATGTTAACATAAAAATTACACAAACCTGTTTGTTAAAGCTTGACACAACACATGTTAACATAAAAATTACACAAACCTGTTTGTTAAAGCTTGATACAACACATGTTAACATAAAAATTACACAAACCTGTTTGTTAAAGCTTGACACAACACATGTTAACATAAAAATTACACAAACTTGTTTGTTAAATCTTGATACAACACATGTTAACATAAAAATTACACAAACCTGTTTGTTAATCTTGATACAATACTTTTTAACATAAAAATTACACAAACCTGTTTGTTAAAGCTTGATACAACACATGTTAACATAAAAATTACACAAACTTCTTTGTTAAAGCATGATAAAACACATGTTCACATAAAAATTACACAAACCTGTTTGTTAAAGCGTGATAGAACATATTATAATCAGATGACAGACATTTGATTTGGGTTCATATAAAAAGGTAAAACAAATGGGGGGGGGGGGGGGGCAATTCCATATATACTTGTAGTTGTTCATGTAAACTTTCTCATTCTGTGCACAGCAGTTGTACAAAACTACAAAGTAAGGATTATTTACAACTTACAGAGAAAGTTCATCTCAGTTATTGTTGCTTCATACTGTCAGTATGAAGCAACTTTAACAGACTGTCTTTGTCGCGTGTTCTTGTTTGATGTAGTTTATCTCCCTGACCCCCTGATTTATATATTGATATAATATGCAACTGCATATAAATTTATTTGAATCTAGCTGACATTTTGCTCCATGTGTTATGCATTTTATTGTACATGAAAATGATATTTAAGTGAAATACGCTTGTGAAAGTTTTAATTCTATGATGAAATGACGAGATCAAATCAAACACATTTTAAAAGAATCACAAGTTTTAGTATTACATCCATAAAACAAACCACTGATTATTTATAATTTGTAACAAAGTAGCACTAATGATATATAACCTATATAGAACACAATAGACCATTTCACAATAACTGCAGTCCTGTAACTTTGGGTGGCAAAACGATACAGATTTCCGGAAAATGTTGTCAAGAAATGATTAGTTACTATAATGAAAACTATGTTTATGCGGGTGTCTGTATTATTTTGTCCCCCAAAGTCACAGGACTGCAGTTAACATGAAAAGTTCTTTTTAAGTGATCTGCTTTATAAAATGTCTGCGTTATTATTTTCATGTGATGAAACTCAGTTTATTTTTTTTTCAGCCCTTAAGAAGATTTGATTTAGATGCAGCTATAATATTTTCAGACATTTTAGTCATTCCTCAAGTTCTTGGAATGGGTGTTGAGATAGAGGAAAAAAAGGTATTGTTTATTTCTTTCTTTATACAATTCATAATATAGACATTAAAAATGGTAGTGGCTGTTTCTTTGCCAAGCACTCAGCATACAAAATGAAAGTCATGAGTCTTTCAGATGAGACCAAGGTCTTGTGTCACGGAAGGTGTCGTATGCAGAAGAACTCACTGCATTGGCATCAGTCCATATCACAGGCCAAAATTTGTAGCACTTCACCTAAAGCTGGTGACATCTCCTTGTAAGTGAAAGATTTTTGGCATGAAAAACAACAACCAAATTTTAGAACTTCATCAGTATTCAGTTTTGAAGAATAGAATCTATAAGAGAGAGAGAGAGATTGATTGAATATTTATATGGCTATTAGTAAATAGTTATGGTACAATTCAGTTATACAGAGTACTTGAAACTGAATTTAACATTACATTGATTGTATACATGTATCCCTGTAAAGTATGAATAGCATTTTCCAAAACTTATGCAGTTTTAATAGTAAAACTTGTCCTTCAAATAATTTACTATACTTCACTTGAGCGGCATGTTCTGGTTTATATATATAAGTGTGCATATGTATATGTTTGTACATGTATGTATGTATATGCATGTATACATTGTTAGCTCTGTCATTCCCCACATTTGCATTTGGCGAATCTTTTTAAAAATTTGGCAAATGAAATTCTCATCTGGCGCAAATCATTTGCGAATGAAAATTTTGAGCTGAATGTTCTTTATAATTTTTGAAAATGATAATTCCCTACAAATATGCATTTCCAATCTGCCTATGTACAATTCATCCTCGAATTTATTTCAATCCAGTACATTGTTTTGACAGTACCCAGTCTAAGTCCTCCTGCACTGATGTGTGTAAAGTAGGTGAACTGCTACTTGTCACACCAATTAAACATACCTGCAAATCATCCTGTCTTTTGTGATACCCTTATCAACATCCATGATAATAATTGATTCTCAATAATCATTTAATTAGATTAAAAACTTTGAAGACTTCACCACGTGTTGATGTGACAGGACTAACAATATCAGGCCTCTTCTTTTGCAATTGATTACTTGTCTCTTTATCAGAAAATAATAAATATACTGACAAAATATGAAATAGAAATGATAACAGTCGTAACTTAACCCACCCGAAAAGAAAGAGGTTATGAGTATGACATCATTTGACATGGACATGTGTATGCAACTCATGACCACTGATTTCCGCTTATATCACCGATGAATAAAAAAAATTATCAACAATAAATTGATATTGAAAATGTTTAATGCAATGGAAAAAATCTAAAAAAAAGAACATGAATTTAAATGCAGTTAACATTTGGTAGACTTTTGTAAACATTCCAGGCCAGAAAATGGGATTGGCAAGTTACTAACTTGAATGTGTTTATGTACTTACAGTAATTTCTATTCCAACTAACCCTTTACAATTTTTTTTTACTTTTTCTTTATTAGAATTAAATATTTTAAATAATGGAAACTATGAAAAATTAAATCATATAGGGACTCTACACTGCAATAATAATGATAATAACTGAATAAATACGATTTAAAAAAATAATGTTTTTCAGTTTGATAATTTTAAATTGATATTGGCTGTAGTAAAAGACGTTAGGAAAATTCCAAGTGAGCCTGTATAAAATTTTGATTGGAATGTAAATGTAAATTGATTCTTAAAAATTGTGAAATATTCTCCCTTTTTTCTAATTTTAGTTTCAAAAAATGTTCAGTAGCAGTACTATACATGTAGGTATTTTGAGTTGGCCAAAAAATTTTTATTTTGGCCAATGAAAATTGAAATTAGCCAATGGAAATTGAAGTTGGCCAATGATTTGGCCAAAACATTTTCAGACCCAGGGTTAATGCTGATATGTATGTATTACAAGTGTATAAATGCATATGTAATATGTACTTTTTGCCGTATTTTGAGATAATGTTATGCATCTGTATTTTGGGTTTTTTTTCGCTGGGATGAAAATCAAGAGAGCTAATGCCATACCCCCAGCGTTGTCGTCATTGTCTATGGACACCGATGACAATGACAATGACCCCAGGTATATGGCAATAGCTCTTTAACTTTAACCTGGCCTATAACTTTTTAACCGCAAGGGACAGGGTTCTGATATTTAGCATATAGATTTCTTATGATCAGAGCGTTCATTTAGTACCTTGACTTTTGATCTAGTGACCTTGACCTTGGACTTTGAACTACTTTTGAAAATCTTTAATCTTGGCTATATCTTTAATAACAATGAAAGGGATAGGGCTTTGATATTTCACATATATATTTGTTAATGTAAATTTACTTTTTACCTCTTGACCTTGGACTTTGACCTACATTTCAAAATCTTAACCTGAGCTGATGGAATAAAAGTTTTACCTGTCCTTTGACCTTAAAACCTGAAGGCTGTGGGTCAAATACCTATTTTGAAAATTTACACCCATTTCAGTAGGCTTTGTTGTCTTATTACAATCTTGTTTAAAAATCATGCAGAATTGTTGAATGATGATTATATATTTTCATTCAGAACAAATTGTATTATGTAGCCTATATGAACATGTACTGTGGGCTGGAGCCTTTGATACTGAAATAAATGAATTGAATTAAAATAATTATGGTACTTATTTTATGTTACCTAAACAAGTCTTTTTAGATGTGTTTGCATTATTGAATCATAATTATTTTACAGGGTGTAAAATTTGACTTTTTGCTAGAGGAACCCTCCGATATTGACGAAAAACTGAACATAACGGTAGATGTAGTACAAGAACTCCACTATGTTATGGATGCTATCACATTAACACGACAGCGGCTAGAAGGAAAATGTCCTCTCTTTGGTTTCTCTGGTGCCCCGGTCTGTTGCATTAATTTTAACTTTCATTTCAATATTCAATATTACAAGTAACTGCTTTACACCATATATGACACCATCCTAATATAGGTAATTGTAGAGGAAATCTTCAAGGTTTGATAAAAAAACATATAATTGTAATGTTTGTATTCCTGAATAATTCCAAAATTTCTTGAAATCTGATACTGTGAAAACATTCTTAATTAAAAATATCACATTGCCATGTTGATAAATTCATAATGTACAGAATTATGACATCTATACAGTAACAGTACCAACCTATTGACATTTTGTGTACTAATGAAATATGTGTTTTTATATTTTATAGTGGACGCTAATGAAATATATGATTGAAGGGGGATCATCATCTCCTCTTCCGAAGGCCAGAAGATGGTTAGTCCAGTATCCAGATGACAGTCATAGATTGTTACAGATTCTGACTCGTAAAATAATTGATTACCTTGTTGCACAGGTCAAAGCAGGTGCTCAGGTGAGAATCACCATCAATAGATTTATACCTTAATTACTGTGTATCAGTAAAAATGTACAGAAGTTTAGTATGCCATGCGGGTGATGTTTGTAATAAAAACATCATTTATTTGAAATTTCAAGTCACTTATTTGTAATTAAATAATATAAACTAAGGCATTGCCTTAAAGCGAGTGCAGCTGTGTCATTGTAACATCAAAATATAACATTAAATGTATCAGGTTGGGAAAACCATGTGATATATATTGATGGAGACAGTGTTTTGGATCTAGTGTATGTACAGCTCATTTTCTAACCCCTTACCTTAAAGTGCTTGCTTTGCTTGCTTAAAATCATGCTAAAATTGGTGCCAAATTATAGGTAAGGCATATTTGGAATTGTTTTATTGGAACATTAAGATATTGGTAAGCCGCCATGTCTAGGCTGTTTCTAATCCAGCTATTACGGGATCGAGCTGACAACAAACTCATTGTGCTAAACCACACTTATAATTCAACCAATCAGATTAGACATTTATGGTAGACATGTTTCTAGGAATTCTGACCAATCAGAATAGTTCTTTGCAATGTACCGGTAGTAATCTTTTTGAAGCCCATAGTACACTCTGGAGGACTCTGACCATAAGACTGGACTTTACTCCAGATAGAATATTTCTACATTAAGGAGCTCACTGCCCTAGCATATTAACAATTTGTTAAAACAAATAAGTACTTTGTTGTTGCAGATTTATAAATGACACTCATGTCACAGTGTGTCATTAAACATGCTAGTGTCTGCCAAATTTCTGCTTTCAAATGATGTAGAGCATTCTGAAGTGTATGTTATAGTTAAGGAAGACTATTTAGTGTTATTCAAGTGAATAAAACCTGGAGAAAATACATATACACATTTCGATAATTGTCCACAAATGTATATAAGTGATCCGCCATGAGAATGGACAGCTTTAATATATATACTGCAAAAATGAAGTCTGGAGCCCATTTTCTGAAAGTTTGTAAGTCTTAGACTTGGTCTTAGAACCACATTTGTGACTTGCAACCATTTTGAAAAGAACTAGGACTCGGTGATTTATGACCGAATCAGATCCATCTTAATAACTAGTAGAAGGAAGTTCATAGACTCAAGTTATTAATGTATGTGGAATAATGTATCTTTGTAAATGAAGCAGGTAAGAATATTCATTAACTATCAAAATCTAAATTGAAAATGTGCAAGTATGCCCCTAAACTTCAGTAAGGGTAGTGTTGATCAAACAGTGTTAAGTTTTGTCTTATTAATAATTATGTCAATTAACTTGAAACTTGCCACTTAGGACTTCTTGATAAAACAGGTCCCTGGTCTTTGAAATTGAATAAACACAATAAAAATGTCATTTAATATCTTTAAAGTTGACTCCAGTGATTGTTCTTATAAATATAAAAATGATACAAAAATGAAATATGTGTAGTTTTGAAACATGTTTAACAACTCATCAACCTCTCATAGACTCTTCTGTAAATCAATGATTTAAATCAGTCCAAATGTGTCTTTAGGAGTGAATGAATTAAAGTAAATGCCAGAAAATCTTATTCCAACTACCATTTTGTCTTTGCTGAACATATAAAATGAGACTAATTATTGATCTGTAGTAATTATGTCTCTTCTTCTTCTTGCCCTTTGCTAAAAAATACTGTCCAGGGCATAACTGTCTATGTATTTGAGATGGATGATGATACTTGGTATACATAGTAATGACATCATGGCGATGTGTCATGAACAAACATTACAGGGATTGGCCCTTTGTATACAGAGTTATTGTCCCTTGCTAAATTAAATACTGTCCAGGGTATAACTGTCTATGTATTTGAGATAGGATGATGATACTTGGTATACGTTGTAATGACATCATGGCGATGTGTCATGAACAATAATTACAGGGATTGGCCCTTTGTATTCACAGTCCTTGTTGTTTGTTTATTTGTTTATGTCATGTTTTTTTTCTTTCAATTGCATTTTTACTAAGATTGTGTGACAATCATTTTGACATGTTTTTGACAACAATTGGGTGTGACAAAAATCAAAAGATGCTAATTGAAAACCTACAGTAAAAGGCTTTTGTGATTTTAAAAGTAAAACTTTAAACACTTTGCCACACAGACTCCTGAAGAATATATTATCTGTTTGTAGAGTGTACAGTGGGTGTTAGGGTTAAAATATTTTTCTTTTAGGTCTGTGATCATGAATATTTCAATTTGATAATGGTAAAACATTTTGGGACTTTTTGTTTAAATTGTTGTGGCTCCATGAGGAAATTGTTGTTTTGAGACATGGAGGTGGAGGGTTTGAGGCCAAGTTAAATTTTAATCATGAAACAAGCAAACGAAGAAATAGACATTTACCTTATTATGAGACAGAGGAACTCTTAAGAATTAGTTATAGAATTAAGTAACTTATTCATAAGTGTGTTGGTAAACTGTCTTCAGTTAATAGTGAACTACATGTATATGATAACACCAGTAACTATGGTAATCAAGTCAATGCTGGTTTGTTTATGTCGACCTCCCTCAAAGAAGGAGTGGCATATTGCTTTGCTGCTGTTGATCGGTTTGCGTATATACCAGTATTTTCTATTAATTATCTCTGCGACGGGTGCACATATAGAATTAAATTGAAATTTTGCATGTAGATACAATGTACATCATGAGAATTATATGGTTCCCATAAGATATTTTTATCAGAGTTGCACCCCTTGAACAGATACATCATGGTAAAATAGGGGGAGGGGGACATAAATGTTTTACAAACATCTCTTTTTTTTTGTTTTATTTACACAATGTACATAGTAAACCAAATCTCTTTAAATATTTCCCTTGAAGTGATTATTTTACATACATGTCCCACCTTCATTTAAGATATATTTCCTCAAAGCCCCAATTATCAATAGACTACACCAAATTAACATAGTTCAAACATTTCCAAAATCCTATATTATATCACCACAGTACAATAGCATAGTATTACATAATTTACACAAACATAACAAATGTTAACAACAACCTCTCTTCCTCTCTCTAGAGTAAACATTGTCAAAGACAACAGTACTCTTTCATTTCTTAGAACGGGAGACATTTGATTTAGCTGTGCTAAATCCAGACAATTTCTCATTAACACTTGTCATTCTTTTCAGATCTTGCAAGTCTTTGATTCCAACGCAGGTGATCTGGGACCATATCAGTTTAATAAGTTTGCCTTACCTTATCTACGAGAAATTGCATATAGCGTGAAAGAAAAACTTCATGAGCAAAAGATAGAAAAAGTTCCAATGGTAATATATCTACTACTTTATTTTATATATTTATCTATTTGAAGGGGACGCCGGGGTAGATTGAGTCCAAAACCAGCTTCCAGTATGGTTGGCAGGGAGAAAATGTTACTGAATTACATAATCAAATCTTCTTACAGTTTGCAACTCAAATTCATGAAACATAATAGACATGTGCTTGAAAAATATTTTCTAGATTTAGATTTCAGTGCATGATTCATGAAAGACACACTTACTTTCTAAAACAGCCTGCATTTATGGATAAGATTGAGGAATTTTTCTGGTTCATATATTTATGGATAAGATTGAGGAATTTGACTGGTTCATATATTTTTAACTACAAATCAAATGGTCTTATATATTGTCATTTTCCTTCTGTTTCTCACATTTTTCCATATACCGACCAGATATATGGTCATATTTTAATTAGGAGCCTCCACTCTATCACCATATGGATGAAAATCTTCAGCTATGCTTTAGACAACAATATCTCATGAGATATAGAAATGGTAGAGAAATGTCATACAGAATCTTGTTCAGTTACTTATATTTCAGTAATTTAAGATTGGTTTTTCTTGGCTTTTTTTGCTTTTAGGTCATTTTTGCAAAGGATGCACACTTTGCATTAGAAGATTTAGCCAAAAGTGGTTATGAAGTTGTCTCCCTTGATTGGACCATTAAACCAGTACACGCTAGGTAACTTGATATATTGATCTTACTACTTGGATTGCCTTACAAATATATTTGAAATGTTCTGTCTGTAACAAATATGTATAAGATATACCCACTTCTATCATTATATTACTAATACATCCACATGTATGTTTAGCTATAACAAATGTGTATAAAATATATCTGCCTCTATCTTCATAAATATTCTGGCTATAGCTAAGGCCATATAAAAATAATATTCTGGTTCTCAGACAATTGACCTTCCAAAATGGGCAAGGTAGGGAGGTATTTTTTTTTTATTTTTTATTTCCAAATTATTGTTTATATATTTTGAATGCAAGACTTTATGTAACAAAAAAATGTCTTTTATTGAGACCTTCAATAAATTGTAACAAAAAGTTGTGTGATTGTCTTGTTCACTTGGTTTTTAAAATGAAATATCAACAAAAATGTAAAATATCTAAAAGATTATATATCTATCAAAACAAAAATGTTTTGAAACTACAAGAAATTTAAAATTAATTGTAAATGCATCATTATAATTACCATCAATCATTATCAATGCATGTATCATCATTTTAACACATCCTGAAATTCAATTCCGTTCGATATCGGTTCTTTCTTTTAAAAACCAACTTCCACTTCCTCCATAAACTGCAAGGAACAGCAGAAAACACACGATGTGTTCTGTGACATTTTTAGGCATGAGGTAAAGATTTACATGTTGAATTGTCAATAAAATAATTATTTTAGTTTCTAATTGGGTTTTAGAAATGCATTTTGAACTACAAATAGAAGGAAATGGATCATTTTCAAAATTTAAGCCTTTTGAAATGACTGACATTTTTACTTGCTGTGTGGCGTTGATTTTTGTATGAAATGTGAATAAAATGGTTTCATCTGCGATTTCTTTTTTTTTTCCCTTAAAACCTGACATCTGTGGGTCAAATATCTATTTTGATAATTTACACCCATTTTGGTGAGCTTTCTTTTCTTCTGACAACTCTTGTTATTATATTGCAGACGGCTGGTTGGAACCGATGTAGCTTTGCAAGGTAACTTGGACCCAACAATGCTGTATTCCAAAAAGGTTAGTAAATTAAGTTAAAAAATTATATGGTGAATTGGATTGTTTAGTACCATATCTTTAAAATTGGATATTTTATTTTTTTATTTGTCTTTTTGCCTTAATGTTTAATTCTCTGTTAAAATAATGGGTAATTGTTAAGTTGTAAGAGATTGTGGATTAGGGGGAATTATTTAATTCTCGGCTAAATTATCTGTTTATTACCGGTGTTCTGTGTTTCACACTAATTAACTGTTTTGTACAATACTCCCAAACTACTGACCCTCAGATGTCATATATTTTAATAGCCATAGTTGTTTAATGTACCGGTAGAGTAGACCACTTAAGTGAAACTACTGTCCCTCTCGGCTCTCTCTCTCTTTCTCTCTCTCTCTCTCACACACACACGCACACACACACACAGATAGTACTCAATCAGAACAGAGGTATTCAAAATATTAGAAATATATATAATTCTCCCATTTAATGACATTTTCATCTATATTTTCCATGGTTAATATACTGTATACGATTGGTAAGAACAATATAGGCATGAGAAAGATTTTTAACCCACACCGTATTTTAAAATTAACATTTGATTTCATCCTTGGTGAGTGTATGACAATGTGTTATACCAGTAGGGTTTTGGTAATGTACCGTGATGTTGACTAAATTATGTAACTTGTTCCTACTGGTATAACACATTGTCATACACTCACCAAGGATGAAATCAAATGTTAATTTTAAAATACGGTGTGGGTTAAAAATCTTTCTCATGCCTATATTGTTCTTACCAATCGTATACAGTATATTAACCATGGAAATATAGATGAAAATGTCATTAATGGGAGAATTATATATATTTCTAATATTTTGAATACCTCTGTTCTGATTGAGTATCTACTATCTGTGTGTGTGTGTGCGTGTGTGTGTGAGAGAGAGAGAGAGAAAGAGAGAGAGAGCCGAGAGGGACAGTAGTTTCACTTAAGTGGTCTACTCTACCGGTACATTAAACAACTATGGCTATTAAAATATAACCAAACCAACTTTATACTCATACACATCAGTGCATGTATTTAGCACATTTTGGAACCAGATTTTCACAGCGGATGCTTTGGAAAAATATCTATTCCGTTTATCTGAATTTGAGGTCAGTACGATAATTATTCTTTAATAAAATTAAGTGAAGATTTGGAAAATTCCTTTATTGACAGACTGCACTGAAATTAACACACACATATTCAAAAACATATTCAGAAACTTCAGTAGACTTTCAAATTCATGTAAATTGGATCGCGACAATAGCAACAAATTTAACACACACACACATAGATGTGTACGTTTGTGTATATACATATGTAATGTATGTATCGGTCTTTCTGACTTGATGGAAAAATTAGTTATTGAAGTTTGTAAATTTCTGGCTAAAATGCTGAATTTATTTTTTGTAATTTGAAATACTAATTGTTCAGATGTTGCAACTTGTCAGTGCCATGTGTGAAAAAAAAAATGTTGAGTTAGACATACTCATGTATCAGTTGCCAATTTTATTTCCAGGAGGATTTAAAACATGCAGTGAAGGATATGATCAATAATTTTGGTACCAATAAATATATAGCGAACCTTGGACATGGTGTCAGTAAAGACGTGGATCCAGAAAATGTGAAAGTATTTGTAGATGCAGTGCATATGTACTCCGAGGAATATAATGCAACAAGATGATATGTGATGTTTGTAGCCAAATGTGTTCACATGTGCACATATAATAGAATAACACACGTAAAAGATGATCATGGCAGCTTTTATAATCTGCCAAATCTAATAGATCTATTATATAGGAGCCAAGAGTTGAGAGAAGTGTCTATGACCAATGAATCCTATCTAGTGTAATATTTCTAATTTTGTAGATTTTTTGTGCTGGAAACAAAAAGAATTGCCCTATCATTGCTCATTCTCATATTATATTTTTAAAAACACATTTATACAAGTCTCTGAAAACATTAAAATCTTAATTTCCACCATAAATGTCCTCAGGACCCTTGTCTCAGCCACTTGCTCCTGCAATGTAAATGATTGGTTAAATGACAGGTTCTATACATCTGTCAACTTTAGGCTAATAGATGTGTTATGAAGGATATAACTGATGGGTGTAATATGCTAAATGTAATGAATATGTTATAAATAATGTAATTGTTGGGTATATGCCAATTGTAATAGATATACATTGTACTATAAATAACGTAATTAATGGGTATATAAAGGTTCCATACATCTGTCAAATTTATTGGATATATTGTAAATATATTAAAAATAACAATTACATACTTAATGGGTACATGTCAGCATTATTATCATAATAATTAGTGCATTTTGATTTTAACAGGTGTAAATGATTCTGTGGTAATTATGATTAAATTTGATTTATAATGGTACTCCATGTTTGTTTGTTTTTATTATTTTTTAGGAAAGTATTTGTTGTTTTGATATATTACATTGCAGATATAGAATTAAAGTCTTTGACCCTCCACCTTCAACTGGTGATAAATTTCATGCCACAAATAAGAAAAATGTCCATGATAGAATTTAAAATAATGTTTTAGTTCTAAATGATGTCCCAAAACTTTTTCTAAAACAAAGTTTAAATCAGAGAATCAATGTATCAAAGCTGTCCCAAAGTTTGCAAAATTACTTGTACTTATCCTTATTCAAAAGAATTTTTGGAGGTATTGAATGTGATTTGACTTGGTAATTTCAAAATTTAAATCAACTTACTCTTGTGTAAATTTTTAAGTCACTTGAATTTGAAGGTCTCATGAGGCAATTAGATCACCCCTTTAGTAAAGGTTTCTCTGTGGTGCACATAATTTAAAAGGAATGCTTTTTTGAAATTGTCAAGCGGATGCTCTTTTGTTTCATTTAAAGCCTCGTGTTATGATATGTCAACTATTCATGGTAATTTGGGGGACATCTGGATGTGTTTTCAGTCATCTCTGTAGCATTTTACTAGTATTATTTTTTTTTTAATAATGGCTATGTCAGAACCCTGACATTCTGTCAAATGTGAAGTTAAGAGTGCTAATATACCTTTAAACAGATTCACAAAGCCACTTTGGGACTTATTTCAACCAAACTTGACATAGAACATCCTTGGTTGAAGGTATTTAATGTTGTTCAAAGTAAGGGCTACCACTCATTCAAAAGAGATAATTAAGATTAACTGAAAATAAAATAAATTTGGTACCTTGAAAGAACCACTGAGCAATAATAATAAACAGTCCCGTTTAAAATAGATAAAAGTATTATCTCTTCTTACCATCTCCCTCTCATTTTAGCAGTTATACCAATATACATTTTTCAGAAAATGAGAAATGCTTAGATGCTGGAGTTTCTAGTGGACAGCATCTTCGTGGTTGTTGCAGAAAAGGTTTTCCAGTAAATAGTCAAATTCCCATTCAGATGGGTACCAATTGTGCCTCTACTCTGGCTGACATCTTTTTCTATTCGTATGAAGCAGATTTTACACAGTCTCTGCTCTCCACAAGAAAGAAGCTGTTATCATATCAGTTCAGTTTTACATTTGGTATATCAACAACATCCTGTCTAGAGATAATTCAGAATATCATAATTTCCATAGTCTAATGTATCCCGCTGAGCTTGAAATTAATGTGACAACAGAGCAACACATTTGCTTCTTACCTAGATTTACTCCTGCCAATTGGAAAAGACGGCCAACTTCACACCTCCCTTTATGACAAATGTGATGTTTTGAATTTCCCGTTTCAGAGTACTAATATTTTGTATTCTCCGTCCTATGGCGTTGAGCCAAACGACTTACCAATAAAGTACTAACAGGTTTACATTATTGAACGCTTGAAAACGTCATCATCGTTTTATGGTCAGTATGGGGATCTTGTATATGGAGTCCCACTCTCAGGAATGTTAGATAGTATTCTGGAGCACAATAATATACTATATATATGACTCCCTTTTGCCAATCAGATCTTAAACTATGATCAAATTTTCACAGAGCTTGACCTTGTCACCGAAATCGGAGGTTTCAATGTAACATTTTCAACAGATGTGACAAGATAACAAGGGATGCTGCCTCTTTCCGGACACTTGGTCCCATCCTGTTTTCGGATTCTCAATTGTTTTTTGTGTTGAGTGAGACCAATGTTATACCTACCTTTTCACCAGGCTTGACCTTTTCAACAGACTCGAGAGGTTTCCATCGAACATGGGTGTGGCATGCTAACGGGGAACGCTGACTCCTTCTGGACACCTGTTCTTCATGTTGAGACCATTTGTGTATCCAATTTGTAGTGTTTTAATGGATTTGGGGTTTCGATTATTCATTGGTACTTCCTTCATTTTTACTTAGTAGGTAGTGAGAAATTTATTTAGGGTAAGCAAAATAACCATTAGTTTATATGATAAAAAGTTCTTGTTAGTGTAGACAAATTCAGTTTTTGCTGTAGGAAAGACATATTTCATGACTATGGAGCAGAAATAATAAAGTGTTGATAAGTTTAAATGTTCTAATCATAATTAATGTAGCGAAAATATTCCTTTTGCAGAAAAACAACAGGGAAGGAACTTGATATTGCTTTTGTTTTCAAACTCGCAAAGTGATTGTTATCTAGTAATGTTGTTACGTAGGGAAGCTTCTTACATAGCAAAGCTTTCCCACTGAAATATTCAGATATAGCAAATGATAATTTTTAAGGGAAATCTTACCAAAATGTGCATGGTAAGTAATATTATTCTACGGTTTTCAAGGGTTGATAATGAGATGGTTTGACGTATAGCATAGAGGTATGCCCAGTTACTTACCTTGTCATACAGGTAGTACAGGACTAAGGATCCCACTCTCTATTGTTCTTATCCAAGTTGTTTTCGGACGACCTCCTTTGCGCTTTACTTCCGGTGTTCACTACTTTGTAACCTTGGTCATGTCATCACCTGGTTTTCGAAGAACATGACCAAGTTATCTCTACTTCTCCCTTAGTAGAGTGGTTTCCATATACAATTAATGTGCTTTTTAATGCCGTGGTTGAACCTTACTGGGTACCTTTCTTGACTATTAAAGTCTCATAGTTTGTTCAAATCCCGTTCTGTCATTCTCTAGAAATCCACACAGCAATACTAGCAGTTCACGGATGTTGTACATCTGATCCTTTGTTGTCCAACTGATGGATGTTGACTTTTTGAAATGCTGGTCTGGTTTTCTTTGCCTAATCTAGCCTGCTGCTGCTGTTTTGTTCCGCCATTTGATAAAACGATGCGTCCTAAGTAGGTGAATGAAGATGTGTTGAGAGGTAATACTTCTGTTTTGTTGATGTTGATTTTCAGGCCTAGAATGCTGGCATTCTTCTGCGAATATGATATATTGTTCTGTATGTGACATTGGAATGTGAGACTAAGACAAGGTCATCTGCATAGTCAGTGTCTTTTTGGAAGCAGGGTCCATTTGATAACTGTGTTTTGAGTTTCCTAATATTATTTCACAGTACAAATAAGTAATCAACATCCTCTTCATTTCCCAAAACCTTTTTTTTCCTTAGTGTGTTATCAAGAGCTACTTTCATTCTGTTTACTACTATCTTTGCAAAAATTTTGCTCGGATGGGAGAGTTAATTTGATGCCTTTTTACAGTTGGTCAAGTCTCCTTTCTTTGGTACTCTTTTCATATATATATTTTTTTCTGTCCATGTATGGTATAATTTTCCCGTATCATCTAGAGGAGTGAATGTAATATTTCTGTTGCTGTATTTAGGTCGGATTTGAATAGTTCTGATTTCATTTTGTCATTTCCTGAAGCTTTGTGTTTGAGAATCGCGGGTGACATCCTGTATCTCTTTTAAGGTCTTATTGATGGATAAATAGCATTGCATGATAAATGTTTCAACTTACTGTGTGTTTGTTATACTCTTACTGTGTTTTCATTGACTGCATGTTAAGTATTATCCTTATTTGTGCCCGAATAGATTATGGTCTCTCGGAAACTAGTTACGTTTTTTCCCCAACCCTGTCCATTCTGCACTCACTTATACCGAGGATGTGGATCTTGTAGTTCTTCATATCCTTCAATACCTGGGCCTGGTTTCCCGCCTCATACATGATACGTACATTCCAACACCTTATCTTCAGCATATTTCGCGTATTCAAATTACTCATCCTGTCGCAAACTTCCACATGACCGCTTTCACTGAAAATCATTCATTCCTGCAGTTCCCCATTCATATTCTGGAGTGTCGAGATGAGTTGTAGAAATTTCACTCCTTGTTTCCGTAATCAGCGCAGGTTTTTATGAGAAGAGAAGATTACTGCCTTGCTCAACCCCAACCTAGAGGAACGGGTAAAATTTGTTCAGGGTTTCCTTCCACTATAGATGGATTTCATGGAACAACTCACGAGTCACATATACTAGGATTTTGATTTCTGAGATGTCTATACATAGACGAACTGCCTTCACCCGGCCCGTGATCCTCGTCTAATCGCCCTATTGATCCATAGATGGAGCAAAGATTGACGATCACTAGGATCTCGGGGGCCTTTCTGCTCCAAAGTCTTCTGCTATTCAGCCTGGGGTTGCATGATGCCGCATCATTTCCCTGTGACTTTGAATGTATCAAATTTGAACAAAGGGATCTGCTTTTTTTATTTTATTTTTAAATAAACCGGTCTTGTCAGAAAAACCGGTGAATTTTACAAAAGTCCGGTGAAATCTATCTGATAACTGGTCCAAATGACCAGTAATTTTTCATTTCATTTCAATTGTGTGTATATACAGACCAGTAAAAAAAATTTGACCAGTGAAATTCCTTTATTCATTGGTCCGATTGACCAGTAATTTTTTTTATTTCAAAATGTCTGTTATAAGGTTTTCTAAAACAACATGTATTACGAAAGAAATAAGCACGTTATTGAAAAAACCCAACAACAACAACAACAACAATTTACTGACAAAACTTAATCCCAACACTTCATGATTCTACACATATATTACAATTCATAGAAATAGCTATATGATTAGAGTGGTAAAATCTAAATAGATATATACATTGTAGATGACTTCCATGATCTCCTTGTCTGCATTAACATTATATGGTGATCACTTGGTACCAACAATAACCAAACTTTATAATGGCTAACATTCAACATACATGCCAATGAGACATGCATGCTTACTCATCCCTCCACCCGAGCACTGTCGAATATGTAGCCTGTCGAGTTTTGGATATTTACTAAAAGAGATACCTAATTTACAATTTAACTCCTACGATGAAGTACATTTAGCAAAAATCAATTGTATCAAACATGAATAACACTGAATACGATATACTTAAAGAACTCTTAGATCTACTAAATTGCAAACAAATTAAGTTTTCAGACTTCAGATCTGTCATTTAAAGATAAGATAACTTTATTAGCACTAACACAATTAACAATAAATGTTTTCGCAACACAATACAAACAAACTAGATCTGCAGTGAAATATACACGTATAGTGAAGGACTGACAGTGGATGAGATGTGCAGATTCTAACTTAAAATTCTAAATTTACACTGATGATATGCTTATATTGTGTTTTGAAATCCATAAGGATTTAGTATATGTACATGTCTTGCATATTTCAATTATAGCTGATAGGCCCTAAACTAAGTTTTTGACTGTGACCTTGAGGTGACCTTGAACTATCATTCGTTCAGTTTAAATTCAATATAGATCTAGGAAATATCTCTCAAATAAACTCAAATTTTGCCAATGACTATTAGATCTAGAAATCTAGATCTAAATCTGCTTTCAAAAACAAGAAGATAGATCTAGATCTAAATAAAAAAAAATACGTGGATATTATTGAGGAAATGTGACCTTAAGCGACCACCATAGATCTACTTTGCGACTATCAGACGATGCCAAATCTGCGGACATTTGCGAATCAATTGTAAACAATGTCACAGAGACAACGACACATGAAGTGAAGAATCTAGAAGTATGCAAACTGAACAAATTATAGATAAAAGTTTGGTTCTGCACAAGGACGATATTTCTGCAACGGAAAGTGGTGACGAAGAAGGTCCAACAATTGACATAAATATTAACAATATCGCCAGCAGCTGTAACCTGAAATGTAAATTAAATTTACGAAAAATCGCCAAGGAAGGAACAAATGTTGAATACAAACAACAGAAATCGGTAAAATATCAATGTTCCTCGTCGTAATATATAGTTTTACTCATGTAGCCTATATATTAAGATCAAGGGGCGGATTCAAAATTTCTGGCCCAGAACTACTGAAGTAGAGTCTATTGAGTATTGTAGTTCAGAGGTCTTTGTGTTTACCTACATATTGAATCTAGGCTTATATATATATATATATATATGTGTGTGTGTGTGTGTATAGATATAATGTGGTAATGCTTATTATTGTTGTTGATAATATTTTAAGATATATAGGTGGGGCCTCCATGGCTGAGTGGTTAGAGCATTGCGCTTTAAATCACAAGGCCTCTCACCTCTGTCATTTCTAATTAAGTGGGAAAGTTTGCCAGTTTTCTTGCGGAAGGTCGGTGGTCTTTACCCGGGTAACCAGGGTTTCTCCTCCACCAATAAAACCTGGATGCCATCATATGACTGAAAGACTGTTGAGTATGGCGTAAAACAAAAAATCAAATCAAAAAAGATATATAGGCCTAGATTTAGATATGGATCTACTTGTATATTGTTTTATGTAGGCCCCTATTCATTAGGCTACTGGTAGGCCTACGTTCAAGTCAATCACCCCATCGTACTCCAGTAATATAAGAGCTTGCTTTTATTCGGATACATCAAAAGTATATTGCCGTTTACACCTCTAACATTGTTGGAGTAACTCCATTGGTTACCGCCCACTTGTTTGAAGGTCCAGCAGTCCAAAGGCCCACTAGTCCAAAAAATAGAGAATTTAAAAAAGCCACGAAAAAAATAAAAATTCATTATCAAATTTCAACGAACTGAACAGACTTAATCAGATGCACTCAATCTATGCACTGGCTCTGGAAAAGATGATTTTCAAAGAGGGATACTGTCGGGGACATATTTTACTATGCCCTGGATCCACACATGATGGCTGTAACGGCGAAATGAATACCATTGGTAGAGGACATAGTATTTTATGTACAAGTACACCAAGTTTCATCAAATCCGAGCGATTTTTGAGAAGTTGAAAATGTCAAAAGTATACAACAGACAGGCAGGAAACAAACGCTATGACAATATCTCACTGGAGTCTCATGTTCATGTGAAAAAAAAACCCCATTGCTGTTAACTAATATTGAGGTTTCATACTAAGGATACTCAAAAACAGTCTGACTAGTGGGCCTTCGAACTAGTAGACCTTCGGACTAGTGGACCTTCGGATAAGTGGGCTTTCGGACTAGTGGACTATAACCACTCCATCTAGATCTAGATCTAATATGTCATAGGGGTAGATCTAAAACACCAGAAACACACAGAAAACACATTTTTAAAAAATGGATTCTAGATTTCAAAATATTCTTGTAGAATATGTTTTGTTCCAATATACATAGACGGGAAGACTAGTCTTTTTTATTGATTTTCAAGTAGATCTAATCTTGGGTTTTATTCAGTGATAAGTAATTACCCTCCCTAATATAGTTTTAAAGTCAGTAAGGCCTACACAACCTATTGAATACTTTTTGATTTGTGAGATTAACTATAAATATATTTAAATAAATGATGGCTTTAAAAAGGAAAATGCTTCAAAACCTGTGTAAAGGTAACAAAAGTCGTTTTATTTGAATTTTGTTTTTATCAGATTTTAACTAGATTCTAGCTGCCATATAGGTTAATTTTTTGTATTCACTTGAGGGGAGGATGCTTTTTAGTAACAGGGGCCAGTCTGTAGAAACCACTGTCTTAAAAGACAACCTGTCTTGCAAGATGGCAGTTAGATAAGCACTATTTTCAATTACCTTTAAATAAAACCTGTTTGTTAAACCACTTGTCTTGACAGACCTGCATATTACAATGGTATATACAAGGTGGTCTCACAAGACATTCTATTGTTGGGCAGTGTTGACCTCAATTGTTCTACTTTGTATGTGTTTTTGTTTTATAATCTTAAATATTTACACTCAATAGTAAATATTACAGATGTGCAGTATGAAGTTGAGACGACCATATGCAACAGCAAATATTTGGTCATCAGGTAAAATTTTCTGCACAGGCACTACCAGGTATGTATCCCTTGAAAGGGCGCATCATGTTTACTAAAAGTACTTTGATAGGGCTTAAATATTTACTTTGCCTTATGATAGGGCTTAAAATTTTACATATTACATTGATAGGGCTTAAATATTTACTTTGCTTATGATTGGGCTTAAATATTTACATTGTACATTGATAGGGCTTAAATATTTACTTTGCCTTATGATTGGGCTTAAATATTTACATTGTACATTGATAGGGCTTAAATATTTACTTTGCTTATGATTGGGCTTAAATATTTACATTGTACATTGATAGGGCTTAAATATTTACTTTGCCCAATGACAGTGTGTACATATTTTCTGTGCTCCATGATAGGTCTTACTGAATTACTTTGTTTGGGCTTAAATATTTACTTTGTACATTGATAGGGCTTACATAATTACTTTTACAGGATTTACATATTTACTTTGCCTGCCCATTAAGGCTTACATAATTACATTTACCACATTGACAGGGCTTATACATATTTACTTTGCCCCATGATGACAATTGTGTACATATTTACTGTGCTGCCCATGATAAGGTACTTATCGATATACATTTACCATGATTGCCAATTGACAGGATATACATATTTACTTTGCCTGCCCATGATAAGGCTTACATAATTACTTTACCAATTGACAGGATATACATATTTACTTTGCCTGCCCATGATAAGGCTTACATAATTACTTTACCAATTGACAGGATATACATATTTACTGATAAGGCTTACATAATACTTTACAATTGACATTATACATATTTACTTTGCCTGCCCATGATAAGGCTTACATTTTTACCAATTGACAGGATATATAATGCCCATGATAAACATTTTTACTTCCATTAATGTCAGATCAGATGATAGGGCTTATATATTACCTCTGTACCTTGATAAGACTTATAGGCCTATATTCACTTTGGCCCATTGTAGGTTTTACCTTCTTTTTTTTTTGAGCGGACATGGCTCAGTTGGTAGCGCGCTTGACTCTCGATTGTGAGGTTATGAGTTGAAGTCCAGCTGGTGGCAGGTAGGTTTCATGTCCTTCGGATGAGACAGTGAAAATCGAGGTCTCATGTCACAGTGGGTGTCAGCGCGTTAAAGAAGCCTCACTGCTTAATGGCTGTAAGTGTCAAGCATAGGCCAAAATTTGAAGCCCTTCACCAGTATTTGGTGACGTCTCCATATGAGTGAATGGGACATTAAACAACAATACAACCAAAAAAACAACAACATTTTTTTGTGTCCCTTGATTGGGCTTATATATTTTCTTTGCCCTATGATAAACTTTACATATGTACTTCATCTGCCCTGATGCTTATTAAACTTTACATATGTACATATTTCATGTCCCATGATAGGGCTTACCTATATTTATCTGTCCAATAATACTTATTTTTACTTTGGATAGCTTACTTCATATATGACTTTGTAAATTTACCAGACTGTGCCCCTAATTCATGCATCCTGACGATTGGCATGTGACATGTGTCTTGACATACTGTGACGTATGTCATTGACATATAACATGTCATTGACATAACTGTGACATGTGTTATTGACATATAATAATGTGTGTCATTACATTTAACTGTGACATGTGTCATTGACCTATGACATGTATCAGCATTTACTTTGACATTGACATTTAACTTACATATTTACTTTGTCCCATGATAGGACTTACCTATATTTACTCTGTCCAATAATAGGACTTATATATTTACTTTGGCCCATGATACTCAGCATACTCATCATATTTACTCTGACTTTGTAAAGACCACTATACCAGACTGTGCCCCTAATTCATAAGCATCCGCACGATTGGCATGTGACATGTGTCATTGACATTTAACTGTGACGTATGTCATTGACATATAACTGTGACATGTGTCATTGACATTTAACTGTGACATGTGTTATTGACATTTAACTGTAATGTGTGTCATTGACATTTAACTGTGACATGTGTCATTGACATTTAACTATGACATGTATCATTGACATTTAACTTTGACATGTGTTATTGACATTTAACTGTGACATGTCATTGACATTTAACTGTGATGTGTGTCATTGACATTTAACTGTGACATGTGTCATTGACATTTAACTGTGACATGTCATTGACATTTAACTGTGATGTGTGTCATTGACATTTAACTGTGACATGTGTCATTGACATTTAACAGTGATGTTTGTCATTGACATTTAACTGTGACGTGTGTCATTGACATTTAATTGTGACATGTGTTATAATTATATTGATTGTTGCCCTTTTAATGAAAAACTCTTTACTATATTTTCATTTATGTATATGCTGACTTTTATGTCTCGTGTTAGTGAGGAAGAGGCTAAAATGGCTGCCAGGAGATTTGCACGCAAAATTCAGAAGTTGGGATTTGATGTTAAGTTTTGCAATTTCCGAATTGTAAATGTTTTGGGAACATGTACCCTTCCATTCCATATTTGCATATCATCATTTACAAAGGAGCATCGCCATGCAGCAAGGTAACTAGCATATAGAACTATGGTCAATAACAGTTCACTTTGGAAATCGGAAAAATCTTTGACAGTTCTTTTATTATATCATCTATGACCGAGATTTCACTTCTTCCCAGTTAAGAAAGTTTATTAATGATTAAATGTAGCACCAAATACTCAATTTTTAATAGCAAGCATTCAATAACCTCAGAAATAATTTTTGGTAGGCAGTTTTCCATGCTTAATTCACATCTCAGTGTCTGTGTCATATTTAGAACAACATGTCAACAAGTTGAGAGGGGAGTGCTGGATGACAATTCTTTCATCATTATTTATTCATCACGCATACTTTGTATTTAAAACATTTGGTCAATCTTTTATAACATGAGTTTTATATAATTTAACTTCTTTAATTATCTTGGCAGTTTAATCAAGTAGCTTGCTGAGACAAGTTTGCAATCAACAGTACATTATGTACCTGTTGAAAATTGAAAACCGTCTACATCTGAGGTCATTGAGTACATGCAGGAATTCCCTTCACAGCAGATGACATTATTTTAACTCTGCAAATGACCACCCCCACTCTATTAGTATCATTTTGGTTCAATTATTTGTATAGATAATGATGGGAGATAACATTTCAATTATTAGACAACTTATTTCAGCCATTGAATCCTTCATTATACACTATAATTTCATTGCATTTGAAATATCAAAGATTTTCCAATTTCCAAAGTGAGCCGCACGGACAGTAGAGATGAAGTTGTGTATTTGTTACTTTGTGGTGTCAAACAGTATAATCATGAATGATGTATGTAATTTATTGTAAACAAGTATTTTCATATTATACCATAACTCATTTGCCACCATATTTGTCACTAATGTCACTCCCATTTCATTTGCTGTACATAACAATGTCACTATTGCCACTCCCCCTTTATTTGCTGCTGTACACTATTGTCACTCCCCTTTTGTTTAGTGCTGTATACAAGATATCACTATTGCCACACCCTTTTGCTTGCTTCTGTACACAAATGCCAAAATTGCCACTCCCCTTGTTTGTTGTGGTACACAAGTTGTCACTATTGCCACTCCTATTTTGTTTGCTACTGTACACTGAATGTCACTATTGTCACTCCCCATTTGCTTGCTGTTATACACAGTATATCATAATTGCCATCCCCTTTTCGGTTGCTGCTGTACACAAGATGTCACTATTGCCACTCCCCTTTCACTTGTTGCTGTACACAAGATGGCACTATTGCCACTTCTTTTTTGCTTGGTGCTGTACACAGGACGTCACTCTTGCCACTTCCCTTTTGCTTGTTGCTGTTTAATCTCTTACACAGAGCTGTCAGTCCTTGCACTCTCGATCAATCTCTTTCAACATCTAGGTAAGAAGTCCAAAAACATGTAGCCATATAATCCACAGAATGAATATAAAAACCAAATTACTCAGAGTAAGGATACTTTTCACATCTAGGTAAGAAGTCCCAAAACAATTAGCAATATAATCCACAGAATGAATATAAAAACCAAATTACTCAGAGTAAGGATACTTTTCACATCTAGGTAAGAAGTTTCAAAACATGTAGCCATATAATCCACAGAATGAATATAATCAAATTACTGAAAGTACTGATATGAGTTGGCACTCGTAAGTTTTAATGAGGTATACTACACTCAGTATACTGAATACTTTTTAATTCGGTAAAATTAGGTTTTACAAAAAAAGTTACTGAAAATTGGATCAGACATTTGGCTTAACGTGAGTACCGATGGCTTATCTATTATGCAACAAATTACATAGATCAGTGATATAATTATAAAATCTTGTGCCTATAAACATTGTTTCATCGATATTAAATTTCTATGCGACAGGGCAGTATTATACCCTTACACTATTCTTCCTATCAGTAGCCATAAATTTTTTAAACATTTTCCCAACTTCAAAGACTGCCGTGAGTTTCTCATCAGTTAAGATAAGGTGAATGAGGAATGAGGCAACTTCTATGTCCAACTTCACAGAAAGATCTTGCCAATACACAGTACGGGAAACTTGACCAAAACTCATTTGCATATTAATTGTGCACATGAATTGTTAACAGTCCAGTCTATCGTTTTTAATGTCAATTCAATCACAAGAGTATAATGGTAAAAAATAATTGAAAAGTAAAATTCTAAAGCAAATTTATAATATCTTAAAATTCATAAAGGATGCCAAACTAACCTTTAATTGCATATATTTCAACAAGTCTTATAGACCTATATTTTTCAGTGAATTGTTACTATATTTTTGTCCTATTAAAAAGCAAAAATATATGAATACAAGTGTGATTTGGAAATTTTAATCTCGAAGTTAAGTTTATGTTGCTGAAATGCACATACATGTGTAATTTTCCATCAATATAATGTGTTATTAACCCCATACTGCAAAATGTACGTTGACTTGTTCCCAATAAACAACTTAGCATAATATAACCGCTTTGGTGTTCCATCAACTCATAAAAACCAAATTACTCAGAGTAAGGATACTTTTCACATTTAGGTAAGTAGTCCCAAAACATAGAGCCATATAATCCACAGAATAAATATATAAACCAAATTACTAAGAGTAAGGATACTTTTCACAAAAATATAGTCCCTTAGTTATATTTATATCCGTTTTTAAAAAGTATTTTTGCCTCAAATAGTATTTCATTCCATTTCAGCACTAAACATTTAGCTAATAAAGAGCTAAATTTAGAGTATATTTATGTTTTGACAGAATCTGGCAAAACCAAGATGTTGACAGAGATTGTTTGGGAGTGCAAGGGCCAACAACTCTGTGTAAGAGATTGGCTGATGTATACAAGATGTCACTCTAAGTGTGTTATGTGTCATCTCTGTTTATAAGAATTGTGACACAATAGTGTAAGAGATTGGCTGATGTATACAAGATGTCACTCTAAGTGTGTTATGTGTCATCTCTGTTTATAAGAATTGTGACACAATAGTGTAAGAGATTGGCTGATGTATACAAGATGTCACTCTAAGTGTGTTATGTGTCATCTCTGTTTATAAGAATTGTGACACAATAGTGTAAGAGATTGGCTGATGTATACAAGATGTCACTCTAAGTGTGTTATGTGTCATCTCTGTTTATAAGAATTGTGACACAATAGTGTAAGAGATTGGCTGATGTATACAAGATGTCACTCTAAGTGTGTTATGTGTCATCTCTGTTTATAAGAATTGTGACACAATAGTGTAAGAGATTGGCTGATGTATACAAGATGTCACTCTAAGTGTGTTATGTGTCATCTCTGTTTATAAGAATTGTGACACAATAGTGTAAGAGATTGGCTGATGTATACAAGATGTCACTCTAAGTGTGTTATGTGTCATCTCTGTTTATAAGAATTGTGACACAATAGTGTAAGAGATTGGCTGATGTATACAAGATGTCACTCTAAGTGTGTTATGTGTCATCTCTGTTTATAAGAATTTTGACACAATAGTGTAAGAGATTGGCTGATGTATACAAGATGTCACTCTAAGTGTGTTATGTGTCATCTCTGTTTATAAGAATTGTGACACAATAGTGTAAGAGATTGGCTGATGTATACAAGATGTCACTCTAAGTGTGTTATGTGTCATCTCTGTTTATAAGAATTGTGACACAATAGTGTAAGAGATTGGCTGATGTATACAAGAGATGGCTGATGTCTAAGTGTGTTATGTGTCATCTCTGTTTATAAGAATTGTGACACAATAGTGTAAGAGATTGGCTGATGTATACAAGATGTCACTCTAATTGTGTTATGTGTCATCTCTGTTACTCTAATTGTGTTATGTGTCATCTCTGTTTATAAGAATTGTGACACAATAGTGTAAGAGATTGGCTGATGTATACAAGATGTCACTCTAAGTGTGTTATGTGTCATCTCTGTTTATAAGAATTGTGACACAATAGTGTAAGAGATTGGCTGATGTATACAAGATGTCACTCTAAGTGTGTTATGTGTCATCTCTGTTTATAAGAATTGTGACACAATAGTGTAAGAGATTGGCTGATGTATACAAGATGTCACTCTAAGTGTGTTATGTGTCATCTCTGTTTATAAGAATTGTGACACAATAGTGTAAGAGATTGGCTGATGTATACAAGATGTCACTCTAAGTGTGTTATGTGTCATCTCTGTTTATAAGAATTGTGACACAATAGTGTAAGAGATTGGCTGATGTATACAAGATGTCACTCTAAGTGTGTTATGTGTCATCTCTGTTTATAAGAATTGTGACACAATAGTGTAAGAGATTGGCTGATGTATACAAGATGTCACTCTAAGTGTGTTATGTGTCATCTCTGTTTATAAGAATTGTGACACAATAGTGTAAGAGATTGGCTGATGTATACAAGATGTCACTCTAAGTGTGTTTTATGTGTCATCTCTGTTTATAAGAATTGTGACACAATAGTGTAAGAGATTGGCTGATGTATACAAGATGTCACTCTAAGTGTGTTATGTGTCATCTCTGTTTATAAGAATTGTGACACAATAGTGTAAGAGATTGGCTGATGTATACAAGATGTCACTCTAAGTGTGTTATGTGTCATCTCTGTTTATAAGAATTGTGACACAATAGTGTAAGAGATTGGCTGATGTATACAAGATGTCACTCTAAGTGTGTTATGTGTCATCTCTGTTTATAAGAATTGTGACACAATAGTGTAAGAGATTGGCTGATGTATACAAGATGTCACTCTAAGTGTGTTATGTGTCATCTCTGTTTATAAGAATTGTGACAATAGTGTAACAGATAGTGATGTAAGAGATTGTGGCTGATCTGTATACAAGATTGTCACTCTAAGTGTGTTATTGGCTGTCATCTCTGTTTATAAGTGTGTTATGTGACACAATAGTGTAAGAGATTGGCTGATGAATACAAGATGTCACTCTAATTGTGTTATGTAAGAATTGTGACACAATAGTGTAAGAGATTGGCTGATGTTACTCTAATTGTGTTATGTGTCATCTCTGTTTATAAGAATTGTGACACAATAGTGTAAGAGATTGGCTGATGTATACAAGATGTCACTCTAAGTGTGTTATGTGTCATCTCTGTTTATAAGAATTGTGATACAATAGTGTAAGAGATTGGCTGATGTATACAAGATGTCACTCTAAGTGTGTTATGTGTCATCTCTGTTTATAAGAATTGTGACACAATAGTGTAAGAGATTGGCTGATGTATACAAGATGTCACTCTAAGTGTGTTATGTGTCATCTCTGTTTATAAAGAATTGTGACACAATAGTGTAAGAGATTGGCTGATGTATACAAGATATACTCAAGTGTGTCACTCTAGAATTGTGTAAGAGATTGGCTTATGTGTCATCTCTGTTATGTGTCATCTCTAATTGTGTTATGTGTAAGAGATTGGCATCTCTGATTTATAAGAATTCTGTTGACATTGTGACACATAGTGTAAGAGAGATTGGCTGTTATGTATACAAGATGTCACTAGTGTAAGAGATTGTGTGTATGTGTCACTCATGTGTGTTATGTGTCATCTCTGTTTATAAGAATTGTTTATAAGAATTGTGTACATGTCACTCAATGTGTCATCTAGTGTAGAGATTGGCTGATGACAAGATGAGTGTGTTATGGCTGAATGTGACACAATACAAGAGATTGTCACTCTAAGTGTCACTCTAAGTGTGTTATGTGTCATCTCTGTTTATAAGAATTGTGACACAATAGTGTAAGAGATTGGCTGATGTATACAAGATGTCACTCTAAGTGTGTTATGTGTCATCTCTGTTTATAAGAATTGTGACACAATAGTGTAAGAGATTGGCTGATGTATACAAGATGTCACTCTAAGTGTGTTATGTGTCATCTCTATTTATAAGAATTGTGACATAGTGTAAGAGAGTGTAAGAGATTGGTGTTATGTGTATCTCAAGAATGACACACTCTAAGTGTGTTATGTGTCATCATCTCTGTTTATAAGAATTGTGACACAATAGTGTAAGAGATTGGCTGATGTATACAAGATGTCACTCTAAGTGTTTATAAGAATGTGTCATCTCTGTTTATACAAGATGTCACTCTAAGTGTGACACAATTGTGTAAGTAAGAGATTGGCTGATGTATACAAGATGTCACTCTAAGTGTGTTATGTGTCATCTCTGTTTATAAGAATTGTGACACAATAGTGTAAGAGATTGGCTGATGTATACAAGATGTCACTCTAAGTGTGTTATGTGTCATCTCTGTTTATAAGAATTGTGACACAATAGTGTAAGAGATTGGCTGATGTATACAAGATGTCACTCTAAGTGTGTTATGTGTCATCTCTGTTTATAAGAATTGTGACACAATAAGAGAGTGTAAGAGAGATTGGCTGATGAATACAAGATGTCACTCTAAGTGTGTTATGTGACACAATAGTGTAATCTCTGTTTATACAAGAGACTCTAAGTGTGTGACACAATAGTGTAAGAAGACACAATAGTGCTGAGATGTATACAAGATGTCACTAAGTGTGTTATGTGTCATCTCTGTTTATACGAATTGTGACACAATAGTGTAAGAGATTGGCTGATGAATACAAGATGTCACTCTAAGTGTGTTATGTGTCATCTCTGTTTATAAGAATTGTGACACAATAGTGTAAGAGATTGGCTGATGTATACAAGATTACAAGTGTGATGTGTCACTCTAGAATTGTGACACAATAGTGTAAGAGATGTGATCATACTCTGTTTATAAGAATTGTGACACAATAGTGTAAGAGATTGGCTGATGTATACAAGATGTCACTCTAAGTGTGTTATGTGTCATCTCTGTTTATAAGAATTGTGACACAATAGTGTAAGAGATTGGCTGATGTATACAAGATGTCAAGAATTCTAAGTGTGGCTGATGAATATGTGTCATCTCTGTTTATAAGAATTGTGACACAATAGTGTAAGAGATTGGCTGATGAATACAAGATGTCACTCTAAGTGTGTTATGTGTCATCTCTGTTTATAAGAATTGTAACACAATAGTGTAAGAGATTGGCTGATGAATACAAGATGTCACTCTAAGTGTGTTATGTGTCATCTCTGTTTATAAGAATTGTGACACAATATAGTGATATATTTTCTACTAAAGGAATGTGCACAACTCTCTCTCTCTCTCTCTCTGTCATCTCTAAGAATTTGTCTCTCTGCACAACTCTCTCTCTCTCTCTCTCTCTCTCTCTCTCTCTCTCTCTCTCTCTCTCTCTCTCGTTTGTGTAGGAGTGTTTAGTGTATGATAGAATGAATGAAAGGTATTATGGTCAGCTATGAACTCCATACCCCCTTGCCAGGTGGGCATGTAGGAGGGATGTTAAATTCCTGACTAAATGCCTCAATAATATGTTGTCTAAAAAAAAGAAGAATTGTGTTATCCTAGTAAAACTTTACTCTTTATATTAATGTTGATTTTAATTCTTTATTTTCTGTTCAATATCAAGTTATGAACCTGAACTGCAGTCTGGTGTAACATACAAAATTATTTCACCAAAAGCAACTCTGAAGATATATGCATCTGGCAGTATCACTATCCTAGGTAAGTTATAATGAGGATAGGAGCTTCATACAAACACTGAGAGGTATATAACTTTGAAGATATATGCAACTGACAGTATCACTATTCTAGGTAAGTTATAATGAGGATAGGAACTTCCTAAAACACACAGATGTAAGTAAATTTGAAGATATATGCAACTGACAGTATCACTGACCTCTCACATAGAGAGGTAGGTAACATGTATAACAGACATAGAGAGGTAAGTAGCATGTTAGACAGAGAAGTAACATGGTATACTAGGCATAGAGAGGTAGGTAACATGGTATAACCGATACATAGGGGTAAGTATCATGGTATAATATATACACAGAGGTAAGTAACACAGTATAACAGACATAGAAAGGTAAATAGCATGGTATAACAGACTTTGAAAGGTATAATATATGTGGTAAGTAACGCAGATACACAGAAAGGTAAATAACATGGTATAACCCATACATAGGGGTAAGTATCATGGTATACATATATACACAGAGGTAAGTAACACAGTATAACAGACATAGAAAGGTAAATAGCATGGTATAACCGATACATAGGGGTAAGTATCATGGTATAATATATACACAGAGGTAAGTAACACAGTATAACAGACATAGAAAGGTAAATAACATGGTATAACCGATACATAGGGGTAAGTATCATGGTATAATATATACACAGAGGTAAGTAACACAGTATAACAGACATAGAAAGGTAAATAGCATGGTATAACAAACTTTGAAAGGTAAAATTTGTGGTATAACTGATACACAGAGGTAAGTAACATGGTATAACAGACATAGAGGTAAGTAACATGTATAACAGACATAGAGGTAAGTAACATGTATAACAGACATAGAGGTAAGTAACATGTATAACAGACATAGAGGTAAGTAACATGTATAACAGACATAGAGGTAAGTAACATGGTATAACAGACATAGAGGTAAGTAACATGTATAACAGACATAGAGGTAATTAACATGTATAACAGACATAGAGGTAAGTAACATGGTATAACAGACATAGAGGTAAGTAACATGTATAACAGACAAAGAGGTAAGTAACATGCATAACAGACATAGAGATAAATAACATGGTATAACAGTTATAGAGAGGTAAGTTACATGGTGTAACAGACGTAGAGGTAAGTAACATGTATAACAGACATAGAGAAGTAGGTAACATGGTATAACAGACATAGAGGTAAGTAACATGTATAACAGACATAGAGGTAAGTAACATGTATAACAGACATAGAGAAGTAGGTAACATGGTATAACAGACATAGAGGTAAGTAACGTGTATAACAGACATAGAGGTAAGTAACATGTATAACAGTCATAGAGAAGTAGGTAACATGGTATAACAGACATAGAGGTAAGTAACATGTATAACAGACATAGAGAAGTAGGTAACATGGTATAACAGACACAGAGATAAATAACATGGTATAACAGTTATAGAGAGGTAAGTTACATGGTGTAACAGACTTTGAAAGGTTTATAACATGGTATAACAGATATACAGAGGTAAGTAACATGATATAACAGATTCAGACAGGTAAGTAACATGGTATAACAGACACTGAGAGGTAAGAATCAGTTTTGAATGTACATGTAGTTGACACAATACCAGATATAATAATATTGTTCTCAGAAATATATATTAACCCTTTCAACCCTACAGACTGCAATGGACCAGTAGACAAGAGCATACCACTCAGATATTCAGGGGTGAAATGGTTAATATTACTTGAGTAGATGTTAATTTTCAGTACTTTGGTTGCTTTATGAAAGTATGTCTGTGATGAGGGTCTATACGTATGAGATAAACAGGGTCTATGTGATTGAAACAATGAGGGTTTATGTGTATGAGAGGATGTATGCAATAATAATGAAGGTCTGTGTGTATAAGAGGATTAAGGTCTATGTGTATGAGATAATGGGGGATCTATTTGATTGAAACAATGAGGGTTTATGTGTATGAGAGGATGTAGGCATATAAAATAATGAAGGTCTGTGTGTATAAGAGGATTAAGGTCTATGTGTATGAAATAATGGGGGATCTATTTGATTGAAACAATGAGGGTTTATGTGTATGAGAGGATGAGGGTTTATGTATATTAGAGGATGAGGTTCTATGTGTATAAGAGAATGAGGGTCTATGTGTATGAGACAATGAGTGTCTCTATATATATATTACACAATGAGGGTTCACAAGGTTTAGACAAGTGTATTTAGCCAGTGAACAATTTGGTTTTTGTTTTAAATTGGGTTTTGCTAATACATTGTGCTTAATATTGAAAAAGAAAAACCGATTTTCAATAAGGTATGACAACATGAAGAGCTAAATACATACATGTACCAGTGTACTTTATGACTTTCTTTTTTGTTTATTATAAGCACAAGACCGATTGCAGAGGTATAATTCTCCTTGTACATTAAATGTTTTCATTAAAGATAAAATATTGAAACTTTCATTTCATTTAGATATGAGAATAATTTGGGGTTTTTCAATTTTTCAGCCCCATCAGTAGGAAATTTATATTCTGCAATGGAACACATATTTCCGCTAGTGCTTGAGTTTCGATCAGATGAGAATGACAATGTGGACAAGATGCAGTGAGTGTTGGGGAAGAGTTGTCCAGGAACATTATAACAAGCAGGTTTAAAATTCTCAAAATTATTTACAAATATTAGTAATAGGAATGATTTTAGGGCTTCTGCAGCAAATTCATTAACAAGAAGAGGAATTATATTCATGTAATGAGTTCTTGAATGAGTTGCCACTCCACCATTCCACAAGTATGTGTTGTGTCGATTAGCATCATAATATCAACTTTTGAACATTTCTTTTTACAAAAACAATCAAATGTTTCTTAAGACAGAGAAACTTCAAACTACATGTTCCGGTCAGGTTTGTTGCTCTTTCTATGCCGAATTGGGTTTTTTTTGTATGATTATTCAGGATTATTGATAACATACCCATGAAAGTAAAATGCCTGATTCCCATTGGTCAGCGGTTTTGTAGATGTTGATGGGAATACATATATCCTGGGTGATTATTCAGTCAGAATTTAATAACAGATGTAGTGTTCAATGGTAGAGTATAAATATGCAGTTCCAATGTATAACGGAAGTCAGCTTTAATGGTTCACTGATAATCACAATACTCTGATATAACACTGTAACTTTTTTATTTCAGTATGTAATTTTTACATAAGATATGAAGTATGTAACAATCATGGGAACTATGTCACAAAGGTTTGCAGATTTGTGTAATTTGGGAGTGTTATCATTTCTTTGTCACTTACAAAAAGTAAGTTAAATGCACTGAAAGATTTCAGAAAAGTGTGTATTAAAACCCATATAAATAATGTATTAAAACCCATTTGAACTGTATGGCTGTATACTTAATGAACTTCAAATTTCAAATGAACATTTTGATTGATCACATCGATAGCAGAAGTCATCAGGTTAAAAATTGTATAAATAAGGTCAAATGTGTACAAGGTAGAAATACAAGTACTTGACAATTAGATTTATTCTCATTCATAATGGTTCATTGATTTTGTATATATCTATACATAAAGTATACATTGCAGGTGTTATAAGAGTATACAGTTGTACTGTACAACACTCTGATCATATCCAAGAAATGTGTATGTATATGTCTGAATATGTGCATATGAATGTGTATGTATATATATGTGAGTGTGTATGTTTGTGTGTGTGTCTGTCAATATATGCATATGAATGTCTGTATGTATAGGTGTTTATGTACTAGGTATGTTTGATTTTGGTTATCAAAATATGTTTGAACTGGTGAGAAATTTTGTTATTTTAGATATGTTTGAACCAGTGAGATATTTTGTTATTTTAGAGATGTTTGAACAAGTGAGATATTTTGTTATCTGAATATGTTTAAACTAGTGAGATATTCTGTTATTTAGAGATGTTTGAAATAGTGAGATACCTTGTTATATACATATGCTTAGAAATTTTGTTATGTTTCAGTGAAAACAAAGTCCTGAAAATGTTTTGTTGTAAATTGTATTCTAATTTTAAAATAAAACAGTATTTGGTCATAATTAGCAACATTTCTTATTTGGATTCATTTTCCCAATCAATAAACTTCTTGAATCTCCATGTAAATATAGAAAAATTTTATAAATAGATTCTTATATCTTAATGTGCAGATCACATTGTTCAAACTTTATTATCTGCAGGTGTTTCAAATCAGAACGAGACTGTTACATAATGAGTCATCATACATGACAGTAGCTTATTTCTTGTCTTCTTGAAAAAAGGATTTGAGAAAATGAACTGAAATAATCATAAACTACTTTATAACCATTACATAATTTATATGTTTAAAATGTTTTAGAATTCTGTTTGTTCTTCATTAATTGTTACCATTAGACATTAAGCAAAATATCATTAAACTTTAAAAAACAAACAATTAACAAGGTCAAAAACTGGACAAAATTAGTTTTCATTGTACTGACATAATTGCTATATTTTATTTTGTAAAATAACACACTGTAACAAAAGCTAAGAAGTTAAATATTTTGATTTGTTAAATTTTCTTATAGGTAGTATGTTTTAATCTGTATTTTTGTTATCAACCCTGACCAAAGTCCTTGCCTCATGATATTGCCTCTATCATTAAGTTGCAGGTTACAATCACGTATAGAGCTATCGCTGAAGTGTGAGGCTTGCTATACTGTAACTGGTCCAAATTTTGCGTCCTCTTAAATTTGTGCTGTATGAATCGTAAATCACTCGCATACATGTATGTATCTTTTTTCCAATATTTTCACTTGCATGAGGAAATAGATATTTTCAGTGACAAAAAATGAACCTTGACCTTTTCAGAGCAAGCGGAAAATAGTAATATTAAATGTCCTTTTATGGTAAATTCATCATGAGTGACTAATTTTGTTAATTATGAAATATTATAATGGTAGCAAAGTATTTTAAATACGCATTGGAGGTGAAGGTTAGATCTTTCCAATTATGTTTAATTTCTGATGTCCTAATTCCATGTAATAAAGGAATATTCCAAATAATGGTAGTTCAGAATTCAGTGTCTTAGAACGAATTTGAAATATTGATTAAGAAATAGATAAAATATAAACGAGTGTTAATCCTTCATACGCTAGCAAGTGTTTTATTAATCGATCTTGCTGTGCTTTATTGGATATTCACTTAACAAATATCTCATCTCATTAAGTTAATAACAATTGACAGTTAGCCCAAAATTAATTTTTTTGTTTTCAAATTTTTATAATAACCTTGAAGGTTTTTTTTAAATGTAAGTGTCAGCAGACTCTTTTAAAAAATCAGTATTTAATCAAGTACATATATACTTGTAAGCAAATTTATGTGAAATGTTATTATTGCTTTGACTTGATCTAAAAATGCATTTCAGAAAGTTCCAGGGAAAATATACATATATTAAAGGTTTTCGTCAATTACGATTCAGGATTTTCTTTGGTCCTTGGGTAAATCATTTGGAATAAGTGTTATTTTTTCAGTGTCAAATTTCATTCATCAATACGGACAAGTGCTTGATAATAATGGACATTGATTCAAGAAGTAACACTACACATCATACCATCAATCTATAATCAAATCTTTATTAGTCCAAGCTGTAATCACATCTTTTGTAGTCCAAGCTACAATCACCCCCTTTGTAGTCCAAGCTATAATCACATCTTATAGAGTTCAAGCTACAATCACATCTTGTGAAGTCCAAGCTATGATCACATATTATGTAGTTCAAGCTACGATCACATCTGATATAGTACAAACTACGATCATGTCTTATGCAGTGCAAGTTACAATCACATCTGATGAAGTCCAAGCTATGATCACTTCTTTTGTTGTCCAAACTACGATCATGTCTTATGTACTCTAAGCTACGATCACATCTGATGTAGTCCAAGCTACAATCACTTCTTTTGTTGTCCAAGCTACAATCACATCTTTGTTGTCCAAGCTACAATGAAATCTTTCGTGGTCCAAGCTACGATCACATCTTTCGTAGTCCAAGCTACGATCACATCTTTTGTAGTCCAAGCTACAATCACATCTTATGTAGTCCAATCTATGATGACATCTTTTTTTTAGTTCTATATATATTCACATCTTTTGAAGTGCAAGCTATAATCACATCATTTGTAGTCCAAGCTATAATCACATATTTCGTAGTCCAAGCTACAATCACATCGTTTGTTGTTCAAGCTACAATCACATCTTATGTAGTCAAATCTATGGTGACATTATGTAATCCAAGTAATGATTACACGTTATATAGTGCCAAGTTACGATCACATCTCAATCCAAGCTACGATCACATCTGATGTAGTGCATGCTACGATCACGTCTTAATGTGGTGCAAGCTACGATCACATCTTTTGTTGTCCAAGCTACGATCACATCTTTCATAGTCCAAGGTACAATCACATCTTTTGTAGTCCAGGCTACAATCATATCTTATGTAGTCCAAGCTACGATCAGATGTAAAGGCACCATTTCACCGAGTACAATTTGGAAATATCGTACGCAACCACGCATGACTATGATCGCAGCTATTTTTTCCCATAGTCGAGGTCAAAATCTGTGCAACCTAAACCCATTATTTTCTGTGTACGCTCTATTTTCGATTTTATCTCGTTCGTCCTTAGATGTGTACACTCTACCTGCGTCCTATACACTCTGTAGATGCTCTACATACGCTCTACTTGCACCTATCAACTCGATCTGCTGCAATCTTAACACGACCAAGGCTCTTATGTATTCCATGCTACGATCACACCTTTTATAGACCAAGCTACGATCACACCTTTTATAGACCAACCTTTTATAGACCAAGCTACGATCACACCTTTTATAGACCAAGCTACGATCACACCTTTTATAGACCAAGCTACGATCACACCTTTTATAGACCAAGCTACGGTCACAGCTTTTATAGACCAAGCTACGGTCACACCTTTTATAGACCAAGCTACGATCACACCTTTTATAGACCAAGCTACGATCACGCCTTTTATAGACCAAGCTACGATCACGCCTTTTATAGACCAAGCTACGGTCACACCGTTTGTAGTCCAAACTGTAATCACATCTTTTGACAATATGAACTGCAATGAAAGCTCTGAAACGTCATTGATGACATTGAAAGTTCTCAGTAAATTTTATTTAAATGCAAAAATTAATGAATCATTATGCTTACATACTTGCAGAAATACGTAATTGACCTAGTTTGAGTTGACATTGGAACTACCTGGTAGTTCATATCATCATTGGCAATATTATAAGAGCATATAGACCATGTGAATTAACATTGCCGTTCCATATTTTATAAGATGACTGCTTGAACAAACATTCGGCCAAATTATTTTTAAAACTCGGCCAAAGTCAAACTTGAATGTTTGATGTGGGGTCTAGATATTTTCATTCGTCAACAAAATTTCACTCGGAACCAAAATTCAGAGAGAGAAATCAGCAAACTTTCCTTCAAATATCTTGAATATATAATGTTTTGTAAATAGTGTGTTCTTGCCTGTCCGTCACCTTTCACCAATGTGAAAATAAAAAAGAATGCTTTTTTAAATCTCTATTCTAAAATTCTTTTTATATGTGTATGTTATTATGGCTCCAGAATTCTGAGGTAGAATAGTGATTTAATAAATCGTACTTTTTCACATATACGAAAAGATTAGATAAACATTGCATTACTAAGACCATCTGTACATTAACATTAAAAAGGTAATGAAAATAGAAGTATATAATAACGTGTATTTTTATCAAATCCCTCAGATACACATTTGACAAATATTTTAGAATTAAAAATTATGTAAAATCTACAGTTTTATGCTCAAAAAGTGCATATCATTTCTAGCAATTAAATGAAATGCTCTTATAAATTATATTCAAAATAAATTGTAAAAATGATAACACAGGATATTCCGTTTTATGAACAAGAGCATCTTGTTCTGGTTGTTAAATGGGTCTCTATCAGTAATTTGATTGTTTATTTACTTCCTTTAATAGTTCTGATTTCTTTACATAGTTATATGGTATGATATGGTTTAGATGCATATATATCTTGTTATAATTGGAATTGATAAATTTCTAACTCTGTTCTATCAAGCAAAACCCCTTTTCTATTTTGCTAATCACATATTGCATGGGGTTTGATCACATTCAATGTTAAATGTATAAAGATTAATAAAATAGAATACTAAAATGGTAATAATTCCATGACTAGACGTGATGTCAAAATTATATATTCAGTTCGTCTTTACTTTGACAAAATAATTTGGCACCTTTGAGATCTATGGAACCATCCCAGCACTGAAATATTAATTTGGGATATAAATACTTTCAAGGTATTACTAACGTAAACTTCAACAGCTTTTAAGAAACCATGTGTATTTGTAAGTGCTGTAGACGTTCGAGACTAGAGAATTTACAAAGTAACTCGGTTGTTTGTCTTGTGTAGAATACAACCCACGCAAAACTCCACGTGGTTGGAAACAGGGCCCCACGCAGACTACAAAGGATTCAGTTCTAAAACGATAATTATTTCATAGTGCAGATGCTATTTAAATTTGCATTTGTTAGAAAGTCACTATATCAATAGCTCAGTAAGTTTTCCTTTTGCGCTACCCTGTATGTATATTATATGCTTAATTATTTATGCTTATTTTGTATATATGTTACAGTCCCCTTTTATACGAATCTATGGCCCAATCAATAAACTTCTTGAATCTCCATGTAAATATAGAAAATTTTTCATTTTATAAATAGATTCTTATATCTTAATGTGCAGATCACATTGTTCAAACTTTATTATCTGCAGGTGTTTCAAATCAGAACGAGACTGTTACATAATGGGTCACCATACATGACAGTAGCTTATTTCTTGTCTTCTTAAAAAAATGATTTGAGAAAATGAACTGAAATAATCATAAACTACTTTATAACCATTACATAATTTATATGTTTAAAATGTTTTAGAATTCTGTTTGTTCTTCATAAATTGTTACCATTAGACATTAAGCAAAATATCATTAAACTTTAAAAAACAAACAATTAACAAGGTCAAAAACTGGACAAAATTAGTTTTCATTGTACTGACATAATTACTATATTTTATTTTGTAAAATAACACACTGTAACAAAAGCTAAGAAGTTAAATATTTTGATTTGTTAAATCTTCTTATAGGTAGTATGTTTTTATCTGTATTTTTGTTATCAACCCTGACCAAAGTCCTTGCCTCATGATATTGCCTCTATCATTAAGTTGCAGGTTACAATCACGTATAGAGCTATCGCTGAAGTGTGAGGCTTGCTATACTGTAACTGGTCCAAATTTTGCGTCCTCTTAAATTTGTGCTGTATGAATCGTAAATCACTCACATACATGTATGTATCTTTTTTCCAATATTTTCACTTGCATGAGGAAATAGATATTATCAGTGACAAAAAATGAACCTTGACCTTTTCAGAGCAAGCGGAAAATAGTAATATTAAATGTCCTTTTATGGTAAATTCATCATGAGTGACTAATTTTGTTAATTATGAAATATTATAATGGTAGCAAAGTATTTTAAATACGCATTGGAGGTGAAGGTTAGATCTTTCCAATTATGTTTAATTTCTGATGTCCTAATTCCATGTAATAAAGGAATATTCCAAATAATGGTAGTTCAGAATTCAGTGTCTTAGAACGAATTTGAAATATTGATTAAGAAATAGATAATAAAATATAAACGAGTGTTAATCCTTCATACGCTAGCAAGTGTTTTATTAATCGATCTTGCTGTGCTTTAATGGATATTCACTTAACAAATATCTCATCTCATTAAGTTAATAACAATTGACAGTTAGCCCAAAATTAATTTTTTTGTTTTGAACTTTTTATAATAACCTTGAAGGTTTTTTTTAATGTAAGTGTCAGCAGACTCTTTTAAAAAATCAGTATTTAATCAAGTACATATATACTTGTAAGCAAATTTATGTGAAATGTTATTATTGCTTTGACTTGATCTAAAAATGCATTTCAGAAAGTTCCAGGGAAAATATACATATATTAAAGGTTTTCGTCAATTAGGATTCAGGATTTTCTTTGGTCCTTGGGTAAATCATTTGGAATAAGTGTTATTTTTTCAGTGTCAAATTTCATTCATCAAAACGGACAAGTGCTTGATAATAATGGACATTGATTCAAGAAGTAACACTACACATCATACCATCATTCTATAATCAAATCTTTATTAGTCCGAGCTGTAATCACATTTTTTGTAGTTCAAGCTACGATCACATCTGATATAGTACAAACTACGATCATGTCTTATGCAGTGCAAGTTACAATCACATCTGATGAAGTCCAAGCTACGATCACTTCTTTTGTTGTCCAAACTACGATCATGTCTTATGTACTCTAAGCTACGATCACATCTGATGTAGTCCAAGCTACAATCACTTCTTTTGTTGTCCAAGCTACAATCACATCTTTGTTGTCCAAGCTACAATGAAATCTTTCGTGGTCCAAGCTACGATCACATCTTTCGTAGTCCAACCTACGATCACATCTTTTGTAGTCCAAGCTACAATCACATCTTATGTAGTCCAATCTATGATGACATCTTTTTTTTAGTTCTATATATATTCACATCTTTTGAAGTGCAAGCTATAATCACATCATTTGTAGTCCAAGCTATAATCATCTCCTTTGTAGTCCAAGCTACAATCACATATTTCGTAGTCCAAGCTACAATCACATCGTTTGTTGTTCAAGCTACAATCACATCTTATGTAGTCAAATCTATGGTGACATTATGTAGTCCAAGTAATGATTACACGTTATATAGTGCAAGTTACGATCACATCTCAATCCAAGCTACGATCACATCTGATGTAGTGCATGCTACGATCACGTCTTAATGTGGTGCAAGCTACGATCACATCTTTTGTTGTCCAAGCTACGATCACATCTTTCATAGTCCAAGGTACAATCACATCTTTTGTAGTCCAGGCTACAATCACATCTTATGTAGTCCAAGCTACGATCAGATGTAAAGGCACCATTTCACCGAGTACAATTTGGAAATATCGTACGCAACCACGCATGACTATGATCGCAGCTATTTTTTCCCATAGTCGAGGTCAAAATCTGTGCAACCTAAACCCATTATTTTCTGTGTACGCTCTATTTTCGATTTTTATCTCATTCGTCCTTAGATGTGTACACTCTACCTGCGTCCTATACACTCTGTAGATGCTCTACATACGCTCTACTTGCACTTATCAACTCGATCTGCTGCAATCTTAACACGACCAAGGCTCTTATGTATTCCATGCTACGATCACACCTTTTATAGACCAAGCTACGATCACACCTTCTATAGACCAAGCTACGATCACACCTTTTATAGACCAAGCTACGATCACACCTTCTATAGACCAAGCTACGATCACACCTTTTATAGACCAAGCTACTATCACACCTTTTGTAGTCCAAACTGTAATCACATCTTTTGACAATATGAACTGCAATGAAAGCTCTGAAACGTCATTGATGACATTGAAAGTTCTCAGGAAATTTTATTTAAATGCAAAAATTAATGAATCATTATGCTTACATACTTGCAGAAATACGTAATTGACCTAGTTTGAGTTGACCTTGGATCTACCTGGTAGTTCATATCATCATTGGCAATATTATCAGAGCATATAGACCATGTGAATTAACATTGCCGTTCCATATTTTATAAGATGACTGCTTGAACAAACATTCGGCCAAATTATTTTTAAAACTCGGCCAAAGTCAAACTTGAATGTTTGATGTGGGGTCTTTTGAATTGAAACCAGATATTTTCATTCGTCAACAAAATTTCACTCGGAACCAAAATTCAGAGAGAGAAATCAGCAAACTTTCCTTCAAATATCTTGAATATATAATGTTTTGTAAATAGTGTGTTCTTGCCTGTCCGTCACCCTTCACCAATGTGAAAATAAAAAAGAATGCTTTTTTAAATCTCTATTCTAAAATTCTTTTTATATGTGTATGTTATTATGGCTCCAGAGTTCTGAGGTAGAATAGTGATTTAATAAATCGTACTTTTTCACATATACGAAAAGATTAGATAAACATTGCATTACTAAGACCATCTGTACATTAACATTAAAAAGGTAATGAAAATAGAAGTATATAATAACGTGTATTTTTATCAAATCCCTCAGATACACATTTGACAAATATTTTAGAATTAAAAATTATGTAAAATCTACAGTTTTATGCTCAAAGTGCATATCATTTCTAGCAATTAAATGAAATGCTCTTATAAATTATATTCAAAATAAATTGTAAAAATGATAACACAGGATATTCCGTTTTATGAACAAGAGCATCTTGTTCTGGTTGTTAAATGGGTCTCTATCAGTAATTTGATTGTTTATTTACTTCCTTTAATAGTTCTGATTTCTTTACATAGTTATATGGTATGATATGGTTTAGATGCATATATGTCTTGTTATAATTGAAATTGATAAATTTCTAACTCTGTTCTATCAAGCAAAACCCCTTTTCTATTTTGCTAATCACATATTGCATGGGGTTTGATCACATTCAATGTTAAATGTATAAAGATTAATAAAATAGAATACTAATATGGTAATAATTCCATGACTAGACGTGATGTCAAAATTATATATTCAGTTCGTCTTTACTTTGACAAAATAATTTGGCACCTGTGAGATCTATGGAACCATCCCAGCACTGAAATATTAATTTGGGATATAAATACTTTCAAGGTATTACTAACGTAAACTTCAACAGCTTTTAAGAAACCATGTGTATTTGTAAGTGCTGTAGACGTTCGAGACTAGAGAATTTACAAAGTAACTCGGTTAAAACAGAGTAGATGTTTGTCTTGTGTAGAACACAACCCACGCAAAACTCCACGTGGTTGGAAACAGGGCCCCACGCAGACTACAAAGGATTCAGTTCTAAAACGATAATTATTTCATAGTGCAGATGCTATTTAAATTTGCATTTGTTAGAAAGTCACTATATCAATAGCTCAGTAAGTTTTCCTTTTGCGCTACCCTGTATGTATATTATATGCTTAATTATTTATGCTTATTTTGTATATATGTTACATCTATGGCATCACGATTCGGGAAAAAAAATTCAATTCACCTTTTCATAAACAAAATAACTGGCAGGTCAAGTTGTGTTGTGTTCAATTATCGCGGGCGTATGTAACTAATTATGGGACACGATTATATACTTTCATGTTTAGTCGACTATATGTTGGTATACATTTTCCCCCTCAACCCCGTTTGCCAAGTCTCTTCATTTATGATAAGTTTGGTTCATTATTCAAATATTACATTATATATAAAAAACTCAAATTCCAAAGTATAAATCTTTAGGATGTCCCGGATATAGATACAAATCTGGTAAAAATGGACAAACACGGACCTCTGGGAACCAAGAGATGGGATAAGGTGTCACGTAGGAGTAAGCATCCCCTGTCGACCGGTCACACCCGCCGTGAGGAACGAATCCTCGTCACAATTGGTAGAAATGTCTCAACAACCGCCAACGAAAAGGCAACTCAACATTGTATTTAGTGAAACAGAGTTATCGCAAATAAGAATATTATACCGACCGTAAAATTTGCAGAACGTTAACACCAAACGCAGTTTTCGATATACCTGTGTCAAAAATTTGTCTGTGGGTAGTTTACATCTGTATATGAAATGTTCATATGTTGAACTCACCTAGCATATCGGATCAGTTGTGAAATATAAACTCCATATGCGGGTAACTGTGGGATATTACTACTTAATTGTGGAAAATTTACGATGGGAAAATAATTCCCGTCTGTGTCTTAGTAAGTAAAATGTCTAAGTATGAAGCATGTGTGCTTGATTCTGTTGTACCTTTAAATTCTAGTTCGCTGGGATATATCGCATTGACATATGTATGAAAATTGTCATTATTAATAGACAAAACGTCGATATATCTGAATGTCAAATTCTTTGAATGAAGTCTACTTCGTATGAATAAAGAATCAGGTCAGTCAAAGAAAGGAACACAATTGGTTCCCATAGGAATGCCGACAGTTTGTTAATAGGACCACGTCTCCGAACACTACAAATAAATTGTCTGTTAGAAATTCCAGCATATTTTTATATCAACTTCAGTGTTTTTAAATGTAGAATCGGAGTGGTATTAGACAAAATAAGTATCATGACAACCAATCACTAGATATTTTAATGTCCGGGTACCACCTTTAGTGAAATAAAACCCAGTTGTCTATGATCCTAAAAAGTGTCTTTTAATTTCTTTATGTGGAATTGTTGTGTAATAAGTAAAGAAGTCGTATGTTTTGATACTGTGAATTTGAGAAAAATTATGTGCCTTCAAATTTTCTATAAGCTGTTTAGAATTTTTAAGTATCCACATCTGATTTACACCGCTTCTGGAATAAGCAACTGTTTATTATTGTTGGAGATCCTCGTAGCTAGCATTGATTTTAACTCATTCACCCCTAAAGACACATTTGGGCTGATCCAAGTCATTGATTTACAGAAGAGTCCATTACAGGGTTGATGAGTTAATGTAATATAATTTCTATTTGTACAAACAGATGTCACTTGTTAGCAACATTGACTGTCTTGGATCTGCTATCGGTTGAAATCTTGTTTTAAACCTCAGCAACGTGAAGATTGTCAGTCTATGGGCTAGCAATTCATATACAATGTAAGTCATTTCTTTTCAAGACAATGACATATGGATAGGAGTGAGTATTATTATACACGATTATTTTATACTAAAGAAGTATTTCGCTCAGATACCACCATTTAAATTCCGAGCTTCTAAGACGTTAATATATTCATTTTTACAGTGGGTATTCTTAGAAAGATTTGGCAGTGCAGTACATGTAGAGTTATTATTTGGATTTGTATGATACCATTTTTCTTTCGGAAATACACATTTATATCAAGTACCAGCTCAACTGATGAAGGCTTACTGGCAGAAACGATCGTCTTGAGCATTTGTTTTGGCCGTTAGTAAAACTATAACTTTCGTATTGTTAATACTATTTATACGAGTATCTTAATGTCTGATCAATGTATCAGTTTGTATATGTTGGTAAAATTACATAAGAAATTTATAAATATGCCTGTCCTACTCATATCTATCAACATAAACTAAGAAACTGTATACTGTATACATAGCGTGTTTAAAACTTTAAACCGAATGACCGTCGGAGTATATATTAAATCCCCAAATGCACTGAAGAAAATGAAATTAAGAAATGTGTACGACATGTTACTGTATTTATGACAAAAGGTTTGTATTGATTTAGGCTCCTTTCAACTCTGTTTACATTATACTTAATTAAATCCAATTTATAATTTTGTGTTGATAGTTTGACGATTAGAATAAATATTTTAGGAAGAATTTATCAATATGATTAGGAGAAAAGTTATACTAATTTCTAAATATCTACGAATACTTTGCTTGCACAGGACACCGACAAATATTCCCTTAGAACATATTTGCCAGTTAAATATCTGAACCTTGGTTTTTATCTTAGAATATTTATACGACAGTTTAACGTAAAACTGAAGCAGTTGAGCTCGTAAATGGAAATGTTTTATTTCATTTCAGATATTAATTTCATCACACATTTATGTTACATTATATTACAGTCTATATTTAAGTATAGATATTACAAACTAAACGAGGTGCATAGAGGATAATTGCCAATTATCTATGATACGCACTCGTGTTAAATATGCATTTTGCCTCACGCATAAAACAAGAAAAAGTAGTCCCCAAAATTTAAAGATTATTTCGATTGGCTGAGTGAAAATAGCACAGTTTACATTGACTTTGCATGCAATGTTATTTTTCACACTGAAAAATAGCATTTAAGAATAACGAATTTTTTTCTTTTTTTGCAGTCAGTTTTAATAATCTGGCTCCTGAATTATCGTTTTAAACAGAAATGTCAAGGACAGTCATTCAATTATGTACCGGTAATTTAAGAAAATCTCATTGTGATAAACTATGTCAATTTTGCTATTTGCTGAATATTTGCAATTTTCATCTATATGAAGGAAATTGGTATTTGTGACTATGTGGAAAGGTGATCCCCAATTCAATGTACATCATTTTATACCCCTCAGTTCTCTAGTATACTTGTTTTAATAAGATGAATGATTTGTCGATATTCTTGTTGAGTAAGCTATACTTAACCCCCAATACTGTATACACTGATATTAGTGATAAGTTAGATTCTTATAAAAGGGAGCGGGACTTAGGTATACGTTAAATAAACATCTGCACACACCTTAATGTCAAGATTAAACTACTCGCCTACCGTTAGGTGGTTTGTTCTTTCAAATAAACGGTTCTTTGACTTTCTTTTCAAGGTAAGAGTTGTATTTTTCTCCAAAATGCAAATCATATTGCTGAAGGCTTGCGGTGGCTAATTTTCAAAGAAACTGGTTTGCCCTGCAGTGCATTACACAAGAATTTAAAATCACTTCTGAACTTGAAACAATGTCGCTTTTAGTTAGTGATGCTTGTTCCAGAGTAATACTTTTAACCGAAAGAGTTATATCTAAGTTATGTAAGGGGTGTTAATTGATGACCAAGTCAATGCTGTACGTACTATTACCTTGTTACGTATTATAAATAGTGTTAGCTCGTACAAGACAGATAACATGCCTCACAAAACCAAAATTAATTCGACTTGTTTGCTTTTTCCCCCTTCTTTTGATTCTGTCTTGTACTAAATCAAATGTTGATAAATCAAATATTTTAGGTAGGCTACTGAGTACACAAGGTAAACTCATCACAAGTGTGATTTGCGCAGGTTTCCAGGTGTATTTTTTATTAATCTGTCAAGGTAAATACGTTTTATAATCAAATCGTTCTTTTCATTGCCTGTTAGATTTGACTTTTTGAACTATGGTAAGCAGTGTATATTTTTTCGTAATTTAATGTTCCGAAATGAAATAAATATTTTTTCTTTTCCTCTTTTTACAAGTTACTGGGTGCAACGCAATGCTGCATTTGACATTTAACACAGTTTATACGCGATGGTATTTAAATCATTACCTTATTATTTGATGGAACTTCAAAAGGCATTCACCCTGCCTCTTGACCACGAAATTGTCAATTGCTATCAAACATCATCATTTTGTTTGTTTGTGTTTGAATAGAAATATTTATGCGCATCACTGATGTCCCACGTGTGTTATATATAAGAAATATAAGAAATGATATGCTTCATATATTATCGAATAAAATGCTTTCATACTAAATTTTGTATTTAAAAGGTTAAAAGAGGATACTTATATGATTGTGTGACTTATAAAATTATGTTTGGCGTTAAGCAATTCATAACATGTTGACTGAGAAATGTAGTTCATAGTAATTTATCATTAACGTCAATGATCTGTGAAAAGTATATTCCTGAGTCAATGAACTGCGTAAATGACACTTGTATACAGGCTATAATGCTGGCTTGTATAAAGCTAGGTACCAAAGTGTTAACAACAGCAAGATTCGAAAATTCATGTACACAAAACAATTCAATGGCAATGGATACACTGTTTTGCCATACCCACAAGTCACATCTTGACCAAATTAAGATGCATGAACCCCTGACACGGACAGTCATGCGAGGGCCTACTAATCATATCACTTTAGTGTTAGTTTTTTTCAGCTTCAGTTCACTGACTTAAGCCTTACGGCTCATCAGCATAAACATGCAGTATGATATACAATTTTGTGAACATTCACATATACACACATATATACATGTGCAATACATATAAATAAATAATTATATACTAATTAAATTGAAAAAGTACAAAAAGTAAATCAAGAGTGATCAAGAGTAAACATGAAAATGAAAATAGAGGAAGAACACTGAAATAAATCAATTATTTTTCCTCTGTACAAAGGCATTGGTAATAAACTTTGCCAGGTTACACAATTTTGTTTTATTTTTAATACCTAATAACTGGACTAAGTGTTAGTTTATGCATGCAGAACCTGCGCGTTACCTTGCTGCTCTTGGTCTGTTCAATACTCAAGGTCCAATTGTACAAATTTTTTATGAAAACATTAATAATGTATGCTGCGACTGGACATTTGAATAATGATTACATACTATTTGGAGAAAAGTGAAGAGACATGAAAAAGGTTTTTTTCATCGGTTCATTATTTTGATCCCATATATTTATGAGAATGAAAAATATTTTCTATTCAGTCATATCCATAAGTTTAACAAACAACTAACCTCTCAATATGATAAAATCAATGTTGAGCCTGAGTATTGAGTGTTGACGAAGATATAAAAACTGTTCTGCTAAAAGTAATTCTTACGACGTCTGTTAAAACAATATCAGCTTCAAATATTTGTTGAAGATGAAGTTTTGTCGAAAAAACGTGGTCATTTCTATTCACATATGATAATTATTTTGGCATAAATATGAATTAAATACGAGCACGCGCTTCTTTGACATTCGGTTGTATTCCACCGAAAGTTATTTTGAGATGGGTGATTCAAGCAAAATGTTACAATGTGTTATGTTTAGAAAGTGTATTCTAGAAATACGCTTGTATTCCTTCTTTTAATCACAAGGATACATCTTTCGGATGTACACGAGATAAAATATTACATAAAATCTACTTGTAAAATTTAAAGCGACAACACATATTGCTTTAAATTTAAAACCTATATATCATTTAGTTGGAGGACAAATGATTAGTCTATAAAATCAGTCGCTCTGTAAATATCTGACGATCTCACTTATGTATACATATCACTCAAAAGCTGGCTTCGTCTGGTTTCTGGTGTTGAAATCTACGTCATTTTAACAATAATGTGGTGTAAAATGGAGTAGCCTAATGACATTCATGACATAATTAGGGCTAATAAACATGACAAGCAGATCCTATATTTTTTTATTGACTGATCCAATAGGCAGAGCATTTTTCTTGTCCGGAGTTCAACTCGAACGTAAATGGTTCTGTTTATTATGAAGTCCTCAATCACCTGAAGTACAGTCAAGAAATGTGTGTTACAGAGAATGGTCATGGGAATGAGACAATTGACAGAGTATGTTCTTAAAAATTTAATATCAACGTGACATCGTACAGTATAAGTAACAATGAAAATTGAAATAAATATAGGAGGATCTGGGTTTTATTGTTATCAATGTTTTATAATTCGAGTGTGCAATCATACATTTCCGTTTACAGGATAATTCATTTTCACATCAAAATAGTGATATAGACGTGGTATTTTTACAAAAAGGTTCCAACTAATTTACATTTAACAATGGATTAAGGACTATAATGTTCTTTACAGTTAATTTTCAATTTTGATTAAACTTTTAGGCTTTAATATACAGAGTTGTGGTATTATTGATGGCAGTTTTACTGTTAGGCGCGTCTAATCGACGCGGGAAACGAGTTTTAGATCATCTGGTATGCATTTTGCCTTCTGTCAACCTCTCAATCACTTTGTAAATTTGTGATCATGACCTGGCTTGTTGAGGAAACCTGTAGCTTTTTGTATAGTTCAAGGACAGTGAACAATTTAAAAGAAAGTAGCTTTTAAATTTATGTGATTTTTCAAGGTTATATACGTCTATTCATTCTCTTTCATATCTCGGGTACTGCCTGATGAAGGGGCATTACGAATATGTTACATGCAGTTCAATGATCCTGTGCTTAACCTCGATAGATTATATCCCTACGGGGGTAGTATCTTTATAACTCTTGAGGTACCGGTTATAAACATATCCTGATATTTAATTTGGTTCACCCGGACGCTGACTCCGTCCGATCACCTGAACCCATCCCGTTTGAGATTCACAATTGTTCTTCATATTGAGACAATTTGTATCTAGTTTGTCGTATTCTAATGGACTTACCATCTAAAAAACCACTTCCGGATCCCTTGCCGTCTTCAGAATGTCCTAATCCTCATTATCTATCTTTGTTTTATTTCAAAGAAAATACGCTTATTGTTGTTAATATATAGAGAGAGATAGAGAGAATCAGATTATCCTAATGCATCGTTATGTGAAGGATTTGATAAGACTTGAAAAAAGGCTTCATAGATTCCAATCGATACATTTTTTATACTTGTGTGAACGCGATATATTCCAGCGAACTAAAAATTGGAGACACCACGAAATAAAGCACACACACTTCCTACTTGGACATTTTGCTTACTAGAGACACAGACTGGAACTTCATGCTATGCATATGGTGTTATATTCCCCCAAATGATTCGATATACTTTTTCAACACACGACCATTTCATATACGGGGGTATCTACTTGGTGATAAGTTGGATTACTAAAGTAACCTTGTTTACAATGACCATGTCTAACTTACTTAAAGGTTGAGTTACCTGTTCTATAGTAATTGTTGAATCGTCTATATCGATTATGACGAGGTGTTACCTCTCAATCGTTTGTATTTGAATTTGAATTGTGGGATCACAGCGGATGTGACCTGTCGACAGAGAATGCTTAATCTCCCATGGCACCTGATGCCACCCCTGTATCGTATAGAGGTCTGCGTTTGTCCAATCTTTGCCATATATACCTGTGTACTGTCTCCCGAATCTCCAAATACATACAACAATATGACCCCTTAATACATGTATATAAGTTATCATTCAGTTAAAATATGTTGGTCTTTTTTCGAGAAATAATCAAATATAGTACAAATAAACTCGCTGATAAGACCACTTTGTTATGTTGATGTATGAACCTGGTGACAATGACAATTTATCATTGTATCACTTGTAAATTTATGTTTTACAATATGTAATACTCTAAATCTATTGTCCGATTCACGTAAGATGGCGGGGCGGAGTAATTTTTGATTATCATACGGATGACGACGAGATGCACGGGAAACACGATTTTTTCATCACATTATTTTGGGTGTTGTTTTACTTTTATACCATTTAGTGATATCACTCATTCAATAAGTGATATCACCAATTCGAATAAGTGTTATCACCTATTTGAATAGGTAATATCACTTATGAATCAATGCCAAGGAATGCTCCCTACACAAAAATAAAAAATATTCCTGGATCTAACAAACATGAGTAGTGCATTCTTATCTTATTTATAAAATTAACTTTTATCACTTTTTAAAATTCATAAGTGATATCACTTATTTGAGTGAGTGATATCACCTATTCGATTGAGTGATATCATCTATTAGAATAAGTGATATCACTTAATCGAATAAGTGTTATCACTTTTTCGTTTTGTAAAGTGACCTATTCAAAATAAATGAGTGATGTCACCTATTCGAATAAGTGACATCACTTATTCGAATAAGTGTTATCACCTATTTGAATAGGTAATATCACTTATGAATCAATGCCAAGGAATGCTCCCTACACAAAAATAAAAAATATTCCTGGATCTAACAAACATGAGTTGTGCAATCTTATCTTATTTATAAAATTAAAAATTTTTATTTATTTTTCTGTTTCCTTGAATTTGGTCTAAATAATTATATAGGGTGTTTTAAGTTCAACCAATTTTAAAACAATTGTGTGCGGAACTCGGACCATGGTCCTCTAGCCTAGCTGAAACATAGATATACAAGGGATGCTTACTCCTCCATGGCACCTGATCCCACCTCTTGGTTTCCAGAGGTCAGTGTTTGTCCATTTTTACCGGATTTGTATCTATGTCCTGGACATTCTATTGATTTATACTTTGGTATATGAATTTTTATATATATAGGCCTTGACTCCGGATCTACATATATGGAAGAACTGGGGAGCATCAGGTTTTTACTGTTGGAAATTTGAATAGGTGATATCGCCATTTCGAATGAGTTATATCTGTTATTAAGTTTTATAAGTGATATTACCGAAGCGATTAGGTGATACCAGGAATTCGAATAGGTGATATCACTTATAAAAACGTATTAAGTGATATTACCTATTCGTGTGAGTGATATCACCTATTCAAATGGGTGCTATCGCCTATTTAAATAGGTTATATCACTTATTCTTTTTTATAAGTGATATCACTTATTCAAATCAGTGATATTACCAATTTGAATAGATGATATCACTAATTCGAATAGGTAATATAACTTATTCAGTATTCCATTGGAGATATCACCCACTCGAATAGGTGATATCACTTATTGAATGAGTTATATCAGCTATTCGAATAAGTGATATCACCAAATGGTATTAAAAGTAAAACAGCGCCCCACATTATTACCTAAAATTTAAACTCGCCCGGGTTAAGAAAGGATTCATAAGACTCCATCCGCCAGGTTATATGGATTTTTAACCCCTAGATAGTGATTTATTTCTCCATACATTGATCTTATTTTTTCATATGAAACAGCCTCTTTAGTTACTACACATGATGGATGTCATTTAAAACATTTTCTGGGCACGTGTAATATCATTTTCTATGCTAAGTATGGCTATATAAATCACTGATATCAAAATATTCACCGTCTAGCGGTCCAAGAGACAGACACGAGGTATATACTGACTTACATCACAAGTAATTGTAAATCAAGGCTCCCAAAGTAGACGTCTAGGGCATTAAATAATCAGATATTAATTTTCTACTCTGCAAAATATTTCCATAAATATCTCATATCATAGAATAATTGTCAGTCAGTTATAAGACGGTGTCAATGATGACTCCCCCCCCCCCCCCCCAAAAAAAAAAAAAAATATATATAAGTTTTGTGGTAGAATTGAATATTAAGTGTATCATACGGTTATATTATCATGTTCTCACTTTTTGATTCCCCAGGGGTTTTATCAGAAAGTGAAATCATGGTAATTAAAAACCCCTGGTAAATCAAAAAGTGAGAATATATTACTCCTAGGAAATAAAAAAGTGAGAACTTAATTAAAACCCCTTGTTAATCAAAAAGTGAGAAATTGATAATTAAAACACCTGGTAAATCAAAAAGTGAAGTCATGATAATGTAGATAGAGGTCTCAATGCATAACATATATTATGTTTATTGAACTTCGAACTAAACGAAAATACATTTTAATATATATATATATATATATATATATATATATATATATATATATATATATATATATATATATATATATATATATACATGTGTATATATTGTTGTTGTTCATTGCTAAAAGCAGTGTAGTTTTGAAGAGTTCGACACTTTTCTTTGTTAATATCTTCATGTAATTTCTTATCAATCCATCACACAATTTTAATATCACGTAATCTAAATGGGTAGCTATGAAATCCTGACAACTATTGATAAAGGGAAATTCTAAAATGACAGTTATCATAGATTGCTCCTCCCACCTAACGCAATCTGCTATTACCCCAAAATGAAAGAATTAGAATAAGTGATATCAAATATTATTAAGTATTGAATTAGATAAAAAAATCATTTTTTTAATACATTTTGTTGAGCAACGAATAAGAAAACACATAGCTTGATTGTTTCGAGAAATGTCCTGAAACAAATATAATCAAGTTACCCAGGTGTAGAAAGTTATACTTCTGTTAAAAACTAAGATATTTTCTTCTGTGTATTCTTCAACTTCAATTAAAATTAAAGGTGACATCTGAATAGAGAAATATTTCATTATATTACCTTTCATCCCCTTAAAAAGCATTATTATCATATCAGCGGTTTAATGATTAGTTGCAGTTGGGTTGAAAACAAAATTCTGTCGAACGTTTGTTCATACAAACAAACCCTTAATGGAATTAATGTTCATTTCAAAATGTGATTACTGTTTCGCGTAAGCACGTGTCAAAGAAATTTTAAGGGTATGCTACTTGTACCAAATGAACTAGGTTAAAAGAAAAATATCAACATGTTTTGATACTGGTGTATGTTTCTTATCTGTAATTTGTACAGCTTAGATGAGGTTGACGGAAATTCGCCCAGTTACAAATTATTCAACGTATAAATAATTCAAAACATTTCAACAAAAGCTTTAACTATTTTACATTCAACCCTGTATTTACACTGAAATAGCAACGCCACCTGTACAGCTTACTGTAGGACAAAAACACAAGTTGTGATATAAACAATCTCACATACCACAGTAATCTTAACGATATCCAGGATATAGGTACAAATCTGGTAACAATTGGACAAACACGGACTCTGGAAATAAAGTATGACCATCAATACTGTAACAACTTGATAGTGGTCCCATACTTTCTCTTGGACGTAATGTGTATTTTTCGCAAACGTCTTTTCGTTTGCTAGAAGAAAATGTCTCTTAAAAATATCTGATTTTCAAACCGTATTATAGAGTAAGTATTCTTCAGCAGACGTGTGTCATACGTTATGTATCTTATTTAAAGATTTGTCACTGTCCAGTGATGAATGCAATTTTCTATTTTTTGTTTTTGATAATATATTAATGAATTGAATACATGTCAGCTTAAAACATTATAAATAAATAAATAAAAAAAAAACCAAAACAAAACAGAAACCAAAACAAAACAAAAACAGAAAAGGAACAAAAAACAAATACAAAATTACATCAGTTATATTTCCTTGTGATGGTTTTGTTTAGGTTTTGTTATTTACTCACTGATATCGAAAACCGCGTTTGATGTCAACGTTCCGCAAATTTTACGGACAATATAATAGCCCTGTTTGCTGTGTTTCACTATATGAAATGTTACCCTTACGATAGCGGTTGTTGAGTCGGCTGTACCAATTGTGACGAGGATTTCTGGACTCACGGTGGGTCTTACCCGTCAACAGGGAATGCTTACTCCTCCTTGGCACCTGATTCCATCTTTGGATTTCCAGAGGTTCATGTCTGTCCAATATTCACAAGATCTGTATATATATATCCTGGACATCCTGAAGATTTACACTTTGGAATCTGAGATTTATATTCTGATTTGTAGTATTTAAAAAATAGTACCGGATAACATTTTTCCTTTGATTTTTGATGTAATTTTTAAAACAATGCAATGGACATTTTGAAGAAACATTTTATCATAGAAAAAAATAGATTTAACTTTACGAAACTCTGTGCAATGACGCCTTTATAACTGAAATTATGGTCTGGCTGCTTACAACTTACGTGCAGTTTTACACCTGCATTTTAATCAGGTTCTCTGACGCCACTTTATCAGAGAAAGTTTGTTAAATGTGGATAAAACAACGCAGGTAAACTTATAAAAAATATTTTGTAACGTGACAACAAATTAAATAAATACTTGCACAAAGTCATCTAAATAAAACTTTATCAATGACTTTTAAAGTCAATAAGATGAGCATGTTATGTTTGTTCCGTGAATCATGTAAGCAAGCAATTCGTGGTTCAAAAACAAAATGCTTCCGTCTAATGTCAAATGACATAAAGGCAATTTATTACAATCTGACTTATCATATTATACCTTCAATCCGTCAGATAGTCACGTGATATTTTGAAATGGACAAAGTTTGATTTCCATAATTACCTGTTAATCACCACCAGCATTCTACCACCTTGTCTCAAGCCACTACATAAACATTTATCAAAGGTTGTTTTCATTTGATGTTGCTGTGATTTACATATTTTACTTAACAATGAACGCTTGCCTCTAGGTAAGCTTCAAGCAGATATTCACTATTACATTCCGACATTGTTTTAGCGTATTTATGTCATTAATACTTTCCACATACATGTATATAACCTATCAAAGAATTTACATTCGTATATTTCTAAAGTTTGTGTTTTAGTTATAAAAAGTAATATAGAGGAATATGACACCAATAACCATGACGCCAATTTTAATGTTATTTTTTTCAAATTTTGTTTTACGATAATTTTTGTTGGGATATTTTGTGTAATTTAAACGGAGTGTAGAAGAAATACTAATGGTTTTATGACATGTCCACAGTGCATAATTGGTTATCTGAAATGTTCTCTGTATATGATTGGTTATCTTAGATATTTACTGTATATAATTGGTTATCTGAAATATTCGCTGTATATGATTGGTTATCTGAAATATTCGCTGTATATGATTGGTTATCTGCAGTGTTTGCTGTATATGATTGGTTATCTGAAATATTCGCTGTATATAATTAGTTATCTGAAATGTTTGCTGTATATGATTGGTAATCTGAAATATTCGCTGTATATATTTTTCTTTATCTTAGATATTTACTGTATATGATTGTTTATCTGAAATATTTGCTGTATATGATTGGTAATCTGAAATATTCGCTGTATATGATTGGTTATCTGAAATACTCCCTGTATATGATTGGTAATCTGAAATATTCGCTGTATATGATTGGTGATCTGAAATATTCGCTGTATATGATTGGTGATCTGAAATATTCTCTGTATATGATTGGTTATCTGTAATGTTTATTTGAAATATTTGCTGTATATGATTGGTTTATGAAATATATGCTGTATATAACTGGTAATCTGAAATATTCGCTGTATATGATTGGTGATCTGAAATATTCGCTGTGTATGATTGGTTATCTGTAATGTTTATTTGAAATATTTGCTGTATATGATTGTTTTATGAAATATTCGCTGTATATGATTGGTTATCTGAAATGTTTGCTGTATATGATTGGTTATCTGAAATGTCCAATGTACAAAATTGGTTATCTGAAATATCGCTGTATGATTGGTTGTCTGAAATGTTTACTAAGTATGACTTGTTATCTGAAATATCTCCTGTATATGATTCGTTGTCTTAAATGTCCCTATGATTGATTGGTTTGATAATTGTTGGTAAACATTTTATACCAATAACAATAGGACAATAGACACCATTTTGACCTGTAAATTACAACTGACTGACAAGAGGTGTGATCGGTTGGCGGAAGTGTCCTCTCCTCTCCCCAATGCTATCAACGGGCATTCGTAACGTCAAATTTTAACGCAAAAAATAATGTTCTTTGCATGCAAGCTTTGAAGAAATACACATATATTTTCGTGATTAATTTTTCTGGAGTAAAAAGGGACATTTTTTGTTTCCTCTGGGATATGACTCGAATCATCTTGCAAATGTATTGTTAGTATCATGTTCCAGCTTTTTGATTTACCAAGGTTTACAAAAAAAGTGGAAACATGATTACTTTTTGGTATAACCCTCACTAGATCAAAAAATGATAACATGATACATGTACAAAATTACTTGTTGCATCCAAAACGGTACATTTTGCAGTTTTTTTTGTATGGAAGTTTTCATCACGTTTTCTTTTTTTATACATACAACCTTTTGGTAAGCCATGACATTTGATACCCTTGGTGTTCCAGTAATGCATGTCATCTGATACCAGTGGTATTCCAGTAATCCAAGAATCTGATACCAGTGGTGTTCCAGTAATCCATGTCATCTGATACCAGTGGTGTTCCAAAATCCAAGACTCTGATACCAGTGGTGTTCCAGTAATCCATGACATCTGACAGCAGTGATGTTCCAATAATCCATGGCATATGATACTAGTGGTGTTCAGGTAACCCATGAAATTTGATACCATACCAGTGGTGTTCCAGTAACCCATGACATCTGATACCAGTGGTTTTCAAGTGATAGTGTGAGTGGTCCAGCAATCCACGACATCAGATACCAGTGTGTTTCAGTAACCCATGACATCTGATAACAGTGGTCTTTAGGTAATCCATGTCATCTGATAGCAGTTGTGTTCCAGTAATTCACGGCATCTGATACCAGTGGTGTTCCAGGAATCCATGACATCTGATAACAGTGGTCTTTCAGTAATCCATGTCATCTGATAGCAGTTGTGTTCCAGTAATTCACGGCATCTGATACCAGTGGTGTTCCAGGAATCCATGACATCTGATAACAGTGGTCTTTCAGTAATCCATGTCCTCTGATAGCAGTTGTGTTCCAGTAATTCACGGCATCTGATACCAGTGGTGTTCCAGGAATCCATGGCATCTGATATCATTGGTGTTCCAGAGGTACATATTTTTGTCAACTATTCCTTGTTTGTTTTCAGTTGTACTCCTGACTTTTCTATGTTAACTATGTCTCATATAAAAAATATCCAAATCACAGACACTTAAGCTTCAACCGCCACGAGTTTCAGAGAACAAATGTACAAACATTGAGCAAACACAGACTCCAGAAAACCCAGAGCAGGGATCAGGTACCATGGAAGATTAAGGATCCCCTATCGTCCATTAACAACCACCGTGAGTCCATTGTCAAATTCATTTTAAACCTTTGATTAATAACTCCCTGTCACAATCGGTATTCACTAATTACTATCGATTAACCGGTAACTTAACATTTACTATCGTTGACAGGTAACTTAATATTTACTATCGATTAACAGGTAACTTACCATTTACTTTTGATTAACTGGTAACTTAATATTTACTATCGATTAACAGGTAACTTAACATTTAGTATCGATTAACAGGTAACTTAATATTTACTATCGATTAACAGGTAACTTAACATTTACTATCGTTAATAGGTAACTTAATATTTACTATCGATTAACAGGTAACTTACCATTTACTTTTGATTAACTGGTAACTTAATATTTACTATCGATTAACAGGTAACTTAACATTTAGTATCGATTAACAGGTAACTTAATATTTACTATCGATTAACAGGTAACTTAACATTTACTATTGATTAATAGGTAACTTACCATTTACTATCGATTAACAGGTAACTTACCATTTACTGTTGATTTGCAGGTAACTTAATATTTACTTTTGATTAACTGGTAACTTACCATTTACTATCCGTTAACAGGTAACTTACCATTTACTATCCATTAACAGGTAACTTAACATTTACTATCGATTAACAGGTAACTTAACATTTACTATCGATTAAAAAGTAACTTACCATTTACTATCGATTTGCAGGTAACTTAATATTTACTATCGATTAGCAGGTAACTTAACATTTCGGTTACTTAAACCTAGTCAGTTTGTATTTTCAATACATTAATCTCTAACAACATGATAATTGAAAATAAATAGATCAATGATTCTTGATATAAAATCTACATAATGATTTAAATTTGTGCATATATCCGAGATAAAATCACGTGAATCAAAACGAGATATAGATGTGCAGACAGACATGTATAAATGGATTACGTTATAAGTGTGTGTGACTCAGGGTATTTACTTAAACAATCACACAAACCACATTCCTTTCGACATGTTAGTGGAATATAAAATAAATGTAGCAAGATCCAATGTCAAATAAAGTTTGGCTGCGACTCAAAAATCTTCTTAAATCCTCATAAATCATCTGATGATAAATGCAATCAACTTATTTATCGTCGGTAAATATGGTGTTGTATATTATTTCATCCATTGCTCGTATGTAAATGATGCAATTATATGTACATTATGTGTATTATAAAATCAATGATACATTTTAAGAACATGCACAACATAAAATATAGGCACGAACAGACTGTTAAACATTTATTTAGAATAGCATGCATTTGATGCAGAAGCAGACATTGAATTTGTTTTGCCAGTACATGCAGAAGCAGACACAAAATTTGTTCTGTAGTACACAATATTTTAATGGGTAAGCATACATTTGTGGGGTCCTCTAGCAGATAACAATAAAAATTCTTTGTCTCATAAATCAAGTCTTGCCGACAAGTAATATATATATATATATATATATATATATATATATATATATATATATATATATATATATATATATATATATATATATATATTAAATTGATATATCACCATTTTACCATTACCCTAATTACCTCGTGTAGAATCTTATTTTATTAGTAAAATCACGAATATAAATATTCCCTTGGTGAAAGGTAATACGTTTTCGACTAGAAAGCTGTAGACACAAACAGTGTGTTCTTTGTGCAAAATCAGCTGTAGAATCATGAGTACCTCAAAGATCAGTCTCCAGATATTTTGTTGGAGATGTTTTCTTAACTACCTTCTTTTCAATTTCCTTACTTATTTGGATCTTTTGGCATGGTGATTTACTTTCCATCGTTTCGAAAACATCGTCATCAGTGTCCGATTGCGCTATTTTTTTGTTGGTATCACCTTTCGACATAGAAACCTCATACTCAATGGAGCTAGTACTTAAATTGTCTTTAGTAAAAGAGGCATATCCCTCATCCTTTTTCAAACTTAGATCTGTATTTATTTCTACTGGATTTTCATCATTTGGCACTCGTTCGTTTTTATTATGCGTTATTTCAATTTCTGAAAGACTATCATTGCTTTCAAATTTGTCTGTTTTTGTTTCATTTTTGTCATTATGTTTTGAAGAACTTAGCTGTCGGCATCTTTGTTTTAGCTGCTCTATGTCTGGTTCCCGGGCGGACTTAATTTCACTGATAAGCGGAAGACTTAATCGTCTAGTATCATTATGATTTGGTGAAGTCTTGGGGTTTGCTGGTAAAGATAAGATGGAATGTATTGTTTCGACAGACCCAAAATAATCAGAAGTAAAACTTTCCTCGCGTCCATTAGGTTTTTCGATACATTTTGGGGAATTCACTATACCCAATTTTTCGTCAATATCAGACGCACCAGTTGTTTTATCTCCGTTTGAATTATTTAAAGCATCGGACACCTGTTTTTGTTGAGACAGTATATGTTTGTATGATCCTTGGTATTGTCTCAAAACGGCGTGAAGAGGACTCGGGAAGCTACATTGCATAATTCTTTCTGATGCAACCCTTGCTATAGCCTCTCTGTGTGTGTCGTGTGTTATGATCGACTCGGCGAAATAGCTTGGGCGTCGAGATTTCAAAGCACCTGGAGGAGGAGGAGAAGAACTTTCTTCCTCTATTAATGTTGTCCGCGACCAGTTCCGGGAAATTTCACGAACACTTGCACTACGTGAAGAAGATAGAATGGCGCTGTTCTGTACTCTAATATCTCTGAAGGATTTCGATCGCACTTTGATATTATGATCGTTTTCAACTTCATCTAAACTTACATTGTTTTCTTTTGACTCAGTTCTAGTATTTTCTGTCTTTGGTAAAGTCTTTCTTATCACATTGTTGATGGAGAGAGCATTTGCATCAGATGAGCTGAAAGATCTCACAGTTCTTACTTGGTATGGCGTATCTTCTTCCGGCGTCTTACCCCGTTTGTATGTTTCTTCTTCTTGAATACTTGAAAGTGTGCTTGCTGAGAAGCGTCGTTCATCATAGCCAGAATAGAGTTTAATCTGAAGAACGAAAGTAATATTAGGTCTTAGCAAAAATATACAAGTCATATAAACTGTATATCAATTTTTCCTAATGAAAGACAATGGTTGTCAAAGCTTGATAACAAGCTTTAAAAAAAAATAGTGAAAATGAACTTTTTTGAAATAGATATACAAAGAACTAGACAATTTGGTTGTTGTATTGTTGTTTTATGTCCCACTCAAAAATATTTCACTCATATAGAGACGTCACCAAATGCCGGTGAAGCGCTTCAAATTTTGGCCTATGCTCTGCACTTACGGCCACAGAGCAGTTGGGTTGCTTAACATGCCGACACCTAATGTGACACGGGACCTCGGTTTTTACTGTCTCATCTGAGGGACAGGAAACCTACGCCGGCTGGACTCCAACTCACGACCTCATGATCAAGAGTCGAGTGCGCTACCGACTGAGCCAGGCCGGCTCGGCAATTTGGTGGTACAATCAAAAATCTTGTATAAAATCATGCAACTCGTTTAATTTATTTGTGTTTTACACCACGTTCAACATTATTTAAGTTTTAAGTATTATAAACATAATACCAAAGTTATAATGCTCAGGAAGATCGTTTCTCTCAATTAGACTTCACCAGCTGAGCTCCAATTTAAAATAGATTTTCTAAAAGAAAAGTGGTTTAATACAAGGCCAAATAATGAGTCTAAATGCATAGTCAAATCCGTCTAAGGTAACCACTGTTTAAAGATTGCTATATAAGGTTTTGAAGACTTTCAATGATGTTATAAGTGCGATATTTTACTACAGTATAAGATGATTGGCTGTTACCGAAATACCAGGTACTAGGTTTATGTATATCATCAGGGACTCAAACGGTCGCCCAGCAGTGGCGACGAGTTATAAATATTATAAACATAATACCAAAGATATAATGCTCAAGACGATCGCTTCTGTCAATTAGACTTCGTAAAGTGATAACTAGGTTGTAATAGTGGTGAGAACATTCGGATACATTGTACCCGTGCAACGACCCTAAAAGTAAATTAACAAACCTACCCATATAATAAATTTATGATTCAATAGCGCTAACAGTAGCACTGTAGTAGATTGAGCGACTCGAGACGTCGTGTTTTAGAGAGTGATGCTCTACCTACTCAAACAAATCCATACATCGTTTTTAGAATGCGACGTCCAGACGTGGTGTTCTGTCTACTCAACTACTCGAGACGTCGTGTTTTAGAGAGCGTTGCTCTATCTACTTAACTACTCGAGACGTCGTGTTTTAGAGAGCGGTGTTCTATCTACTCAACTACTCGAGACGTCGTGTTTTAGAGAGCGTTGCTCTATCTACTTAACTGCTCGAGACGTCGTGTTTTAGAGAGCAATGCTCTATAACTCAAAGAAAAACAAGTATTCACTAACGATAATGAGCGTACAATCAAATTACAAGCACTTTTATATATTTAGAAGACTGAAGAGGATATACTGGTATTAACTGGGGCATTTATCTGACCTTTGTGCTCAGTAATAACAAAAGAGTGATTTTGTTACAAAAATTGGTTGCATATTTCAAAGATGCATACTTTATGGATCAAGGCTTTTTTGAACAATGAAAAATTGCAGGACTGAAAACGGAAACATTAGACCTTAACTTTCATTAATTCTGTAATATATTGGAATATACGTCATTCATCTTACTATGTATTAAGTACTAGTTGCTGAATTTGTAAATGGTAAACAGTCATATGACCGATGTAGTTGTGTGGTCGCCGTAAATAATTGATTATGACGGCAGATAACAACAAATACACAACAAACAACTGAAATGCCTTAGGTCATTTTACAAAGCGCTACAAAGATCTTACCTTCTGTCAAATAAAAGCAAAATAAATCAACAAGACTGCCCAAGTAGGCTCTTGTATATAGAGAAAATGATGTAACATACCAAGATTCATTTAAATGTCATACTTGGTGTGTAAACGGAAAACACGAGTGCTTGAGAAGAATGTCTTTTACGTATTACAGCTTACGCAATACTTTTACTTTTCAACAAGAACATAAATTACTCGGGGTTGTGTGATTTTGTTCAACGATCATTGAGTATATATGTTTAATTCTGTATTACAAGGTTCTACGACTCTCTTCAGAATTATTAACACAAATATTAATTTAAATGTGTAGTGACAAGTACTTTGGTTCACACGCTAAACGACATTATCGAAAATTTTGAAAGTTTTGTATAAACGTGACCATGTGATAGACGATAGGTTTTGTATAGAATATTTTTATTAAAGTCTTTGCTCTGGTAACTTCAGATTATATTAACAACGAGTGACAACTGAAATGTGCTTAATCAAATAAAAAGTATAAAAATGGGTAAATAAGTTACTGAATTAAAAGAATTAAACTTGCAAATAGGGTCTTCTCAAGAAAATAGACAAATCAAAATAAGTGACTAAATAAAAAAATAAACTTGTAAAAATAAGTGACCAAATAAAACACCCCACAAAATACACTTGTAATTGGGACCTTATCAAGGAAATAAAAAGTATTAAAATAAATAGATAAAAGACTAAATAAAAAAAACAGGACATTATCAAGGAAATAGATTATCAATATAAGTAAATAAGCGATTTAATAAAAAAAACCCAACGAAATCAACAATGTAAATAGAACATTAAAAAATGAAAAATATCCAAACAAGTAAATAAGTGATTAAAAAAGAACAAAATTCTCTCGTCAATGTGACCTTATCAAGCAAGTAAAAAATATCTAAACAAGTAAATAAGTGATTAAAAAACAAGAAAATTCTCCTGTTATTGAGACCTTATCAAGCAAGTAAAAAATATTCAAATAAGTAAATAAGTGACTAAATAAAAAAACCCACAAAATACTTTTTTGTAAATGGGACCTGATACTGATATCAATGATGATATAAAACGTCCAAAGTTAACTTTTTAAATCCATTGATAAAATCCCGTGATGATGGAAACTAAATCACAGTTTTGTTAACTTTAATTGGGTGTCAAGTTTAAAACCCCCGACATATCAAGTTTTGGTGTTAGTATAATTTGTTAAAGCCTAAATATAAAACTTTATATTATTCATTCATTTCGTTCAAATTAGCAAAAGGTACATAATTGATATGTAGCTAAATCTGTTGAAAATTCATATTAAACTATGGCTAATCAAATTTTAAGTATTTGAGCTGCCAATTATCCTCAGGTAAAACGGTGTTTAGTTTCAGTATAAAATATGCCAATAGGTATGTCTGGACGAGATAGAATGTTTGATTAAAATCTGTTACGTGATTAAATAAATAATACCAAGGGGTTTCCCGTCTAACGACACTTTAACAATATTATCTGACTGTTCTGTTAGCAGCACGTGGTCTGTGCTAAACAGAAATGAGCCAGTGTCTCAGATTTGTATGACGTACCACGCGAATTTTAATTACCGGGTATTTACTTTTCTGTCGAGGAGGTATGTCACAAAAGTGAGGCAGTAACTCAAAACACTACATGTTAAATGTTTTATTGAGTTCTTATGGGTCATTTATATTATTTCTGCTACACAGAACCTCGGCATTTGACGTATTGTATAAAAGCGGCTGCTGTGTGGTCAGATAAAATACACAAACTTTAAAATCAATTTCAATTTAATCTGATAACTTTATCTTATACCTTACGAGTTACCAAGACGGGTCACTCGATCGTATAAACTACAATTACAAGTGGGTTGATAAGTAGGGTGATAAAAATATAGACATTACATGGTAAATTATTATCTTTTCTTAAACCTAAATACATTTAAACGATTACCTTAAATTAAGAAAATATTTCACCTAATCCCATGGGGTTATTTCAACTAAAACACAAAACAGATAACCAAATGAAAGTTTTGAAATAAAAGTGTCACAAGGGTTGACATTGCCTTTTGAAGCATTATTTCTAATGAAATTAAATTGTTTAAATTTCAAAAATCCTTAAGAAAAACTCTTCATGTTTGTCATCATTATGATAGATAATACAGTAAATATCAATGTCTTATGTCAAACAGATTCCGATCATTTTAAATCTTATGCAGTTCTATACGTGAGTAGGAGGAAAGGATATTAAAAAGCAAAAGAAAATATTTATTTATAATTAAATATGCAGCAATGGTTCAATGGAATGTATAACTATTTACGAACACACATTAAAAATCAACAAAGTCACGGTTGATAAAATAATGCACAAAACCAAATAAGACCCCGCCGTGCGACATGCGTATGCTATCTGTAAGGCCATGACAATGGTATATATTTAAGGCCATGCCAGTGATATATTTGCTGCAGTGGTGTAGGAAGCAAATCAAAAATGGGGGTGGGCAAATTTGTTTTATATAGCCTACATTTGTATTTAAAACAATTTGCTTACATATTGATAATATAAGAATTTTGTTTGTATGTAAAAAGGAGGGGCGGTCCCCTCCCTCTGGCTCCTACTTCTTTGTGTCAGTGTACGTGTTGTCTATCTACAATATGAGGCACACCGAGTCTGGGAGAGGCGGTGTTGATAGTGGTGGTGTGTGTATATTATGTGTTTGTTGGGGGGGGGGGGGGGGGGGGGGGGGGGGTTAACTCTGCATCAAAGATTAACCTTCATAACCACCCCTAGTGTAATCTTAGTGTTTAGGAGTTGAAAGTTTCTGATCTTCTTTACTTTCAGTTTATGGATTTATATTTAATTTCTCTGATTCGTCAGAGTTAAAGGGGCATTAGCTGTGTGGGCCAAAATAAAATATTTTGATTTTTTTCTACTTTTACTACTTGAACTTGATATAAAAAAAAACAAATAAGAGCTATACACATTTATAAAAATTCTTATATTCCTATATATTTTGCAAAAATAAGGTCAGGTCCAGTATGGTATTCAAATACAAATAGTAAGATTGAATCAATTGCAAGTGAAAAAGTGCCAAACCCGGGTTTCATAAGCGATTTTCACAAAATATATAGGAATTTCAGAATTTTTGTTCCTGTGTATATCTCTATTTTGTTGTTGTTATATATAAATAGGAATATAGAATAAAATCAGTAACATGGTGCTTTAGAAAGGACAATTACGTGAAAGTTTTGGTCTGTTTACCAGAAACTGGTCTCTTACAGTTCTTAAAATTAAAAGAAAAAAACAACCAAACTCCCCCCCCCCCCCCCCCCCCCCCCCCCATTGCTCATGCATGTTTTTCCGCAGATATTCTACTCCTTGTGGGGGATGTTGGCCTACCCATTTGACATTTCTTAGCAGAAAATGTTGTCATACCCCAGCCCTTTACAAAAAAGTCTGGATATCGGACTTATGATGTGTGTGATAACAAAAGCGTTACGTAATGTTACTATAAATTATACTGTACCTGTTGGTCATGCTGAGAACATTTTGTAATACTAGGTTTAATTGTTTTGGCATCATCTATAAGTTTTTCATGTTGTTTACGAAGAGCTTCTAATTCCTCTATCCCCGCTCTTACTGCTTGAAGCCGGGGTTGGACACGTGATTCTGGCCGCTTTATTATTGGTACCCGCAATCCCCCGGGTAGATCTTCAAGTGATCGACTCCTTGGTATGTATTCTGGTTGTTTCTTGGGACTTCTCGTGTACGCTATAATGGCGTCAGTATCAATAACAGAAGTGTCCTCTCCTGTTCCCTGAGGGGTAGACCCCATGTTCTGTCGCTGAACGTTCAAGCATACCATATAGACGTCTTTTCCCTTAGTTTCATACAACAAGTATCGAATAATCCAAAGAAAGTTGATCAGTTTTTCACAACATCTAAACTTTTTGAATAAAGTTAAATGAAACTTTCCAATTCAAATCCCATCATCGGAGATGCCAGCTGACTCATTAAATGTTATTCCGGATTACGTAAGAAATCTTAAATTTGTTTGAACATAATTCTCAAAATCAATAACATAATGTCATTTATAACACTGGATTTATCTGTCGCGAAAGACATGTATGTAAACTTTCCACAAGGTATACATGTGTATTATGTATTAAATGCCGCTATGTTGTCGTCTGCACTTACACAGAAAGTGTAGCAATGGCCAGTATCCCACTTACCGTTCAAACGACAGGTATTGACTTATTTCACTTGTTCAGATATATTAGACCTTTAACTGATATGCACCATTCTAAATACCGCTATGCGTATACTGATAACTTTTGAAAGGCACTTCAAGGGACATGTTATGACATAAACCTATTGGGAAATATAAATAGAATATAATTTGAGCTACCTCGGGGCCTTACATCTTTATATGCTTTGTGACTTTAATATCCCATTCCATTAAATGTGCTTTAGTCTGTTGTTGATCTATCTTGACACATGACTTGAATATAGGACAATAAAAATGTGTGTCATCTGAAAATCTTAAAAAGAAATTTAACAATAGATGTGAGAGATTTTCTTTATTTTCCAGTTAATTGATCAATGTATTATATCAAGATTTCGGTAGGGTATAAATGTTTTTACTTTTTAATTTCTGTACATGTAGCGTGGGATATTTTTCACCTGCAATGTTGAGAGAGGGTCCGCCAGTTAATCAAATTTAGGTAACTTCAAAGTAGAATAGCCTCTTTGTTTCTTCATTTCATTTACTTTGGAGTTTTATTTTCGTCCAAAATTGTATAAGAATACATGTGTTCAGAAGATCGTCAAGCATAAGTTAATGTGTGCAGTGGTATAAAAAAAACTTTATACGACTATAATATGTACAACCCTCTATACCTCAGTAGCTAATACCTACGTGATGTATTTAATGGTATAAAGCGCTTTCTACTGTACAACACCATACACCTAAGTAGCTAATACCTACGTGAGTATTTAATGCTAATAAAGCCTTTCGTGATGTATTACCTACGTGATGTGGTATAAAGCGCTTTCTACTGTACAACACCCACCTAAGTAGCACCTAAGTGATGTAAATGGTATACGCTTTCTACTGTACAACACCCTGCACCTAATAGTACTTACGTGATGTATTTAATGGTATAAAGCGCTTTCTACTGTACAACACCCTGCACCTAAGTAGCTAAATACCTACGTGATGTATTTAATGGTATAAAGCGCTTTCTACTGTACAACACCCTGCACCTAAGTAGCTAAATACTTACGTGATGTATTTAATGGTATAAAGCGCTTTCTACTGTACAACACCCTGCACCTAAGTAGCTAAATACTTACGTGATGTATTTAATGGTATAAAGCGCTTTCTACTGTACAGCTAATACCTACGTGATGTATTTAATGGTATAAAGCGCTTTCTACTGTACACCTACAGTAGCTAATACTAATGTATTTAATGGTATAAAGCGCTTTCTATGTATTAAGTAGATAATACCTACGGTATTTATAAAGCGCTTTCTACTGTACAACACCATAACTGCACCTAAGGTATAAAGCGCTTTCTTACTGTACTAATACCTACGTGATGTATTTAATGGTATAAAAGCGCTTTCTACTGTACAACACACTGCACCTGCACTTACTGATGTAAGTACTGTACAACACCCCTGCAATACCTACGTGATGTATTTAATGGTATAAAGCGCTTTCTACTGTACAACACCATACACCTAAGTAGATAATACCTACGTGATGTATTTAATTATAAAGCGCTTTCTACTGTTTGTTTGTTTACCTACGTGATTATTTAATGTTTAAAGCGTTTCCCAACACCCTCAAGAGCTAATACCTTCACTCATTTGGTAGACGTCACCAAATGTAGCTAATACCTACGTGATGAAGGGCTTCAAATTTTGGCCTATGCTCTGGCACTTACGGCACCAAGTTAAATACACGTGAGGGTTTAATGGTTAAAAAGCGTGCTACTGACACCTACTGTAAGTACACGGATGTACCTCCAGTTTTTACTGTACAACACCATCACCTAAGTCCCTACGAAAGACATATGGAGACGTCACCAAATGCCGATGAAAATTTTGGCCTCGGCAACCTGTCAGCTTTAACGGCGGGACACCTACTGTGAACGGGACGTTTTTACCTCCGACGGAAACCAACCTCCCGGCGGGACTCGAGTCGAGCGCGCTACCGACTGAGCCAGGCCGGCTCTAAATACCTACGTGATGTATTTAATGGTATTAAGGGTTTTTTACTTGTTACAACCCTCTATATCTCAGTAGGTAATACACAAGTGATGTATGTGTTTAATGGTACAAAGCGCTTTCTACTTGTTAAAATCCTCTATACCCCAGTAACTAATAACCACGTGAAGTGTTTAATGGTACAAAGCACTTTCTACTTGTTACAGCCCTATATATCTCAGTAGCTAATACCCACGATATGTGTTTAATGGTATAAAGCGTTTTCTACTTGTTACAAATCTCTATATCTCAGTAGATACTCAAGCCCCCCAAAAAGTGATGTGTTCAATGATATAAAGTACATTCTACTCGTTATACCCCCGTGTACCTCAATAGATAATACACAGGTGATGTGTTTAATGGTATAAATTGCATTCTACCCATTATACCCCTTACACCTCGGTAGATAACAAATATACGTGATGTGTTTTGTGGTATATGCTGCATTGTATCCGTTATACCCCTGTGTACCTCGGTAAATAACAAATATACGTGATGTGTTTTGTGGTATACAAAATAAATTCTGCTCTTATAACCCGTGTTTCTCTGTAGAAAAAGATTTTTTTATCACTCTTAAGACTGAATTCTCCTAGGCGTCTATCACTGCTTCCTTTTTCATTGGTGGAATCACACCCCAACGACGTATTGACCAATCATCAAAGAGGTCAGAGTTGATGAGACGGGTACGTCGCGTGCGTTATACCTCTCATATAAAAAGCCGCGTGCGTCTTTTTTTCACTGCGCTTCGATTCAGAAGACAACATGGTACAACCAACTATGATAACCAAAGCAGTATGCCAGTGATCAACAGCGAACTGTTTTGGGCAAGTAAGCCTCAGTACATACTTCAGCATCTGAAGACGGCGTCCCAGGAATGGGAATATTTCGAGAGGCAGAAGGGATTTTGTCAAACCGCTGCGGCTCATACAGCTAGTAGAAAGAGGACTGTTAGCTGCCAGTGCCTGTAAGGCATAGGGTTTTTGACCCACCAACAAAAGGCCCTTTTAAGGGCCACCCATCTTATTCGAAAAGAAACCTCAACTGAAAGTATGCAGTTTTTTGTATGTGTTGTGTTATACTGTAGCGGTAAGTCTAACATATAGTAAGTGAATGTGAGCATTCACTAGTTCTTTACTTGATCGATAAAAAATATTAGATAGAAATCCAAACTAGTAAATTCTAAAAATAGTAACTTTAAAAACAAGAGAAGTTCAGTTAGACCTAGAATCCTCTGGATGAGTATTTCATTTTTTCATTTTATATACAGCAGTACAAAAAACAATATAAAATAATTCAGATACTTTTTTTTCATTGTCTGAACTTTGAAACTTTTTGAAACGACGTAAGTGAACAACTTCATACTTCACAATTTTGTAACTTTTGTACTTTGTCACTTTGAGAGTTCATAATTAAGAACGTTGCACACGTTGCAACTTTGAAACATGAGAACGTTACACACTTACTCTGAACAATGAGAACGGTGTACACTTGATAACTTTGCAAACTTTGACCTATGAGAACGGTACACACTTGATCACTTTGCAAACTTTGACCTATGGGAACGGTACACACTTGATCACTTTGCAAATGTTGAGTACGTTACACACTTCATGTTGTCGTGAGATTAGTCAGTCTCGTTTCCGGTAAATTGAAGTATCCCTCATTAGCCGGGATTCCACTGTCTATCCATGAAACTAGATATCCCATGATTCCATATCAAATATGGCTACCCTTCCTATACTTCCGGTTTCCCTACCCACCCTTCCCTCTCTTGTTTAGTGTATACAGTCCATATAGAGTAATCTCCTCTTTGCTCCACCCATACAGTCTATACAGAGTAATCTCCCTTTGCTCCAGCCCTAGAATCTATACAGAGTGATCTCCCTTTGTTCCACCCATACAGTCTATACACAGTGATCTCCTTTTGTTCCATTTATAGAGTCTATACAGAGAGATATCCCTTTATCCGAAGCCTAGAGTCTATACACAGTGATCTCCCTTTGTACATACTCATGAACTCTAGTCTTCGTACAAGGATAACATGTTTAAGCTTGACTCACGGTTATGAGCTCGGCTTACCGCTTCTCGTGCTTGCGCACTTGATACGGGATCGGAAACTCTTGTTAACTCTCGCCGACTGATTTCACTCCAAGTCTCAATCCTGGAAAAACACAAAGTTTCGGTTCTAAAAATAGATTCACTCTCACCCCAAAACTGGAAAAACCCAACTTCTAGTTTTAGCCATTGACCTCTCGTGAACTGACGTGACCTCTCGTGTCCCCGACCTCTTGTAACGAAGGCTCTCATTGGCTCGTTATCCAAGATGGCCGCCTCCACAACATTCCACTTCCGGTCATAGACACGCATCCAAACTCAACGATTGGCTCTTTCTCTTATCGGAAGTGCGTCATACCGGAAATGAGGTCATGTTGTCATGGCCTCATTTCCGGTATGACGCACTTCCGATATGACCTCACTCCCGGTATGACGTAAGAGGCAGCTCTATGGCTTGCAGATTCAAATTGACCGATCAGAAGCCAGTATTTTGATGACGGCATCAACAGCGCCACAAATTTGAATCTGTAAGCCATGGAGCTGCCTATAACTACTGATGTGTTTGTACAGTATATAAAACACCAAACATCTTATAACCATGTGGACATGAGGAGATAACCCATATATGTGTATTTGACGTGTTTGTGGCATGTAAAAATAAGATAACATAGATACACGTGATATGTTTCTGATTTATTTACACCCATTCAATAATTCAAAATATACGTGTTTCATTGGACTTGACTGTGGACTCACGGCGGGTGTGACCGGTCGACAGGGGATGCTTACTCCTCCATGGCACCTGATCCCACCTCTTGGTTTCCAGAGGTCCGTTTTTGTCCATTTTTACCGGATTTGTATCTATGTCCTGGACATTATATTGATTTATGCTTTGGTATCTGAGGTTTTTATATACAAAATGACACTGGTGTAAAGATGGTTTGACATTCTACTCTATCTACATCTGTATCTTAATAGACATCACAAGATATCACATACTTACATACGTGTTTTTATTATAAAGATGACGTGACATTCTACATTATCTACAGATATCAAATACGTGATGTTTTTTTGTTGTTGTTATTATAAAGATGGTCTGGCCTTCTACTCTATCTACACCGGTATATCACATACGTAATGTATTTTGTTATAAAGATGACATGATTTTCTATTCTATTTACATCGGTATCTGAATAGATATCGCATAAGTGATGTGTTTTTGTTATAAAGATGACGTGATTTTCTATTCTATTTACATCGGTATCTGAATAGATATCGCATAAGTGATGTGTTTTTGTTATAAAGATGACGTGATTTTCTATTCTATTTACATCGGTATCTGAATAGATATCGCATAAGTGATGTGTTTTTGTTATAAAGATGACGTGACTTTCTATTCTATTTACATCGTTATATGAATAGATATCGCATAAGTGATGTGTTTTTGTTATACAGATGACATGACTTTCTATTCTATTTACATCGGTATCTGAATAGATATCGCATAAGTGATGTGTTTTTGTTATAAAGATGACGTGACTTTCTATTCTATTCACATCGGTATATGAATAGATATCGCATAAGTGATGTGTTTTTGTTATAAAGATGACGTGACTTTCTATTCTATTCACATCGGTATATGAATAGATATCGCATAAGTGATGTGTTTTTGTTATAAAGATGACGTGACTTTCTACTCATCTTCATCTGTATCTCAATAGACATCATATACCTGATGTTTTTTTCTATAAAAATGCATGATCTACTCTGTATTCATTTTCGTACCTTAGCAGATATCACTTGTAATACGTTCATACATGCATTTGTAATGGAGGGGAATTAGTAGCAACGGAACTAGATATGTTCTAAATAGCTGTTTGCAGCAGTATTCACGAAAAATCAATCTTTTCTCAGTGCAGTAATAAATTGAACTGTTTCACAAATACATGGGGAGGTTTAACACCGACAGTTACATTCAAATAAGTTTCTTTTGCTTTTCTATTGGCTAATGTTACATGTACGGAATATATTGTTTTATAACAGTCTTACTTCACACTTGTGAAAAAATACCATGGAACTGGTGATCAATTTCATTATTGGACTTAGTTCATGACCTCTAACATCTAAATTTCAGACATTTTTAAATTCTTGGGCGATAAAACTTAAAATGATCAGTGATAACATTGAATCACTGCAGTCAACTAAGGATATAAATAATGTACTGTAATGTACCTATCTCTGATTTATTCAACACACTTACCTACCACCTGGTTTTATAGGGGCGAAAGATATATAACTCGGTTTTGTTAAACGAGCCGTGGTTAATGTTTCTCTCATATGAAAAAAGTGGCCAGGTGTGTTTGAAGTATCATAAGGTATAATGAGATAAATTGATCCATTGTAATAAGGTGTCTCTAAGATGACACGCCTTCCGCTATATACGAAAATATAATCATGTACAATGACAACATAGTTTTATACGCAGGTTTGTGCATATCCGGAGTCGAATCTGCAACCCTCTGTATGTGACACAAATGCTCGGTCAGATCAGCTGTAAAGAGAAGTAATATTTTCCTTTGAATCAACACGAACAAAACGACAGCTGTAAACCTGTATAAAGTGACCTATCATGTCGAAATATTCGATTTATCATCATCATCGTCGTAGCCACCATCGTCATTGTTGTCATCATCATAGCTGTCATCATCGTCACCATCTTCACAGATATCAGTTTCGTAAACGGATTTTTCGCGATGGGGTAACATATTTTAAACGTACATAGCTCACTACACAGAATATTTTCACGGTTGGGTAACATATTTTAAAAGTACATGTGTGTAGGTCTATCTCACTAAACAGAAGTATTGGTTATGTTGCGAGGGTAGAATTAATAATTCAATTATCCAGAAGATATATTTTATCTTACCTTTGGAAGCCGGAAGAGACATTTTCTGACTTTCACACACAAAATCATGTATATCTTGCTCTCATGTTTCATTTTTGATTACCCTTTACAGTGAAAGGAATTTCAGAAAAAAAACATAGCTCTCAAAAAATAAGGGGACAGGATTCAGGAGTATGTACATTGGAGAATTTAAAAAATAATAATTTTACTAGCCTGCGTTTTGTAGTTTCAAGACGCTGGTGTAAACTTAATTTGTTTTCTTTCTCTCTCAAAAGCATCACATTGATTGATTTTTGTTTTATGCAGTCCTCTACAATGAAGGAAATGAATTTCGAGTTCTGGAGTAGGCTATGCTTCCACTGAATTTCGGAATTTTTCAAACCCCGAGAATGAATTTTAGTTCCCAGCGATTCAATTAGGACCTTTTTCCCTTCAAAAATATAAAACTGACAGATCATCCCCAATGCCAAGGGAGAGGAGGGGCGGGGACGAAATGTTTTTGAATTTCGAAGTAGACTTCTGAATGGCCGTATTTTGAATCCAGACACTGAAACCTAAACATCATATTACTGTGTTGAAAGACCAATTAAAACACCTTTTAGGTTCGCCAATGAATATAATTGTAGTTTCACCACCAACACCATCATCATCGTCGTCGTCGCCGCCGCCATCACCACCATCATCAACATCATCATCTTCATCATCATCAGCAGCATCATCGCAGCAGGCTTTAAACATGCCTAAAATGTTTGGATGTAAGTTTCATGTAGTGTTTGAGTGATTACTTGCTACTGACGTCTTTAGAATGATAACTTATCGTATCGAATCATCATAAACATGACGTAACATGAAAATATCAGGTTACAGGTTATCAATCAACGATCGTATTGTAACTGGTGCTATAGAATGGTAGTCCTAGTACCGTATTTGAAATTCAGTCAAGGTCACGTTGTTTTTAGATAGGAGCTCAAGTTCACTGAGTGATATAAAGATAAATTCCAATTTAACATTTCAGCTAGATAGTGTTTTACTTCTGTACTTAACGTACTTTTATGTCTGAACCTTTGGGATAACCTACATAGCCGTCATAGGATATTATCCAAATTTTTTTAAAGTGCTGTACCATTGAAATTCCCCTGTGTTTAACCACAGGAACCTGTAATTTATTTATTTATTTATTTATGTATGTATTTATTTATGCATTCATTCATTTACCTGAGTTAAGCAATAGGAACCTGAAATTTCGTCCGTATATTGATAAACAAATCATTTACATAGCTTGCCCTCTGTAATGAAGGGTCCCTTGTTTACCTTCTCATTAGAGAGGGCAAGCTATGTAAATGATTTGTGCATCAATATACGGGCGAAATTTCAGGTTCCTATTGCTTAACTGAGGTAAATGAATGAATGCATAAATAAATAAATAAATAAATAAATATATCGATAGATAGATAATAAAAGATTTATTGTCTAATAGCTGATTAATAATTAGAGGGGAAAACAAAAACCGGAACACAAGTTACGCTGAAGGTTTTGTGATTTATCATTGTAACATGATTATCATGTGACATTCAGCGACTGTACAAAATGTCAGCTTCTAGTAGTAAATGTCTGTTGCTGACGTTATTTTATTTATTTTTCAAAATAGCAGTTGTCAGCTCTAACGGAATCCTCACCCATATTGTAATAAGTAAGTTCCATACGAAATAGTGGAGGGTATAGGTGATATCTTTTTATTGAAACAATTCTCGACCCCCCTCACACAGAAACATTAAGTGCCTGTGATTTTGGTACTTGTTTCACCTGTACTGATCACTATTAACATTTTAGACATTAAATTGCGGACTTTGTAAGTTTGACCAATAATTAAACTATACTTTCACATCAGCTGTAATATCCTTAAAACAATTATCTCTCTTTCTATTTAGGTTACAGAACACTAACATATTTTGGAGGAATTCAACCATCATCCATTGATTATGGGAAGGTAATTTCTATTAATCTTCCACTATAATGTAAATGCAGGAAAACACAAAAAGTCAACAGTCTTAGAGTTATCACACTGTCATACTTTACCATTGGTCAAGTAGCCATATAAACATGATGGTGACAACATTTAACAGATGTTGTGAGATGATGTATTTTGCCCTTTTGCTTCAGTGTCAAAGATGATATTTCAGTAAGTTATATGTGTAATTGATTACCGACCTGCATACTTTTCATTTCAGCTGATAGATAAACACCATGATGCTCTGTTATCAGGAAGTGTATTCCCAGATGTATTCTACAATGACCAGTGTGCCAAAGGTAATTAGAAATTGTTTCATCTGTTAAATGAAATAAAAATTCTGGAATTAGCATATCTTTCGAGCCAGCTTAAACCTATTAAATTTTATCATTCACTCTCAAAATATCAAGAAATTTACCATTTTCATGCTTACTTATAATTTGGTGGTTAACACATGTACATGTAATAGTGTGGTATGTTTATAAAGTCTAACTCTGAACATGCAGTCACCTTTAACAAGCAGTTGCCTCCTCCAAGCAGCCAGTTTCAATTCCTCCCAAATGTTTTCCTTATATAATTGTACCTCAGTTGTCACCTTTTAATGAATCCATTGGGTCACCTCTTTCAAATCCAAAGTTAGCAGGTTGACCCAATTAAATGACCATTTAAATTTCAATGTTCTGGTCACTTCTATTGGTCCAGACATGTATGCTGGTCTGGTAATTCTCATTATTAATGCTAGTATAAACATTGTGGTCTTATTCTATATGTTTAGAATATCTTCACATAAATCATTCTATTATACATATTATCTACACATTATATACATGTATACATGTAACTTGACAACTTTAAGACCCTCAACTAAGAGGTCACCTCTGTTAAGAGGTCACTTTCATGATTTTTGCTTGATACAGGTTAGACTGACACTGTACATACCAGGTATTTATTATTCTTATAATTAGAGATGATAATGCAGTACATGTACATGTAAGGCAGCCCAGTTGAAGTTAGCAATTATATCTTACGGTACTTACTATTTGAAATAAATTTTACTAGTCCAATGACAAATTCACTAGTCCAAGTGATACAACGAATTACCAAATTGGCACATTTTGACCAAATTGGTACCAGAACTACTAATTTGCTTCTTATAGCAGAGGCTGATAGACCCTTTTAAACTGGTTTTCGGACAGGGTCCTGTACCCCTTCCAACTGAGAATTTTACACCGCAATGGGCCAAATAAGAATGAAGCACAAAACTTGTGATTCATTTTATAGCTTCTCTTATTTAACTGACAACATTGATTTCATCTGAAGACTTCAAAGTGCAGTTCATACATGTACTAAATTCTCTTTTTTTCTTTTTTTATATTGAATTTGAATGACATAGTAAATTTAATTAGGAAATTTTTGCCAAAAAAATTGGGATAAAAAATAGTAGATTTTGCATTGGGAATTCTTTTACAGGACCTGCATGTTGATGATATTAATCCCTGTGTAATAAGTTATCTGTGCTATAAGTTATTTGTTGTGTTTTATATTAATAGTCAAAGCAATTTTGATTATCTTAGTTTGAGTTGAGAAATAAAAAAAGCTAAGGTGAAGATTAGTTAATTCTGGTGTTTAATGTACATACACTAAACACTTCCATTAATAGTTGCACATGTTTATACTTTAATGTTTATACAAATTTTCTGTCTAGTCAAGTGGACTAGCTGAAGCAGAACTTTGACTAGTTCGCTGTAAAAGTTACTAGTCTAGGACTGGCGGACTACTGCTAATTTTGAATCCTGTAAAAGCAGGAGTATTCTGATAGGATATTACAATTTTGTTTCATTCTTATTTAAATATTTGTATTTTCACAGGAAATTACAGTTTTGCTTCAGATGATGCACATTGGGCTCCTTTTTTAAATACAACCCTGAACTATATCAACACAAAGTATCCAAAACCATGGGATGATGTGAGTGTTTCCATGACAACAAGTCTTATATCATTTACAGTTACACTTAATACAGAGCTAGTGTATTCAAAACATAGGATTTTAAATCAGTTTATACGTGTAGTTTTTAAATGTAAAAGAATAATATGAATCCTGTTTCTGATAATTTATAGATGTTTATATGATTCAAATAGGCTTGGGATTTTTGATTTGAAGCTTATATGAACTGTATTGTTCTTATCTCAAGTGTTATCTCCCCTTTGTAGTATCATGCTGCCAAGATCACTTCTAGGGGCTAAATGACATAAATGTTAATAGAGAAAGATGTCATTTTATTATGACATCATAATCGCAAACATGTGTAGTTTAGCCCCCACAAGTGATGTTTGCTTTTGATCAGCAAGGGAGATAACAACCTTTTTTAGGAAATACCAATTCAGGTAAATAATCATCTTTCCAAACATATTTTTATCGGATTTATTCTAAGTAAACCCAATTATTGCTTGTAATTTTATATCAAAATATGCTATATTGTGAGTTTGGATGAGATTGTGCAACAGGTCGGCTAGTCTCTTCAGGAATTTTTGAAATTTGAAACTGAACATGTATCATTATACCTACTGGTAATACACTAAACTTTTCCATTTTTACGAGGTGATGTATGTCATGTTGGTATGAATTTCAAGATGGCCGACGGCCGTATGACTACAATTTTCAATATCAGTTTATATAGTGAATACTATGAACTATCTCTCATCAGAACATGAAAGTGAACTTGAATCCACTTAATTCTTATACAAGATATAACCGTGCTAAACTGCAAATTCAGGTTGAAAATTTGTGATCCTTGATTTGTTTACTTTTATACATACACTCAAAACAAGAGTTTACAGGAGAATGCAATGTTTTCTTCTAATGATAAATTTTGCAAAATAAAAAAAGACACTAAGTTTATTGATTATGTTTTATGAGTAATTGTACAAGAGATAAAATCGATAATATAAATACATACACAATTAAAGTATTCGTACGATATCCATTTGTGTCACACACGTATGTTTGTTATTGTTGATCTCGAAGAGTTCCTGTGATTTTGTCCAAACAATTTACCACTAATTACGGAAACAGAATCTAGCTGCTGCAAAAACATATAATTTATTGCTTTTCATTTATCACAATATATACAATTTATTTGATTACACAAACTATTAATGAAGATAATTAAATGATGATATGGAGAGTAATATTAAAGAAAATGTTTCCTGAGGTCATATTTTTAGACATAAATGAAACATTATTATAAATTCATACATGCCAGGTTGTTGTTTACAAGTGGAATATCTACATAGATCTGTGCATGTCTTAGCCTAATTAGCCTAATCATGCAATCACTTGCACTGGTTATTTAGGTTATAAATGCTGACACACAACAAGGTAATGGATAATGTTTAAAATTAAATACAGTTTTGTGGGTCAGAAAATAATGCATGTGATTGACACATGATGAGACATATTTTTATCATTTACAGAGTACAGAGAAGTTAGTGGTGTTTACAATGGGAATGCTCTCTCATCAAGTCGCAGATGTTCTCTGGAACAGTTATGGCATACAGCAAGGATTTATATCTACCATGGCTAATGTATAAGCACTTCATTATTTACAAGCAATTAATTAAAAGTTTTGTGAAAGCTATCTTCTCTAGTGCTGTGTATCAGTTGTTACAGTTCAGTCAATTAACATTTTCTTTATTTAAACAATGACACCAATTGAAATTATGATCAAGACTGCCTATGTGACTCAGACCTCTACATATTACGGCTTCGTGTCCTATATGATCATACTCCAGATTGCCCAATGGTATTTTCTATATAACTGATCTGTATTAATTGGCTTCCTACTTTAAGTTAACTGATGAGTGATTTGCAATTATATGGGCCCCAACTATACAAGACTTTGTAGTAAGTAGCTATGAGATTGTCCACAGCTGTAACAGATAACAACTTAGTTTTACCAGAATTCATCAGCTGACATGGAGGACTCCACAATGAGCTAGATGTTTCACTGTCGGAGGAGAAAATTAATACGTTAAAAAGATTCAATCAGGGTGTTCTTGCATACATACTTTCTGATGAAATGGGTATAAGCAAGACACAGATTGAGAATTTACACGATAGAAAGCTGAAATTGACTAACAATTATGATAATGTGTAGGCTACATGTGATTAAACTGTAGTCTACATCTTTACTTGTAATACTGTCTGGCCTATATATGCTAAGTGACTCCCTGTCTTATGTGACAAAAATCTAAAAAAAAATCATAGTATCTTTGTTGATTCAATCCTATCCAAGGTTATAAAAAGAATTTTCTAATTCCAGATTTGGTTTTGTGTTCAGTGTAGTTTAAAATGTTTACATCTCTTTATCATTCAATACACTTTCAAGATTGCATAAATTGCATTTTCATCTGTCAAACATGACCTTGTTAGACCCTCTGCACAACATATCAGAAAACAGGAATGGTGACAGATGGGTTTTTACTTAGATTGAAGAAGCATCACTTTACAGTTTATACAGTTACTACAGGACATGAAGACCTTTATGATGTGCATCAGTAATATTGATGTATATCTACTTACAGTTGAATTTATGATGTCACTAATATTGATGTATATCTGCTTACAGTTGAATTTATGATGTGCATCAGTAATATTGATGTATATCTACTTACAGTTGAATTTATGATGTCACTAATATTGATGTATATCTACTTGCAGTTGAATTATGATGTCACTAATATTGATGTATATCAGCTTACAGTTGAATTTATGATGTGCATCAGTAATATTGATGTATATCTACTTACAGTTGAATTTATGATGTCACTAATATTGATGTATATCTACTTGCAGTTGAATTATGATGTCACAAATATTGATTTATATCTACTTACAGTTGAATTTATGATATCACTAATATTGATGTATATCTATTTTACAGTTGAACTTTCATGGTTCTGTTGCTGATGCCATGAAATTTGGTGAACTTGGTATGTAATACTGTATATCTTGAACATTTCGCCCTGCTTATTTTTACCCTTTTATGACATGAAACATATTCACTTCATCTTAAAACACTCTTAATCATTAGATTCTCATGGATGAATTGTATCCCCATGCTTCAGTTATTTAGCTTGGAATTTTTGCTTTCATTCTAAATTCGCCCCCTCATCTAAGAACAAAAATAGTGAAAGTTCAACATGGGCGAAAATATACAGGTATACGGTAGTCTGAATTTCAATTATTTGTCTCACTGAAGCATGAAGCACTCGACCTTACTTTCCATACTGAAATTGTAAACTCAGATGTCTGAAAATAGCTTTTTCTTCTTTGACTGACATACCATATTGGACTTCATTACACTAATTTAAGGTACTTATATTCAAATACAATTGACATTTCCTTTATCTCCCTATTATTTTGTTAAAAAGCATATTCATTTCTGTGTGTTGAGTTTCTGTTTAGTTTTCATAATCATAAATTGAAATGTGCATTATGGTAATATTCTTTTAACAGGAGGTGATGTGATTGCAGATTATGATTTGAATATGGGATTCATTCAGCCATTTACAGACTGGTAACTTGTGTGTTATAAATGTTTTGTTCTATTTGATATCTGTCTGTCATGTGATTAAAGATTTCTACTTGAACTGATTGCTTCTCTTTTAGATGTGGTTTAAATATTTCTGTAAATTGACCATTATCATTCTTTGTATTTTTATTTGAAATTGTGTCCTCATTTAGGATACATATGTACAGCTGGGAGAGAGCCAAAGTATCTAGGATACGTTGTAAATTCTCTGTATAAACTATATCAGAGCTAAAATATCTAGGATACATTGTAAATTCTCTGTATAGACTATATCAGAGCTAAAATATCTAGGATACATTGTAAATTCTCTGTATAGACTATATCAGAGCTAAAATATATAGGGTACGTTGTAAATTCTCTGTATAAACTATATCAGAGCTAAAATATCTATGATACATTGTAAATTCTCTGTATAAACTATATCAGAGCTAAAATATCTAGGGTACGTTGTAAATTCTCTGTATAAACTATATCAGAGCTAAAATATATAGGATACATTGTAAATTCTGTGTATAGACTATATCAGAGCTAAAATATATAGGGTACGTTGTAAATTCTGTGTATAAACTATATCAGAGCTAAAATATATAGGGTACGTTGTAAATTCTGTGTATAGACTATATCAGAGCTAAAATATATAGGGTACGTTGTAAATTCTCTGTATAAACTATATCAGAGCTAAAATATATAGGGTACGTTGTAAATTCTCTGTATAAACTATATCAGAGCTAAAATATCTAGGATACATTGTAAATTCTCTGTATAAACTATATCAGAGCTAAAATATCTAGGATACGTTGTAAATTCTCTGTATAAACTATATCAGAGCTAAAATATCTAGGATACGTTGTAAATTCTCTGTATAAACTATATCAGAGCTAAAATATATAGGGTACGTTGTAAATTCTGTGTATAAACTATATCAGAGCTAAAATATATAGGGTACGTTGTAAATTCTCTGTATAAACTATATCAGAGCTAAAATATATAGGATACATTGTAAATTCTGTTTATAGACTATATCAGAGCTAAAATATCTAGGATACGTTGTAAATTCTGTGTATAAACTATATCAGAGCTAAAATATATAGGATACGTTGTAAATTCTGTGTATAAACTATATCAGAGCTAAAATATCTAGGATATGTTGTAAATTCTCTGTATAAACTATATCAGAGCTAAAATATCTAGGATACATTGTAAATTCTCTGTATAAACTATATCAGAGCTAAAATATCTAGGATACGTTGTAAATTCTGTGTATAGACTATATCAGAGCTAAAATATATAGGGTACGTTGTAAATTCTGTGTATAAACTATATCAGAGCTAAAATATATAGGATACGTTGTAAATTCTGTGTATAGACTATATCAGAGCTAAAATATATAGGGTACGTTGTAAATTCTGTGTATAAACTATATCAGAGCTAAAATATATAGGGTACGTTGTAAATTCTCTGTATAAACTATATCAGAGCTAAAATATCTAGGATACATTGTAAATTCTCTGTATAAACTATATCAGAGCTAAAATATCTAGGATACGTTGTAAATTCTCTGTATAAACTATATCAGAGCTAAAATATCTAGGATACGTTGTAAATTCTCTGTATAGACTATATCAGAGCTAAAATATCTAGGGTACGTTGTAAATTCTCTGTATAAACTATATCAGAGCTAAAATATATATACATTGTAAATTCTGTTTAGGATACGAGCTAAAATATCTATGTGTTGTAGAAACTATATCAGAGCTAAAATATATAGGATACGTTGTAAATTCTCTGTATAAACTATATCAGAGCTAAAATATCTAGGGTACGTTGTAAATTCTCTGTATAAACTATATCAGAGCTAAAATATATAGGGTACGTTGTAAATTCTCTGTATAAACTATATCAGAGCTAAAATATCTAGGATACGTTGTAAATTCTTTGTATAGACTATATCAACTATATCAGAGCTAAAATATATAGGATACGTTGTAAATTCTCTGTATAAACTATATCAACTATATCAGAGCTAAAATATATAGGATACATTGTAAATTCTCTGTATAAACTATATCAGAGCTAAAATATCTAGGATACGTTGTAAATTCTGTGTATAGACTATATCAGAGCTAAAATATCTAGGATACATTGTAAATTCTGTGTATAGACTATATCAGAGCTAAAATATCTAGGATACATTGTAAATTCTGTGTATAGACTATATCAGAGCTAAAATATCTAGGATACATTGTAAATTCTCTGTATAAACTATATCAGAGCTAAAATATATAGGATACGTTGTAAATTCTCTGTATAAACTATATTAGAGTTAAAGGATCTAGGATGCATTGTAAATTCTGTGTATAAACTATATCAGAGCCAAAGTATCTAGGATACATTGTAAATTCTGTGTATAAACTATATCAGAGCTAAAATATATAGGATACATTGTAAATTCTTTGTATAAACTATATCAGAGCTAAAATATCTAGGATACGTTGTAAATTCTGTGTATAAACTATATCAGAGCTAAAGTATCAAGGTTTTTTCACATATAAACCCTAAATTAGGTGTTGAACACACCACAACTTTATACTATGTGTTGACATTAAAACCTTATTCTATATGTTCTATACCTTACACTATTTGTTCATATCAATACCTTACACTATTTGTTCATATCAATACCTCAAACTATTTGTTCATATCAATACCTCAAACTATTTGTTCACATCAAGACCTTACACTATGTGTTCATATCAAGACCTTACACTATGTGTTCATATCAATACCTCAAACTATTTGTTCACATCAAGACCTTACACTATGTGTTCATATCAATACCTTAAACTATTTGTTCACATCAAAACCTTATGTGTTTACATAAGACATTAAACTATGTCATTATATTTGTAATTTATGTAAATAAGTGAGACAACTTTACATGTATATTTCTACTGGTATTATTTATTTACTTGATCTGGGTGTTTTTTTCAGTCAGTTTTGTACTACATTTATAGGTATGTTCCTGTGGATGATTTGGTAAATATTTACAATGCTTTCTATGGATCTGAGAGACTTCCGAGACTTGTAATACAAAACTGTTCAACAACTATGTTATTCTCAATGTAAGTAAAATCTTTTTTTCTCAAAGTAAGTTTAACTACTGGTTCAAATAACAACTCTATTTTTCTGTTTTCCCAGTTTTAGTAACTCTATAAATTATATAATACAAAGAGAATGTCAAACAGATATCATTTTCTTTCCAGAATCAAAGAGAAAGCAGGAATATCTGAGGTGAGTGTTTCAATTCATAATCCTAAAAATCTGACAGAGGTGGAACTTGTACTTGACAGAAATTTGTCTAGTCTAGTAGCTTTGAAGCTAGTATCAAACTAACGTCTAGTAGCTTTGAAACTAGTATCAAACTTACGTCTAGTAGCTTTGAAGCTAGTATCAAACTTATGTCTAGTAGCTTTGAAGCTAGTATCAAACTAACGTCTAGTAGCTTTGAAGGTTACGTTTTCCGGCACAACGGTAAGCTTGAACCAGACGGGTCACTGCTGTCGAGAGGAAATCTCGACTCGCCAGTAAACAAAACTTTCGCTCAATCTCTGTTATTGAAATGGTGATACCTTCTACACCACGCTAACGTCGCAACATGGTGACGCCAAAGCAGAACAGGATGGATAGCAAGATGTAGAGGACGGATGTTGGTCTCTCGCACAATCTGTTCCTTACAATATGAGGACTTATCAGTCATTGCCCAGGGATGCTTCTAGCGGTCAAAGAAGCAGATTGGAATCGATTACGCAAATGTGACATCTGTTTATACCTATCTTGCTGACATGATGTCACAGGGGGGCGTCCTGATTGTGGGTCGTCCTGAACGGTGCTAGTTTGCTGATATCGTCTCCATAAAGCATTTACAGTGTTAATATGAACTTCCTTGCCACATTGCTTTGAGACATCCTAGCTACCAGCATCCCAATAGCACGCAAATGATCATTTTCAATCATGTGAGGCATCTCTCAATCAAAATTTTATTTAAAAAACCAATGTTTTTCTGTTTCAATACATTGAATACTGTCAATGAATTTTAATCGATGACTTACCACAGGTCGCTTAGGCTTGAAATTCCAGAAAAGCATGCTGTGGCCATAAAGGCGAATCGAACGCGATATTTAACAAATTGAGTACTCAAACACGCTTTTAGTATATTAAACCTTAAGAATAAAAAATGATCAAAGAATACTTCTATGTTTTTATTTAACTTTTAAGTATACACAGTTTCTTTTTTGCGCTTTATATATATGTATATAGCACTAAAATGACTAATGTATGTAATATATCTGGCAGCGACAGTTTTTTTTAGATATGAGTATATGAGTATTTGGAGTTTCCCTTCAATATAATGTTTGGCTGTGAACAGCCTCACAACAGGGATTCATGAATGTTCTTTTCAAAGTTCCTGTAGGCCTACCATTATTTCATATATCTCTTAATAATATAATTTCACTGAAATACAAATTATGTCAGCAAAGTATCTTAAGGAAGGCTAATTTTAAGTTGTGTAAACAGATTGTGTAGGCCTACTCCGTAATCTGCCCGCATAGGAATTTCCATTGAGGGGCGCAAGTCGTGGTTATAACATAGAAATTAAAAAATATATTTTTACTGTTGATTTTTACTATTTGTCTGTTTACCAGTAGGATTTTAAATATATGATAAAAACAACAAAAGATGGGTATAGATTATCTGGATATCTTCATTTATTTGTTATTTTCATACTGCTGAGTCTCTGTAAAACTTAGCTGCTTTACAGTCACTGTAACAACACTATACTCCCTATCTGAATGAAGTTAATCATTAAAAATTGGCAGAAGTATAGCTGGTACTAATTTTAACTTAATTTTAGTATTTTATAGAACTTGCACCAGAAAGTCCATTTATGGTCAATCAAATGTTTGATTATTTCTTGGGTGGTGTTGATAGTTCAGCTGGATGGGTTCACAGGAAGTGGTCTGATGCAGCGATAATGCTGGAAAATGGAACCAGGTGAAGTCAAATTGACTCTGTATTCTTGGATGTTTTATCCATTTCCCTTTTTAGTTTAATTATCAGCAAAAACAAATCAATTTCTAGTATACATAAGTTGTCTTAGTGAATCAATACAATTTGAAAACTTTGAGATATTTCATGAGTGGGGGAAACAGTGCACTGCTGCAATTTTGAAGGGTGTTTTATGTCACACTCAACAATATTTCATTCCTATGGTGGTGGCCAGTTTTTAGTTGTGGAGGAGAGAACCCACTTACAGTGGAAGAGAACACTATGCTTCCACAAGTAAACTGGCAAACTTTCTCACAAAATCAGCTTAGGTTCCAGTGGGACTTAAGAATCCATGCTGATTAGAGATGCTTCATGTTTTAAAGCATGGTGTGCTAACTATTCAGTCACAAAGACGTGTGCACTGCTGAAAATCTTCTTATTCTATCTATTTCATCAACAGTGAGGTATACTGGTGAGGCAGTTTCTAAATCCATGTGGTGCTACTTTACAAGCTATAGAGTACTTTTTAACAAGTAGACTCATTGTAGAGTTAACATCTTTGCTTTAAATATCATATTTGACGGTCTATATGTTGATGTGGGGGGGGTAGGTCAAACTAGAGTATAAGTTTTGTATGTTAGTGTATACTTCAGGATCAGTATGATGTGATACAATTTGACTAGGTTCCCATCGTGCTTCTGATAAATATTTATTTATTGTTATAAATTATTTTCATATTTAATACATTTATGTGTGGTGCAAAGTACCTATGTCATGTGACCAGATGATTTGAAATACTATCATGTGTTAAGTCATGTGATGCTTAGTGCAGGTACTTTATGTCATGTGACCAGATGATTTGAAATACTATCATGTGTTAAGTCATGTGATGATTAGTGCAGGTACTTTATGTCATGTGACCAGATGATTTGTAAAACAATCATGTGTTAAGTCATGTTTGCTATTTTCACAGCACCTGCACTGTTCCTAGAAATCCATTATTTATAAACTGTGATAAAAAGAAGAAGTCGTATGTTGATGATGACAGTTTGTTGGACGGACATCACATGAATCATGTATTTTCTCTTCTTTCACGGGATGGCCATAACTATGATCCAAAGGATGTAGAAGTTAACAGGACACTTAGAGGAATAACAATGCGACCAAGTAAACATTACAGGGTAAGTAATTATTGTATGTCATGATGAACACAATAAGTAAGTATTGTATGTCATGATGAACACAATAAGTAAGTATTGTATGTCATGATGAACACATTAAGTATTGTGTGTCATGATGAACACAAAAAGTAAGTATTGTATGTCATGATGAACACAATAAGTAAGTATTGTATGTCATGATGAACACAATAAGTAAGTATTGTATGTCATGATGAACACAATAAGTAAGTATTGTGTGTCATGATGAACACAATAAGTAAGTATTGTATGTCATGATGAACACATTAAGTATTGTGTGTCATGATGAACACAATAAGTAAGTATTGTATGTCATGATGAACACAATAAGTAAGTATTATATGTCATGATGAACACAATAAGTAAGTATTGTATGTCATGATGAACACAATAAGTAAGTATTGTATGTTATGATGAACACATTAAGTATTGTGTGTCATGATGAACACAATAAGTAAGTATTGTATGTCATGATGAACACATTAAGTAAGTATTGTATGTCATGATGAACACATTAAGTAAGTATTGTATGTCATGGTGAACATAATAAGTAAGTATTGTATGTCATGATGAACACATTAACTAAGTATTGTATGTCATGATGAACACATTAAGTAAGTATTGTGTGTTATGATGAACACAATAAGTAAGTATTGTATGTCATGATGAACACATTAAGTAAGTATTGTATGTCATGATGAACACATTAACTAAGTATTGTATGTCATGATGAACACATTAAGTAAGTATTGTGTGTCATGATGAACACAATAAGTAAGTATTGTATGTCATGATGAACACATTAAGTAAGTATTGTATGTCATGATGAACACATTAGTTTTTAATACATCAGAAATTTATAGTTCATGTTATGATACTTCTGAAACCAAAATTAGAATTTATGTATGATTTTAGCAAAATAATTTTTTCGTAGGAATTAATAAATGTTTCAGAATATCAAAGGTTTATTGGTAATGCCATGTTTATTAGTTCTCAAGCCATTATTCTATCTCTTGGAATCAGATGATTTGGAATTTGTTATAAAAGAAATTTCTGTGAAATACTGGTATTTAAATAAAGAACTTCTCTGTAGAAAGGGACACCTGTCTAGAAAGGAATTATTTGCCAAGAGCAGCAATTTTTGGGGTGGGGTTCTTTTTTTTTTTCTATTTAGAGAGGTACATCTTTCCTGAAGTTTTTTTGGGGGGAGGGTGGGGTATTTCTTTTAATTTTTGTTTAAGAGAGGTACATCTTACCTGAAGTTTTTTTGGGGGTGAGGGGAGTCTTTCTTTTTTCTGTTTTAGAGAGGTACATCTTACCTGAATTTTTTTTTGGAGGGGGGGGTTTGTTTCTGTTTTAGAAGGGTACATCTTACCTGAATTTTTTTTTTGAGGGGGGAGTCTTTTTTCTGTTTTAGAGGGGTACATCTTACCTGAAGGTTATTTTTTTAGGGGGATCTTTCTTTTTTCTGTTTTAGTGAGGTACATCTTACCTTAATTTTTTTTTTTGGGGGGGGGGGGTCTTTCTTTTTTCTGTTTTAGAGAGGTACATCTTACCTGAAGTATTGTTTTGATACCATAGCATAAATTACCTATCTCTTCAGATACAAATTGAAAAGGAAATGTTGGAGACCACGTACCTAATAGAGAAGAAATACCCTCACAGAAAACCTATAGACAAAAACTTGGACCCGTATAATGAGGATCTTGGTTTGGACTACACCGGAGTTTACTATGTCAACAGTTCTTATGCCAAATTAGGATGGTATGTACATCAAAATGACTTATTATTACCAAATACCCTATATAAAAATCAATATATCATTTTCAACAGTTTTGGGCCACATTTTTATCAGTGAAATCACAACTTGGCAGTTGATAACTGTTTCACTTCAGTCCAATGAACTAGTTTTTGCCCAGCTATGACATCACTGATTGAACTGTTGTATTATACAAAAACAGCAGTGTAATTTACTTGTGTGATTCTGTAGTCAGTGAAAAACATTTGATGATATTTATTTCATTATTTGATAATAAAATAGTTATTTCATGGTGCCAGGGGAACAAATTATTTTGCCTTTTCATCAAGGAAGCCATGCGTAACTGTTACTCATGGCCTACTGACCTTGGGTAACAGTTGTCTTGCAACTTCCCTGATGACATGGGACCATAGTGTTGCCCCCTTGAAATAAGTGTATACTCTCTATCAACACAGTTCCATGTTGTAGTTGCTGTCAAATACTCATTACTGCTCCATCATTTAGAACAATGGATGAAAGATAATAAACATTTTGTGATTGGTAATGAGTTTAGAGATGAGCATAGACACAAGTTGTTGAATTTAGAAATGTTGAGTGATAGTAAGTTTCAGTGTATATCATATCTAATAAGTAAAATTGGAAATACTGTCAGCACTGATCACATGATAAGTTGTCAGCACCAATCACATGATAAGTTGTCAGCACTGATCATATAAGTTGTCAACACTGATCACATGATAAGTTGTCAGCACCAATCACATGATAAGTTGTCAGCACTGATCACATGATAAGTTCTCAGCACTGATCACATGATAAGTTCTCAGCACTGATCACATGATAAGTTCTCAGCACTGATCATATAAGTTGTCAGCACTGATCACATGATAAGTTGTCAGCACCAATCACATAAGTTGTCAGCACCAATCACATAAGTTGTCAGCACCAATCATATAAGTTGTCAGCACTGATCACATGATAAGTTGTCAGCACTGATCACATGATAATTTCTCTGCACTGATCACATGATAAGTTGTCAGCACCATTCATATGATAAGATCTCAGCACCAATCACATGATGAGTTCTCAGCACTGATCACACGATAAGTTGTCAGGACTGATCACACGATAAGTTCTCAGGAACAATCACATGATAAGTTCTCAGCATCCAATCACATGATAAATTGTCAGCACTGATCACATGATAAATTTTCAGCACTGATCACATGTGATCACATGATAAATTTAAGCACTAATCACGTGATATAAATGTAACTTAAGTAAAATGGAGACATTTAGAATTGGAATTAGATGTTTTCAGCACTGTTCACATGTTTAAGTATGACCTATTTCACTTACATAAACATAGCTACTAATTACCATCAGTCAAAATATGGTCTGTTTAGATCTCCTTATTATCATTTCATTTGTACTCTAAATGAAAAAAAAAATGAAAATATGAGATCTTTAAAAGAAATTTAGGGTAGATACATAGAATGAAATGAAAAAAATCTGTTTAACTTGCATTCTGCATATATAATTCTGCATGATTTTGATATTATCTTTTTAATACAGGGCAACTGAAGTCGGAGATGTTGATGGAGATAGTTATGCAGATATGATAATTGGAGCACCATGTTATGGAGAAGTTGGAGCACCACAGCAAGGAAGAGTGTTCTTTGTTTATGGTAAATTATTTCTCCAACATTTGACTTTTAGATTTTATGATTATTTGCTCATCTTATTGCTTTTTACAGATCACTGCTTTAAATCTTGGCATGTGTGTAATAGCTGACTACATTTGGACAGATTTGTATCTCACATTTTTACAGGTACAAAAGAAGAATTACCTGGATTTGGGTACATTGAGGTCAACTTAGACAACACGACAGTTAATTGTACAAACTTCATCAAATCTCCTTCACTGGTATGTTTATCATAAGAGGCATGTAATTTTAAAATATATCTATAGATCTACCAAGATGAATAGGGAAATTGTTACATACTGAACAAGTCTGGTATGTAGTCAGGTATGTCGAGCTGCAGTTATGCATGGTACTAGAGCAAGGCAAAATGTACACCTCTATATTTAGCTCACCTGTTTGAAGAACAGAAGATCTATTGTTGTCACTGCTTCAGCATCAATGTGTTGTCCTTTTTCTATGTTAAGTTTTTTGTTTCAGTCCATTATTGGCAAAGTACTGCAGCTACAGCCATGAAATTTTCTAGGGACATTACTCAACAATGGTCATTACTTAACAATGCAGTGATGCTGGTAGTAGGCGAGCTATATGGTCTGCCTTTGCAGCCAATTATTTTTGGGAAATACAGTATTGTTTATGATCAATTTGTCACTTTGTTTTGGTAGACATGATACAATAGTTGATTTAACCATGAGAATTTGGCAATAAATGATCTGATAATAGTTAAAAGGTGTCACTCATAAGAATGATTTTATCTAAAATTTGACCAATGTTACTATATTGTAAACAGTCATGGTCATATAAAAAGTTGATCTAATCTAGTATGTAGGATTATGGCAAGCTAAGTATGTGATAAAGGGATTATGGAACAAGAATATAAATAAATTACAATTTCCGTTTTTGCACTAAATGGAAATTTTAATGGGCATGACAGAAATGAGTGTTCATAAGTAATGATAAAATCCTAACTGATACTGCAGGAACTATACAATCCCTGTTCCCAAAAAGACTTATTCGACTCATATTGCCTTGTATAACTTGTTACTGTGTCAACTGTTAAGTCATAAATATTATTATGTTGTACCTATGTACAGACACATGTAGTTTTGTCACAAGACATACACAATGCACAATTATAGCTGCTGCTTTGGTTTTGTTATCAGTTGAGTATAGAATTGTTACTACATTCTGTCTTGAGATTATAGTTTGCATGGAAAACAACAATTAAAATCAGCACATATTAATTTTACAATTCTAGTCCACAACTGTTGAGTTTTATTGTCCTTTGGTAATTTGTGAATTGTGTAACTAGATTTAGATGTTTTCCCACACCTTGTTACACTGCACCGGTTTACAAGAATTTTTTGTTTTAAATAGGGTTGTCAACGAGTAACCAATTAACCGAGTACTTGTCATATGGTCTGATTATTGAATACTAAAATCAGTACTGGGTTACTGAAAACAGAATTTAAAAAATCACGTATTTTTTGCATTTTTAATATATTTAGAAATAAATATGACCATCTAATTGATATGACCCACAGTCTGTCCTGGTTAGCTATGTGTTTAAACAACAATTAGTGTCTGTATACGCGTCACTTGATATGCTAAATCCAGCAAGAGTTGTTTGTATTTTATATCTTGGAGAAATATACATGTAATGAATTGTTGTCAGTAGAATAATATAGTTTTAAGATAATTTTGTCTTTGATGCTGTGAAGAGATGTTAAACTTAAACGCTGTTTAAACTAAAAAATGCCACCATTTACACCTTAGATTAAGAAAACAACTTTATGTACATATAATTTTATTAGAACATTTCATTGAATAAAACGATACATTGTTGAACCATGTAGGGTAGCGGGAATCAAAACCCATTTAGATTTTGCTTAATTATTTAAAAACAAAGCATTGATATAATATCGGGGAACATGTTACCGAATCTTATAGAATCAACTTATGACACTGAAACTGTCATTTTTAATACTGATAAAGCAACCAATGTGGTATTTTAGATAAAACAAAAAGGTCTTTTCTTATGTAGCATCCAAAAGTTATAGAATGACCCACAGAGCTTTTAAGCTTATATGTTTTTTTTTGGATATAAGATAATATACCTCCTCAGGCAAATAAATTTCTCCCTGTACTGCCCAGATTTAATAATATCTGTGTCTGCAACTGCAATCTTACAATCTGAGTACAGACTATTCAGACAAAACTGAACAGAATGGAACAACTAAAAAATGGTCTATTCAAGACGCTCAAGGGTGAGCATCTGTGGCATCTTAAATGTTGTGTGTGTTTCTTTTAAGCTTTCCTTATACAATATTACCCCAATAGGCGGTTCCCTTCCTAACGTGGTCAGAGGTCACCCCTTTCACATCCAAAGTTACCAAGTTGACCCAATTAAATGGCCATTGGATATCAATGTACTTGCTCGTCATTTGTGGTCCAAACATACCGATATACTGGTCCCCATAATTAATGCTTGTATAAACATTGTGGTCATTCTGTATCTTTAAAATATCTTCATTTACATATATCAATCTATTAAAAATGATACATGGGTATATGAATTTTAAATATACATGTTGGCACTTATTATAATTTGAAAAATGTTATAAAGTCTGTTTTATGATTTCCCTTGGGTGACTGCTTGATACAGGTTAAACTCTGAACCATGTAAAAAGTCAAATTACATATGCTTTTTACTTATCTATATTATGTTAAGTCAATGTAGATCTGTTCAAGGCATCAACATGATCAAGTAATTACCAAAAAAGTTTACAAATAAATTCCTGAGTGTACGTAGTGTACGACCTTTTTCCTACACCAACATCTTTTGATTGCACATGAGTGTTCTCTTCATGCTGGTTTTACTGTATTGTATGTACATGTATTTCTTCTGTTTATCTATATAGATTTATATGTCAAGCTTTTATTTCTGAAGGTTTTTGCAGAGTAGATACTGCTACATCCACATGATCCATGTTAATCAATCCCTGCACATTTGTATCCCTGACAACCAACAATTACACAGCCTGTTCCTTTTCATATGACCAGTTAGTACCGGTATGTATATTTCCGCTTATATAATCAGTATTTTTGTACTTTTACTATTTGTTCACATGATTGTTTCAATAGGAAGATTCAATACCCAGTTGAGAAAGTTATAATCTGGTTTCCTGTTTAAATATAAGCCTATAACCTGGTCTCCTGTTTATATATAAGCCTATAATCTGGTCTCCTGTTTGTATGTTAGCCTATAACCTGGTCTCCTGTTTATATATAAGCCTATAACCTGATCTCCTGTTTGTATATTAGCCTATAACTCGGTCTCCTGTTTATATATAAGCCTATAACCAGGTCTCCTGTTTATATATAAGCCTATAATCTGGTCTCCTGTTTGTATATTAGCCTATAACCTGGTCTCTTGTTTATATATAAGCCTATAACCTGATATCTTGTTTGTATATTAGCCTATAACCTGGTCTCCTGTTTGTATATAAGCCTATATTTGGTCTCCTGTTTATAGTTAAGCCTATAACCTGGTCTCTTGTTTGTATATTAGCCTATAACCTGGTCTCCTGTTTATATATAAGCCTATAACCTGGTCTCCTATAACCTGGTCTCTTGTTTGTATATTAGCCTATAACCAGGTCTCCTGTTTATATATAAGCCTATAACCAGGTCTCCTGTTTATATATAAGCCTATAATCTGGTCTCCTGTTTGTATATTAGCCTATAACCTGGTCTCTTGTTTATATATAAGCCTATAACCTGATATCTTGTTTGTATATTAGCCTATAACCTGGTCTCCTGTTTGTATATAAGCCTATATTTGGTCTCCTGTTTATAGTTAAGCCTATAACCTGGTCTCCTGTTTATATATAAGCCTATAACCTGGTCTCTTGTTTGTATATTAGCCTATAATCTGGTCTCCTGTTTATATATTAGCCTATAACCTGGTCTCCTGTTTGTATATAAGCCTATAATCTGGTCTCCTGTTTATATATAAGCCTTTAACCTGATATCTTGTTTGTATATTAGCCTATAACCTGGTCTCCTGTTTGTATATAAGCCTATAACCTGGTCTCCTGTTTGTATATAAGCCTATATTTGGTCTCCTGTTTATATATAAGCCTATAACCTGATATCTTGTTTGTATATTAGCCTATAACCTGGTCTCCTGTATATATATTAGCCTATAATCTGGTCTCCTGTTTATATATAAGCCTATAACCTGATATCTTGTTTGTATATTAGCATATAACCTGGTCTCCTGTTTGTATATAAGCCTATATTTGGTCTCCTGTTTATATATAAGCTTGTAACCTTGTTTTCAGTTTATATATAAGCCTATAACCTAGTTTCCTATTTATTTATATGTATAAGCCTATAACCTGGTTTCCTGTTTGTATATAAGCCTATAACCTGGTTTCCTATATATATGTAAGCCTAGAATATGGTTTCCTATTTATGTATAATCCTATAACCTGGTTTCCTGTTTATATAAATATATAATCCTATAACCTGATATCCTGTTTATTGATAGGTGCATGCTAGATCCTACCCCAGCTGTCCAGATTGGAACTCTTCAGTGTATATTGATACTTTTCAGTGTCAGTGCTATTAGGAAACTAAACTACCGTATTTTATGGCCTATAGGTCGATATTTTTTTTCTCCAAAGTTGTGACCTCGACCTATTCACTGCATCGACTTATCTTAAAAAAAAATAGTGAAATATTTAACATGTATCTGCAATTCCTCATTTTAACATCGTAATTCAACATTTTCCACGGGATAATCTAGGGGCCTACTTCAAACACCCATTTGTATTTACACTTAATAGAGCTATTAAATATGACCTTGTGTGTGCGTAATGCACTGTGTTCAGAATCAAGTGACAAAATAATGATCTTTCAAGTTACAATATCATTGGGATTCAAGACTTTGTCAGAAACTGCGTAATAAAAATACATCGTTTACATTATATTTATACCGGACAGTTTATACTTTGGAATGATTCCCTTATCTCGGCACCCCACTGTGAAGTTGAAGTTTTCATTCAGACTTTCAGGACACTACAAGCTGTGTTCACTGGAACGTGACCTTCAACTGATAAGGATTGCGTGGCAGTCTTTAAAGTTGGGAAAGTTTTGGAAAAAGTGTTACATAAATTAATTGAGCTAAACCTTGAGTATTTAATTGTTTGACAATTGCAGCAGCATAATAATTTAGGCCAATGTAAGGATAAGACAAGGATTGAGGTCGCTTGTGTAAACAGCATAAAGAATTTAATGATGATTTGACAGGTAACATAATGGCGATGTTTGTATACATAATCAGTACACACGAGTAATATAAGTGATGTGAAATATGATAAAATGTAACTTCTATGCTTTTTAATCACTCCTATTTAATAATGAACTGTAAAATAGGCCTATCACTCTGATAATTTTAGTAGGCTACCATCATGTTAGCACCAGTTATTAAACATAAACGATGTATTTTTGTGTTCTCCCATTCATGTTTCCATCTCTGCCGACATCGACCTGTCCTCCACTTCAACTTATCTAATACTTAAAGCTGGATTTTTGCCAAAAATCGGCCATTCGACCTATCCCCCACATCGACCTATAGGCCATAAAATACGGTATATGAATATTTGATAAAAATCCAGATCTGTACATTTTGACTGGATTGATGGCTAACTTTGATTTTTGATTGTAGTTTGGCAGTGAATATGATATTATATTCACAATAAGCATTCAGTCACCCAGAATGTGATATCCAGTCATCCAGAATGTGACATCAGTCATCTGGATGTGTACATGTTGACTGGATTGATGGATAATGTTGTATTTTGACTGTAATTTGACTTAAGTGTAGGCCTATATGATATTGTATTCAGAGTGAACATCCAGTCAGGTAAAAAACCATTGCATCGACACTGAAGAGTTATAATATACACAGAAGAGTTCCAATATGGACAGCTGGGGTAGGATCTAGCATGCACCTTATTTGATAAACCTATAACCTGGTTTCCTGTTTACATATAAGCCTATAACATGGTTTCCTGTTTATTCATAAGCCTATAACCTGATTTCCTACTTATAAATAAGCTTATAACCTGGTTTGCTACTTCGAGAAATGCCTATAATCTGGTTTCCAGTTTATATTGAAGCCTATAACCTGGTTTCCTACTTATAGATACGCTTATAACTTGGCTTCCTACTTATAGACAAGCCTACAATCTGGTTTCCTACTTATAGATAATCCTATAACCTGGTTTCCTATTTAAATATAAGCCTATAACCTGTTTTCCTACTTATAGATAAGCCTACAACCTCTTTTCCTATATATATATATATATATATATATATATATATATATATATATATATATATATATATATATATATATATATATATATATATTTCTGATATTTATTGTTCAGCAGATTATTTTATCTAGGGTGCTTTACATATATTTAAAAGTGAGTCTGTTGATAATGATAAAGGATTCTAATCTTAAGTTTTTCTGATTCTCAGTATTATAAAATGAAAAAAAATCCATTGCAATTTTAACCAATTCTAGAAACATGTTTTAAAACACATCAAACATTGGCCTATATTGGCCAATCATGGCTTCCTGTACATATATTTTTGTCACTGTTCATATATAGCATGATTCATTGGCACTCAGACACTTATATGACTCAATATATAATGGTGGCCTGTACATATGTTTATATGTCTGAGTAGCATGAGTGTCCAGGATTAATGAGGAGGTTTTCAAACATTTTCTTTAAAAATCATCACTATTATCACACAATATCGATAAACTGGTCACTGATCTGCTTTTTGTAAACTGTATTTCAACCATTATAATAGGAAATTTATTTTTCAGGATCAGATACGGTTTGGATCATCTGTAGCTCTACTGGACATCAACTTGGATGGCGTTATTGATGTAGCAGTGGGGGCCCCATCATACTCCAATACGGATCCCCTACAATTCAATGTATGGCCCCAGTGTTTTTTTTCTTGTTTAACTTTTGTCATTTATACAGTTGCTTATTAGCTAGTTCTCACTTGCAATTGTATAAACATATTGTTTGCCTCTTTGTTTAAATCATGTTTTACAGTGTCTGTCAGTTTTTAATACTGGAGGAGAGAAACTGGTTACAATGTACCCAGGGAGAGACCACCGGCCTTCCTCAAGTATACTGGCAAACTTTCTCACAAAATCAACTTAGGTTCTTGCAGGGCTTGAACCAAGGCTGACTAGAGGTGATAGCCTTGATGGCTTAAAGAGCAATTCACTAAATATTTGGCCATGGAGGCCCCTATTAACTTACTGTAGTTTATTTCTCTTTATCAAATATGATATAATTGGGACTCCCTATCCCCCGAAAAAAAATTGATGTTGAGGTTTTTTTGTGTATGCATGCTTTTCATTCTACATTTGAGGTATTTTTGTTTGTTTGTGCTGTTGTCACCCCAATTAAATGAAAAGCTACCCTGTTTAAATAGTTATTCTGATGGAACAGATAGTCACCCTGATTCACTAAAAAGTCACCCTGATTAAATGAAAAGCTACACTGATTAAAAGTTACCCTGATTAAATGAAAAGTTACACTGCTTAAATAGTTACACTGATTAAATGAAAAGTTACACTGCTTAAATAGTTACTCTGATTAAATGAAAAGTTACACCGGTTAAATGAAGAATTACCCTGATTAAATAAAGAGTTACCCTGTTTAAAATTTACTCTGATCAAATGAAGAGTTACACTGATTAAAATTTTTCCTGATTAAATGAGGAGTTGCACTGATTAAATGAAAAGTTACCCTGATTAAATAAAAAGCTACAATGATTAAATAAAAAGTTACCCTAATTAAATAAAAAGTTACCCTGATTAAATGAAGAGTTACCCTGATTAAAGGAAACACTGGCATTACATGTTTACCTAAGATATAAACATAAAAAGTGGTATTACATATTAATAATTGATGTTTATTTTATCAATGAGATTCTCTGTTTTTAGCTCACCTGAACCAAAGGTTCAAGTGAGCTTTTCTGATCGCCTGTTGTCTGTCATCTGTAAACTTTTCACATTTTGACTTCTTCTCCAAAACCGCTGAAGGGATTTTGATGAAACCTTATAGGAAGCAAGTACTCTAGGTCCTCTAACAAGTTTGTGCATTTCAGCCTATCCAGCCCAGAGGTGGATCCAGGGTGGGGCCAAAGAGACCCCAGGGGTACCCCTCTTTAAAAATCTTCTTCTCCAGAACTGCTGCATGGATTGAAAAACTAATTGTATCTGAGTAATCTACATAGATGTATGATTCAAGTCTGTTAATTTCTTAGAAATAGGAAAATAAATTTTTGAGGCGTTTTTTTTTTTATGTCTTTGAAATTTATATTCATTTTCGTATGATTTCTTTGATTTTCTTCCTTTTATTCATTATGATGCATTCATTTTATGTGTTTTACCTGTAGTTTGGTTGATTAATGTTTTGCTGAAAGAATTTTGCTGAAATTTAAGTTTTTGAATTTTTTATTAATTTTTTAAGATTGCCAAAATGAAGAGGAGAGGGGTAATTTTTCACACAGTCAGCATCTTCTTCAAAACCTTAACTCCTCTACCAAGTTTGTTTATTTTGGCCCGATCAGGCCGGGGTTAGATCCAGTGTGGGGCAAAAGAGCCCCACATGGGTACCCCTGTTCAAAAAATCTTCTCCTCCAGAACCACTGCATGGATTGAAAAACTAATTATATCTGAGTGATCTACATAGATGTATAACTCAAGTTTGTTAATTTCATAGAAATCGGAAAATAAGTTTTTGACACGTTTTCAATGTATTTTTAGACTTTGTAATTTTCATTCATTTTTGTATGATTTCTTTGATTTTCTCCCTTTTATTCATTATGATGCATTCATTTTATGTGTTTTACCTGTGTTTTGCTAGATAAAGGCTTTTCTGAAAGAATTTTGCTGAAATTTCATATTTTGAATTTTTTATGAATTTTTTTAAATTGGGGGAGAGAGGTAATTTTTCACTCTATCAGCATCTTCTTCAAAACTGCTGAAAGGATTTTGATGAAACTTCTTGGAAACCAAGTACTCATGGTCCACTATCAAGTTTTTTTTATTTTAGCCAGATGGGCCCTAGGATGGATTCAGTATGGGGCAAAAGAAGCCTGGGGGGTACCCCTCTTTGAAAATCTTCTCCAGAACTGCTGCATGGATTGCAAAAGTAATTGCATCTGAGTGATTTACATGGATGCATGATTCAATTTCCTGTTTTTGGAAGAAATTGGAAACGCTTCTTTTCTGGCTTTGTCATTTTCAATCACAAGGAATTGAAGGAGTGTTATAATAATTTGTAAATTGAGATTCTCATGTTTGTAAAATACCAACACAGTTCAGGTGAGCAAGGTGGCCCATGGTCCTCTTGTATTTGAATGATACCGGGGTATATAATGTAAATTATAAAATTGAACTATCAATCAATACCTATTTTTGATGTCTTCTATATCTCATGAGACAGATTTTATCCAACAAAAATGACATCATTACCAATTTTTACAGGGAGCAGTTTTCATATATTATGGTACTGCTAAAAACAGAGCTTTTACCACACCAAACATCACCATAACATGTCAGGTAGGATTTATCTTATATATCACCATAACATGTCATGTAGGATTTATCTTATATATCACCATAACATGTCAGATAGGGTTTATCTTATATCACCATAACATGTCAGGAAGGATTTATCTTATATATCACCATAACATGTCATGTAGGATTTATCTTATATATCACCATAACATGTCAGATAGGGTTTATCTTATATCACCATAACATGTCAGGAAGGATTTATCTTATATATCACCATAACATGTCATGTAGGATTTATCTTATATATCACCATAACATGTCATGTAGGATTTATCTTATATATCACCATAACATGTCAGATAGGGTTTGTCTTATATCACCATAACATATCAGGTAGGGTTTATCTTTTATCACCATAACACGTCAGAAAGGGTTTATTTTATATCACCATAACACATCAGGAAGGGTTTATCTTATATCACCATAACACATCATGTAGGGTTTATCTTTTATCACTATAACATATCAGGAAGGGTTTATCTTATATCACCATAACACGTCATGTAGGGTTTGTCTCATATCACCATAACATGTCAGGAAGGGTTTGTCTTATATCACCATAACATGTCAGGAAGGGTTTATCTTTTATCACCATAACATGTCAGGTAGGGTTTGTCCTATATCACCATAACATGTCAGGAAGGGTTTATCTTATATCACCATAACACGTCAGGAAGGGTTTGTCTTATATCACTATAACATGTCAGGTAGGGTTTATCTTACATGACATGTCAGGTAGGGTTTGTTATCACCATAACATGTCAGGTAGGGTGTATCTAATATCATCATAACATGTCAGGTAGGGTTTATCTTTTATTACCATGATATGTCAGGTAGAGTGTGTCTTATATCACCATAACATGTCAGGTAGGGTTTATCTTTTATCACCATAACATGTCAGGTAGGGTTTATCTTTTATCACCATAACATGTCAGGTACGCTTATCATATATCACCATAACATGTCAGGTAGGGTTTATCTTCACCCTCAGGAAATATGACTTGCTTTGGGTAAACAAATCTCATGTCTCCCAACAACCAGACCAATAAATGTATAACATGTCATGTAGGGTTTATCTTATATCAGCATAACATGTCAGGTGGGGTTTGCCTAATATCATCATAACATGTCAGGTAGGGTTTATCTTTTATCACCATCATATGTCAGGTAGGGTTTATCTTATATCACCATCACATGTCAGGTAGGGTTTATCTATATCACCACAGCATGTAAGGCAGGCCTTATCTATATCACCATCACATGTCAGGTAGGGTTTATCTATATCACCACTTCATGTTAGGTAGGCTTTATCTATATCATCATAACATGTCAGGTAGGGTTCATCTATATCACCATTGCATGTTAGGTAGGTTTTATCTAAATTATCATAATATTTCAGGTAGGGTTTATCTATATCACCATGGCATGTCAGGTAGGGTTTATCTATATCATCATAGCATGTCAGGAAGGGTTTATCTATATCACCATGGCATGTTAGGTAGGTTTTATCTAAATTATCATAATATGTCAGGTTGGGTTTGTCTTTATATCACCACAAACAAATATTCACAGCGTTGGAAGCTGCATCTGTGACTACTGAAAATATCTACAGATATGTTATATAATGTATATACACGTTACATGAAAATATCTATAAATACTTGTATCAACTTTACATGAATATCATGTAGTTGTATGAAAGACATTTATTCCTCTGTTGGTAGACATGTTTGATTTTATCATTGCAACAGCTGAAATTGAAAAATTGCTAATTCATGTAGTTGTGAATTTCTCTGAAAAAATATGCAAGGGAAATAATGATGTATGGATATAATGTTATAGTGAAATATAGTTGTAGTGAAAAATAAATGATTCACGGTATATACATTAACATTTCAGAGCCAATTCTGTAACCTTGGTTACTCCTTAACAGTAGCTGATGTGGATAGTAATGGTCATAGTGACCTTGTCATAGGTTCGCCATTCTACAGCGTTACCGCCAATCAGAGTGGCATTGTGTCTGCATTACTGTCACGAGCAGAATACAGCAGTAAGTATCCATTCACTCTTTGACCAGTCTACAGCACTATGTATCCATTCACTCTTTGACCAGTCTACAGCACTATGTATCCATTCACTCTATGACCAGTCTACAGCAGTATGTATCCATTCACTCTATGACCAGTCTACAGCAGTAAGTATCCATTCACTCTATGACCAGTCTACAGCAGTAAGTAACCATTCGCTCTATGACCAGTCTACAGCAGTAAGTAACCATTCACTTCATGAACAGACTACAGCAGTAAGTAACCATTCATTTCATGACCATACTACAGCAGTAAGTATCCATTCACTCCATGACCAGACTACAGCAGTAGGTAACCATTCACTCCATGACCAGTCTACAGCAGTAAGTAACCATTCACTTCATGAACAGACTACAGCAGTAAGTAACCATTCATTTCATGACCATACTACAGCAGTAAGTAACCATTCACCCTATGACCAGTCTACAGCAGTAAGTATCCATTCACTCCATGACCAGACTACAGCAGGAAGTATCCATTCACTCCATGACCAGACTACAGCAGGAAGTATCCATTCAGTCCACAATCAGATAAATGTACATTGTAGTATCAACATTCCTCATTTGATATTGTATAATTATTTTAGTTTATGAATGTGGAACTTTCAATAGTTTAACATTTATCTCTCACATATATCTTCCAAATAGATATATTTTGATTTTGCATTGAAATATATTCACTTTTGCATTTTTAAACACAACCAAGAAATGTTTGAAAAGCGCATGTGCTTCCTCACCCCTAACTCTTTGCTCGCCAAATGTCTGTAGCCTCAAGTGTAGGAGAACATTTGTGATTTTTTTATACAGAATGAAATATGAAAATGTATGTATCAAAAAGAGATCACAGCAAAATGTCCATCTCTTTGAGGACGTCATTTGTATAGAGTGCTGCTGTGCACCCAATGACCTTTGACCTTTTGAACTTATTATAAAAAAAGTGGCAACTACTACCAATGCTTATATCGTGTATGAAATAACGCTATCAAGCGAAGGGTTCTAAAGATATTGACAAACACCAATTATATAAGGTGTGTTTTTTGTACTCAAACTTGTTTAAGCTTATAAAATGACCTGAAATGCCACAAACCATAAACTTGTTTAAGGGAGATAAAAAAAACGCAAACGGTTGAAAACAGCATTTGTGTTTGAATATGCTAAAGAATACATCTTCAACTTTCTTAATATATGAGCTGTCGTTGGCACAAAATTTTATATGCAGATTTTATGCAATATTTTATCTTGTAGATTTCCCAAACAGATCACCTGGTGGTTAAAATGTTTATAAGTATTGTTAAATAACAAAATTATTTGGGACTTTGTGAATAGTTTGAAACACCGAGAAATTTGACTCATTGAAGTTCTACTGTACTTTGAAAATGTATTAAAATGGTTTAGTGCTTTCTTTAACCATTTAACCGCATGGTTTAAATCAAACTGTTAAAAAACATTTAACCTTAAAATTGTTTTAAACCATTTTAATAGTTTAGAATAAAAAGCTGGCCTCTAGAGTACTTCAGTGCCCTTTGACCTTTTGATGTGAAAATCAACAAGGTTTTTTTTTACTCAAAACAATCCGAATATGAAACATCATAATAATCAAGCACAGGATTCTTAAGATGTTGATCAGACAACATTGTATATACCGACAGAATACTAACAACCAGCTGACATGTGTCCTTCTTCAAAGGTTTGGGGGAGGCATAATTATGTAAAATACCTGCACATTATTTTATTCAATCTCACATCTTATTGAAGAATATTCTTAATACAAAATTTTGTTATAGAGAATCAGACAATACTGTTCGAAGATCTGTTGAAATACTGGAGCATAAAAGGAAAACAGGTACTGTTACTGAATTAAGGGGAGCTAATTCAAATACACATTGAAAACTATAAGTAATATTTATACAGAGTACCAAAATATCATTATCAGAGAATGCACTTGAGTCAGTGTAATGTATTATAACATTGATGAATTATGTATAATTTATTTATCATAAAGGTATTTTACGTCACAATCAACAATCTTTCAGTTATATGGAGATGACTACTTTTTAATGGTGGAGGAGATAATCTGGTTACAATGTTCCCAGAAAGAGACCAACGCGACCGCCTGTATGTAAACTGGCAAACTTTCTAAAAATCAACTTAGATTTCAACAGGGCTGGAATCTGCACTGACCAAAAATTAGAGACTTCATGGTTCAAAGTGCGACGCTCTATCCACCCGGCCATGGTGAATTATATATCAAGAGGTGTTACCACACACACATGGTTTCCTGTATTCCTTCTTATTATTGGTTTGTTTTGCAACTTGTGATACCTATCAGTCATGGCACTGCACACGCTGTTAACTTAGAATGACATTATTATGATGTTATTTAAAATCATTATCAATCACAATTCTTGGGGCATTCGTGTGATTCACATCTGTCAGGGGAAAATATTAAACTTTTTCTAACAAAGATGCTAAAATATCAAGAGGTCAACTCTTGACATTATGTTTACATGTATAAAGCTTATATGATTGTAAATCTGTTTCTATTTTTAGTCTTTTGATTTTTCTGTAATCATATTTATGTTTGATATATATTTCATCCTTGTTATATAATAAAACAGTTATTGCATTTTAATTGAGTAAATATGAGAATTGATGGAGTAAAGAATATCCAATATTGACCTTGACCTTTGGCCGTTTTGGGCAATGTTAAACTTGAGTGTTTTGATGTGTAAAAATTTATGACTTTATGTATAGGAATTCAGCTTCTAGACTTATCACATCTCATCTTATCTATGAAGTGAGAATTTTTCTGAAACATTGATTTTGACTGCTATTTGTTGCAATTCCATTGTTTCTATTTTTAGATGTATGGTTGGCTTGGACACAACATAAGAGCTAAAGATGATGTTTTGATGGTCAGTCAGCCACAATATAGAAAGTGTGGCAGGTGATATATTGATATACAAAGATAATACATATGTAAACAAAAAAAGAGAAAAAAAGGATTTGTTATTTAGATTTTTTGTATTGTGTAAAATATTACTTTTTTATTGATATTGTTTAATTCCATTTCTGAATTGATTTTATGATAATAGCAACTATTTCATCTGTCTTAAAAACACATTTTTTCGGTTTCTTTTTCTTTGTTCTTTTACAGTACAATTCTTTATTATTAAATGGTAAAAATCTAGTATAAAGGATTCTGTTATGTCATATACATGTATAATTACAAATATTATGAAAATAAAGATTGTAACATCAAATTTGGGAGGAAGTATTTAAATTATTCATAACATAAAACTCTGTACAAAACTATTTGTAACTCTGAACATAAAAGGACAAATTGGAAGTAACAAATACTCTTGGCTGCTCCCTGTTTTTTTTAAATTTTGATGCATTTAATTTTTATCTAGATATATTGGTCACCTTTATTGGTGTTGGTCTTAGTCTGTTATCCATTGTGGATCTTCTGTTAACAATTTGACATTTTAAACTTCTTCTTGATAACTACTTTGTCAGTCATGTTTGCAGTGTACATATATACAATGTACAAATATATAGGTGATACATTGTTACATTTTACTATTTCAGATCAGATTGTAAACTTTCAAACAATGATACTCAGGCAGTTGGAGATTTAACTATCATCAATTTTGGCACAAAGGTCAAGATGCCAAACATATCACTAGGTGGTTTGTTTGAGTTCAATATGATTGGTTACAGCAGTGACTTTGGATATCCCTATGACAACACATCTGTAATACTGGCTGTTGGGGCACCAGGTGCTGCAGTAGACGGAAATATATTTTCTATTCCCATGAAGTTTAAGCATGCTGGAACCGTGGTCTTATTTAATGTCACAATGGATGGAAGAGCTACAGAGGTTGCACATTTTGATGGTGACAGGGACTTTGGTAAATTTGGAGAATTTGTCAAGGTCATTGTTGTTATATATTTCTCTTTGTATTAAAGAAAAATGTTGAAACATCTACAAAATTCCTTGTTTCTGTTGGATTGTTTACCATTGCACTCAGGAATCTTTCACTCATATGGAGATGTCACCAAATGCTTGTGAAGGGTCTCAAATTTTGGCCTATGTTTGGCACTTACGGCCATTGAGCAGTGAGGAATCTTTAACGTGCCGACAGCTACTCTACACGGGACCTGGGTTTTTTATTCTTGTAAATGTTTATTATATGAAAAAAAAAATTTAAGCCAGTAAATTTTGATTATTTTAAGAACATTTAAAGTTTTTAAATTAAATATCACTATTTGTTAGAATTTTTTAGAGTTGTGGCACCTGACTGTAAAAGTGGAGCCTAAATTGTTCATGAGTATGTATCAGTGGTTTTAGGTAGTATTAGATTAAAGAAATGATAAATTGCTATGATATATTTAGTGGTTCTTAAGTATTATAGAGTTGGTTCTTGTATATTTCTTATGACAATTCTTTCCTCTACCTAGTGTTGGTCTAAGTCTCACTGAATCTAAAGCTAAATACTGGTACAGTGAAACCTGCTCCGAGACACCACTCCAGAGAGAGACCACCTGTATTGTGAGATCACATTCTGAGTATCACTCTGTTAGATAATCCTGTAAATAAAACCTTTTTTAAGGGGCCACCTGTCTTGAGAGACCACATCTGAGTGAAAGATGTGGGAGTCTTTCAAGACAAATTCCAGTGTATGTGAAGACCTTTTCTTATCTATTTATGAGATATTGTTGATCTTTTCAGTTTGATGATATCAATAATGATGGTTATGACGATTTGTTAATTGGAGCACCTACGAGAACGGATGATTGGACAGGACTGAGTCCACGATTTTTCAACTTAGGTAAAATAAAGTAGAAGAATAGTGTTTGCATAATTTCATCCAGAACATTTTTTCAGTCTTGGAAGGCAGGGTTTATAAATCTATAAATTTAGAAAACCAATTGAACGTATACATGTTAATACAGTCAAAAAACTTGTTATGTCGAGATTGGTAATCTTGATTTATCAGGTTAACTCATGATCAAGCGCTGGTCCAGGCAATTTTCCTTCTATATCTTACTAGAAAAAAAAGTGATAGCTCAAGATTGGAAAAAAAATTAAATGCTTATGTCAACTTTATTTTAGTAGGAAAGTGACCTGTTATATCGAGGTTAATTATTTGGCATCATTAAATTATTATGTGATGATACGATTAGTGCTGAACAAATATGCGTTCTGTATCGTTTTTTGAGTATATACAAACGTTCGGTAATTTGCAGCCTTCAGCATGCACATATACTGGTGATAAGAAACAGCGATATACATGTAAGCCTACAAGTATTCTGACAAAAAAACGACTTTGTTGACATTAATTTTTCTTGAAATTAAGATATTCTTTTGTCCATCATTCAAGTATAAGATTTTGTTGTGGATCTATTTTTTTTTTGGTTTCCCACAAACACAATGAAATTAAATCCTCAATGAAAAATTATGATTTGACAGCAGTTTTCAGGAAAAGTTGTGTTGAACACTGTCAGAGTAGCAGTGTCATCATCGAATGATGTTTCATCGATACATCATGTGATGCACTTAGTTGATTTATAGACCTATCTTGGTATATTTATGTATTATTTGATATATATTAAAGACGCAGCTATTTGAATTAAATATTTGTAACTTAATTCAATTAAACCTTCTCTCTTCATTGATTCTTTGTAAGATCTGTTCTATGTTTTTATAGATATTTGAAGTAGAAAATTTGTCTCTCTTCTACATCTCTAAAAGAGCAATACTGAGAGAGAGAGAGAGAGAGAGAGAGAGAGAGAGAGAGAGAGTGAGGGAGAGAAAGAGAGAGAGGGAGAGAGAATAAAACAGTTGATATTTATAATAGTTTGTTATTTCAATAATTTTGTATTTTTTTTCAGCTGAAGATGGAAGACTCTATGTTTTCAATGGAGGTCAACGATTTCCAACAGGAAATGTGACATATACAGATTCATGTGATATTATCGCTCCTTGTCCAGACCGAATCGTAAGTATATACGAGTCTGTCACTATAAAATGTTGCCAACATACAGAGTAACTATAGTGACCACTGTCCATACACCTTAAAACATAACTGAGACATGGCTGTCCATGTGCTTTTTTTGATGTCATTCGATTGTGATGTACGTCATAATCACACAAATGTTTGACGGGCCATTTAATCGTGATTGCATAATGGAAAAGTTTTCCAAAACGAGCCATGTCAGGCATTTGGCGATAGGTCTGAATTGTTTATAACATGATAAATGTCCACAAACAGAACAGAATGAAACATCATAAATTTCAGTAAAAGTATAACAGTCAAAAGTTTTGGTAAGTCAATTAAGGATTGTTTTTCATTTTTTTTGACTTCATTCGAATATAATGGCAGTGCATTATGGAAGTGCTGCACATTGAATTTTTTTCCATAATGCACTGCCATTATATTCGAATGAAGTCAAAAAAATGAAAAACAATCCTTATATTTATATATATTACCATTTTCTTTGAAACTGATGTCTACTGGATACTAAATTCATTCCGGGATACTGAATTTGCGGGGGGGTGTTTACATATGACGTATCGCTCAACAGCTGTTTTGACATGAGAAGTAGTTCCCCTTTTCTGTCCGGAAAACTAAATGGAATTAAGGTTTATTTGCTTCTTTTTTATACCATTTTGAAAGAAAATATTGATATGGAAAATTTTGAGTAAGTGTCAGATTGGTTTTCAATTATTTTAGAATATTCGTCTGCTTGGTAACCGGAAGGTTAAATGTGTCGGAAGAGAATAGAAATTGCAAATGGCTGCGCCCATGAGTATGCTGAATAATGTATTTACAACGAGTTTGCGATTGAATTCTGATATTATAAATGGGATATACTATAGAAAGATTTAGTGTGACTTACAAGAAGTGAGACAGCTAATATTAATTGATGACAACTGAAAGTAACCCTTTTATTTGACATTTTTACCAAGCAGCTGGGAACCACAGTGACTGATTGGTACGTAACCTACATAAGTAAGCCCATTTCACACGACCTAATTTCACACGATGCGGGTGACGAATTGTTTCTTATATGAATATCCATTGATGGCAAACAAATCGACTTGTTTATCAAGAGATGCTTGACAAAGTTTCATTAGGCCTTAATTTCGTTTTTCTTTTGTAACTGAAGCCAGACGATGGTCTGTGGTTCTGGTAATAACATGACCTAGATATATCGCGATATGGGCCTGTAGGCTGTACAATGTGCTACAGATGTAGTCTCGTGTTTCCGATTTCTTTCAGTGATTTTTATTTCCTTTGTGATAGGCTTTATGTATGGCTTTTAAGATTAAATATATAAGAAAATAAACATGTGATATTCTATTCTTTATTGATTCGTTCATGTATTCTTACGCTGAAAAGTAAAGTGGTTAATACTCGGGGCACGTGACTGCGTTTACCAGAATATGAAACATTCCACTCTATATACTTGCAATGACGGGAATTGCAGTCGGTATGTAAATATATGTAAAATAGTAACATATTATAAGAAAAGTAGGCCCACTATACTAACTTTTAAACTTTATCTAATTTTGATTTCTTTAAGACTTGATCTTCTTAATACATTTAAATTTACATTTTTTCTCATCTTAGGCTAACGAAACGATCTTACCAGTGAGTCCTAAAGGAAATATAGGCTATAATGCAGCAGTACTGAAATATGCTAATATGGTAAGTTGATCAGATCTAAGTAAGACTGCAGTTATATAGATGGCCAAATCAAACGTTAATGGTTTGTGCTATTTCTTACTCTTAGTCTGACTTCATCATGCATCCTCCATTGTGTGTTATCTTTCAAGATGAGATGACTTTTCAAAAAGCAGTTTTCAGATCGGAACCACATTTTGTTGGGTATCCTGGGACATTTACTGTAAATGAAAAGTGACTGGCTCTATACAGACCAAAAGAATTGAGCGTGTTGGGTATACTCAAAAGTGTAACAACATCAGAATGAAGGTTCTTCAACTTGTTGTCATCCATTTTGGTAGTAAAACCAAATAATTTTGATTTATGATGATGTCATTGATGACGTTATAAAATAAGTTCTGACCTCACTGGTTTTAGATTTAAAAAATCATAAATTTTCAATTCAATTCTCTTTCTAGTGAACATCCAAAATTTGAATAATCATGTGTCTGCACAAAGTTATGGACATTTGAAGTGGGGGACATTTTTTTAAAAACATTCTGTATATGTTTGAGACAATAGATGCTTTTTAAGTTGTTCCATTCCATCAGGGTTTGTCTCACTAATGAAACATATAGATATGACCTGGAATACGAATTATGTGCAATAGAAGTTGTCAAATTTGAAAAGCAGCCTTCAGTAAAGAGATGGTACTTGTCATCTTTACATGAAAAAACAATTAACTCAACATTTTCTCTCTCCGATGAATTGTAAAGAGATATCATTTGATGTATCAATGTAAACATTACATAAGTAAAACTAATGCAGGTCACATGTCTGTTGACGTCACATCATCTGAGTACATACTCAAATGGAATTGAACAACTACATGATATATCACTTGTTGAGTGTATTTAATGATTTAAAAACAAAAGGAATGATTAAAAAGTTTATAATTTGCAATTTTCTGTGTTAATATAATTCATAGAAAGAACTCCTGAAGTCTATAACATGGAATTTTCTGTATTTATTTTGTTTATAGAAAGAATTCCCAAAGCATCTTAGGTAACACAGCTCTTTTTAAACCTTGCTTATCTTTGCTGAGGAAGTGATCTTTAAATGAAGGGAATTATGACTTACAGATGAAAGAAATATTTTATTCCAAACAAATCTAAATTTTTTTTTAATTTGGTGAAAGAGCACCTTTGAATTTTGATTTAAATTGTTTAATTTTTACTGTAAAACATATTTCATGTCAACTTTATTTCACATATCTTTTCAGACATATTCGCGATTTCGGGAATCCAAGATTACTTGGTTGATAAGAATTTATTGTTATGAATTGTAAACAGTATGTATATTGTACTGAAACACTTCTATAGTCATACAGAATTGTATGGGAACATAGGTTAAGAACAAAAACTGTTATACAAATATGTGCTAGGCCATTGGAATTCATGAACAGATTCTTTCATGAATTTATGCCAAAAGTAAATCTCTCTTGAAATAAAATGAAAAACAGTACATGATCTGCAGGACTCACAGGTTTGTATATGTAGTTGCTATTTCTAGTTGTAGCTGCATGGTTAACCTAAACATTTTAATTTTTGTTTTAGTGTCGCTGTTGTGCACTGACAATTCCTTTGTTTTCTCTTTCAGACAAATATAATTGCTACGTCTTTGAGAAGTTCAGATTTCTATTTTGGTTTTCCATCAACAGGATCATTGAATGTTTTTAGATATAACCATACTATACCAACATAAAACCAGAGACAAAGTGCAAACCAGTGAAATTGACATTTAACAGTACACGTGTATATCATAACTATTTACGGGTATTTGTCTTTAAAAAAACTGGTGTGTATTTTTGCCACTTTTTTTTTTCTTTTTCAGACAAATTTAGTTGTCACAGCAATGAGAAGTACAGATTTTTTTCGTGGCTTTCCTTCAACAGGATCTGTTGGTATATTCAGATATAATCACACTGTTCCAACTTAAAGTCAGTGTGAAAAAAGAAATCTAATTTGTACATGTATTACAGGTATACACGTATTACAGGTATACACGTATTACATGTATACACGTATTACAGGTATACATGTATTACAGGTATACACGTATTACAGGTATACACGTATTACAGGTATATATGTATTACAGGTATACATGTATTACAGGTATACACATATTACAGGTGTACATGTATTACAGGTACATGTATACACGTATTACAGGTATATGCATATTACAGGTATACATGTATTACAGGTATACATGTATTACAGGTATACACGCATTACAGGTATATGCATATTACAGGTATACACGTATTACAGGTATACACATATTACAGGTATACATGTATTACAGGTATACACGTATTACAGGTATACATGTATTACAGGTACATGTATACACGTATTACAGGTATACAAGTATTACAGGTATACATGTATTACAGGTATACATGTATTACAGGTATACAAGTATTACAGGTATACGCATATTACAGGTATACACATATTACAGGTATAGGCATATTACAGGTATACACATATTACAGGTATAGGCCTACATGTATTACAGGTAAAGATGTATTGCAGATATAGGTATATTACAGGTATAACTGAATGTGCTCCTCAAAGAATGTCATGAAATTCTTGTGTGAAAATTTAAAGCACCAAATGTAATTGTTGATAATCAGTTTATGAATGTCAGTTCATCATCTTCTGTGATAATGTAGTTCAATGTTTGGATAATCTAATGTTATGGTGAATAATAATTTCTTATATTCTTTAGATGAACACAACTGTAATTTATTACATAAAACATTTAAATTGTTTTCCTCCAGGTCAAGTTAACGATGTAGGTCTACACTTTTAGTTGTGATTCATGTAAGTTTGAGAGCAATCTAATTAAAAACCTGAATCTCTCAGTGCTCACATTTTCTGATATGTCGTGTAGAGGATCTAACAAAACCTGATATGGGGGTCACATGCGAATGACCTCCAGTAGATTTGTACTGTTAAGCCAATGAAAGTATGACTTACAAGATCCTGACAAGTTTATTGACTGGTACGCAACATATCAGAAAAACAGGAGGGATGAGGGATCAGTTTTTAATTAGATTGATTTGAAAAAGAAATTATGCTCTATGAGTACAGTAAAATTTGATGTATTAATGATAAAAGCATTGTAAGCAAAATGAAATTTGTTAAGAAAGAATCGCTAAAAACAAAGATGAAATCAGTGAAAACCCACTGCTAAAAACAAATGAAATTGGTGAAAACCATACAATTGGTGAATACCATACAATTGGTGAAAACCATACTATCGGTGAAAACCATACACTTACAAAAAAAAAAAAATAATAAAATAAAAAAATGTTTCATATGTGAATTATAGGTTGATGCTGTTGAAATAAATTGTTATTAAATTTCTGTATTTGTTATTTTTATCATACTAAATGGATTCTGATGTGATATGGTATACAGTGGAACCGATCTTGAGAAACGATTCTTATCAAAGACCACATGTCTTGTGAGACCACTCTTATCAAAGACCACCTGTCTTGTGAGACCACTCTTATCAAAGACCACATGTCTTGTGAGACCACTCTTATCAAAGACCACCTGTCTTTTGAGACATTTCTTATCAAAGACCATCTGTCTTGTGAGACCAGTCTTATCAAAGACCATATGTCTTGTGAGACAACTCTTATCAAAGACCATGTCTTGTGAGACCACTCTTATCAAAGACCACCTGTCTTGTGAGACCACTCTTATCAAAGACCACCTGTCTTGTGAGACCACTCTTATCAAAGACCACCTGTCTTTTGAGACATTTCTTGTCAAAGACCTCCTGTCTTGTGAGACCAGTCTTATCAAAGACCACCTGTCTTGTGAGACAACTCTTATCAAAAACCACCCATCTTGTGAGACCACTCTTATCAAAGACCACCTGTCTTTTGAGACATTTCTTATCAAAGACCACCTGTCTTGTGAGACCACTCTTATCAAAGACAACTGTCTTGTGAGACCACTCTTATCAAAGACCACCTGTCTTGTGAGACCACTCTTATCAAAGACCACCTGTCTTGTGAGACATTTCTTGTCAAAGACCATCTGTCTTATGAGACCAATCTTATCAAAGACCACCTGTCTTGTGAGTCCACTCTTATCAAAGACCACTTGTCTTGTGAGACCATTCTTATCAAAGACCACCTGTCTTGTGAGACCACTCTTATCAAAAACTATCCATTTTGTGGGACCACATTCTGAGAACCACTTGGTTATATAATCTTTTAAATAAAACATCATTTTGGGAGATCATTGGCCTTGAGAGACCACATCTTAGTTGCAGAAAGGTTGGTCTCCCAAGACGGGTTTCACTGTAATTACTTACATGTATATTGACTGTACAAACACTTTGACTCTGATTCATAAGTGTCATCAACTACTTTTGTTTCTGATGCAAGTGATCCATTGTCCATTGCTAATTAATTTCTTTCATTGACCCCTAAAAACAATGGCCTTTTCTTTACACCTAAAAACATAATACAGTCTATTTTTATCATTAGGGATGAACAGCTTAAGTATGGAAGGTACCAATTTTGATCAATCACTATACATATTGGTTTTTTATAGTGGTACCTGTCTTGAGAGAGAATACCATTTGCCTTTAAAATTAATGTGTCTCTCAAGACAGATCGTCTTTCAAGAGGTTATACTGAAAGAATTTTTTAACCAAGCGATTTTCTTATGGTCTTTACAGACAGGTGGTTTTATTTTGACAGTGGTCTTTCAAGATTCCACTGTAATTAGGTTTCTACCTTACACCAATTACAGTGGTCTTATTAATCATCAAGGCTTTATTTGACCATATGTGGTGAAATATATATCAATTACCTGATTAAAAGTTATACAGTTATACATCACGCTAAAGTAATATTGTTGGGTTAAGAATAACTTTTCTCTATTAATCTGATTTTTATCTCCAGTTAATACTAGTTTCCACTGACTCACATTAACTGCATTTAAAACATGATTTTATAGTATCTTTTTGTGAATATTGAGAAAAACTATGTTTAAATTATGGCATAGTTAATTTTCTTCGTGTTAAACATGCCACACAATGGACCAGTCAAATAAGCCATTAAAGACAGATGACCTTTATAAAAAGGTTTAATTATTATAAAAAAAAGTTAATAACGATTATGTTTGAATGGCCTTTATATACAGGTGTCCTTTATACAGAGGTGGCATTTATTGCAAGTTTGGCTGTAATTGCATGTATATAACACTGATGGGTTAAACCTGTAGTTTTTCTCCACTTGGACACAGTTTTTATCTAATTCAAATCAACCAGAAAAAAAAAATTTGGTCAAACCAAGATTAACTTGCCCTTGGATTAACTGAAAAGAAATAGGTGCTTAACTGAAAATAACTTGGATTATTTGGTAAATCTGAGGTTTACCTGAGAATAACTGGGATTAACCCATTAATGTGATAGACCATGAGTTTATAAAAATACATTTTCTCAGTAACCAATTGTAATCTGCGTGTAAATCAAGCAAGGATAAGGTAAACCCAGTTCTAGTTGACAGTTCTAGTCCATCTCCATTTAATTTTATCTGTTTTTTATCCAGTTATACAGATTTTAAAAAAATTGCTAGAGAAAAAACTAGGTTTTACTGGATAAAAACTAAGCTAAGTTTAGCTGAGAAGAAAGGGGTTTAACTGTACAATAAACTAGGTTTAATTCAGAAAAAATAAGTGAAAAGATATGTTTAACTGAAACTAGATTCACCACAATCCCTTTGGGGATTAATAAATCTGTCATGTTGCCCTTGCTTGGCAGGGCAACATGACAGAATCTCCAAAGGGATTAGATTAACCAGACAAAAAAATTGGTTTAACCAAGAAAAACTGAGATTGAAATTGTTTTTATGAAGAAAAACTATATTCAAAAGGAGAAAAACTAGGTTTTATTGAGAAAATTGATGGAAAGCTAGGTTTGACTGAAACTAGATTAAACAGAGAAAAAGTTAGATTTAACCAAGAAAAACTAGGTTTAACAGGAGAAAAAAAAATAGATTTGACTGGAGAAAAATAAAGGTTTAACTGAGAAAAGCTAGGTTTAACCCATTGATGTGTTATTGCCTATACCATGAAAATGTTTTAGAAATTATTAATCACACCCACTAAAATGATGAATGCCTAATAGATATTTATAACACATGTAATTGCAAACATACCTATATGCAGTTACAGAAATGCTAGAATCACAGATGACACAAAACAGTTGACAAATGTTGAGGATGATTTGACTCTACGGTACTTCAGGAAAAAAGTGAGCTATCAAAAATAAATAATTAGTATATCTCTTTTGTGATCTGATACTGAAGTTGGACAAGTTTACTTGCGGAAGGTCGGTGGTCTTTACCCGGGTAACCAGGGTTTCTCCCCACCAATAAAAACTGGACGCCATCATATGACTGAAAGATTGTTGAGTATGGCGTAAAAAAAAATCAAATCAAAATCAAAACTGAAGTTGGAGTTAACTTTACAATTTATAAATGACTAAATCATAAAAATCATAACCATTGTTGGATATGTAAAACATGATTAAGTATTTATCGAATACTATGGCGATATACGACTTTGTCGAGTCAAGCCACCTAAAGTCAGATACATGTATTCTCAAAAACTATATTTTCCGGAACGAAGATCGTAGAAATCGTTATTATTCCGCTATTGGTTTTAAATATACTAAATCAATCAAGCTGTTACTGATTGGTTACTTTTTCTATGAGAAAAGCATGGCCGCCAATACAGCAAGGATCATTGTCTGATGAGTTGCCAGACGAATTAGGCCTAGTTACTGAAAGGTAGATGAAATATATTTTCTTATTCTTGTTTGTCGTGATAAAAACAAAATTATTGAGTCAATACGTCAAGTTTTCGTCCAACCACCATTCTTCTTCCGCTACATTTTCGTCCTTCTAATTAGTGGACCATCTTACATTTTTCTAGCAACATTTCCACATCATGTTTAATTAAACCGTAACGTAATCGCTTTATCGTGTTAGGAAACACCTTCAACACACCCGTATTTAATTTAATTTACATATATTTTGATACGTGGGTATATAAATTTTACAATTTGTCGTGTCACAAAATGATACCAGATTTATGACAACTGCCAGTTCCGTTTTGTTTGTCGATTCACTTGACCAGTTCCCGAACACTTTACTAATTTACCTTTTCCTCGTCTATGCTAAGGGGGGCGACCAACCAAAGGGGGACATTATTATGGGATATGATCTACCTTATCTACCTCCCGAATAGGAGAATTCTTTTTCAAATGACAGAACTTAAACTCCTGCAGACGACACTTCATGCAAAAAAACGAACCAAAAATTGAAACTTAGTTGAAAACTACTTTTATTTTGTTCTTGTTTTAACCATGATAATGAACCTGAAAATAAAAATGATTGCATCTCAAAACAGGAAGAAGTTTTAATATCATGTATCAACTGAAATATAACTAAAATTTGCATCTACAAATGATTTTTTGTGGTGTTTGAGCACGGTTCCAGTACGATGCCGATTTCCACCATTATGCATACCTGTCTTAGGAAATTTGTCAGGGGTAGAAAATGCATACAACAGTCAAACTTTTTATGAATGAGTTGTCATTCTCATATAGATGCATGTACCAGTTGTGTCAAAATAAGTGAAAGGGGGAGGGGGGTGTCCCCCTTCCGAAATAACAAGAAAAAAATTGTAATTTCAAACTTAAATATCTGCCATTTTATGCACCTAAAAGAGAATTATTGTCAATAATATTATATATATATATATATATATATATATATATATATATATATATATATATATTATATATATATATATATAAAATATATCTCACATTTCTTTTAATTTTCTAGTCGACTCTGAAATTTATAAGGAATAGATATAGACTTTATTTTGAAGTTTTAATACATGCAATTAAGGCCCAGTGATTTTCCGCGATCGCGGAATTGCGGACAGAATCGCGGAATCGGCAATCTGAAACTGAATTTGCGTTTTTGAAAAATCTTTAAAAATTTCAACATGAGATAGAATTTATTAAATTGTGAACCAGTGTACTATTTCTGTGTGTTATAACCTTATATTTTATTTAAAATATTTCATCACATAATTTTACATCAATATCTATTTTATCCCATAGATCTATTAGCCTACATTTACACATCGAAAGATAAAGGCAATCATTTCCATTGTCGTAACAACAGTACTGACTGACATCTGCCGATCTGGTGTCTTCTTAATCAAACATAGCTTTAATTTGATATCTTGAATTAGGTTTTCATAATGTTTATTTCAATTTGTGAATATATATAACAATTTTTATAATTTATGGTAAAATTTCACAATGTACAATCCATCCTAACTTTTTACAACATACTGCTCGATTGACAGTCGGTTTTTGTTACCAACACTAACACGTATTCACACCTTGATGTTTTTGACAGTGAGCTATGATGGCTGAAAACACGTGTTTGTAAAAAGAGTAGACTTCCCATTTTAATAATAAATACATCAGCACGGGTTGATAGTTTCTATGAAATCTTTATGAGGATGGTGATGTTTAATTTTGCAAAGTCTATCAGCATAGTATAGATTACACTAGTGTTGATACAATAAATTAAAAGACTAAAAATTAAATATGTGTACATGTAGATCTACTTTATAAGTTTATTTAAAGTAAAAACATCAAATAAAATATCACAGTCTTGTTCTAAGTTAGGTGATAAACTCAAGCAAAAATAAGTAATTAGAAATTACCTTTACAATATCCAACAAAACTTGTTACCTACATGTATATGAGTATAGGCCTACAGACTTACAAATTATTTATCAAATATCTTAAAATCAAAAAAACATAGTGTTGCATATACATATATATGTTTTATTTAATTCGCTATTTAAATCTATCATTAAATTGGTGTGGCAGAATGTTTAAAGTATGATAATGAGTCTGTATTGTTAAATATTTTTCATCTAAAGTATGTTTTTAGTTATTTTTCTTATAAAAACAAAAAAACATAATTTACCGAAATTGAAAACAGAATTGAAGCAAATCCGAAACGGAAAATCATTGGCCCTATGTATTATATACATGTACACACACAGCTTGGGAGACTCAAAATGATGTTATGGTCATTGTGTTATATTAGAATGTTAAAAATTTAATATTTCTTAATTTGTTGTAAAAATTTTAAAATATACTAAATTCTGAATATTCTAATATAACAGTTGGATTTTGGATGCAGAAAATAAATAACTAGACTTACCTGGAAGAAATATAATCTCAGTTTGATTGCTAAAATATTTGGAAGTATGATAATTTTTAAAATCAAAGGCTTGATTGATTTATTTATTTATTTATTTATTTTTTAGATTTGAACATTTATTACAAAAATATTTGCATACCCAAATATTTATCTACATATTGTACCTTTTTCATTAATTGATAAGATAAAATAACAAATGATGACTGAATAATTCATTAAAAAATGAGATTTGATAAAGAAAAATCAAATCTGCTTCTAAAAAGAAAAAAAAAAGATTATTGAAATTATATAAATGTGTTTACTGTCATTACTGACATTTTATTAAATTCAATTCAGTGTGTTACAAGAAGATATTATATTTGTATAAAATATTATGTAAATGAAATAAAACATCGTTTTTGTATTGAAATCATCACAAATTTAAGATACATGTATAACACTGTATAGTATGTGGAGTGCGAACGTCATAGAAGACACCACAATCTCGCTTTGACATTTCTCAGCTAAATTTTTAAAGTAAAATCATTGAGGATTGATACAGAAGCTGTATGAAATTAATATAACATCAATGATGTTAATCTTTGATAACTGTATATAGGACAGAACATATGGATAGTGATTATACATGTAGGTGTGGATGTTTAGTCTTTAGATGTACATGTAATCAATCTGTATATTAGGTACCTGTCCACAGTACAGGTCATTTTTGTTGGCACACGTCGGGTAATGACACCTCTGTATGGTCTGATGACATTAATTAATAATCAGGGTTATTAGTCCTTGTTCTTCATGACTATTTGGAAGATGTAAGGGACTTACATAACCTAGAATAGATGTCTTAATACTTCAATAATATGGAAGCGCCAGATATTTTAAGCTATTTTTTGTCGCCAATTAATAGACTGAAAATTACAATTTAAAACATTTAATCCTGACAAAAATGTCTACCGATCGCCGGAAAATGGATAAGAAGCGGTAGAAATATAGGAAAATTGGTTGAAAATTAGAAAAGTCGGTAGAAATCGGTAGATTTTTTCTCAGCGGTAGACAAGCGGTAGATGAGTAGAAAAATCTGTAGACTTGACAGGTATGATTATGGTGGTGTCATGTGATCAACTGCCAAAAATACATTTGAAAAGTTACATGGTTCACACATTACGGAAAATACTTGTGTCTGTCATAACCAAAAAAATTATTTACATTAATCTGTGTGCAATTTGGGATGTAATTACGAAAAACTGTTTTTTGTCAGAGCATGGGTTAAGTGAGTCTAACTGTACATGTAAGTGTAATTTTGATTTGAGACGTTACTCAAATTGCTGCCTTGATAAAGATACTGACGTAAGAACTAAGTTTATCCCTGGCTGAGGGTATAGGCAGGTTTTAGGGAGTAAGCTAAATTTTTCACAGTGATGTAACAGGAAATTTAATTTGTGTTATGAACAAACAGAGTTTTAATAAATTGTTAGAAAAAATAAACAACAAATTATTATCTTTATGCACTATTTCAAGGGTATATTTGAGCACAGGTGCATACAATTTTGGGGATAACACCTAAGCTAGCCTACATGTATAAACCGGAATAACAGTATAAATCACCTGACCTGAATGACAGGTTCATCCACTGAAATGATATTTTTATAGGAATGATTTTCATTTAAATTGTGTATAGTGTAGACAAATATGCAGCCATATCTGGAATTGAACCCAGGACAGGGATTTATAAATATCATCAACATGTGGGTCCTGTAAAAGGCCCCTTTGGATTCCAGATGCAAAATCTGCTATTTTATTCCCAATTAGGTTCCCTTTGTCATTCACATTCTGTATTAATCAACAAAAATAAGAATTTAGCAGATGTAATGAACTGCACTTTGAAGTCTTCAGATGAAAACCATGTTGTCAGTTTAATAAGAGAAGCTAAATGAATCAAAAGTTTTGTGTCTTTATTTTTTTGAATTAAATAACCATGGTCACTTTTTTCCCTATTTGGCCCATTGTGACATAAAATCCCCAATTGGAACGGTACAGGACCCTGTCCTAAAAAGGTAGTTATTACATCGAAGAACTCGGAAATATGACAAAAGAAGGTCTATATATGATGTTACAGTTGGGGAGGGCTAAACACCAGAATAGTACTGAATTGTTATCAGAGTGGGCAAGCTTTTGCTCTCTGTTTCTTCTTCAGACAAACTCATAGCGGTATTGATAAATCATATAAAAATTCTGAAAAGTGTAGTTGTAATTCAATTAATATTTTACTTTTTAAACACCATTCCCTTTGTAAATGAAACAAACAATTTAATTCACATTTTAAGACACAGAATTTGAGAATAAGTCATTTATAAAGTTTGTGAGAATTGGAATTGTATCCTAAAAAAAGCATGTAATGGATGATGCACTAATCTCTCTCCGTTCTCTGTGCATGTGCATGAATTCTAAAAATAACTGACATAGGTCTGTCAGAAAACAACTGATACTAATATAGGGTTACATTTTGGGATCTCTTTATCCTGTGAAGGACAAGTACAATATTTCACAAATGTGGTGAGAATTGGTCCCATGCTAGTATGTTTTTTTTTAAATTAAACCAATTTATATATTTTTTCAGTATTTATGATCTAATTCAACTTGACTGCAAATAAAATTTGTGATAAAATCTTTCTGATGATTTTAACCATAAATCCAATGATGCACTGTTTGAGCACTTCTCGTTTTGCTCCCATGCATGTATGACAAATTACCGTATTGGCAGATGTGCAAAGTGTCACATTTTGTAATTTTTCATACCACCCCTATACCAATTTCCACCATTATTATGGTGCTATGTGACCAGCTGCCAAAAATACGTTTGAATAGTCACATAACTATGTTTTGTGTGGGAGGTCTGGTCAGATGAGTTCTGTTTTCACTATCTTGTGTGTATGTAAAAAAATATAACTCTAAAAGATCTTTTACTCAGTCATTTTAAATCTGTTCTGTCATTTGCAGGCCCCAAAATAACAGAAATCGTCGTAACCCATTTACAGATTACACTAAAAGGAATGACAGGTTACGATAGCAATAAATGAATTTCATTGAGAATGAAAAGGAGGTTACATAATTTGTATTTGTTATAACCTACACATAACTTGAACGATTGCTCCTTTGTTATTTTGTGGTCTGATTTGTTGTTCCTATTAAACACTTACAGCTGGTATGTTCTATTAAAGTTTGTGATACTTAACTCTGTAAACTGTACAGTGAAGATCTCCCATTGCATTAGCACAAGTCGACAGGTCAAATTATGTGGAACTACACGTCTTATACAAAATGTAGCTGGTGACAACTCCAAATAAATGAAAATTAATGGCAAGATGCCAAATAATAATAAACCAAAAACAAAGACAAAAATTTTGACTTACATGTAATTGGGTGTGGTTAATGAACTGCAATTCAAATAATATGATTCACAAGCTATGTTAACATAAATATTTTGAGTAATAATGAAATTTTTCCTTTCACAGGAACAACCATTTATATACCATGTGAGACAGTGTGGAATTTCTGATGTATGTTCAGTAAGAAACGTCCCCAAAGGGTCACACAACTAAATACATTTTCACTGTGATGCTGTCTGAATCAGAACTCTGAATATGGCAGAAGTGGAACAAGCAACAACATTTCTAGAAATGAGTGGACAACCTGCAACATATAATGCAGAAACTATAAACATTCAACATGATGCAGAAACTATAAACATTCAGCATCAACAATTTCTTGACAATACTGAAAATGAGGTTTTGCAAACAGATAATGATATACCTGAAAATGGAATAACATTACACACACCTGCTCGCCCTCTGGTAAACATCAATAATGTTGTTAGCAGTTTCAGTACCAGATGTCATTTAAATCTCAGAAGAATTGCAATAGAAGGAGCACATGTTGAATATAGACGGGAAAACTCGGTAAGCCATGACACTATTATGACATCAGAAGTTTACGACCATGTGACATTAATTGACATGCATTTACTTTTAGAATGTACCGTAATTTGTCTTTTATCTGTTGTCAATTTGCAGATGTGCAATATGAAATTGAGAAGACCTTACACAACAGCCAGTATTTGGTCATCAGGAAAAATAACCTGTACAGGAGCCACCAGGTATCACCTCATTATAACCTCTTTCAAATATATTCCAGTCATTCACCAAACGCCTCAGATCCTGTATTAAAAACCTTCCCATTATAGCCTTGTACAAGTGAGTCTCAATCATCCCAAATTTCCCAAATTCTGCATTGTAAAATCTTCCTTTTATACATTTGTATATAGCCTTGTTCAAGTGTATCCTGATCATCCCAAACACCTCAGATCCTGAATTGTAAAATCTTCCTTTTATAACCTTGTTCAAGTGTATCCCTATCATCCCAAACACCTCAGATCCTGCACTGTAAAACCTTCTTTTTTAACCTTGTTCAAGTGTGTCCAGATCATCCTAAACTTCCCAGATTCTTGCATTGTAAAACCTTCCTTTTATAGTCTTGTTCATGTGTGTCCTGATCATCTCAAACTTCCCAGAATCTATGTTGTTAATGTTGCCTATTATTAACTCATTCAAATATATTTCAGTCATTCACCAAACCCCTCAGATCCTTTCATTGTTAAAGCTTCCATTTACATGTATAGCCTTGTTCAAGTGTATTTCGTCCATCCCCATCCTCTCAGATCCTGCGTTGTTAAAGCTTCCTGTCATCTCAAATAAAATTGTACAGTAATCTAGTTTTATTATCTATTTCTAGTGAAGAGGAAGCAAAGATTGCTGCCAGGCGATTTGCACGAAAACTACAGAAATTGGGATTCAATGTGAAGTTTGCCAATTTTCGTGTTGTGAATGTGTTGGGAACATTTGCTCTTCCATTCCGAATTAAGATATCCTCATTTTCAAAAGAGCATCCCCATGAAGCAAGGTAAATATAGAACAAGAAAGGAAGTCTCCATGTTGATAAAGAAGACATACCTGCTGTTTCTGTTCTGTTTTTGTTTGTGAAATTGACCTTTTATGTGTACACATATTAATCCTATGTATATTAGTAGCTGTAGGGTCTCCATGGAGGAGTGGTTAGACCATTACCCTTAAAGTCATGAAGCCACTCACCTGTAGTCCATGTTGGATTTAGCCCTGCTGGACCTAAGCTCATTACGTGGCAAAGTTTTCCAGTTTACTTGCAAAAGATCTCTTCCTGGTTACTTTGTAAAACATATTTGCAAAGTAACCAGGGGTTAGAGTCATGTCTTAAGTTAGTTGACTGTAAAACAAAACAGGACTGTAAACTCAAATTTAAAGGCATATTTGCACATTCTTAAATAAAATCTTGATGGTTTAGGAATACTTTTGCCTGTTTCATCTACAAAGACAAATTATGATTCTTACAAGAATAATGTAGGTTTCACATTATCTCTCGGACCTGATTTGGACACAAGTCCTAAGACTTTGTTCTTTGTAAAATGGTTGCAAGTTGTAAGTGCAGTGTTTCAGCTAGACTGTGCCGTAGCTGGATTTCTGCAAAATCAAGTCTCAATCCTGCGAAAAAGAGAAATTTGTGTGCCTAAATTGGCGTTGATTAAACTGCGTTGGTCTGCATCTAACATTAAAATGTTAAATTCTGTGCAAAAGGATTAAAGCTTTGTTTGGGGCTAGCTTGAAACAGTCAGTTGTTCTTACCCTCAATACAAAATGGTTTGAAGATCCAAACTATTACCTTTTTGAACATCTTGAGAGTTATCATATATTTAGCGTTAATGCTAATCAAGCATGGAAAAGACGCATGACTAAGCAAGCCTAACTTATGTTTTAAAGCAGACGATTTACGAGAATATTTTTTGTTTGAGAAATTGACTATTTTGGAACCTACATGCTAAAATGAAACTGAGGGTCAGTCAAGATTTATGGGGATGTCTGGTGATGTCAAAAGAGGTGCTGAATTGTTTAGAATTCATTTGAATTTATTGTGGAAAAGTTCTTTTGTTTATATATCTGATAATCTTATTTAGTTATTCAATATTGTTTTTTATTTCAATTAGTTATGAACCAGAGTTGCATCCTGGAGTTACATTTAGAATTAAGTCACCAAAAGCCACCTTGAAAATTTTCTCCACTGGCAGTATCACTGTGACAGGTAAGAGCTCAGAATATACTTTGTACAAACTGACAGTATCACTCTCACAGGTGATCACACGGGAGATACTTTGTACAAACTGACAGTATTACTATCACAGGTGATCACAAGGGATACTTTGTACAAACTGACAGTATTACTATCACAGGTGATCACACAGGAGATACTTTGTACAAACTGACAGTATTACTATCACAGGTGATCACACGGGAGATACTTTGTACAAACTGACAGTATTACTATCACAGGTGATCACATGGGATACTTTGTACAAACTGGCAGTGTCATTGTCACAGGTAATCATACAGGAGATATTTTGTACAAACTGACAGTATCACTGTCACAGGTAATCACACAGGAGATACTTTTTACAAACTGGCAGCGTCACTGTCACAAGTAATCAGACAGAAAATATTTTGTACAAACTGGCAGTATTACTGTCACAGGTAATCACACAGGAGATTCTTGATGTAAAATACTGAGTTAGTGACATACTGCATTCACTAGCAGGTGGTATCACAGCAAAATCTCTGTCAAATTTAGGATATTCTGATGGCAGTTTGACAAATAAGAATGTCACTTTGAATCAGTAATGCCTGCAATGTTTCTAGTATACATTTGTAGTTAGCAAGAAAGTCACATTGAAATATGTTCCACTGGTATTATCACTGAAACAAAAGTAACATAACATAGGAGATGTAATCATCTATCTAACAAAAACATGTCAAATTGAGGAAACACTGGTCATTTACAGGTAAGCCACATAAAGTTACCAATAAATGACTGTATGACTGGCAATACGAGGTTAATCGAGGAAAAAAATAAAGTTGTCATTTAAATAAATTGCTGGAAATATAGTTTTTTTTAAAGTATTTTTTAGCAAAATAGTAAAAGAAATAAAGCATTTTCAAAGAAATTTCCACAAATTAGTAGCTATCGACAATTTTAACAACTGCTAATGTAAACATAGGCAGTATTACTAAGTCACTTGAGAATGACATATTGATGATATCACACCAAGAAGAAAAGGAAATAGAGAAAAGAAAAAAAGATGATATAATAGTCATACAAGTCCATTTTCTTGGACAATCTGGATATGGTAGAGAAGGGAATTGATGTTGATCGTTAGATGGATGCAAGTACTGTAATCGACTGTGTATAGTCCGCATTTATGTATTATCCGCACCCCCCATTTCAGCATCAGATCTTGGAGAAAAAAGGAGTTTGTGCGTATAATCCGCATCAACTTTTTTCCACGGCCGTATGGCCGAAAATCGTCGGCAAGATTGATTATTATTGTGTATAAGTGCAGTATGACAATCGGAATATTTTCAAAATTCTCTTGAGCCGGCCTAGCTCAGTCGGTAGCGCGCTCGACTCTGGATCGTGAGTTCGAGTCTCGATGGCGCAAGTTGGTTTCCTGTCTTTCGGATGAGTAAAAACTGGAGGTCCCGTGTCACAGTAGGTGTCGGCACATTAAAGAACCCTCACTGCTCAATGGCCATAAGTGCCGAGCATAGGCTAAAATTTGAAGCCTTTCACCGGCATTTGGTGACGTCTCCATATGAGTGAAATATTCTTGAGTGGGACCTTAAATAACAATATACAAAACATTCAAAATTCTCAGATCGGTATTTGAAAGAAATAGATAAATATTTATTATAGATATATATATTCGAGATATTAGATAAGGGATATGATAAACAAATTAATGATTTGAAATAAATAACAAAAGAACTATCAAAACATCAATTGAAGTCTTTGTAAAATTAAATTCTGTTAATTACAGCGCAATCATTTGCTTTTGCTGGCCTGGTAGCCTATATATTTAATAAATAGTATGTATTAGAACAACATTTGAAATAGATATTATATTTGCGGAAATCGGCGACATAAAAGTTTGTAACAATTTTAATTAGCGGCGAGCACTTGTACACAAGCGATCTATATATCCAGAAAATACGCTTGTATAGCGTAATTATTGAAACAAAGGGATATACTGTTGTCTGTTACACGCATCATTGATTATGAATGGAGACGCATACGACCAACATTAATTACCTTGGTGTGGCGTTGTGTTATTTTACACCTTTTATCATGTTTTCAGTTTAAAATTAAATCATCGTACTTACCTGTATAATTAGCATGTTCCATAAATTAGTACTACATTGTAGATGTACTGTAGTAAGAGAGTTACCGGTGTATACCTTTTGTACGAAATGTGTAAAATAACATTCTTCCACAGAACAAAACACCCAGAAGACATTGTTTTATTTATTAATGTATAGTCATTGTCTCAAAACAAACAACACAAAACTACATAATATGATATAAATAGGAAAATACGAAACTATAAGATACTACATATTTGCTCTTCCATTTAGCCCCCTCATTTACAGATACAACATGGCTGTTCACTTCGTTGTTCACCAGCGTGAAATAATTATTAGAATTCTTGTTGAGATTGTTCTATTTTTCAATAATAACAAAACTTCATAATGAAGATAAGCAACAGGTACTGTACAATTCTGTTTCCTCACCAAACATCGCAACTAGGCTAGCCTTGCACAGGCACTTGCTTTATGCAATCAACCGATCACAACTTCCATGATCAAGGGATTGATTGCATTACACAAGTGCCTGTGTAGTCTAGCCTATTTGTAAACTGAAACACACAAATATTAAAGACAACAAGATTCATTTATTGATTTATTCACCGTCGCCGTAGACATAAAATACACACATACATAAGCAATGATGATATTTACAACGGAATAATGATGATATACATTGACTTGTACATTGTCATTACGAAAAATCTTTGTCAGGCTTACCACCCACATCGAATCTCATGCAGTAGTTCCTGCGGAAAAAAATGTCCTAAGATTCTGTAGTACTGTATTATCCGCACCCCCCTGCCTGAGACAAATTTTAGAGTGAAAAGAGTGTAGATTATACACGGCTGATTACAGTAATGGCTATTGTAATTTGTTGACCCTTGAAAACACTTGACTCAGCTTGACATCAAAGTCCAGTCAAACTTTGCAGCTAGGATTAGATGAATTAGTAAGTGTATAGGATTCATTTTGAATTGAGACATAACCTTCATTGGCCATGTCTCCCTGTTACATGACCAAGGGACAAGTTTCATCTTCACAAGTTCTCCGAAATTAATAGCATTTACAAGATGATGCAAGATGTCAATGTAATTCATCATATTTTCTATATTAGATCTGATTTTGTCCAAAAAAGGAGTGAATTCTCCTGTGATGCTTAAGTTGTGGTAAACCTTCATATACATGTATAGATATCTCTGATATGCTAATATCATTGTCAAAAGTTTAAATTGAATTATTGTTACTCCTTTATTTGTCAGCTCCATCTGTGGCCAATGTGTATTCTGCAGTAGATCTCATCGTACCCTTGGTGGAAAAGTTCAAATCCTATGAAAATGGCATTGATAATGATACAGTTTCAAAAGAGATGAGATTTATCCAGAAACAACGAACAGCTATCAAACCGAAGAAACCGGTAACAAACTATGAAGAATGTGATGACTTTGACGATTCTGACAGTGACCTTAGTGCCGATGATTATGATAGTGATGTTAGTCAGGACTGAGTTAAAACAATGGCACACATAGGTCTCATAGCCAAGTCCAGCATAATTACAGAAATTGTCATCACAAAAATTAATAGTATGACATTGAATTCACCAAAGAATGTTTACTCTTGTGTGAAGTTTTGTATACAGTTACTGGTGTATTTAAACACTTAAAGTGAACAAGTCAAAGTTTCTGAAGTACATATATACATGTGAGAGAGGTTTTCAGCAGTTACTGAAGTATTTAAAATATGTAGGTGGAATTATTATGGTTGCAAAGTACATCAACACTTGTGTGAAATTGTTTATAGTTCTTAAGTATACAAAAACTTGTGTGGAATTCTTTACATTTACTTAGTACATTAGCACTTGTTTGGAATTCCAATAATTTTGAGTACATGAACACTGGTGTGGAATTCTAATAGTTTCTGAGTACATGAACACCTGAGTACAATAGCACTTGTGTGTGGAATTCCAATAATTCTGAGTACATGAACACTGGTGTAAAATTGTTTATAGCTTCTGAGTACATGAACACTGGTGTGGAATTCTTTACAGTCACATAGTACATTAGCAGTTGTGTGGAATTTTCATAATTCTGAGTACATGAACACTGGTGTGGACTTGTTCAAAGTTCCCGAGTATATGAACATTGGTGTGAAAATTGTTTAAAGTTAACGAGTACATGGATGTTGGTGTGAAATTGTTTATAGTTACAGAGTACATTAGCACTTGTGTGGGATTCCAATAGTTTTTGAGTACATGAACACTAGTGTGAAATTGTTCATAGTTAATAAGTATACAAACACTTTTTAAAATTGTCAGTTGTTGCTGATGTGTTTAAATGCAATGTTTCAAATTCTCATCAGTTTCGGATGTAATATATATATATATATATATATATATATATATATATATATATATATATATATATATATATATATATATATATATATATATATATATATATATATTATATATATATATATATACATACACACTGCCAAAGTAGCTCAACATCAGTTTGAAATGTATTCAACAGTTAAGGACTGATAACAACTAGTGTGTAATTGTTATCAGTAGTTTAAGTATATAATGCAGTTACTGAAGTAATAAAATTATGTATGAGCTGCCATAGGACAATGTGAAAATGTAACTTATTGGTTGAAAATGTCAGAATTTACAAATGTGGGTAGAGGTACACATGTAATGCTTGTTTAGCAACTAGCACAAGAACCAACTCAATGTTATGTTTCATATTTTCACCATGTATTCCTGTACACTTTATAAGAGGTAGTCTGAAATGTTACAATATAATGACCATCAGTGGTACATTGTACCACATTATTTGAAATATTCAGTTTGTTTGCATGAGCTCCTGTATATCCTAGGTGTATGTATATACTCATTATGGTATATTTGATTCTGTGTATTAGGTTAGCTTGTGTACATTTGTCATATTTTCTTGTTATCTACAGAAAACAGAAATATTGATATAAAAGAAAATCAGTAAGTCACTTTTGTATTTTTTCTGGCTGTGTATCCTGTTAAAACAACTTTCTTAGGTATGTATTACTATCCCTATGTTCCACAGAATAAAAATGTAAATTGTTGTATATCGTATAAGTACCTAAATTGGCCAGTTTTTAAAGGTTTTTTGTTTACTGTAAAATGATTTGGTGTTTCTGATGCCTGAGCTTTTCTTAACTCCTGATATAGGCATCCTTCTTTAAATTGCTGGTACAAAATACATTGACAGATAAAATATAAAATGCTGCAAATATCACAATGAAAATGTGGCTGCGATTCCCATATTGTCAGTACCCAAATTGGCCATTACACAGGAAAGACTAGTGTATGAATAAATTAAATTTGATTTTTCAAATGCATGTGTCACAATGGTGGTGTAAATGTAGAAAGTATGAAAGTATGTAGCTATTTATACAACATACATGATCAATTTTCCGGGCAATTTCTTAATATAAATTTCCCCTTCTCTGGATTATTTTGCACAGAGTTGAAATTGGCCCACAATAGATACCTACTGGTATATTTGGGGGAAAAAGACAGGAAAAGTGCAAAATTTTATTTGAAACTACTCCGTCACAGAGAAATATTACTGTTAATGATATCAATGAAATAATATTACAATTCTCAAAGTATTTAACAGAAATATCTTGACAGTAAATGAGACTGGCCAATCTGGGTTCTGTGCCAATTTGGGCACTGTTACGATAAAACTTATTTACATGTGATTTCCAGTTACCTACTGGTATATTTTAATGATTTAATCCTTTCAACCCTACAGACCATAAAAGACTGGTCATAAACAGTACAAAAGAGTATACCACTCCGGTATTAACCTGTTATACAGTACACCGTTAGTTGGAGGAAGGGTTTGCATATCACTTTCATCAGTCCCCTTCCGGTGATACCCAGGGGACTGGGTTCTGTAATTGCAATTTTTGTTTTCTTGATAAATTTGATAGTCATTTGATGTTAGCTGTTGAGTTGTCAGTCTTTTCTGTTGAAAACAACGACTAGTGTTTCATGTTAGTATCTGGTGTGTAGCTTGAGTTTTCATATCTCATGTGTACCTTGAATTCTGTATATGTGATATCAACAGAAATCCAATAGTGATAAAATGATACTTACACACTGAGGTATGGTAATACTGTGGATACTTGTAGTACATATAAAAGTATCACTGAATCATAATCACACTCACCATTATGTGTTGGCAACCTCTGTATCTCTGATTTCCTATGCAAAAGTTGGACTTCGTGTTTATCTTGATCTCATTGTCAGTGTAACTGAATAAAACACGTGTCATTTAATATGTGACAAAATCTAGGTACTGGTACATGTCATTCAATGAATTTGATAAACTTAAAATGATATACCCCTGTTAATTAACACAGAAATGCCTGTAACTTTTTATCAGTAAATTCTTCTGGAGTCTTAGACAGAAGAATTTATTTTGTCCTACATGTAAACAAAATGTTGACATTATTGGTTTTCAAACATGTATAATGCTCACGCTTGATTTATTATTTTTTCTTGTAAGTACAGAAAATGCAATTTGTAACCTATATGAGATGTGATAATATACATTACTACGTAATATCTTGATCTCCTAGTAATAACTTAGTAATAGACTCTTAACTGACCTCTACAGAGACTTGTGTTTTGGATGCCTATGGACTTAGATATGATAATTTATATATATATATATATATATATATATATATATATATATATATATATATATATATATATATATATATATATATATATATATATATATATATACATACATATATATGTATCCTGATTTGTATTATTTTGACACCAGCTGGGACCTAAACTGATTTTGTGAGAAAGTTTGTCAGTTTACTTGCAGCAGGGGAGTGGTCTTTACCTGGGTACATTGTAACCAGGTTCTCTCCTACACTATTAAAAAATGTCTGCCACCATATAACTGAAAACAGGATGGCAGTAAACACCACTTTAACCCCTTACCATTATAAACTGTTCTTAAAAATAGAAAAGAGCATACCAACTTGGTTTTCTGTGGTGAAAGGGTTAACAAAACAAACATTATTTTGATTTGTCCGAATTTAAAGGATGGTACTGAAATATAATAAATATATGTGTTGAGCAATAATACTGTAACCATGTAGAATTTGAATTATGTAATATTTCATAAGATCTTTGTCAAGTGACTTTATCCAAGTGATGACTTGATATGGATAGTTTCAAATAACTGATAAGACTTTATACTCGATATCATAAATTAGATCCTCTCTCAACACAATATACAGATTACCAGTACTCAACACTGATGATATTAATTCTCTCTTAAATTTTACATACATTATCACTTTGCTGCCTGAACTCAAAATACAGATATACTTAGCACAAATGTTGTAGAGAAAAATCAAAGCAATCACATCATTTGAAATACTGATATTTGGTCAATTCATTTTGAATTTTTTGTTAAGTGTATCTTGGGGGTGATATTTGAGTTTGTCTTCCAGTCCATCCATCTCACTTTGCTTTCAATGACTTAAACTGTTCAGAAATGACCACTAGCTTCATTTTTATTCCATTGACTTGCTAACCTGGAATAAAACATGGCTTTTTTATTCAGATACAGGTGTTTGATTTCTTTGTGACTCATTGTGATCATCGAGTCTTCCCTTCAAAGTCCTACGTAAAAAAAATGTAGCAAATATAGGAGTTAATGTCCATCATAATAAGGGAATCATGTAGAGCAAGACTTTATCACTTAGTTATCCAGTCCTTATACAGCGTCATCCAGTCCTTATACAGCGTCATCCAGTCACTAATAAGGGAATTGTGTAGAACAAGACTTTATCACTTAGTTATCCAGTCCTTATACAGTGTTATGTTCTTATACAGCGTTATCCAGTCCCTTTACAGCTAAATATAAGTATCATTAGGAAGGGACAGTTCCTATATTAAAACTGGATAAAACATTTCTGTACAGCATGTCTCAGGTTTCATGAGATCTCTTGAGGTATTGTGAATGATAAAAACATTTCTATACAGCCCCTAGTTCTGTGTGGTCTTTTTGGGTAGTCATACCTTCAGTCAAATCATAAGATAGTTTAACTTTTTTCAACACAACCTGAATTTTCATAATCATCAAAGTGAGATGCATCATATAAAGGTCAAGGTCAATGGATCCGACATTTATTATAACTGAATATTGCAGCTAGTATGTAAAGGTCATTCTTACTGCAGGCAGTCAGGATGCTAATTATAATAATGTTGTATGTCATGGTAAAAGTGAAGGTTATGAAATATTGCCTGACCTTGGGTCCCTCTTGCTTTTTAATATATGCAACACAAGACTTTTCACACACATTGGTATTAAGTCATGTGTCCAGTATGAGCAAATGATCAAAATACATTCATATTGCCATTCCCTCTGGTTTAGTGTAAGTTAGTTTACACATATTGCAATATCTCCTGGTTTAGTGTAAGTTAGTTTACACATATTGCCATTCCCTCTGGTTTAGTGCAAGTTTGTTTACACATATTGCAATATCTCCTGGTTTAGTGTAAGTTAGTTTACACATATTGCCATTCCCTCTGGTTTAGTGCAAGTTTGTTTACACATATTGCCATATCTCCTGGTTTAGTGTAAGTTAGTTTACACATTGCCATTCCCCTGGTTTAGTGTAAGTTAGTTTACACATTGCCATTCCCCTGGTTTAGTGTAAGTTCGTTTACACATATTGCCCTTCCCCTGTTTTAGTGTAAGTTAGTTAACACATATTGCCATATCCCCTGATTTAGTGTAAGTTTGTTTACACATATTGACATATCCCCTGGTTTAGTTTTAGTTTACATATTTTGTCATTCCCCTGGTTTAGTGCAGATAGTTTAGACATTGCCATTCCTCCTGGTTTAGTCCAAGATAGTTTGCACATATTGCTATATCCCCTGGTTTAGGTCAAGTTAGTTTTCACATTCTTATTGTTATGCCAGATAAACTTGCTGAGTTTAGTGGTTCTTAAGGTTAACTACACACACATTTCTATATTTGTTTGGATTTCATTAGGTACAAGTAGGGTTTTCCTCATTCCTGTGATGGTTGCCAAGTTATCCTTCACAGCAAGTGCTCTGAAAATTTTATTGCTTATAGTGGAAACACGTCGGTTTCATGTCCGTCATTTTATGTTCATTTTGGATTCATTTTTTAAATCTGTTTCCTGTTGTTGGTATTACTCAAGTTGCTATTTAAGGTGTTTATGAAGTTATTTTGTGGTTTAAATACGATCCTGTTCTGTAGTTATTCCTAGTTCTTTGTACACATTTGATCATGTTTTTGTTATTGATGTGACATGTAGTCTAGTTGCAAGTGTCACCAGTGATACTATTGTGAACGTTTTTGTTTAGGAGATACACAAGTTGCCAAGTATTTGCTTACATGAGGATAGTTTACAGAAATCTTCTGTGCATCATCGTTATAATATGCTCCAATCATAACAATTTGTATGTATTTGAAAATAAATGTTCAGAAATACTTATGTTGTTGTATCTTTTATTAGGATTTTATTTTACTGGGACCAGACACAGCTGGCCAAGATAATCTCCAGAATCCAAAACCAAGTGACACTTGAAGTACACTTACATGTATTTAAACATCGATTCTGGCTAAACTGTAGTCAATCACAATTTTTTTCCAGGACATATATGGGATTGGTTTTGTTGGTTTGTTTCATGCCACAGCCAACATTTTTCAGTTATATGGTTTTGGCCATTTTTTTTGGTTTTTTTGTTGTTTTGTTTTTTTGTAGATAGAACTAAGCAGCAGCCTTCCGCAAGTTAATCGGCAAACTTTCCCATAAATCACCTCAGGTTCCAGTGGGCCTTGATCTGACACTGAGGAGAGAGTGTATGACTTTAAAAAATGTGATAGTCTAACCAGTTGGCCACAGGCTCTAATCACTCAACACACAGGCTCTTGGGGGTTTAGTTTGATGGGCAGATCTAAAACAGAATGCAGTATGAGGCAGTTAATTCTAAAACAGAATGCAGTCCATCATATTTGCAGTTAGTTCTAAAACAGAATGCATTCCATCATATATGTAGTTAGTTCTAGAGGCTGTGAGTTTTGCAAGAATTACACAATTATATGTCTCGCTGGTCCCAGCTTTGATATTAAATGTAGCAAAGTATTCTTGTTGAGTGCAGTACATGTGTTAATAAGTAGGTTTAGAGATCTGAATGTATTTCAAGATATAAGTTAAAATATATATCCCAGGGGTGGGACAGGACACCCTATATATACCACTAGATCTGTCTCCCCATAAAGGTTTAAGGGTAGGACTCTGAAAGTTTTTAAAGTTATAATTAAAAATATATTTTTCAGGGGATGGGGCAATACCCCCGCTGAATGTGTTTTTCCTTGACAATCAATAATGAATATGGTTTAAGGGGGTGTCTTTGAACGGTTTTATGTATATTTTTTAAAGTTGGGCAGGACCCCTATATGCACAGAATGTGTCTCCCCATAGTAATGTATATGGATTAAGGGTGGGCTGTGAATGGCTTTTTAAGTTGAGTATAGGAGATCCCAGAGGGATCTTGGCCCCACCATCGAATGTTCTTCATTTGATCTACTGACAGACTGTTTTTTCTCTTATTTTGTGGCTGAACAATGAATTTGAACTAAAACCTAAATATCTGTCAAGTGCTTTATCACAATATTATAACAATACCAAATATAAACTGCCACATTCCAAGATAGCTTAACCAAACCTGTCTATCTCTAAACGTGAAAATGCTAGTCATGACCTGCGTCGAGTAAACCAAGAATTACACGTAATTATATGTCTTGCTGGTCCCTGCTTTGAAATAAAACGAAGCAAAGTGTAGTAAGTATATAGTTCAGGGGCTGAGGCTGTACCCCCACATACACTAATGAATGTGTTTTCCCATAACAATCAATAACATATGGTTTAAGGGTGGGGCTGTGAACGGTTTTTTTTTAAGTTTTAAGTAAAAATGTATATTTTTGGGGGAGGTGTAGGACCCCCATATACATCACTGAATGTGTTTTACCATAATGATCAATAATATACATTGTTTAAGGGTGGGGCTATCAACAGTTTTTAACTTATAAGCAAAAACAAATTTCAAAATGTTAGGCAGGACCCCCACATGCACCACTATATGTATCTCCCCATAACAATCAATATTCAGCTATATATATATATATATATATATATATATATATATATATATATATATATATATATATATATATATATATATATATATATATATATATATATATATATGATTTAAGGGTGGGACTGTGAATGGTTTTAAAGTTATAAGCAAAAATATAAATTTCAGGGGTGTGGCAGGACCCCATACAAAATGTGTCTCCCATAACAATTAATAATATATATATGGTTTTAGGATGGGACTGTGAATGGTTTTTAGCCCACCATCAACAGATATTGGGCTATTCATATGACCCTTTATCCGTGGTCCGTCAGTCGTCCGTCCTGAACAATTCTTTTTACTGCTATTTCTCAGAAAGGACTGAAGGGATCTCCTTTAAATTTGACATGAAGGTTACCCTTGAGGTCTACTTGTGCATATTACATTTTCAAAGAGATCGGAATCCAACATGGCCGACAGGTGGCCATCTTGGATTTTGGCCAAAGGAAGTTTGTTATCGCTATTTCTCAAAAAGGACTGAAGGGATCTCCTTGAAATTGAACATGAAGATTCCCCTTGAGGTATTATTGTGCATATAACATTTTCAGTGAGATCGGAATCCAACATGACGGAGAGGCGGTCATCTTAAATTTTGGCCAGAGGAAGTTTGTTCTGCTATTTCTCAGAAAATACTGAAGGGATCTACTTGAAATTTGACATGAAGGTTCCCCGTGAGGTCTAGTTGTGCATATGACATTTTCAGAGAGATTTGATTCCAACATGGCTGACAGGTGGCCATCTTGGATTTTGACAATGGAAGTATGTATTTCTAAGAATGCACTGAAGAAATTGATTATGAAGGTTCCCCTTGAGGTCTAGTTGTGCATATTACATTTTCAAAGAAATTGGAATCCAACATGGCCGACAGGCGGCCATTTTGAATTTTGACCAAAGGAAGTTTGTTATCGCTACTTCTCCGAAATGACTAAAGGGATCTCCTTGAAATTGAAAATGAAGGTTCCCGTTGAGGTATTTTTGTGCATATTACATTTTCAGAGAGATCGGAATCCAACACGGCCAATAAGTGGCTATCTTGGATTTTGACCAAAGGAAGATTGTTACCGCTACTTCTCAGAAAGTACTGAAGGGATCTAATTGAAATTTGACAGAAAGGTTTCCCTTAAAGTCTAGTTGTGCATGACATTTTCAAAGAGATCGGAATCCAACAAGGCCGACAGGTGGCCATCTTGGATTTTGGCCATCGGAAGTTTGTTATCGCTATTTCTCAAAAAGGACTGAAGGGATCTCCTTGAAATTGAACATGAAGATTCCCCTTGAGGTATTTTTGTGCATATTACATTTTTAGAGAGATCGGAATCCAACATGGCCAATAAGTGGCTACCTTGGATTTTGACCAAAGGAAGATTGTTACCGCTACTTCTCATAAAGAACTGAAGGGATCTCCTTGAAATTTGACATGAAGGTTCCCCTTGAGGTATCATTGTGCATATTACATTTTAGAGAGATCGGAATCCAACATGGCCGACAGGCGGCCATCTTGGATTTTGACCAAAGGAAGATTTTTACCGCTATTTCTCCGAAATGACTACAGGGATCTCCTTATAATTGAACATATAAGTTCCCCTTGAGGTATTATTGTGCATATTACATTTTCAGTGAGATCGGGATCGGGACAGGCGGCCATCTTGGATTTTGGCCAAAGGAAATGTGTTCCCGCTATTTCTCAGAAAGTACTGAAGGGATTTCCTTGAAACTGAACACGAAGGTTCCTCATGAGGTCTAGTTGTGCATATGACATTTTCAGAGAGATTTGATTCCACTATGGAAGTTCCCCCTGAGGTCTAGATCATGATGTGCATATTACATTTTCAGAGAGATCACAATCCAAATGGACACCTGTCGACCATGTTGAATTCCATTCTCTCTTAAAATGTAATATGCACATCATGATCTAGACCTCAGGGGGAACTTCCATAATGGAATCAAGTTCAGTTTCGCTATAATCTTGTCAAAAAGTATTTCACAGAAATCCAAGTTAAAATTCAATGTCGAGACACAGAATAACAGAAAAGAACAGTCTGTCATAGATCATTTCATGGTGGGCGCCAAGATCCTCTGGGATATCTTGTTATACTGTACGTTTGTCTGGTGGATTATAATCCCTCTGGGATCTCTTGTTAAGTAATAAGCAAAAATAGAGGTGGGGCAGAACCCGCATATGCCACACTAAATGCGTCTTCCCATAACAATCCATAATATAAACAGATTTAGGGTTGGGCTGTGAACAGTTTTTTAAAGTTATAAGTAAAAATATATATTTTAGAAGGTGTGGCAGGGACCTCCCCATACACCACTGAATGTTTCCTAATAATGATCAATAATATATATGGTTTACTGGTAGGTCTGTGGGGCAGGACCCGCATATGCACCAGTAAATATGTCTCCCCGTAACAATTTAAAATATATATGCTTTAAGGTGGAGCTGTGAACGGTTTTTAAGTTATAAGTAAAAAATATATATTTCGGAGGGTGGGGCAGGGATCCCCCATATACCCTGAATATGTTTCCCAATAATATATACGGTTAAAAGGTGGAGCTGTGAACGTTTTTTAAGTATCAGCAAAAATATAAATTCCAGGGTGTGGAGCAGGACTTGCATATGCACCACTAAAGTATACATATAATCCGACCATCTATTTTCACGCACATCAATAATCGCGCATTCCGGTATCTTTTTCCCGATATTCTTGCTATTTCCAGATGATTTTTATACTAGCCAAATTTAACAACCAATAATGGATAAAAGTATAAAAGTTTTGGTGTGTTTTGTTTACATATAAACGGTGTCTCGAGGATAGTTTAAGGGTGGGGCTGTGGACGATTTTTTTAGTTATCAGTAAAAATACATATTTCAGAGGGTAGGGCAATGATAAAAATATACATGTATATGGTTTATAGGTGGGGCTGTGAAGGGTTTTTAAGTTATAAGGACCCACGGTGACCCTATCATACACCAATGAATGTGTCTACCCATAACAGACAAGAATATATTGCTTTGGGGTAGACATGTGAATTGGCAACCAAGCTTTTCCACAAACACGATTTCGGCTTTCCCATCGTAAATTTTCCATATTTAAGTAGTAACATCCCTCACATTTCACAAATGACCAGATATGCCAGGGTGTGTACAACATATGAAGATTTCATATACAGAGGTAAACTACTCACTGACAAATTATTGACACAGGGATATCAAAAACCGTGTTTAATGTCAACGTTCTGTTTACAGTTACTGTTTCACTAAGTGAAATGTTGAGTTAACTTTTCATTGAGACGTCTGTACCAATTGTGATGGATTCACTCCTCACGTATTTCATTGGACTTGACTGTGGACTCACGGCGGATGGGACCGGTCGACAGGGGAAGCTTATTCCTCCATGGCACCTGATCCCGCCTTGTTTCCAGAGGTCCATGTTTGTCAAATCTCAAGAGTAATAAGCAGCCATTTTGCGATTCGACACTCCTGAAAATGTACACTGCACCATTACACCTCCAGGAGAACCTATATGTCAAATTTCAAAAAAGACCCCTTCAGTAATTTCCGAGAAATAGCGATAACAATCTTTAATACTCAAAATCCAAGATGGCCACCTGGCAGCGATTTTGTGATGAGACCCTCTTGAAAATGTACAGTGCAAAAGTAAATCAGCCATCAGAGAGGCAGTTAGTTATGAAACAAAATTAAGTCCATCATATAGATCAACCATCAGAGATGAATGCAATTTTTTATATAGAAATATGCACACAAATATACTGAATCAATTACAATGTTATGTAATTAAACACTTGGCTTTACTATTCACGAGTATTTATTTACCGTAATTTCAATTTTCATTTTAAATCAACCGCCCATCAATAAATGCATTTAAGTTTTAAAACAACAATTTGAAGAAACTACTAAAAAATCAATGCTTGTAAATATTTATTTCTAATTATTGAACTATTGTAAACAAATCTGATAGATACAGTCAACACAGTATAAAATTTCATGCTGAAGACATAATCCATTAAAACTTTGTTTATGTACAAAGAACTAAAATTTGATACAACTCACATCTTAACAAAAAATTCGCCGAAAAAAGGGAATGAAAAATTGCATTTTTGAAAATATATTTTTCTGTAAAAAGTTTTGAGATTTTATGACCTGAATACAGATTAGCAATTCAGAGGTATACCACAAAATTTCTTATGAAAACATCACAAAAACATAGAAATTTAATTATGATATATATATATATACGATAAGATATGGGATAAAGATATATAATCACTTTACAAGTTCAGTTTGCAGTGACTTGGTTAACACATTGTAAATCTAACATGTACTTAATGTGATTACAATTTAAATGTTGTTAAAGTCACATTAGATAGGAAATTTTAAAGTTGATCTGTAAAGTAATATATAGTCTGAATTAAAAAATCAACTGATATTGATGGAAAACAAAAAAGTATATCCTATATCTTTCCTACAGACTTTCCCATTTGATTGTTTCAGTTCATAAAAATACTTTTTGTACAAGAATCTGTTGGCCATGCCGTGTCGATAAATTGGGTCACGTGACAATTATTTTCTCCTGACAAGAGCGACTTAAGGGGAATAACTCTCAAATGAGATGATTTTATCCTATATTCAATCTGATAAAATAATTGCTCCCCTTCTTTCACATCCGTTCTCTAGCTTAAAAAAAACGGCAGCCATTCCTCACACAAAATTGTCGTAAGGGTAATATTTGATAATGAATGTCTTTAACAGAAAGGAATTATATCATTTGTCATGGATAAATTACTCGGAATACTGCTAAGTTAAAATTAACAGGCAAGTATAAACCATCTTATTTTAATCAGCCAAAACAACTAGACATGCTCAATGTGACTTAGAATATGAATTACTTTATGTTAATCACAAAATGAAATGAGTTGGATTATTGCCAATGTTTAATGATGGAAAGAAAATGTGTCCAAGAACCTGAGATATAATTATCACAGAACACAACCTTTGTAAATGCCATTCTCAGTGAGAGAAATCTGATGAAAACTCAGTTACTTGATTTTATCTAAATGCATTTCCATGTATATTAATGTCTGGGCAAACATTTAAACAATAAATTCCATGACCTTGACCCCTATTTTAACACACTGAGTTTGACCTCTGTCTTGATACACTAAGCTCTTAGAACATTTGCCCGAGTAATAATTCGCTCATTTTATGTACAACCAATTGTCCAAGGATGGAGTATACCCAAGTGTCGGAAAAAGACAATAAATCATAACAGGTGAAGGCGAACACATTTAGGTAATGTTCCCTATACTAACCTATAAACACATTTAGGTAATGTTCCCTATACTACCCTCATAAACACATTTAGGTAATGCTTCCCATATTAAACTCATAAACACATTTTGGTAGTTTAACTTCATTAACACATTTATGTAATGCTCCCCTTAATAACCTCAGAGACACTCCCATTTCCAATTTTTATATTAAAATTTCAAGTCTGACCATTTCTTTTTAACAGAATTCTAGTTAATGGGTAAAGTTACCAGATAACAATGAATCTATATTGATAGCTACAGGCTATAAGATTCAGATGATATACAATTGAATAATTACAAAATGTATGAATAGATCTCTTCTTGAACTACATTAATATAAAACAACAAATGAATCACAAATTTCCTTTAAGCAAAACATTAAATACCAGATCAACATTTCATATCAAGCACGAGATATCACATTAAAATACATGACTGAATATTCTGACAAATATGTAATGAATTACTAAAGCATTCAAATTCCTACATTGAAAAAATCTGACCTGCATACTGCGTAAAAATAATACTTGTATATTTTGAGGCAATTGAATACACAGCACATGAAATTCTGGACAGTTTTAATAGGAAAATTTATCACATCTATTCCTGGATATATCTCACCTGAGAAATACAAGACTTTAAACCTGCACACGATGTTTTGACACTATAAACTGGTACTATAGTTATTGTCAACAATATATATACATTTTATATTACCAGATGGTAATGATAACATGTAAAGAAATATCATATGACAATATATACCAGTAATATAGACAAATGTTCAAATTGTCCCAATGGCGAACAATGGAAACATTTCAGTGGGGGAATAATAGTGTAACGGAGGTTTAACTACTGCTTTCATATGTGTAGTGGTGTAACTGAGGATGGCGACCTGCTGAAAAAAGAAAACTAGTTATTTATGTCAAAACCTGATGTGTGACAGACATAAGATGATGGATAAAGTTATAGCTTAGAGTAATCCAGCTTCTAGGCCAACACAAATATTGGATTAAGGAAGAAAAGTTGCCAAAATGATTGTAAATTTTCAAAATAGACATTTAACCCAAAAGTGTCAGGTTTTAAGGTTAAAGGACTGGTAAAATTTTGATTCCTTCAGCTCTGGTTAAATTTTTTTTTAAAAGTAGGTCAAAGATCAAGGTCACCTAGTCAAAAGTCAAGGTACCAAATGAAAGCTCTGGTCATATGAAATCTATATGCGAAATATCAAAGCTCTATCCCTCATGGTTCAAAAGCTATAGCCAAAGTTAAAGTTTTTGAAAAGTAAGTAAAAGTCCAAGGTACCAAATGAAAGCTCTGGTCATAAGGAATCTTTATGTGAAATATCAGAGCCCTGTCCCTTACAGTTAAAAAGTTAAAGGCCAGGTTAAAGTTTTGTCTACAGACGCTGCGCCGGGGTATGGTATTAGCTCTCCTGACTTTTGTCCCGGCAAGCTAAAAATCAAATGTTAAAAAAACAAATATGTGATAATAAATGTACACATCTGTTTAGCCCAATAAAAAAAAATTTGACAATCATTCTGCCAGCTCATTAGGTAAAGCCAGTCGTGCCACTGCCCAGGAGTTGAATAATGATAACATACAACTGACTGATTCTTCCTAGTTAATTGAGTAGCTGCCCTTTCTACAAAACCTCTAAGCCATCATGGAATTCACAATTGATTTCCCTTATCCTTGAAATGCTAAATGCCAGATTTGACAATAACTGGTCCAGTGGATTTTAAAAGCTGAAAATGTCAAGAAAATTTATGTGAAAACACAAAAACAACTAAGGTCACCTAACAAAACAAAATGTCTTGATCTGATATGTATTTCTCCGATATTTACATAATTCTGTGAAACTGTAAATGGATGATAGAAACATGTAGAACTGGTAGAATGAGTGTCTGTGTACCACACTGCTAATGATAGGAATATGTAGAACTGGTAGAATGAATGTCTGTGTACCACACTGCTAATGATAGGAACATGAAGAACTGGTAGAATGAGTGTCTATGTACCACACTGCTAATGATAGGAACATGTAGAACTGGTAGAATGAATGTCTGTGTACCACACTGCTAATGATAGGAATATGTAGAACTGATAGAATGAATGTCCGTGTACCACACTGCTAATGATAGGAACATGTAGAACTGGTAACATGAGTGTCTGTGTACCACACTGCTAATGATAGGAATATGTAGAAATGGTAACATGAGTGTCTGTGTACCACACTGCTAATGATAGGAATATGTAGAAATGGTAGAATGAGTGTCTGTGTACCACACTGCTAATGATAGGAACATGTAGAAATGGTAACATGAGTGTCTGTGTACCACACTGCTAATGATAGGAACATGTAGAAATGGTAGAATGAGTGTCTGCGTACCACACTGCTAATGATAGGAACATGTAGAAATGGTAACATGAGTGTCTGTGTACCACACTGCTAATGATAGGAATATGTAGAACTGGTAGAATGAGTGTCTGCGTACCACACTGCTAATGATAGGAATATGTAGAAATGGTAACATGAGTGTCTGCGTACCACACTGCTAATGATAGGAATATGTAGAACTGGTAGAATGAGTGTCTGTGTACCACACTGCTAATGATAGGAATATGTAGAACTGGTAGAATGAGTGTCTGTGTACCACACTGCTAATGATAGGAATATGTAGAACTGGTAGAATGAGTGTCTGTGTACCACACTGCTAATGATAGGAATATGTAGAAATGGTAACATGAGTGTCTGTGTACCACACTGCTAATGATAGGAACATGTAGAAATGGTAACACGAGTGTCTGTGTACCACACTGCTAATGATAGGAACATGTAGAACGGGTAGAATGAGTGTCTGTGTACCACACTGCTAATGATAGGAATATGTAGAAATGGTAACATGAGTGTCTGTGTACCACACTGCTAATGATAGGAATATGTAGAAATGGTAACATGAGTGTCTGTGTACCACACTGCTAATGATAGGAATATGTAGAACTGGTAGAATGAGTGTCTGTGTACCACACTGCTAATGATAGGAATATGTAGAACTGGTAGAATGAGTGTCTGTGTACCACACTGCTAATGATAGGAATATGTAGAACTGGTAGAATGAGTGTCTGTGTACCACACTGCTAATGATAGGAATATGTATAACTGGTAACATGAGTGTCTGTGTACCACACTGCTAATGATAGGAACATGTAGAACTGGTAACATGAGTGTCTGTGTACCACACTGCTAATGATAGGAACATGTAGAAATGGTAACATGAGTGTCTGTGTACCACACTGCTAATGATAGGAACATGTAGAAATGGTAGAATGAGTGTCTGTGTACCACACTGCTAATGATAGGAATATGTAGAAATGGTAGAATGAGTGTCTGCGTACCACACTGCTAATGATAGGAATATGTAGAACTGGTAGAATGAGTGTCTGCGTACCACACTGCTAATGATAGGAATATGTAGAACTGGTAGAATGAGTGTCTGTGTACCACACTGCTAATGATAGGAATATGTAGAACTGGTAGAATGAGTGTCTGTGTACCACACTGCTAATGATAGGAATATGTAGAACTGGTAACATGAGTGTCTGTGTACCACACTGCTAATGATAGGAACATGTAGAACGGGTAGAATGAGTGTCTGTGTACCACACTGCTAATGATAGGAATATGTAGAACGGGTAGAATGAGTGTCTGTGTACCACACTGCTAATGATAGGAACATGTAGAAATGGTAACATGAGTGTCTGTGTACCACACTGCTAATGATAGGAACATGTAGAAATGGTAACATGAGTGTCTGTGTACCACACTGCTAATGATAGGAATATGTAGAACGGGTAGAATGAGTGTCTGTGTACCACACTGCTAATGATAGGAATATGTAGAAATGGTAACATGAGTGTCTGTGTACCACACTGCTAATGATAGGAACATGTAGAAATGGTAACATGAGTGTCTGTGTACCACACTGCTAATGATAGGAATATGTAGAACTGGTAGAATGAGTGTCTGTGTACCACACTGCTAATGATAGGAATATGTAGAACTGGTAGAATGAGTGTCTGTGTACCACACTGCTAATGATAGGAACATGTAGAAATGGTAACATGAGTGTCTGTGTACCACACTGCTAATGATAGGAACATGTAGAAATGGTAACATGAGTGTCTGTGTACCACACTGCTAATGATAGGAATATGTAGAAATGGTAGAATGAGTGTCTGCGTACCACACTGCTAATGATAGGAACATGTAGAACTGGTAGAATGAGCCCGAGTACCACACCGCTAACGATAGAAACATGTAGAAATGGTAACATGAGTGTCTGTGTACCACACTGCTAATGATAGGAATATGTAGAAATGGTAGAATGAGTGTCTGTGTACCACACTACTAATGATAGGAACATGTAGAAATGGTAACATGAGAGTCTGTGTACCACACTGCTAATGATAGGAATATGTAGAAATGGTAGAATGAGTGTCTGTGTACCACACTGCTGCTAATGATAGGAACATGTAGAAATGGCAACATGAGTGTCCGTGTACCACACTGCTAATGATAGGAACATGTAGAAATGTTAACATGAGTGTCTGTGTACCACACTGCTGCTAATGATAGGAATATGTAGAAATGGTAGAATGAGTGTCTGCGTACCACACTGCTAATGATAGGAACATGTAGAAATGGTAACATGAGTGTCTATGTACCACACTGCTAATGATAGGAACATGTAGAAATGGTAACATGAGTGTCTGCGTACCACACTGCTAATGATAGGAACATGTAGAAATGGTAACATGAGTGTCTGTGTACCACACTGCTGCTAATGATAGGAACATGTAGAAATGGTCACATGAGAGTCTGTGTACCACACTGCTGCTAATGATAGGAACATGTAGAAATGGTAACATGAGTGTCTGTGTACCACACCGCTAATGATAGGAACATGTAGAACTGGTAGATTGAGTGTCTGTGTACCACACTGCTGCTAATGATAGGAACATGTAGAAATGGTAACATGAGAGTCTGTGTACCACACTGCTAATGATAGGAATATGTAGAACTGGTAGAATGAGTGTCTGTGTACCACACTGCTGCTAATGATAGGAACATGTAGAAATGGTAACATGAGTGTCTGTGTACCACACTGCTGACTGGATACAAGTAATGCAAAAAAAAAAAAGATATTTACACCTGAACAATGTTTTACAAATATTATGATGATAAAACAGCTATCCCTTAAATTTCATCTATGTCTTTGAGGGATGTTAAAAAAAGATGAATTTACAATGGAATATGATCATGTTTCTCAAAATGAGAGAAAAAATATAAATGTTAACTGTCAATATGATGAGCCAATACTCTAAACAATTGATCTTTGAGCAACTCTAGTTATAGCCGAGGTATCCTGTTTTCAAATTGTCTTGGTCTTCATCGTCCATTTTCATAGCCTGGAAACAAGCGTTGGAGAATATCTTGCAGTGGTTTATTTATGGCAGTCTTCTGATCCTTGCCAAGGTCAGTCCTGCACATAGGACAGCTGAATACTTCCGCTTTGATTGATCGTACTAAACATGTCTGAAAGAAAATATGAAACTGTCTTTTTTTACTGTACAAAATATTTCATTTTCTAATGTGGCAAGTTTGATAATTCTTGGCTTGACGTCATATGAAAAACATTGGCTGTAAAACTATCTAATTACAAGAAAAAAGTTAAAAACCAAAATAACTGTACAAAATGTATTCAAATTCAAGAGCATGGGTGTTTACAAATTTATTAACTTTAAACTGAAATCAATAAGTAATGGCATAAAATCTTGTGAACTAGCTCTGCATATACTCGCCAATAAGTAAGATTTTCTGGAGTATATTTTCAATCTTGAAAAAGGGTACTGTGTTATATGGGAGAGCTTGCTCATTTTCCCCAAGGTAAGTTATGAAAGTCACATCTGAGACCAGATTAGGATTCTTACTGGTACCAGTAGACCTACTGATAAATATATGATGGTAAATACATGTATGTTGTTCCCAGGTTACATGGGACCGACTCTAGTTTTATATTTATGAAGGTATTTTTCATGTAAATAGAATATCAAAGGTACCACATTGTTTTTTTAATTTTAAGTATAAATATATATATAGTTGTTGAAGTTCTTTGATGATAATAGCTACACATGTTCTGTCTATCTGTTCTACTTGGATCGCTGACATTTTTAAAAGCATATGCTTAACCCCTATGTTGGTTTTACTGTTAAAAATAACAGCAGACAGAGATGGGTGAAAACAGTGCTAAAATTTTACTTTCCTAACAAGTATTATGGAATATGGCCATAACTCATTGTGACAGTTGCCATACAACTGTATCACCTTTAATACATACCTTATAAATACTATGGCTGTATTCCATTGTGACAGTTGCCATACCTTATAAATGTTATGGTTGTGTTCAGTCCTGACACTTGCTATGACTGTCACATGAGTTGCATTTAATACGTACCTTACAAATATTATGGTTGAATGCAGTCATAACACTTGCCATGACTGTCACATACATTTAATACGCACCTTACAAATATTATGGTTGCATTGCGTTGTAACTGGCTTAAATACAATATCTTGACAACAGATACATGTAAACAGCTCTTCTATTTTCTGTAAAAATATCTGGAATTTGAGAAAGAAATATCTCAAGAACTTTTTTACAGGAAATAATAAAACACACACTTTTCTTATTATGAAAACAAAATTTCTGCTAAATGTATTGACTAGATATGTACAGTCAATTTAGGAGTATTTCACTCGACAAATTATAACTGAAACTGTGATAAAATTTATAATGGTGGAGAAACTGATTAATGTGCTTGAAAATAGACCACAGGTACTCTTCATGTGCAACGGCAAAATTCTCCACACAAACTGCTTGTGTTCAGTGACACATGTACCAGTCTACGCCAAATTGTTTTGACTCCCACAGGTCATTCGGACTTAAGTTGTTGGGTTCCACACAGGTCCGAACCGATTATTGTCAGTCTGAAAAATTTTATAAGGTTAATCGATAAACCACAATTATTACACAGCCTTGGTGGTGGAATCCTGATCATGCAGACAAAGTCACATTGACTTGCAGTGCTCTACAACAGTAAGAAAATCACATTTCATGTGAACCAGTAGTTTTACTAGCTAGCCAGGGATTTTTAATATATATATATATATATACACACATATACATATATATATCTGTGTGTGTGTGGAGAATATTTTTCCGCGTGATGAAATTAAAGGAAACACATTTATTTTGACTTTCTTATTTCAAACAGTTATAAACGATGCTTATTCCATTTTTTTCCGCTCAGGCCAGAAGTGTTTTTCATATTGCTATGGCAAACTTAAATTTCTATTTTTTGAATTTTTAACGGCCAATACGACGTATAAATAGTCTATATTTCGACAGAATTTACAAAGCAACCGTCTCCTCTTCGATCACTTCCACCACTTGGCACGAGTATTTCTTTAACCAAGATCTTTCAAACTCAAGCTAGCGTCCAATGATGAGGCAGATTGTTATCTTGAAATCGACACTGATTTAAAGAAAACGTCACCTTGTTTTGTTTGGAAAGTTTCCAGTTGAAAGTCGTACAAATGTGACAGCACACAACATGCTTTTTTGACAGTAATCAATGTGCGTCAGATGCTCTAATTTATTGAAACTGAATAGTTCAATGCATTGTTGTAAAGGGCATAGCTGACCATGATTTCCGTGATGTAATTTCAAAGTGAAAACAGAAAACTTATGATTTCTGGTTACGTAGAAACCAGTGCGCGATATGCGATTGATTTGCAAGTAAACACTCGCCAAAACCTAAAACGTTGTCGCATCTGCAAGTGATTTGGAGCTTTGTTATGAACAAGTAATGACTTGGTGTTTAAAAAAACATTTACGAGTGCATAATGAAGGAAAACCTTTACTCAAAACGACATCGGTCATGCGGTCCGGAAATTGGGAGAAGAATATCGTTCTGAATGGAATTTTGTCAGTCAGGACCCACGGACTGATGTTATTGGCATAGACTGATGTACAACAACAAATCTATCACTGATTCCATAAGAATGTATATCAGCAGAAACAGACACAGAGAATACTGGATAACAACAAGAGGCCCAAAGGGCCTTAACGGTCACCCGAGTAAAAGAGCAACAATCGCTTAAATTAAGTGATTGACATGTTAAGGCCAACTTTAAGAAAGGGAATCATGCAAGACTCTTTAGGGACTGCAAAATTGTGTTTGAATAATGTCTAACAACATAAATTTAGCGCTCCCCCCCCCCCCCCCCCCCCCCCCGCACCCCCCCCCCATGGGGTCGTTTTTCATCAAATAATTTATTCATTTCCAAACTTTGTAATCCTCCTCCGAGAAATGCTAAATATCAAATATGACGTCATTCCCATTGTTGGTTCTTAAGAAGAAGATTTTTATACATTTTCTTAATTTTATCCCTTTAAGGCCCCTTTTAAGGATCTAAGGTGGCATAACTCCACAATTTTAACAAACTTGAAGGGTCTTCACATGGGGAAGCTTCCTGCCTGGTTAGGTTGAAATTGACCAACAGATTTTTGAGAAGAATTCAATTAAAGATTTCCATATGTGGCCCGCTTTTACCCCCTTATGGGGCCCAAAGAGTCACAATCATATTTTTTTAATACAAACTTTGATTGCCTTTACTGGGGGATGCTTTCTACTAAATATGGTTGAAATCTGACAACTTTGAATTTTTGGCTAATTTCTGTGCCCCCTGGTGGGACCATTTTTAATCAAATAAATTTTTTTTTCACAAACTTTGTAAACATCCCCCTAAAGATGCTAAATATCAAATATGAAGTCATTCCCATTGTTGGTTCTTGAGAAGATTTTTAAACATTTTCCTTATTTTACCCCTTTTAGGCTGCTTTGGAGGATCTAAGGGGACATAACTCCATAATTTTCACAAACATGAAGCGTCTTCACATGAAGATGCTTCCTGCCAACTTAGGTTGAAATTGGCCTTGTGATTCTTGAGAAGAAGTCCATTAAAGAAGATTTCAATATTTGGCCCTTTTTACCCCCTTATTGGCCCCCCAAAGGATCAGAACCTTTTATTTCTACACAAACTTTGATTGCCTTTACTGGGGGATGCTTTCTACCAAATTTGGTTGAAATCTGACAACTTTGAATTTTTGCCCAATTTCAGCGCCCCCTAGTGGGGCCGTTTTTCATCAGATAATTATTTATTTCACAAACTTTGTAAACATCCCCCTAAAGATGCTAAATATCAAATATGAAGTCATTCCCATTGTTAGTTCTTGAGAAGAAGATTTTTAAAGATTTTCCTAATTTTACCCCTTTTTGACCCTTTATGGGGCCCCTTTAGGAGTCTGACCCTTTATATTCATAAACTTGAAGCAGCTTCCCATGGGGATACTTCCTACCAAGTTTTGATGAAATTGGCCCACTGGTTTTTGAATAGAAGATGAAAATGTTCAAAAGTTAACGCACGACGCACGTCGCATGACGGACGACGACGGACGAAGAGTGATCGCTATAGGTCACCAAGACCTTTCGGTCAGGTGACCTAAAAATGGCCACATAGTAACTGTAAACAGTCACAAAATTGGAATAAAAAACCAAATAACATGTTTTATTACACAATACCTTTCCTCCCTGTTTTGTATGGTCCAAAGCTTCATCCCACAATTTGATGTTAGCAGAATCTTCCTTGATAAGCTTCCTTACAGGCGAGCTTATTTTGTATGCTACTATTTTCTGTTTCTTCTCTGGTGTACCATTTGGTGAGGAATCTGTATAGATAGAACGCAGTAAGTAAGAATTTCTAAAAATAGTTTTGTTTATTAAATGGCGATTTACGCCACACTTATTAATTTTCTGTTTTAGCTGTTAATGAAGGAGAGAGAAACTGGTTCCAGTAAACTCGGGAAGCGACCATTGGTGTAATGTAAGTAGTCTGGCAAACTTTCTCACAAAATCAGGACACAGCAGGCTATGAGCCCACACACTAAGGATAGGTATGGTCTCAAGTACATTATGTCTTCAGACACAGAAAACAAGGGGACCATGGGCCACATCACTCACTTGAGCTGTGCACAGATGATTGAGGACAGGACTTGGGTCTTTTGCCACTAATGATATCCCTCTTTCAACAGCATAAATGTTTTCTGATATTTACCTAATTGGTCATCTTGAACAGAACTGTCTAATCAGTTTAAACATTCAAATGTTAAAAAAAACAACACAAAATGTATAGCAATAGGGCATTACAGTGACCAGACCCACAATCTTTGCTTGTCTTCTTTCAAATTCAATGTGGTAAAATTTAACATCAAAATTCATTGCAGTGCTCTAAGTACATCATGACTTCTAGTCGCCAAATGGCGACCTACTCAGAATTTTACTCACCATTTGGAATTTTTTGGTCACCATGATCAGCATTTTGTTTTATCATACATGTAGCTAGGCCTATCGACCTACCGTAGGCTACGTTGTCATAAATAAGTCAATGCCACCTTCTTCCCATTTCCTTTTATGTCAAAAAAAATTCTTGTAAAATTCATGTTTATTTGACTTTTTAAAAATATATTTATTTTGATCCAATAATTTTTTAGACTTCTCTGAGGATTTATTTCTGCAAAGCAAAAACTTTTTTTATGCAGTGATTTTCTTAATTTTGTTGATGGTACTTAGGCCTACTATAAACAAATTAAAGAAGGAATGAAGTAGGCCTACACAGAATTTTGCTTGGTTTTCATGAAAAGAAATAAACATTCAACTGTCAGTCAACTTAGTTACCATACTCCATAGTTAAGATTAAACGAAAAACAGAAAGTAAGAAACAGTCTCATGTGTCAATGTCTTTATTTCAAGATTAAGATTGATTTATTGTCCAAATACTTATCTGACTATGACTTTCAAGAAGGGTCACAGACATCTATGATATTATGTATGAGTAGGCCTATGAAAGGATTCACTTACATTCAGTAAAGAATCATGAAAACGACTCTTTCAACCACTTAATCTATTGGGTCACTGCCGGATACATTTCTGGCATTACTAGCCGCTGTGCCTGAAAACCCGAAATCATTTAGCATGTTTCGCTTTCTCTTTGGTGTCATTTTATATGGTCACACAAAAATCTGGGGGAAAACAACTGTAAATACTGGAATGGACTTGCGACTAAAATGGCACAAATCGTGAAATAAAATGTTAGAACTATAAAGCTTATGGCAAGTTGGTTTAATTTTTAGTTGCCATTTACAATTTTTGGTTGCATATGCAACCAAATTGCTCGCCACTTAGAGAACTGCATTGCAATATATTTGATCCAAGTTTTACTGGCTGTTGATTGTAAGTCTAAACATAAAAAAGTAAAAACCTGAATCGTCCTTCTGTCTCTTGCGTTTTTTGCCTGCTGGTGTATTTTTCTCCTCACTCTCCTCCTCTTTTTTTGCTTGGGCTTCTAGGTAACCATCTGGGTACTGGTGAAAAAGAGGAGTTGATTTAACATAACTTGCTTACCATTTATACAATCTGGGTTCTGCAGCTATATCAATTTGTTTAAAGTGCACAAACACAGACAGATGTACACAGTCACAAATTATTTTACTGCAATACAGAATGATTCAATATAACTAAACTGGGATGAGGCATGAATCCTGTTTACAGTTTGTTTGTTTATTGTTGTTTAACATCCCACTCAAGAATATTTCACTCATATGGAGACATCACCAAATGCCGGTGAAGGGCTTCAAATTTTGGCCTATGCTCGGCACTTTAGGCCATTGAGCAGTGAAGGTTCTTTAATGTGCCGACGCCTACTGTGACACGGGACCTCCAGTTTTTACTGTCTCATCCGAAAGACAGGAAACCAACCTGTCGCCGGCTGGACTCAAACTCACGATCCAGAGTCGAGTGCACTACCGACTGAGCCAGGCCGGCTCTCATGTTTACAGAAATGGATGCAGATGGATAGCCCTATAATAGTAGATATAAATAAAGAAAATAATGGATTCATGAATTTGAAACCGAAAAATATTTCATTGAATCAATGGGAAGAACATTCGTAAGTTCAGAATGTTATGAAATTTTCTTCACAGATTGGCTCAGGCAGTGTCAAAATTTCATTTTTATATAAACTCATGTTAAACATGATGAATTGAAAGTAACAAATTTCAAACCATGTATCAAATTATGTTTTCTGTTTTAGTTAAAATGTTGAACATTTCCCCAAATTTTACCCAGGACTCCCAGGAAAACCCTTGCTACAGCATAAGACCATCCTTGAGTGGGTGATGGTGAAAGTGCTATAGCATAAGACAATCCTTGAGTGGGTGATGGTGAAAGTGCTATAGCATAAGACCATCCTTGAGTGGGTGATGGTGAAAGTGCTACAGCAAAAGACCATCCTTGAGTGGGTGATGGTGAAAGTGCTACAGCATAAGACCATCCTTGAGTGGGTGATGGTGAAAGTGCTACAGCATAAGACCACCCTTGAGTGGGTGATGGTGAAAGTGCTACAGCAAAAGACCATCCTTGAGTGGGTGATGGTGAAAGATGAAAGTGTCCAATCATGCCCTCCTCTATTCAATCAAATGCACTAAGTTTTTCTTTTTGACTTGCAATGATACTGGTCCAGTGTCAACGATTCATAAATGGATTGAAACTGGATGGGATATTTATGTATGGATGCATGTCCAATTGTCCATTCTCTAATAAATAATACCCAATACAATCTATGCTTTATTTCATATACAAAGTTGTAAGCTACATGATGGTCAGGACCTGGGTCATATATAATAGTGAGGATAAATTATCACCACCAGAAGAATAATTGCCAAACTGACTTCCCTATGCAACTTGTATTTTACAATATTATATCTGTAGATACATATTTGCTAAATAGAGCAGTCAATATAAGAATATTTTTGTAACAGTAGAATTGTCAATCTGGTTACAAAAGGCTTTACCATTTTTGTTTTTTAAAAGATACATGCAGATGTACAAGCAAATATATACACATTTCATAATCACCTGCATCTCTAGTCCAAGTTGAGCTGCTCTTTTTTTGCCTTCTTTTGTCCATGGAGCAGGAACCGGATCATCTCGCCTCATTAAGTACCTCCAAACAATAAACCCAGATTTTCCCTTCTCGGGCCAATATTTAATAACCTGCAATAAAATTTTTAAATAAAAGTTAAAACACTAGTATTATTACTGATATAAAACAAAGTTTCATTGTCTTCTTGAAATGCCGAATTAATAGTTTGATGGTAGTTATCAATTATGACCTTGAATTGTAGTCTCTCTTGGTGTATATCACTATGGACTGATCTTCAGGAGCTGACTTCTCCAATGCACCGATCCCACCTCAAGATTTTAGTGGTTCTAGGTTAGTGATTGTCCATAAACATGGCAACATTGTTTATAAAGATCACCACTGAAGGGACCTCTGCGGCCAAGTGGTTCGAGCTTTGCACTTTGAACCCTGAAGTTGGTCACTTCTGGTCTGTGCAAATTTAAGCCCTGCTGGAACCTGATTTTTGTGAGAAAGTTTGCCAGTTTACGTGCAGAAGGCCAGTGGTATCTTCCCAGGTACATTGCAACTAGGTTCTCACCACAACCATTAAAAACTTGCCATCACCATATCACTGAAAAATCGTTGTGTGGTGTAAAACGCTGTTTAAAGATTTGCTACTGAGTACACCAGTGTCTATAATTTGTCCACTAAGTACATTGTCCATAAACCATCACTACCAAGACTTACATCATGTCATATTTGTACTTACTTTATGTCATACCTGAACAAAATTTATGTCATACCTAAACAAACTTTATGTTACGCAGTAAAACCTGCTATAGAGGCCACCTTTATATAAGGATTACCTGTTTATAAAGGCCAATTTTTTCAAGTCCCTTAACTGCATACTTCACTTAAATTGAACCTGTGTATAAGGGTCACCTGCACATAAAGTTCAACATTTTCTGGTTCCTTGGGTGGCCCCTATATACAGGTTTCACTGTACCTGTACTTACTTTATATATACCATCATATCGGTTTCCTTCTTCTGGGGCATAATCCGAGTGTTTTCTGCCTTTACAATTGCGCACCACTCGCAATGGCTTTCCACCACGCCAGTCCGCGGCCACTGCACCTTTCTCAGAGAGTGGTGCATTGCAATTCTTGGCAAGAGCCCTTCACAAAAAATTAAAAACAAATGGAGATGTTTGATTACAAATCTTAAATTTATGTATAATTATCTTATAAAAATAACTTTTATTTGATTACTTAAAAGATTTTTATTGAATTCTTTTTTTCTGGAAATAATCTGCATTTGCAGAGGAACAATTATATGCCTACAAACCTGTTCATTCTTGTCAACTTCTGGTCACATGACTGTTCTGCTGTTCGCTTGTTTCCAGACAAATCTCGCCCTCCACTTCCGGTGTACCAAAATTCATTTCCATTATCCTATTACAAGCAAAAAGAAAGATCAATACTAGAAACAGTTTGAATTAATGATGTTTTCATGCGAATTTGACCACCTTTCCCCCAAATCCTAGGCCGTACTTAATGTTATTACAACTTTCGTCCTTTCTGATGTAGGTGTCAGTTAACACTCCAAAGTAATCAGAGAATATCTCAATAGTGACTATACATTGATAAAGTCATACTTACTATTAAAGATATGACTAAATAGTATTCTATTTTATATAATTTCTTTGATCATTGGTTTTACATCCGTCAATACTATGTGCTATGGACTGACACCAATGCAGTTAGGGTGCCATGCCTTTGACAACACAGAACTGGTTTTCAGTCTCAGCCGTAAGACTTGTGACTTTCACTTTGTATGCAGATATGATATTTGATATGATCTGGTCCGGGAATCAAACCCGGGACCTTCCGCTTGCGAGTCCATCGGTTTTTCCACTAGACCATGGCAGTCAGTCTGTCTATAACTATTGGAACAGTTCTATCTATAGACAATATAATAGTGGACTCTACCTTGTCATCTTCATATCCCCCTGATAATACAATTGAGTATGCCCCATCACTGTCACGTCCATGTATTCCTGCCACATGTGGTCTATGTACTCCTGCCTCGCTTACCTGCAAATTCAACAAAATAGAAATTTCATGCTCATCGGATGGACTATCACCAGTTAGCATAGTGGTTAGAAATAATGCAAAGTGATGTTTAATGGTAAGAAGTAATGCTAGGCGACGTTTAATGGTAAGAAGTAATGCTAGGTGTTGTTAAAGGGAAGAAATGATGTTCTGTGATGTTTAATTGATAAGAAATAATGCTAGGTGATGATCAATCATATTGTGTAGTGATTCTTTTTGAAACCACCCAACCCCTTCAATAGAAACGGAAAAATTCTGTCAGCTATTTTCATGTAGAGCAGCGCAAGTTGTCAGGTACTTTCTCCTCTATTCATACAAGTTGTCCGGTACTTTCTCCCCTATTCATACAAGTTGTCCGGTACTTTCTCCCCTATTCATACAAGTTGTCTGGTACTTTCTCCTCTATTCATACAAGTTGTCCGGTACTTTCTCCTCTATTCATACAAGTTGTCCGGTACTTTCTCCCCATTTCATACATGTTGTCCAGTACTTTCTCCTCTATTCATACAAGTTGTTCGGTACTTTCTCCTCTATTCATACAAGTTGTCCGGTACTTTCTCCTCTATTCATACAAGTTGTCCGGTACTTTCTTCATATACAAGAATTGCTGTTATCTGTCTACACCAAGTTAACCGATACCTTCTTGCTGCTGACTTTACATATTGTGTCTTCTACTCAAGAAACCCCGAAAGGTCTGCTACCTAACACCTCCGATGTCAAAGTCTATCAAAATAATCAGCCAGTGACTTGGCTAGATGGTCAGCTTGTGATTTGGCAAGATTGCCATCCAGTGACTTTGTTAAATAGTCAGCCAGCGACTAGGCTAAATGGTCAGTCCAGTGACTTCATGGCATTAAAATAAGCATTCATGCATCACGGAGACCATTATCACCGATCTTTCCCTTAAGATTGACCTTTTTAATCCTTAACCAAGGGTTTCTCCAAATTCTAAAGGGAACTTGTCATTTTTTGTATATAATTCATAAAGGCATCCACTCTATCATGGCAATTGTTAACTGAAGATAAATAATTTCAGTACACAACCGACATTATAAATAAGAAATGTCCAGCTTTTACCTGTACTCTAAACTTCCACAATGTCCCCACTTCCACGCCTGGTATGGGACCAAAGTGGTTTGGTGGTACCACGCTACACACCTTCTGTCTGCCAACACATGCCATACCCTGAACAGAAAAGTCAAAGAATAAAAATCAGAATCAAGTGTGAAAGAGGGAGTAGGAATACACAAACCTATAAGATTACAAAATCTATAAACTCTAATTTTAAGAGAAATCTGCAACATCACCTATGGTGAAAACAAATCTACGCGAAAGGTATTACTTACATGTGCATCTTCATTTACAGTAAAATCAACAAGTGTTAAAAAAGCTTGGCAGGATGAATTTATGAAATGCCAGAAATCCAATCACTGTCAATCCTGAAATGTTCACAAGACTTGATTTTCCCAAACACCTTTTCTAGATTGATTCGTGTAATGACATTTTCGTGATTTTGAATGCCCATTTCAATATACTATTATGATATTTCATTACAAAAGTTGTCTTCCGTACACCCTTGTTCTGATGTGAACTCACAACAAATATCAAACTTTAAAAACTTGTCATTTTCTTTCATGTATGTTGGCTAAAATCAAACCCAAGACCATTGCATCATGCCATTCAGTTTCAATAGAAAATTAAGCAAATATTTTAATTGAGCAAACGAGTTCTCATGAAATTACCAGTAAATAAAATTCTTTCAAATTGAAGTGGATTTACAGTACATTGTAAATTAAAAAATCACATACAAACAGATACTGTTCTTTTCTCTCACAAATACCTCGAATATTCACAAACCTTTTCTCCAACAATTAAAGTGAATAAACCTTGAAGCTGGCTAGGAAAATATTCATCTTTAAACAGAAATATACTCCATACCCCTTACCCTGCCCCAATCCCGACTTGTTGAGCCCTGAGCTGACGCCATCTTGGCTTTCTTTTTGCTTTCTTTTAACTTTTCTCCTGCTCTAACAATTTGGCTATCATCAGTTTTACATCTAGGACAATACCTGTAATATCAAGGTAAATACTAATTAGATAGCAAGCTCAACTATTTCATAGATTACACAATTACTACTTATATTATTTCATCATTTTTCTTAAATTCAGATTTCAACAATTGATTTTGTTAAAAATGTTTATTAGGGCCAGTGATTTCCCGTTTCAGATTTGCTTCAATTTTGTTTTCAGTTTTGGTGAATTTTCTGTTTCCATAAGAAAAAGAACTAAAAACATGCTTTAGATGAAAAACATTTAACAATACAGACTCATAATCATACTTTTAATATTCTGCCCCACCAAATTAATTATAGATTTTTATAGGGAATTAAATAAAACATACATGTATATGCAACACTGTATGTTTTTATGATTTTAAAATATTTGTTAAATAATTTGTAAGTCTTTAGGCCTATACTCATATACAATTAGGTAACAAGTTTTGTTGGAAATTGTACAGGTAATTTCTAATTACTTATTTTTGCTTGAATTTATCACCTAACTTAGAACAAGTCTTTGATGTTTTGTTTGCTGTTTTTTTTTACTTTAAATAAACTTATAAAGTAGATCTACATGTACACATATTAAATTTTTTGTTTTTTAATTTATTGTATCAACACTAGCGTAATCTATACTATGCTGACAGACTTTGCAAAATTAAATGTCACCATCCTCATAAAGATTTCACATAAACTATCAACCCGTGCTGATGTATTTATTTTTTGAATGGGAGGAAGTCTCCTCTTTTCACATACATGTGTCTTCAGCCATTGTAGCTTGCTGTCAATATGCAAGGTGTGACCACCCGTTTGTGTTGGTAACAAAAACCGGCTGTCAATCGAGCGGTATGTCGTAAAAAGTTAGGATGGATTGTACATTGTGACATTTTACTATAAATTATAAAAGTTGGTATATATATTCAGAAATTGAAATAAACATTATGAAACCCTAATTCAAGATATCAAATTAAAGCTATTTTTGTTTTAGAAGACACCAGATCGGCAGATGTAAGTCAGTACTGATATTACGACAATGGAAATGATTACCCTTATCTTTCGATGCGTAAATGTTGGCTAATAGATCTAAGGGATAAAATAGTAATTGATGTAAAATAATGTGATGAAATACATTGTAAGTAAACAAAGATTATAAGTTTATAGCACATGAAAATAGCACACTAGTTCACAAATATATAAATTCTATCTCATGTCGGAATTTTAAAAAAATTTTCAATACGCAAATTCCGTTTCAGATTGCTGATTCCGTGATCGCGGAAAATCACTGGCCCTAGTTTATGTTGACAACAGCAGAAGACCAACTATGCTACAAAATAGATAACCTATAAAACAACATTATGACCACTAAATGACTCAAACATAATTATAATTCAAGACTTGGTCAGCTTTCAATGAAAAAACTGATAGAAATAAAAAGAAGGGAAGGTGAACATTTCAAGGATGTGATTCCATAACAATAAAAAAAGGAGGAAAATGACTCATTGGTAAGGATTTAATAGGAAAAATAAAGTTTGTCGTTTCAGCAAAATTTTGAAAAAAAAAGCTAATTCCTCCACTTGGGGGGAAATTTTAATCCATGAATTTGGACAAGAAATACTTAAGAACTAGTAAGAGAAACTGCCAGTAAAACAATAACAGTGTAAAAAAGGAGGAAAATGACTTATTGGTAAGGATTTAATAGGAAAAATAAAGTTTGTCGTTTCAGCAAAATTTTGAAAAAAAGCTAATTCCTTCACTTGGGGGGAAATTTTAATCCATGAATTTGGACAAGAAATACTTAAGAACTAGTAAGAGAAACTGCCAGTAAAACAATAACAGTGTAAAATGGTAAAACATGTAAATATAAACTTGTGTCATTTACCATTCATCTTCTTCTGGAAGAGTTTCAAGGGGAGGATTTAAACAAGCGAGGTGATAGGCTTGATCACACTCATCACAGAGAATCTGTTTATCCGGGTCGTTCTTTCCACCACATACAGAACATGCACAATGTTTACATTTTTTTCGCTGATCATCTTTACAGTAATCACATTCTGGTTTGTTTGTTCCTGTAATACAAAAAATTAACAGATAAAGAGTAAGTACTTAGTAAAGTGTTATATATTTACAAAATCTCCATTTTATTGCCTATTGACTTTGGTTGGATTTACCGAAATTTTTTCCAGAGAACCTGGTACTATTGGATTGACTTTTTAAAATTTTGATTTTGAATAGTTAGACCACAAAATAACATGACAGTGATCGTTCAGATTACAACAAATACAAATCACGTAACCTACTTTTCATTTTCGATTAATTTCATTTTTAAGTTTTCATTATTGCTATTGAAACTTGCAGGTTACAGACATTCCTTTTGGCATAACCCGTAAATGGTTTATGACGGTTTCTGTTATTTTTTGGCCTGATACTGTTTTATGCCACACTCAACAACTTTTCAGTTATATGGTGGCAACTTGTTATTGGGGAGGAAAGAATGTGTATAGAATGTACCCGGGAAGAGATCACTGGCCTTCTGCAAGTAAACTGGCAAACTTAGTGACTCATATCATTTTAGGTTCAGGTGCAGCTCAAACATGTGCTGATCTCTTCATGGTTCAAAGCACGATGCTCTAACTCTCGGCCATGGAATTGGGATTACAGAGAATTTGCACATACAACCTGATACTGCTGGATTTACTGAGAATCTCTCGTGCACATACAACCTGATACTGCTGGATTTACTGAGAATCTCTCGTGCACAGACAACCTGATACTGCTGGATTTACTGAGAATCTCTCGTGCACAGACAACCTGATACTGTTAAGATTTACTGAGAATCTCTCGTGCACAGACAACCTGATACTGCTGGATTTACTGAGAATCTCTCGTGCACAGACAACCTGATACTGCTGGATTTACTGAGAATCTCTCGCACACAGACAACCTGATACTGTTAGATTTACTGAGAATCTCTCGCACACAGACAACCTGATACTGTTAGATTTACTGAGACTTATCACTCTCGTGCACAGAACAACCTGATAACTGCTGGATTTACTGAGAATCTCTCATTGCACATACAACCTGATACCGCTGGATTTACTGAGAATCTTTACCGTGCACAGACACAACTGATACTGCTGGATTTACTGAGAATCTCTCGCACACAGACAAACCTGATACTGTAGGTTTTTTACTGAGAAATCTCTCGCACACAGACAACCTGATACTGTTAGATTTACTAGAATCTCTCACACACAGACAACCTGATACTATTGGATTTATGGAGAACACAGCTGGATCTACTTATATAAGATACTGTGTTGTTTTCTTTTATAATTAAACTGCTATTCATTATCACAACAGCTGATACTGAAGAATTTACTTTAATAAGCAACATCAGTGTATTTACTTAAACAACCTACATTGAACATTGTGTTTTACTTATTCTAACAACCTACAATGATGCATATATCTGTACTAAACAACCGACACAACTGTGTAAACAGGATACTAAAATGACTTAGATGGTACACTACTAGACTTACATTTTACTGAATACACTACTGGTATCAAACAGGAGATACATAGGTTTTACGCGAAATACTACTGATGTATAACAGGACATACTACTGGTGTATAACAGGATATACTACTGGTGTATAACAGGATAAACTATTGGTGTATAACAGGACATACTACTGATGTATAACAGGACATACTACTGATGTATAACAGGACATACTACTGATGTATAACAGGATATACTACTGGTGTATAACAGGATATACTACTGGTGTATAACAAGACATACTACTGATGTATAACAGGATATACTACTGGTGTATAACAGGATATACTACTGGTGTATAACAGGATATACTACTGGTGTATAACAGGACATACTACTGGTGTATAACAGGACATACTACTGGTGTATAACAGGACATACTACTGGTGTATAACAGGATATACTACTGGTGTATAACAGGACATACTACTGGTGTATAACAGGATATACTACTGGTGTATAACAGGACATACTACTGGTGTATAACAGGATATACCGATATATAACAAGAGATACTAATGGTGTTTTACAGATGATACAAGATTGACTTACTTTTCACAGATGATACAGGTGTTAGATGATACAAGATTGACTTACTTTTCACAGGTGATACTGTGGTGTTAGATAATACACGATTGATTAACTTTTCACAGGTGATACAGTAGTGTTTTAAAGATGAAACAAGATTGACTAACTTTTCACAGGTGATACAGGTGTTAGATGATACAAGATTGACTTACTTTTCACAGGTGATACAGCTGGATCTTTTGCAACATCTTCTGCATTAATTTGAGAGCCAGGCTTTTCTATTTCAAATACTTCATACACAAACAACAACTTACAGTCATCCAGAGGCATCAAGTCTGGGCTGAAAGATACAATATAAAGTGGACATTACCATCACAGAACAACTAACTAACAGCTGAAGAAATAGCAAGAGCATGTGGGAAGGGAAAAGAAATGATATTATTAATTTCATCTCAAATTAATGATTTAAGTTTCAAGAGTACTTATGAAATATATAATAAACAAGAGTTGTCAGAAGATAACAAAGCTCACCAAAATGGGTGTAAATTTTCAAAATAGATATTTGACCTACAGCTGTTCGGTTTTAAGGTCAAAGGACTGGTAAAATTTTGAAAAGTAGGTCAGGCCAAGTTCGCTAGGTCAAAAGTCAAGGTACCAAGTGAAGCCTCTGGTCATACGAAATATATGTGAAATATCAAAGCCCCATTCCTCATAGTTTAAAAGCTATAGCCAAAGTTAAAGTTTTTGAGAAACAGGTCAAAGTTCAAGACAACTAGGTCAAAAGTTAAGTTACCAAATGAAAGCTCTCATCATAAGGAATCTATATGTGAAATATCAGAGCTCTGTCCCTTGTGACTAAAAGTTATAAGCCTGGTTAAAGTTCTGTCTATGGATGCTGAGAACGACGTTGGGGGTATGGCATTAGCTCTCTAGTCTTTCATCCTGGCGAATTAAAAACAGGGCTCAATAGGGGCCTTAATGGTCACTAAGGTACAACTTGTGATTCCTGTAGAATATGCTGGCCATGGGTTCACGAGAAGATTATTTTTGAAGATGTATCCGTTTTGACTGCTAATACTTGCAGCTTGTGGAGGAAGTGGAAGTTGGATGTGTGTAAATAAAAGAACCAATACCAATCAGACCTGAATTTCAGGATTTTAAAAAATAATCATAACACTATACAATGTTTCAAAAAAGTTTAAAAAATCTGAATTAAATGTAAGTGAATGATAAGTAAAAATAGTTACTGTAAATAAAAGTTGTAATGAAATACACAGAAATGGATGACTATTGTTTTCATCTAACAATAGTGAGAACTTACTTTTGTAATTTACATTGGTTTAAAGACATGTCTGGTAGTAGCAACATCATAAAATAGTAACAATAGTAATTGATAATAGTAATACTAATGTATTTACAGTTAATTTAGATGTAAATGCATCATTCAGAGACAATATATTGTATAAAAATATATCTCTTAAAATAACAATAAATTTAAAAAACACTAAATTAAATAAAATATTATTTTCTTTGCAGGCAACCAGATTTTCTTGGTGGGCAACCAAAATTTCAGTTGAGAATTTGAATTCAAAAACTTAAAATGAAAGAATACAGAAGTTGTGGCAAGATTTTCACACATTTTCCTTTGTAATAAGTACTTGATTAGAAAAAAAATGACAATTTGTCAAATAAAGATTATCTAATCTGTTAAGTCACATACATGTAAGATCTATTTACTTTGAAAAAGACACTCTTAACACATCTGCTTTGAAATACTACAGTTTCATAGTTTGGCGAGTGCAAAATGAGTTCGGGCGAGTGCATTTTTACCAGTTTTTTTAACCCTGGGTGCCCCTACTCATTTGCAAACTTTGTGCAGCTTCACAGCTGGTAGTTAAAATTGGCCCAATGGTTCTTGAGAAGTTGGAAATGTCCAAATGTTAACAATGCATGATTGATGATAGACAAAGGACAATTACAATACGTCAATATGAGTCAGTTATATTTGAAGAGTTTTATTTTGTTACTAATTTGGATCAATGCATTTTGATTTGGACAAGTAACTTTGCCTAGGTGCTTGTTCTGCAATGTGTTCCACACAATGACCAAGAAACTGTTAACATCAGTTTATGTCGGATCTATGCTATGAGCCAAAAATATATCTTGACACAAAGGAAAAGAATATATTACATGTTCTGGAGTGGGGATATCAATAGTCTACAAGATATCTGACAAATTCTGAAAGGGTTGAACGCACAAATGACAATGACCCCAAGAACTTTCCACCTACATACGATTAAACTTGTCTTGATACAAAATTAAATAGGCTATCATTGCAGCTAACCCTCCTGAAATTATTCCCATGGTGTTTTTTTTTCTTCCTACTGGATATCAACTATTGGCTTTTTGTGGTAATGTCCACCCTTCATGTTGTTATTTCTCAATTAACACCTTTGATGTATTCTAAAAACAATCAACTCCACTCTAATGAAGTGGAAGGGAGATAGATTTAAGCATCATTACAGCTGAATTTTGTTATAAGTACCCAATACAGTCCACAAATAATTACCCAATAAATACAGTCCCTGTTAATTCTTTGATCGTCCGTGTATCTCTTTTCCCTGTGATAATGCAATCATACCAAAACCCTCTGAGATCCGGGTCATCAACATTGTAATTTATCATGGCTTTCTGACCTATTTTGACATCAGAAAATTTGATGATTGTTTTAGCTCTTGGACGAATGTCTTTACACTGTAGTTTTTCTGGTTCTGTTTCATCATACCTAAAAATATCAAAACAAAAGAATGAAACAACACTGCATAAATTTCACCAGTTAGTATTATTTTTACATCCCCACCATAAGACTGACAAACCAAACTTCTTAAAAACAGCATTGAATATAGACAAAGTCAATTCTACACAATACAATACTATTCCAGCAGATAGTGTATGTTTCACTTATGACATCATTTTTATGCCTAATCAACGTACCTTGTTGCACGGTCTATCTTGAAGATGGTAGTTTTTAACTTTCCAGATGGTGGAGTATTTTTCATTGTGTATAAATGACTCAACAAATAACATTATGATTGGCTAATTGAATGAGCCGCCAAATATCCGTAACTGACCCAAGCTAACTTAACAACATTAAAATGTGGTGAATCAACGTAAAGGTTATCTATATTACATTCTAAACAAATCTGTTTAATGGAATGAAAACAAGAAATCATAAAAGAAGTCAATTATTTGTGAAAATGAACTGTTATGATTCCAAAAGCATTGAACTGATCTATTCAATGAGTCAAAAGGGTTTCCAACGGCAAAAACTAACATAGACCTCATCTTCAGAATGTGTGTCAAGGTCAAAGATTTGTGGACCCTTTTTTATGATTATGTCAAAATATTTTTTATGATTATTTAAAAAATATTGGTGATAATTACTTTAAAACCCAACAACTGCAGTGGAACAAGATAATACTGAAAACCGAGTTGCAAACAAAACAAAAGAAAAAGTGAAAAAAAAGTTGAAATTGAAAGCAGTTTAAAAACATTCTGCAGTCTATCAACCTGTCAAGAAAAGATTAGGCTTCCGATGATAAGGTTTTGTTTTACAGATATTACTGTAGTGTTTGAATACACATTGGTTTTTATTTCTTACCCATCAAATATGATACGTACATGCCATCATTTTCTATTACAATGACCTTACCATCTAATACGACATGTATACGTCATCATCTTCTATTACAATGATCTTGATTAGGCTTCAAATACGACATGTATATGCCATCGTCTTCTATTACAATGATCTTACCCATCAAATACGACATGTATATGCCATCGTCTTCTATTACAATGATCTTGCCCATCAAATACGACATGTATACGTCATCATCTTCTATTACAATGATCTTGCCCATCAAATACGACATGTATACGCCATCATCTTCTATTACAATCTTACCCATCAAATACGACATGTATATGCCATCATCTTCTATTACAATGATCTTACCCATCAAATACGACATGTATACGTCATCATCTTCTATTACAATGATCTTGCCCATCAAATATGACATGTATACGCCATCATCTTGTATTACAATCTTACCCATCAAATATGACATGTATATGCCATCGTCTTTTGTTACAATGATCTTACCCATCAAATACGACATGTTTATGCCATCGTCTTCTATCACAATGGATCTTACCCATCAAATGTTATGTAGACGCAGGGTTTTCCCTTGGGTGTTATTTTAGAGAGTCCCAGGGACCCACAAGAACAAAATTCTTAAGTCCTACGTTAAATTTGTGAGTCCCCATGTCAATGAAATTCAAGAAATTACATTGAAAACAAAGGGACACATTTTTCAGTCTCGGGTTTTGTGTCTTTAGGGACTCACTATTATTCATGTTTTGCATCCTGAAAAAGATTTTGTGTCAGAGACGCAGAAATCATGCATAAGGGAAAATCCTGTATATGCTATCATCTTACCCATCAAATACGACATGTTATGTTTGTCACCATCTTCTATTACATATTATGTATATTACATAATCTTTTAATACATAGGTCTTACCCATCAAATACGACATGTTATGCATATGCCATCATCTTACCCATCAAATATGACATGTTATGTATATTACATCATCTTACCCATCAAATACGACATGTTATGTATATTACATCATCTTACCCATCAAATACGACATGTTATGTATATTACATCATCTTACCCATCAAATATGACATGTTATGTATATTACATCATCTTACCCATCAAATATGACATGTTATGTATATTACATCATCTTACCCATCAAATACGACATGTTATGTATATTACATCATCTTACCCATCAAATACGACATGGTATGTAAACCCATCATCATCTTCTATTACATTTTCTATCACAGTTTTCTTTTCTAAGTTTTCAGTGTCCGAGTTTTTATTTTCTGATGACGGTTTTTCATTGTCAATATCCATTTTGTTATTATTGTTCTCTGAATTCACAGAAGCACTATCACTTTCTGACAATTTAACAGTTTTGGCATTTTTGTTGTCAATGTTCATTGTTGAGGAGTCAGAATTTGGAACAATTTTTATAATTTTGGCTTCAAACCATGCCCCAACAGACAGATCTCTTCCATCAATGATGTCACCAATCTGAAAATATCAAAACAAAAATATACATACTTCAATTTATTCCAGACCCTTTTCTTAAAATTCAAATTCACTTTTATTTACAGGCAAAATAAAAGAACTTAAAGCTGTCATGAGAGGTTCAAAATGCCTGATCTCGGCTTTTAGTGTTGAAATTATTTTATTTGACAAAATTGTCGGAAACATTTGAATGCTAATAATATTACGCACGCACACACACACACATAGACTTTTATATGGTATGTAGTTCTTACTTTGTATGTACTAGGCAAATCTAGTTGACTTAAAGATGATGATGGCTTTTCCTCTTTTTTTGGAGTTTCTGGCTGAATGAAAGAAAAACACAAAAAATATTTGTAATAATTTTCCAGTTTAAAATATTAGTTTTTTAAAGGTTACTTTGTCTTCTTATTCAATATTCAAGTGGAATAAGAGGCCCAAGGCCTGACTAATTAGGTCACTTATGCAATATCTTCTGCTCACTTAGTCAGGGATTTTCCTACCTCCTAAATTCTGAGCCCTGTGACCCTTAACCCCGTGAGCACCAAACTTTTTCACAATGACCCCTAGTATCTTTGCATAAAATCAATCAATCTGTTATGAGTTAATCAACCTTTCATATAAAAACCGTACCCTATGTAATTTGAAGACCCCCACCCCACCCCAGGGCTGTTAAGACCGATGAAAATCATTTATGTCCGACGAAAGAGCTGCCTGTGTAAGACAAAATGTCAAGACGGCCATGCATTGTTGACAAGTTGTACTTTTTTAACCCTTCACTTCTGAAACACCCAAAACCGCTTGCTAAAAATCTCTCATTATTGTAGTGTCCAAATCGCCTGCTAATATTCTGATGCTGTATTACTGTAGTGTCCAAAACTGCCCGACTGTACTTTCATTTTCTGAGAATGAAAGTCTTGCAGTATACAAGACTACAACGTGATATCCTATTATGAAAAACGTGACTGATTACAATGAAAATCTGCAAACCATTTTCCCAAATATGACACAAATTTAAATTAAAAATTCCCAATTGTGTTGCCTATGGCATTTCCCAAAAATCTGCACAGAAAGGTCTGCTTCGAATTAATAATTCCCACCTGGGGCATACTGCCAAGGTCAGCCAAGGTGAAGAAATGATACAGGTATGGCCTAGACAAATGAAACAAAGGGGAATAACTCTAAAAATAAGGGTGGCAGATTTGTAATTTCTGTATGTGACAATGTTTTCTTAAAATCTATACCTGAACAAAATGTGGGGAGCCTAGGTGAAGAAATAATTCAGATGACCAGGACAAATAAAATCAAGAGAGCAAGTTAAGTCTGAAAATAAGGGTTGTAGGAACACAGTTTTTGTATGCAGCACTCCTCAAGATGTACCTGTACATAATATGGGAAGTGTAGTTAAAGAAAAAATGGGAATTTCTTCCTCAAAAATTGGTGAGCAGCACGATCCTACCTCCATGCATTTACATGCTGTGATCTTCCTATGTGCCAAGTTTCATCAAAATCATTTCAAGCATCTAGAAGATGTGATGACTGTTATTTGGACAGAAAGACAACAGATTAACCTATGGTTAGAGTTCCCTCTTTACCGATTTTTACATGTAGGGGACTAATAAGTTAAATATGGCCCAGACAAATAAAATATACAAAGGGGAGTAACTCTAAAAAAAAATACGAATGGTAGTGCACTTCTAGTATGCAACACTTGCGTCTTCCTAGGATATATATTAACATGGATGAGATATGGGAGGTCTAATTAAATAAAAGAGAAAGATATGGCCCGGAAAAAAGCAAAGGGATGGACACAATAAAAAACTAGTCCTACCATGGGAACGGATGGGGTAATAATAAAAATAATTCAGATCTGGAACCTTTTTATTTTCTTTATCCGAGTATGAACTTTCTTCACCACTGCTGTTGTAGCCATTCACAGCTGGCTCCTCTTTCGTTTGAACTGGCTGAGGGACAGTAGCACGAACCATAATCTGAACCAAGTCATTGAGTCCGACATCATAGTCAAATAAAGTGTGCCCATCCTCTAGCTGTTAAGCAGAAAGTGATGTAATAGAAAAGAGAAACCTGTAATGACTTAAAATTTAGGCAGATTATATGAACGCTGAAAACAAAATGTACATGTCAAAGTCAAATTCCAGGGATGTTATTGTAATACAGTAGATTCCACTTCTTTGAGTAGCCTGTTTGTCAGAGAAAATTATGCAATTAACTGAACTTTGCAATTATTCGGAGGCTTGTTTTGACACTCTGACACTGACTATGTTACCATGTCTGCATTATATTCATTTGGTATTCATTCAGCTTAGTGGCACCAGGAAATCTCATCACAGCTCTTCTTTGAGCTAAAATAGGAATGTGTTCCCTGTTGTCATAAAAAGATAATTTTACCATCCAATGAAAATTTAGATTTTGATTTTTCTGTACTGCTAGTGATACTTACGGTTTCCACCTTGAAATATGAATTGAAAGTTTTGAAGGCCTTCGATCTAAATTTTTTCAGAGAGTATATTTTCTTCACATAAAACTTTACATCAATATAGTCAGAAAATCTATCCATATAAGACAAAATACGACACAATGACTTCAAATTGGGAACAAATCCCTGAATTTAAAATCGATCAGCTACTGATGTCAGTTGCAGTTTACTGGTAATTTCATATCTGAAAACAAAAAGTAACCCATATTTTGGACTAACTGTAGTAAATAATTTTGATATTTTAAGAATACTGGATTGTAAATTTTAAATGCACACACGTTTCTGGGAGAAAAATTAAACCTGAACCATGTTGGTGAATCTTGGCTGCGTACAGTCGCACACGACTAGGCCGTAATCATTTAGTTTAGGCTCAACTGCTGTAGAACTACGGTGCCGTATTGCTGAATTTGAATGACAATGAACTTTTGGTGGTCAAAAACGTATTTGTGATATTTTGTTGGTTGTTGAACAGCCTTATCAAGGTTCTATGCTAAGATGCTCATTAATCTAATTTTATTTATTGTCATGACAGTTTCCAAACTTTGAGGATTACATACATGTACAGCGACATATCTATTAATTTTTTTCAGGTCATTTCTTATTCATACTTGTAATTCTGCAGTTCAAATAATTTAGTGAAAAAATATTGAGTGAAAGACCACGCTGATCTATCACAAGTTACTATTTTAACTCTATGCCTAAACTTAATTTTCATTTTTTTCATAATTCAATGAAGACCTGCCAAAGTATGAATCATGAGAAAGTGATCAAATAAAGTAAAATATATAAAATCACGTTGTTTCTCTCCAATAAACTTGTATATATTATATCGCTATCCTATATGTAGGTTTTTCCCTGGGATTTTCAATTGAGGAGTCCATGGACTCCACAACTGCTAAATTAGGGGTCCATTTGGTAATTTAGGAGTCCATTTGCAGTCCACTTCAATTTGACCAGAATTAAACTGAATGTCAAATGTGCATTTGTGTTGTTAATCATAGACATCTCTCTAGGGAAAATATCAACAGTACCTGTGAAGGATTTATTTTCTTGTCATAGCTTAATCATGTTGGGAGAGTGAGTAGTTTTTCTCACATTTATATGTGAAACAATACGTCAGTGCTTGTTCTTGAACCCTCAGAATGATTCTAACATTTTAATTCAACATATTAACATTGTATACATACATGTACTATAGATTAAAGGTTTATAAGAAATTAAATCAAATATATAAAATCATTTTACATAACTATAATTAGTGCTTTCATTATTATTTTTTAACTTCCATAATTCAAATTAAAGTCGGAATTGGTATCCCTTCTATAATCTATATTCCTGGAAGTACCTATAAAGTGATAAACGATGTTGTCTTGTTGATTCTAGATCTACATTAGAGGTAAATATTTTTCTGTTTTATTATAAATAAAACAATGAATTCAGTTTCTTGTTTTTCTTGTGGAATTCAGGGCTCAACACTAAGGCACGTCCAACTGACCCTGACTAGTAAAAGATTGGTCCGGTCTAGCTAATTTGTCAAAGTAGCCCGACTGGTCGGGTTAAAAATATCACTTCAAATAGACTGAAGATCTATTATTAAAAAATTGTTGTGGAAAAACATTTTGTTCTTTTTGTAATTTATTTACCGATAGTGGGACATTTATTTATTTAAACTACTGGTGATTGTGATTACTAGATATGTTGCTGATATTACGTGCTGTATAGACTTTCTTTCATTTCGTCAATTCTGTCGCCATATAATGTAGAACGCCCTCTGGTGAGAGATTGGTATAATAAATAACCGGAATAATAGTAATATTACCAGGATGACACATAAAGCCACTGGAATGACACATCAGATTGTTTTCGTCATTTTAAAATTATTCATATACAACTAAGAAGAATAAACTATTTCAATGTGAGAAGGGAAACAATGTTCTAGGAATTTTGCTACAAATTGTACCAGTAGTTACGTCGGGTTCAATATCACACTAGTACTGATATGGCTTAAATATGAAAAGCTAGATCGGTAAATACGAGGACAATACCGACAAAATATCTTTTCATTTAATGTAAAACCTATATTATTAACATTTAAAAGTAAATTATTCCACAAAATTATCATTACTATGGAAAGGAGCTTCAATCCCGTTACATGTCCCGTCATTCCGGTAATTCCTCGGCACAATTTCTCTGCCCGTCATCGAGTCTGTCGGGCAATTTATAAAATTAATATGTGAGCTATATTTTACCAATTACTAAAAATTAAAATATAGTGTTTTCATTATACCCTTAAAATCTCTACATGTAGCGTACCCTAATTAAGTAGGATATGAAACTCTGGAAGAGAGATATCGATAGATATGATGTAACCGAGGTCAGATCTAGTGATGTTGAGGTCAGGTCTAGTAAAATTTTCTGGTACTTGTCCGACTGGTCTAGTTCTTTTTTAAGTTAATGTTGAGCCCTGGGAATTGCACTAGAACATAAGAATTAAGAATGGACATACAAAAAAGAAGCAAACTAGTAGAAATAGGTCGCATGCTTGGTTTATTTTAGAATCATTTTCCCATAATTTTGGGTTCTGCAGTAGGCTTACATTTAATTACCCAAACGAACTCGAAAGACATCAAGTATTTAGCGCGTCCACTAGGACGCAATAGACCTTATTTTAGGCGTCATTAAGGATTTTTAATGCATAACAACAAACCATCGTGAGTTATTTAGTTGGGTGCCAAATGTAGCGAAAGAGGAAAAATCTGCGACCAGACAGGGAATCAAACCCAGGACTTTCGTAACACTAGTAGGTTGCTCTTACCAATTGAGCTATTTGAGCTGATACCCTCTGCACCACTAGACTCTTCCCCTTCAACAAGATTTCTGACCCCAGAAATTGACTCTTAACAAACACCAACATGGGTTATTTAATTGGGGGACAAATGTAGTATGTGAGGAAATATGTGCAACCAGACAGGGAATCAAACACAGGACCTTCCCAACACTAGCCGGATGCCCTTCCCAACTGAGCTATCCAGGCTGATATCCTCAGCATCACTACATTCTCCTCACCTGAACAAGATTTCTGATGCCAAAAATCAAAGACTCTTAACACACACCACATGTTGGATGCCAAATTTAGTATGCATACCTTCCAACTTTGAGTAATTGAAAAGTGGAACAATCAGCCGGGGGCTTGGGTGCTGCAGTTCCCAATAGTGTGCAACGGTGAAACCCTGCTGAGGGACCAGGGGACAAAGTTCCTGAAAAATCATGGCTATTCAGCTTTTTTGAAGACACTCTAGAGCATTTCTGACAACATACAGCATGCTCATGACTTCAATATTTCAGTTCTAAATTCTTGTTTCATTTTGCATAAAGATTGAAGAATATGCAGATTGTCCTGACTATGTAACAGATACAACAACAATGTCCTTCAATTATAAACTCTGAAAATAAAGTTTCAGCTCTCGTTACATCATCATTATTTGTAAAAAAAAAAAATGTTTAACCGATGACTTCCTTCTATTGACATAGCAGAATTTTTGTGCTTCCCGGTATTCGTTTTTGAATGTCGTTGAAACCACCATGCCAAATAGTAATGTCTGTACGACACATTGTACATAATGCGTAGTTGCATCCTCATGTCAATTGTGTTATGACACCATTATTAAAATGACTTCAATAAGAGTCCTTGAATTTCCACATCAGCTTGACATTCTTTTTTGGGCAACTCAAACTTTTAGAGCGTCACTTAAAATGGCAGAGACGTGTCCCCCATTGCTGTATGCTTGCGCTGTTTCACAGCAAAACTTGAATATCAATTTTGCATTCAAACATTCTTAAGACTGTGTCTAAACGAGAAAACTGAAAGCGGAACCAAACAGTGCAAATCCGAAACGCTGAATTTATATATGAAAATTGGGACTGTTCCACCCAAATTAGAATAGTTGGCAGGTCTGATTGTTGGCGAGGGAAAAGTTGTGACAAGACCGGGAATCAAACCCAATACCTTCCTAACACTAGCAGGACGCTCTTACAAATTGAGCTATCCAGGCTGATAACTCTGCATTGCTACAGAATGACGTTAAAAATAAAATATTTATAAAATAAATCATTGTTTTCTGATAAATAACATAATTATCTATCATAGACTTAGTGGTAATTTCGATAACATTTCTGGTAATTTCATTTGGTTATTTCGGCAAATAGTAGTAATTCCGCTATCGATATGCACTCCAACATCAAGAGCATGCACGATCTGTAATTAGATCGAGATGAAAGATAAAACATCGACAAAACATCTTGTCGAACTAACGATAACCTTGACTTATTAATACTGCTGGTATATTACAAAATTGATTAACAACAATCTACACATTGTTAACCAGGAAAGAAACCATTACAATTTACAGGATCAACACAAAAATAATAACCTGTTTTCCCCTATAAAACAACCGTTGTCTTTCAGTAGGGGCGTCAAACTCGTCAACCAGCCGTGATCGGACGTCTTCTATTTTAGTAAGTTTCGATAGATTGTCCAGTTGAATTAATTTTTTGCCATCGAAGCTTCTAACTTGAATCCACATGTTTCAACCCAAAGTCAAAACACCTACACCAACGTCCATTCAAGTACTATGCGCTATATGGCGGGAAATAACCTCAATAATTTCCCGCGAAATTGGATATTCGGAATAAATTTTGATTACGATATCATCTAACGTATGGTCTAGATGAGTTCGGAAAGAAAGGAAACTCTACTTTCAGTTTACCAATTGACCTGCCCTTTGACCTTTGCTCTTTACACAGATCAGCAGTTGCATACACAGCAAGTGTGAACATGGCTACGGGTTTTGAGTATGCATTTTGTTTTGGTGCTTCTGTCCTGATTTCGCTTTTAATATGGATGAAGTACAGGGGTTTGGAATATGTAATTATTCATTATCGTTGGGTATTCGTTTGTTTATTTTTACTGCCTATTTCAGTTGTTTACGATGTATTTATGTACATAAGAAATTGGATCGTCTTCCGACTAAATTCAGCGCCGAAGCAACACAGCAGCAGAGTACAGTACGTGCAACAACAGGTATGTTGAGTTAAAAGGAATTTATCATTGATTATTTAATTGTCCACTGGAAGGGCATGTACATGTATACATATGTCTTGTGATAACTAATCAATGAACAGAGGTATATTTTACCTGTATCATGTATTGTACACATGTTTATATGTAGAATATATTATGGTTTTGTAATGAGCTTGGATTACTGCATAAAAACAGTCTTTCCCTGTTTTTATATTTAACCAGTGAAACAGAAAGTTTGATATTTACCATTCATGTGTTTCAATTATATCTATATCAACAGGACACAGATAAAGAATTCAACAAATCTTCCTGCTGAAAATGTAATTAATCAACTCCCCTAAATTATCAGCTGATAATGTCACCAGTAAGTTTACATCCCTTAATATTCAGCTGAAAATGTCACTAGTAAAATTCTCTAAATAATCCACTGATAATGTCACCAGTAAACATCACTAAATAATCCACTAAGAATCTAACCAGTAAACATCCCTAAATAATCAGCTGAGATTGTCACCAGTAAATGTCCCCAAATAATTAGCTGAGAATGTTACCAGTAAACATCCCTAAATAATCCGCTGAGAATGTCACCAGTAAACATCCCTAAATAATCTGCTGAGAATGTCACCAGTAAATGTCCCTAAATAATCCACTAAGAATGTCTCCTGTAAACGTCCCTAAATAATCCACTAAGAATGTCTGTAGTAAACATACCTAAATAATCAGCTGAGAATGTCATCAATAAATGTCCCTAAATAATCGGCTGTGAATGTTAGTTGTAGATGTCCCTAAATACTCTGCAGAGAATGTCACTAGTATCGGCAGTAAACGTCCCTAAATAATCCACTAAGAATGTTCACCAGTAAACGTCCTTAAATAATCAGCTGAGATTGTCCTTAGTAAATGTCCCTAAATAATCAGCTGAGAATGTCATCAATAAATGTCCCTCAATAATCGGCTGTGAATGTTAGTAGTAGATGTCCCTAAATACTCTGTAGAGAATGTCACTAGTATCAACAGTAAACATCCCTAAATAATCCACTAAGAATGTCTCCATTAAATGTCTCTAAATAATCCGTTGAGAATGTCTCCAGTAAACGTCCTTAAATAATCCACTAAGAATGTCACCAGTAAACGTCCCTGAATAATACACTAAGAATGTCTCCAGTAAACGTCCCTAAATAATCCACTAAGAATGTCACCAGTAAACGTCCCTGAATAATACACTAAGAATGTCACCAGTAAATGTCCCTGAATAATACACTAAGAATGTCTCCAGTAAACATCTCTAAATAATCAGCTGAGATTGTCACTAGTAAATCTCCCTAAATAATCAGCTGAGAATGTCATCAATAAATGTCCCTAAATAATCGGCTGTGAATGTTAGTAGTAGATGTCCCTAAATACTCTGCAGAGAATGTCACTAGTATCGACAGTAAACATTCCTAAATAATCCACTAAGAATGTCTCCATTAAACGTCTCTAAATAATCCGTTGAGAATGTCTCAAGTAAACGTCCCTAAATAATCCACTAAGAATGTCACCAGTAAACGTCCCTGAATAATACACTAAGAATGTCTCCAGTAAACGTCCCTAAATAATCCACTAAGAATGTCACCAGTAAACGTCCCTGAATAATACACTAAGAATGTCTCCAGTAAACGTCCCTGAATAATACACTAAGAATGTCTCCAGTAAACATCTCTAAATAATCAGCTGAGATTGTCACTAGTAAATGTCCCTAAATAATCAGCTGAGAATGTCATCAATAAATGTCCCTAAATAATCGGCTGTGAATGTTAGTAGTAGATGTCCCTAAATACTCTGCAGAGAATGTCACTAGTATCGACAGTAAACGTCCCTAAATAATCCACTAAGAATGTCACCAGTAAACGTCCCTAAATAATCCACTAAGAATGTCTCCATTAAACGTCCCTAAATAATCCACTAAGAATGTCTCCATTAAACGTCCCTAAATAATCCACTAAGAATGTCTCCAGTAAATTCATTAGGAAAAGAGAAAATGATTTTTGAACTGTTTTGTTGTACAAAATATTTTCCAAGTACAAGTACCAAACAAATGTTGATGTAATTAACTGAAAGCAAATGTAACCCAAGCTGTAACAGTGGCAACGATGATATCACTTATTCAGACATCTACTGACTTCTTCCTGCATTAGGCCTAATACCTGGTATAGATCCAGCGCTGATTGAACAGACAGTGACTTAAAGAAGTAAGAAAATGATTCGGAGTAATATTTGATATTTTTTCTCAAGTATATCATTCATATCATATGCAAAGAAAAAAAAACAATCATTTTGTTTGTGTTGAATTAATATGGATGGAAAAATACATATGTCAAGAAAAAAATTCACTTGCTAGTCGGACAACCGTATTGACATTTTCATTTGTCCAAACTTGAGATTCACTTGCCCTCAACAGTTAATGTTAATCCCTGTCATTAAATGTCCCTAAATATTCCACAGAATATGTTTCAAGTAAATGTCCCTAAGTAATCAGCTGATAATCTCACCAGTAAACGTCCCTAAATGATCTGCTGAAAATGTCACCAGTAAACACCCTTAAATAATCTGCTGAGAGTGTCACCAGTAAACATCCCAAAATAATCTGCTGATAATGTCATCAGTAAACGTCCTTAAATAATCTGTTGAGAATGTTACCAGTAAATGTTCATAAATAATCCACTGATAATGTCACCAGTAAATGTCTCTTTGAAAACTGGTAAGTAGCTGAGAGTGTCACCAGTAAACATCCGTAAATAATCTGCTGAAAATGTCAACAGTAATTGAAATTGGAAATATTTTTATCTCATTAAAATGAGATATTCAGATAAGTGAATGCGAAAGAGAGATAGCTCGTTATAATGAGATGATTAAGTCAAATGATAATACTAATTTGTTACAAGTCATGGGGATGAGACTATCATATTACTTAGGACTTTTTGTGGTTTGATTTTTGATAAGATAATGCTGTAACAAAAAGGTTGTGCCAGCTATGATAATGTATATATACACATAATGCTGTAACAAAAAGGTTGTGCCAGCTATAATAATGTATATATACAATGCACAAAAAGGTGTGCCAGCTATGACATAAACATAATGCTTGTTGTGCCAGCTATGATAATGTATATATATACACATAATGCTGTAACAAAAAGGTTGTGCCAGCTATGATAATGTATATATACACATAATGCTGTAACAAAAAGGTTGTGCCAGCTATGATAATGTATATATACACATAATGCTGTAACAAAAAGGTTGTGCCAGCTATAATAATGTATATATACACATAATGCTGTAACAAAAAGGTTGTGCCAGCTATGATAATGTATATATATACACATAATGCTGTAACAAAAAGGTTGTGCCAGCTATGATAATGTATATATACACATAATGCTGTAACAAAAAGGTTGTGTGCCAGCTATAATAATGTATATATACACATAATGCTGTAACAAAAAGGTTGTGCCAGCTATGATAATAATATATATAATAACAAAAAGGTTGTGCCAGCTATAATGCTGTAATGCAAAAAAAGGTTGTGCCAGCTATGATAATGTATATATACACATAATGCTGTAACAAAAAGGTTGTGCCAGCTATGATAATGTATATATACACATAATGCTGTAACAAAAAGGTTGTGCCAGCTATGATAATGTATATATACACATAATGCTGTAACAAAAAGGTTGTGCCAGCTATGATAATGTATATATACACATAATGCTGTAACAAAAAGGTTGTGCCAGCTATGATAATGTATATATACACATAATGCTGTAACAAAAAGGTTGTGCCAGCTATGATAATGTATATATACACATAATGCTGTAACAAAAAGGTTGTGCCAGCTATGATAATTATATATACACATAATGCTGTAACAAAAAGGTTGTGCCAGCTATAATAATGTATATATACATATCTTTACAGAATAATTTCCTTTATGAATTCAACTATAATGTGGTGGACACATTGCATAGGAATTTAGATGAAGCCACATGGACCTCTTTAATTTCAGACATCTGACAAAGTGATCTGTCTTGTAAATTGGGGAGGAAATTTATCCATAGATTATATGAGCCAGAAGCTTAGAAAAGGGTCCCCACCACATAACCAATGAAATGGAAGAAAACAAGGAATTTCATCTGATGTAATATTTCTAATTTTGTAGATCTTTTGCACTGGAAATATACTGAGATGCTCTTGCTTCCACTCATTTTCATATCATATTTTTAAAGCCATATATGTTCAAGTTTTTGAAAACATAAACATAACAGTATTCACAAAAATTTCCTAAGGACCCATATCTCAGCTGCTAGCTCATATAACACATGAAGATGTTTAAACACACAAATTGCAAGAGAAAAAAGGAATATAATTGTTGTACATGTATATATATATTTTTTTACTCCTCCTAGATCAAAGAATGGAATAAAGATGGGCGTAAAACTAAAATGTGCACTGCTAGACCAGGATGGGCCACTGTTAGTTTTAGAAGAGGTCTTTATAAAAATCACATGAAAAATGTTGAGGTAAATTTGATTGATATCCTGGAAATTGACGAGAAAAAGCAGACTGTGAGAGTAGAGCCATTAGTAACCATGGGTCAGATTACAGCTTTCTTGAATCCTTTAGGATGGACAATACCAGTTTTGCCAGAACTAGATGATTTGACAGTTGGTTTGTATAAATTGTCTTTACACTTTAAATGTCAATTAAGTATTTGACCTTTGTCCTAATTTCATGTATAAGTATTGTATAAGGCCCTGATAAGGCCATCATTATAAGAATTATCAGTTTTATGTGTTTTGACTAAGAATCTTAGAGACAATTTAGTCATAGCCACAAGGCATAGTCAATGCTAGGATATAAATAAATAAAAACTTTAGATTTACAGAAAAATTAATAAATGGCCAAAACTAGAAAAAAAAAATTGGGGGTCAATCAGGTCATGTCAAATATATCTGTTTAGTTTTGGTCTGTAATAAGAAAACAAAAGTTATACAAGTTGTTGTTTGAATTGAAATTTTGAATGTTGTTTTCTACCATAACTTGTGTTGTTATACCACTCTCAAGTGGTGGTATAAACAAAGTTATTCAACATCTACAAATAACCAACAGGGCTGTTTAAGTGACGTCACAAACTCTAGATGACATCATCGCCAGCCTTCAGATGAATGAAGAGATTGAAGTGATGTACAATTTTGACGCGATCATGAGAGTCCAAACCCAATAGTGTCTAGATGTGACGTAGGCTAATAATCCATACTTCCTATGTTTTCAGTTATGGAAGAAACAGATTCAACAACTCATGTAAGTTGATTATCATGTTTATCTAACTCTCGTTAGTTAATTTTCAAAATTTGAAAAGACACTCGGGAAACCTGGTGTCTTTTCAAAATTTGAAAATTACCTAACTCGACGACGAGTTAGATAAACATGATAATCAACTAACACTCATTGTTTAATTTCTCTTAACGCTACACTCAACAATTTTTCAGTTATATGATCAGCAAAGTTTACAGATGGACTCGAACCTGACCAGTGCTGACCAGAAGTGAGAGACTTCATGTTTCAAAGTGTGATGCTCTATTCATTTGGCCATGGAGGCTCCGTGTTGTTTGATAAATGAATTCATTGATTTAGTATAAAGTATAACAGTAATAGAGGCATTGATTTGGTATAACAATAATGAATTCATTGATTTGGTATAACAATAATGAATTCATTAATTTAGTATAGCAATAATGAATTCATTGATTTAGTATAACAAAAATGGAATCATTGATTTGGTATAACAAAAATGAATTCATTGATTTGGTATAACAATAATAAATTCATTGATTTGGTATAATAATTTTGAATTCACTGATTTGGTATAACAATAATAAATTCATTGATTTGGTATGGCAATAATGAATTCCCAATCTATACACTACATTTATGTATCATATAGCAAAATATTTACACAAACATACAATCTCACTAAATGTATAATTGTAGAACAAGCTATCTGTCCCAAGAATGGCTTGTGAGAACTTGGGGGTCCCAAGAATGGCTTGTGAGAACTTATGGAGGGGATCAAGGATGCTGAACTCATTGATAAAACAATTTATAGTTATATTGCAATGAATCACAGAGAACAAATGTGAAATGAATAAAGCAAATGTGTTTTACTTTATTGGTATTTTAGATTCCACCAAAAAGAGATGTCACCATCTTTACGGTGAAGTGACACAAAATTTTGCCTTTGCTATGGACTGATGCTAATGTAGCGAGGGTTCTTTTGCATGTCATGCCTGTTGTGACATGGGACCTGGGTTTTAAGCCTCATCTGAAAGACCTGTGGCTTTCACTTGTCGAAGGAAAAGACCTTTTAAAGTATTTGACTGGTACCAGGATTCGAACCTGGGACATTTTGCTTGTGAGTCAGTTGCTCTATTACTGAGTCTCATCTATTAGCTTACTCTTGCTTATCAGCAAACTTGGTCTGACTCAGTAGTTTTCTTCACATAATTTCTGATCCAAAGCAAATCACTGACTGTTTAATATCTTCAGTGGTATTTAACATGATAATACAATTGTTGATAGTAATACAAAACTGGCACCTAAATTCCGTTAGGAATTTAATTAAAGATTTTTTGTGTGATATGCCCCAAACTGATAGTTTTAGAAGTGTGTGAGGTGGTAGGTAAAAATGTTTATATTTTTAAAAATTTTCTTTCAAATCTTATGTACTGGGGTAAATTGGACAAAATTTCAGATTCTTGATTAGAAAAAAATAATGAGTTGGAAAAACTGCTTAGCTTTTTAGTGGATCTTTTTGTGTGATCAGTAAGATAATTTTGTGTGTGTTTTGCTTTATCCAGTTAATCATAAATTATTATTTTCAGGTGGGCTAATTATGGGAGTTGGCATTGAAACCTCCTCCCATAAACATGGACTGTTCCAGCACTGTTGTGTGAGCTATGAATTGGTTTTAGCTGATGGTAGTGCTGTAACATGTTCTGAGGTAAGCTTGTCTGTTGATATAAGAAAATATTAATTTCTGACCTCAAAACATCTTCAAACATGTTCTAAGGTAAATTTGTCTGTTGGAATAAGTAGTTATGAAATTCTGACGTCAAAACATCACCAAACATGTTCTGAGGTAAGCTTGTCTGTTGGCATAAGTATAGATATAAAATTCTGACCTCAAAACATCACCAAACATGTTCTGAGGTAAGCTTGTCTGTTGGCATAAGTATAGATATAAAATTCTGACCTTTATAGGTCATAAACCATGTTCTCAAAAATCTTTAGTCAGCCGTTGAAACAACTAAATATGAAAACTGAACTACAATGCACCATCAAACCTATTCTGAAGTTAGCTTGTCTTTTGAAATAATTTGAAATTCTGACCTCATTAACCATAAAACATTTTCTGAGCTGGTTGTTGGTTGGTTGTGTTGTTGTTCAACGTGCCACACAAGAATCTTTCACTCATATGGAGACGTCACCAATGCCATTGAAGGGCTTCAAAGTTTGGCCTGTGCTTGGCACTTACGGCCATTGAGCATTGAGGGTTCTTTAACATGCTGACATCTACCGTGACACGTGACCTCGGTTTTTACTGTCTTATCCAAAGGACATGAAACCAACCTGCCACCAGCTGGACTTGACCTCATGATCAAGATTTGAGTGCGCTATCGACTGAGCCAGGCTGGCTGGTAAGTTTGTTGAAATAAGTAAATATGAAATTATGACCTCAACACATCCCAACCTCATCACAAAACATATATCTGGCAGTTCATTTAATCTACAGTATATTTTCAGTTCAAAATATTGTTTGTGTTTTATAAACAAGTTTTTGTTTAAAAAATGACAAAATGTTCAAATTCAGAGTTAAAACAAATTGACAAAGCGTCCATAGTCAGAGTTATACCTTTTGTAAACAGTACCGTACCAGTAAAACAAACAAAAACTTCTGTTGTCTTCTATTGTCCACTCTGTAATTAAAATACTAAACAGTACTGTACCAGTAAAACGAACAATAACTTCTGTTGTCTTCTATTGTCCACTCTGTAATTAAAATACTAAACAGTACCGTACCAGTAAAACAAACAAAAACTTCTGTTGTCTTCTATTGTCCACTCTGTAATTAAAATACTAAACAGTACCGTACCAGTAAAACAAACAAAAACTTCTGTTGTCTTCTGTTGTCCACTCGGCAATTAAAATACTAAACAGTACCGTACCAGTAAAACAAACAATAACTTCTGTTGTCTTCTGTTGTCCACTCGGCAATTAAAATACTAAACAGTACCGTACCAGTAAAACAAACAATAACTTCTGTTGTCTTCTGTTGTCCACTCTGTAATTAAAATACTAAACAGTAACGTACCAGTAAAACGAACAATAACTTCTGTTGTCTTCTGTTGTCCACTCAGTAATTAAAATAATAAAAAGTACCATTACCAGTACCAGTATCATCTTGTTTACGGTGCCTCTGCCCTTTGTGATTACTTTGTTTAATCTAGGAACAATTAATAAGATATCATCAGGCACCAGACCGGGGCACGTGCACTCTGGGGTATATGTTTTTCCTTCTCTAGTGTTCATACTCTAACTTGGTCATGTGATTTAATCTAGTTACAAATATGAGGTATAATAAACAGGTATGTTTCATCTTAAAAATATCTGGATCATGTTTCCTATCATTTTTAGATGCAATAATCAACAATTTTTAATTTTTTAATTTACAGAAGGAAAATCCAGATCTGTTCTATGCTGTTCCTTGGTCTTACGGTACTCTAGGATTTTTAGTCTCAGCAGAGATCAGAATAATTCCTGCCAAAAGGTTTCTTCGTTTGGAATATTTTCCAGTGCACACGTCAAAAGATATGGTTAATAAATTTGCAGAGGAGGCTTCTAAGAAAAGCAATAATGAGTTTGTAGAAGCACTTGTTTATTCACTGGATAAAGCAGTAATAATGACTGGCAACATGACAGATGAGGCTGAATTGGACAAGGTAAAATATATAGGTACCTGAGAATCTGACAACGTATAATTCATATATACCAGGTTATATGTCACACCTTTATATAAACTGCAGTGCCGATTTTTAGCGCTAATATATAAACCGCACCAGTATGTAAACCTCATGTGTAGAACAATGTTTATTGACTCAATGTAGTGAATACACGTGTCTAATAACATGTTCAAAGTACTATCGCGGCAACTGTCTGACCAACGATTCTTGTGTATTTGATACATGGATTTTACTGGAAAATTGTTTCAAATGATTTACAACTTTGAAAATTTGATACATTAAAATAATAAACATCTTTATGATGTTTTAATAAGCAAGGATGTGAAACTGAATTTAGCAATTGATTGTCGAAGTTAAAAGTTCATTGTTGATCCTTTTAAATGCTCATACAGTATGGAGCCTAAATACTGCTCCTTTTAAGTATTAATCCTGAGGTTCTGATTAAAATTTTGGTCTGTAACTATGAGCTGAGGTGAGGGAAACATTACTGTTGCCATGTTAGATACAATGCTGTCTCTGACTGTAAGGTAATTCCAAATTTTTTATATGTTTAATGTCCACCCTTAAATAAAAATCCTATCCCTCTATCAGGAAATAAAGGACACGAAAATGAGACTTTTTAGGAGAACAAATGCAACTTAATGCTCATTTAAGTATTTTCCTTATTTGTTATTAAAAAATGATAATAAACTTACAAATAGCATATATTTGGCACAGATTTACTTGTAAATAACCCGTGAAATAGAATTTAACAGCTTTCACATTGATGAAAGCAATTAAGGATTGTTTTTCATTTTTGAAAATGGATCTTTGCAAAAAGTGATATTTCATAAAAGAAAATAACAGTATGCATGCATCTTACAGAGACTAACCTGTGATTACTTTAGTCTTTAAAACCACCTTCATTTTCAAATTTGATATTTCAGATAAATCCTATTGGGTATTTTTGGAAGCCATGGTTTTTTAAACATGTTGAAGGCTACCTGAATACTGGTTCTGGAGTTGAGTATATTCCATTAAGACATTACTATCACCGACATACAAGAAGTATCTTTTGGGAGCTACAGGTAAAATATTGGTTCTATGGGTAAAACAATGACTGACCATGATGATAGAGTTGTGTCACCTTTCACCCTAAAGTGATCTGCAGTAGACGCAGGTGAAATTCAATTAAAACGAAATAAAGGTTTGACTGCCCCCTACAGTTACAGATTCCATCCGGCTAGTTCTTTCGAAATGACAAAATGACAACACAAAAATTGACTTTGAAAGGACAATTGTGCATTTATTAAAAGATAAAAGAAAAGAGAAATGAACAACAATATAACTTTTACATTAAATTTACACAGGTCATATTTACCTGCCCACAGGTCAATGCCTAGAGATACATGTGTACTGAATTTGAAAACCTGGTCACACCACCAGAATATTTATGTTTTATTGACCACACTTTGGGCCGAATTAAAAATCTTAAAACACTGTTGAAGTAAACTAAGCAATACTTTATTCATCTCATCTTTCCTAACCCGAAGTCTGAGAATAAAGAAACAAAATATTTAATTATTACTTCACAGTCAACTCAAATAATTTCACTGTGTACTTTGTGCCTTGTGATGAACCTGATGGCATTTTATGCAAAAGTTTCACTATAAAAATATTTATTCATTAGAAAAAAACATTCAAAATAATAAAATTTAATTGCAATTGAGACAAAGTTAGTCAAATTTCTTGATGTCACAATGTATTTTCAATGTTTTTCTGAGCTATGACTGAGGTGTTGAGTATTTTGACATCATCAAATTTAAAATTGTTTGCACATAAATGGAAAGGTCAGTTAGTGTCTATGATATCAGATTATGATAATTACAGGGGATGATGGCAACAGACATTATGAATGAAAATGATAGAAAATCAAAGTTCAGAGTTCAATCTAATGCTAAATATAGGGTCAGTGATTTTCCGCGATCGCGGAATCACGGACAGAATCGTGGAATCGGCAATCTGAAACGGAATTTGCGTTTTTGAAAAATCTTTAGAAATTCCAACATGAGATAGAATTTATTAAATTGTTAACTAGTGTGCTATTTCTGTGTGTTATAAACTTCAAATCTTTGTTTATTTAAAATATTTCATCGCATAATTTTACATCAATCACTATTTTATCCCGTAGATTTATTAGCCTACATTTACACATTGAAAGATAAGGGCAATCATTTCCATTGTTGTAATATCAGTACTGATTGACATCTGCCGATCTGGTGTCTTCTAAAACAAAAATAGCTTTAATTTGATATCTTGAATTAGGGTTTCATAATGTTTATTTCAATTTCTGAATACATATACCAACTTGTATAATTTATAGTAAAATTTCACAATGTGCAATCCATTCTAACTTTTTATGACATAGGTCTACCGCTCGATTGACAGCCAGTTTTTGTTACCAACACAAACATGTGGTCACACCTTGACGTTTTTGACAGCAAGCTATTGATGACTGAAAACACATGTATGTAAAAAGAGGAGACTTCCTCCCATTTAAAAAATAAATACATCAGCACGAGTTGATAGTTTCCATGGAATCTTTATGAAGATGGTGAAGTTTAATTTTGCAAAGTCTGTCAGCATAGGTTAGATTACGCTAGTGTTGATACAATAAATTAAAAGACTAAAAATTAAATAAATGACATCTGTACATGTAGATCTACTTCATAGGTTTATTTAAAGTAAAAAAAACACCAAATAAAACATCACAAACTTGTTCTAAGTTAGGTGATAAATTCAAGCAAAAATAAGTAATTAGAAATTACCTGTACAATTTCCAACAAAACTTGCTACCTACATGTATATGAGTATAGGCCTACAGACGTACAAATTATTTATCAAATATTTTTAAATCATAGAAACATACAGTGTTGCATATACATGTAAATGTTTTATTTAATTCGCTATTTAAATCTATCATTAAATTGTTTTAAATCTATCATTAAATTGGTGTGGCAGAATATTTAAAGTATGAATATGAGTCATTATTGTTAAATATTTTTCATCTAAAGTATGTTTTTAGTTCTTTTTCTTATGAAAACAGAAAAAAACGGAATTCACCAAAACTGAAAACAGAATTGAAGCAAATCTGAAACGGAAAATCACTGTCCCTATAAATACTGTATACCTGGAAATTTGTTGCCCTTTTATAAAAGAAAAAAATTGACCCTGTCTTAAATTGACCCTAAATCACCAGTCATGTGGATGGCATGTATGTTTGTGCTTCAATTGTTTAGCTAGAAAATTTCGCTTTCATTTTTATAGCCACTCTCTCATGTTAGGGCAAAAATGGCTAAAATTAAACAGGAGTGAAGTTTTCAGGTATACAGGAGCCTAAGAGATACAGGTAAATAGAGAGGTATCATTATGTTACACCTATTTTATTATGTTACACTTTCCGGAACTACCTGAACGATTTAATAAGCCAATACAGCTCATAGAATGAACTAAATGACCTCACAAGAAATAATGTATTCAAACGGAACCGTCGAGGCTTACTATATAACCTCTATTAGACAATGTTAGTGCTGTTAAAGGTGAGTAGAAAATAAATGAGATAGAAATAAAATGATAATAAATTAAATGAAAGATCACAGAAAAACATCAGAAAGTACAGACAAGTTTGTTTGTATTTTATTTCAAGCAATAAAATTTTGAACAAGATTTTATTTGTGCATTGCTTTACATTCTTTTAAAGGACATCATACCATTTGGAAATCACCCATTGTTTAGATGTTTATTGGGATGGGCTGTACCACCCAAAATATCACTTTTGAAACTAACCCAAGGGGAGACAACCAAGAGAATGTATGAAAAATACCAGATAATACAAGATATGCTTGTGCCCATGAAGAACCTCAAAGAGGCCTTGGAATTATTTGAAAAAGAGATCAAGGTAAATATTTACTTACGTACAAGATTTGTTGGAGAATCACTGTGCCCTCAAGCGTTAAGCCATTCACAAAGATATAAAGTCCCACAACTCTGGCAAAAAGTTCAGGAAAGAAACTCAACTTATTTGATTGTTCACTAAAATGGGCAAGTAAATATGGATGCTGATACTTACATACTCAGTTACTGATGTCAAATGTGCTCAAGTTGAACTGCACTTGACCATTTTCATCTGCTGAATGTTGAATATGCAAAATAGATTTGTTTTATAATATATCAGTGTGTTTATAGAATTTAAGATTCATAGTTGGAACACCATCACCATACATAAGATACATTGTAATTTAAATACAAATGTATATGTATCAGATAATGTTGGTAAACATACAAGAATATCAGTAAAACTGATGGATGCTCCCAAGGCCTTCCCAATATTTTTAAAGATATGTTCTTAGACAATGGCCTTGACATTTCAGAAATGACCTTGAGTGACCAATATTTTTATGTCCTTGTCCCAAGGAATATTTGAGTGAAATATGATAAAATTCTTACGATTGGTTAAAGAGATATGATGCCTTTCTCAATATTTTAGGGGATATGTGCTGAGTGACCTTGACCTTTCAGAAATCACCTTGGGTGACCAATATTTTTATGTCCTTGTCCCAAGGAACATTTGAGTGAAAAATGATAAAATTCTTATGAATGGTTAAAGAGATATGATGTCTTTCCCAATATTTATGGGGATATGTGCTAAGCGACCTTGACCTTTCAGAAATGACCTTGGGTGACCTTTTTCCGAAATTCTCTGTCTCAAGATATAATTGTGTGAAATATTATAAAATTCTAATCAATAGTTTAAGAGGTATTATCATGGACAGACAGACATGACAGCGACTATATTCTCCCCCAAATTTTTTTCAGGGAATGTAAAAAGATAAACAGTAAGATCACAAAGATGATTTGCTCTCAAAATGTCCCCAGCAGATTTGAATTAAATCTAGACAGGGCTTTTTTGTTGTAAACAGAAATGGAGTTGGTTCCTATTGGGAAGTTTGATGTCATTAGTAATTGATGTTAAACAGACTTACAATATAGACTCTGTCTTATGCTTTAGTGTTATTGACTTACAATACAGACTTTATCTTATACCTTGATGTAATTGACTTACAATATAGACTTTATCTTATACTTTGGTGTTATTGACTTATAATATAGACTTTATCTTATACCTTGGTGTTATTGACTTACAATATAGACTTTATCTTATACCTTGGTGTTATTGACTTATAATATAGACTTTATCTTATACCTTGGTGTTATTGACTTACAATATAGACTTTATCTTATACCTTGGTGTTATTGACTTATAATATAGACTCTGTCTTATACCTTAGTGTTATTGACTTACAATATAGACTTTATCTTATACCTTGGTGTTATTGACTTATAATATAGACTCTGACTTATATATTAGTGTTTTTGACTTAAAATGTAAACTCAGTTATTGACTTACAATGTTTCAGTGGTATTGACTTGCAATCTGTCTAATACATTTAGTGTTATTTAGCTACTCAAGATAAAAACTCTATCTTATACCTTTACGACTTTAGTGTTATTGAATTACAATATGAATATCGACTTTGCCTTTAGTGTTATTGACCTAAATATCAACTCTGCCTTTAGTGTTATTGGATGTACCACGCTTGCCAAAATGAAAATATCTGAAATCTCATATAAAAGACCATGTGACTTTGTGTTTTATGACAAACTCTTGATGAAGATATAATTGCTGCAGTGTTTTACTCAGAATGATTTTTAAGAGATTTTTCTGAAGAAATATAAAATTATCCTTTATTTTCAGATGTATCCACTGTGGTTATGTCCCTTTATGCTGTATGATTTGCCAGGAATGATTCACCCAGATACTGGGAAGGATGAGATGTATGTTGATATTGGTGCATATGGGGCACCACAGTCAAAAACTTGGGAGGCAATTAAAACTACACGTAACATTGAGACTTATGTCAGAAAAGTAAAGGGGTAAGTTAACCCATCTGGGTCACATGAGTTGTGCTTTATCATTATGTGGTCTGGGTCACATGAGTTGTGCTTTATCATTATGTGGTCTGGGTCACATGAGTTATGCTTTATCATTATGTGGTCTGGGTCACATGAGTTGTGGTTTATCATTATGTCATTATGTGGTCTGGGTCACATGAGTTGTGGTTTATCATTATGTCGTCTGGGTCACATGAGTTGTGCTTTATCATTATGTGGTCTGGGTCACATGAGTTGTGCTTTATCATTATGTCGTCTGGATCACATGAGTTGTGCTTTATCATTATGTCGTCTGGGTCACATGAGTTGTGCTTTATCATTATGTCGTCTGGGTCACACAAGTTGTGCTTTATCATTATGTCATTATGTGGTCTGGGTCACACAAGTTGTGGTTTATCATTATGTCATTATGTGGTCTGGGTCACATGAGTTGTGCTTTATCATTATGTGGTCTGGGTCACATGAGTTGTGCTTTATCATTATGTTGTCTGGGTCACATGAGTTGTGCTTTATCATTATGTCGTCTGGGTCACATGAGTTGTGGTTTATCATTATGTCATTATGTGGTCTGGGTCACATGAGTTGTGGTTTATCATTATGTCGTCTGGGTCACATGAGTTGTGCTTTATCATTATGTGGTCTGGGTCACATGAGTTGTGCTTTATCATTATGTCATCTGGGTCACATGAGTTGTGGTTTATCATTATGTCATCTGAGTCACATGAGTTGTGCTTTATCATTATGTTGTCTGGGTCACATGAGTTGTGGTTTATCATTATGTCGTCTGAGTCACATGAGTTGTGCTTTATCATTATGTCGTCTGAGTCACATGAGTTGTGCTTTATCATTATGTTGTCTGGGTCACATGAGTTGTGCTTTATCATTATGTCGTCTGAGTCACACGAGTTGTGGTTTATCGTTATGTTGTCTGAGTCACACGAGTTGTGGTTTATCATTATGTCGTCTGGGTCACACAAGTTGTGGTTTATCATTATGTCGTTTGAGTCACATGAGTTATGCTTTATCATTATGTCGTTTGGGTCACACGAGTTGTGCTTTATCATTATGTCGTCTGGGTCACAGGAGTTGTGGTTTATCATTATGTTGTCTGAGTCACATGAGTTGTGCTTTATCATTATGTCGTTTGGGTCACACGAGTTGTGGTTTATCATTATGTCGTCTGGGTCACACGAGTTGTGGTTTATCATTATGTCGTCTGAGTCACATGAGTTGTGCTTTATCATTATGTCGTCTGGGTCAAACGAGTTGTGGTTTATCATTATGTCGTCTGGGTCACACGAGTTGTGGTGTATCATTATGTCGTTTGGGTCACATGAGTTGTGCTTTATCATTATGTTTTCTGGGTCACATGAGTTGTGGTTTATCATTATGTCGCCTGGGTCACTTGAGTTATGCTTGGTTCGACATTGATAGATTGTTATATACATGTCCTATTGGAACTGTGTCATTATTATGATTAGATACCAGGTAAATTAGCGTTGGATCTAACTACAATTCCAAAGTTGTTTTATTTTTAAATTTAAACATAAAAGTTCATAAAATTTTAAGCATTCAGGCTATAAGAATGTGCTGATTCTAATATCTTGTGTTTAAGTCGATCTATCGGTTGTATCATACAGATATTTATAACTAAACATAGATTTGTCATTTAGCTATCATAGGTATTTGAAATTTGGCATGGTGCAAGATACTAATTTGCTCATGAATACAATATTTAGGCTTAAAGATCTTCAACATTGCATTTATTAAATATGACTTTGGCTTTTTTGATAGAAAGAATATCAAACAATAATGTAGATATTTTTGTTTTATATTTTGAGTAATTTCTAGTCAGTTATTTTTAAAAATATAAGTGGGTTTAGCCCGTTTTCAAGCTTTGCTCCTTTTAATATAGAAAAGGTGTTGATTTCCAAAAATATCATTTTTTAGCATATTATACAATTGATATCAGGTATATAATAATAAACATTAGTTCTATACCTGTACAGATTTGCTTGATGTCAGGTATATTATACATCATTATACAAAATTTGCTTAGTAACAGGCAAGTCATGCCAATTACAGATCAGATAACAATGCTACTGCTATAGACAAATAAAGAATTTGATAATTTGGAAACCTGAACATACACTTTTCTATGTTTTAGATTCCAGATGCTGTATGCCGACAGTTACCTGACAAGAGAGGAGTTCCGACAAATGTTTGACCACTCTCTTTATGACAAGATGCGGACACGATTGGACTGTTTAGAAGCTTTTCCTGAAGTTTATGATAAAGTGAACAAAAAAGCCAGAACCTAATTATTTTTTTCATATCATTAATATTGTAAATGTGAGACATGAAATGGATGCAGCAGTCAGGTTTGTTAATCCAGCAGTCCTGATTTGTATGGAAAAATTATAAAACATAATAATTATATATTTACGACATAAATTAGCATGGAAGGGGAAACAGGTGATAGATTAGTATTGGATTTGTCAAGTTAGGTAACTCTGTAATAGTCATAATATGATAAGATTAGTATCATGTGTATTATCTACAGGTTAAATTGCATTGATGATTTTAGTAAGAGTCACAATATAACTAACATTATATACCCTATTTTGTAGATTTAGGGTTCATTTTGGTAGCTTTATACAAATTTACAAGGCATATAATATTTATCATGTAAACTGACCACTTGCGATGGCTTAATAGTAGAGCATTGAACTTGGAAGTGGGAAGTCCCAGCTATGATGGGGTCATACAAAGGACTTTGTTTAATGGTAGTGATTGTTCTTTTGCCAAGCGTTTAACAGAAGTGAAAGGCATGAGTGTTTCAGATGATACGCAAAACCGAGGTCCAATATTATGGAAGGCGATCCCTCACTACATTGGCATAGCACAGGTCAAAATTTGTGGCACTTCACTTAAAGCTGGTGACATCTCCATATAACTGAAAATTCTTCAGCAGCAATAAAATAAAACGTAAATATTATCATGATGATGTAAACTGTCAACTTTGTCATACAAATGAACGGTTAATTTTGAGATTATATTATTGCCCTTTTAGTGGTGACCTTTAATTTGATTTTTATACTTTTTATTCTACTTTTTAAACTGACAATCCTCTTTTGATCTTTGATTAGTAACAAATCACAGTATCACATACTTTTGTTTTCTTTCTGCTAATAGCAGTGGGTGATCATATTTCTACAGTGCCAAGCAGATAAGATTTATCAAATTTAGCTAGGCACAAATTTATGATAGATTAATCTTCAGTTGAAGTTGATACTAATGTAAGATTAATCCTCAGTTAAAGTTGATACTAGCATAAGATTAATCCTTAGTTGAAGTTGATAGTAGCATAAGATTAATCATCAGTTGAGGTTGGTACTAGTGTAAGATTAAACCTCAGATGAAGTTGATACTAGCATAAGATTAATCCAGAGTTGAAGTTGATACTGGCGTAACATTAATCATCAGTTGAGGTTGGTACTAGTGTAAGATTAATCCTCAGTTGAAGTTGATACTAGTGTAACATTAATCATCAGTTGAGGTTGGTACTAGTGTAAGATTAAACTTCAGATGAAGTTGATACTAGTGTTAGATTAATCCAGAGTTGAAGTTGATACTAGTATAAGCTGAATAGAAATAGGATGCACTTTATTTTGCAGAAAACATAAAATCTTTAAACTATTTTGCAAGACATTTCTCTGTACCTGTAGTCAAGATGATGATTTTATTGAACTTTTTTACCATAATAAGTTAGCTGCTGTGGCTCCAGGTATTCAAACCAATATTTTTTTAATTCATATTCAAAGGTAGTCAAAAAATATAAAGAAATATTTAATTTATCGTTACGTAATTCTTAAAAGAGAGTTTTAGTAGCCAGTTTTGTATCTATTATTACATATCAATATTTATTAACATATATGTTTTGATATAATGGTACTACATGTATAGTTGTCATAGTGATTTCAGGAACAAAATAGACAAGTCATTTTTAGCTTGCAGTAATGTTTTGATTCACAAAGTTTCATTCATCTATGTAGTATTATTGAGTTATTGAACATTTACAATGATCCGGTGTTTATGATATTATGCCACTGGATTCCAAAAAGGGTTGTCAATCAAACACTGCACATAGATTCTGATTGGGTTATTCTTAATAAGAACCACCTACTAGCAGTAGGGATTGCACACTTAATATTGTAGCATTTGTAGTAACAATTACATTGTAGATCTATATTCTTAGGGCAAGTCGTTTTCATTTTTGTGTGCCTATAGTTTTGTTATCTTAACATTTAAGAATTTTTATAAATTTGTTTTAACTGTCTCAGATTGATGTTTATTTGGTACAGAGATGAACAAATGTTGTTTTTCTGTATTTTGTCATTTATTTTGTGTTATTGAGATTAAATATGGTGATTTAATAACCTTTTCTAGCTTCTGTACTTACCAGTATATATACATCTGTGTAAAACATTGAGGAAGAATCCATTTTAGTCTCACAAATGTACTTGTCAGTAGATATTTATTATTAATATTCTTTTAGACAAATACTTGATTTTTAAGCAGTCTCTAGATGTGAACATCTGTGTGTTTAATCACATGGAATTTAACCATGTTAACAGTACATGACTACAGGTACATGTATTCATATTTTACAGGGATGTCAAGTCAGTCAATATCTAGTAACAGGTGAAATGACTGTGTTTTGATTGAGTATTTGGTCAATGATTTAATACTGCACTGGCAGATCTAAGCATGTGTATGGATAGCATGCATTTTTCAAATGCTAAACAATACATGCCCAAGTGTAGGCCTATTGATGTTTCCAATAATTGGGACAAATTACAAGATGATGATCTAAATCAGGTCCAGATGAGGCACTCCCTCAGAAAAGTGATCTATCGTTGCTCGAAGACGTATTTTGATCTTGTACCCATGATATAACATCAGTCATCCCTCACGATGATGTGAATTCAGCAAACATAACCCACGATATATAACATCAGTCATCCCTCACGATGATGGGATTCAGCAAACATAACCCATGATATAACATGTCATCCCTCAGGATGAGGGGGATTCAGCACACATAACCCATGATATAACATCAGTCATCCCAGATGATGAGTGGGATTCAGCAAACATAACCGAAGATATAACATCAGTCATCCCAGATGATGAGTGGGATTCAGCAAACATAACCCACAAAATAACATCAGTCATCCCAGATGATGAGGGGGATTCAGCAAACATAACCCACAATAAGACATCAGTCATCCCTCACGATGAGGGGGATTCAGCAAACATAACCCACAATATAACATCAGTCATCCCTCACGATGAGGGGGATTCAGCAAACATAACCCACAATATAACATCAGTCATCCCTGACGATGAGGGGGATTCAGCTAACATAACCCATGATATAACATCAGTCATCCCTCACGATGAGGGGGATTCAGCAAACATAACCCACAATAAGACATCAGTCATCCCTGACGATGAGGGGGATTCAGCAAACATAACCCACAATATAACATCAGTCATCCCTCACGATGAGGGGGATTCAGCTAACATAACCCATGATATAACATCAGTCATCCCTCACGATGATGGGGATTCAGCAAACATAACCCACGATATAACATCAGTCATCCCTCACGATGAGGGGGATTCAGCTAACATAACCCATACAGGAGACAAATGCTAGGGAATTCGGGTAGACTCCTCTGAAAAATGAAATCTCACGAGCTATGTGGGCCATTTTATAGCATCCATGCACTACTTAAGGACCTGTTTATCTTTTCAAATGTAACATTGATAGCTTTATTATCATCCAAAATAAAGGCAAATTAAGAGGGCATTGGCTGGTCATTAGCAAATTCTCTGGAACCCTAGGAAGCCAGTTGGATCTGTCAGTGTGTTGTTTTATATAATGAAATGTTTTGACATATAGAGCCTGTGTACATGTACTCGCTTGAGGTATTTCCAAACTTTAATGCTAGAGGGCAGCATTTTCGCAGTCAAATGGCATAAGACACAAGGAAAAATTATCTTAGTACCTAATTATTGCATAGAACTTATTATACTGAAAACAAGTCATTTCATACATGTATCTCTCAAATATAAAATACAACAGCTATAGCAAACAAAGTGTGGGTCCAGTGGTGCCATATTTTATAGTGATCCAACTATCAGTGAAATTTGAAACATATTGTTGGTACATTGTATATGATATAAAGTATGTAATCTACATTTTTATGCACCCCTGTTGAATATTAGGGGAGGTGTATTGTTTTGGTTCAATAGTTCATCTATCTATAATGTTTTGGTTTCCATCATGTTTCTTTTCTCAGTTTTATCACCCATAATATGAATGACTAGAATCATAAGTTCTCTGACTGTCATGGGCTTTTTGTATCACCACGATATAAATGACGAGAACCATATGATGTAAGACTGTCCACAGGAACTTGAAATTCTGTCCGTATATTGATATACAAATCATTTACAAAGCTTGCCCTCTGTAATGAGGAGGTAAATAAAGGACTTTTTTTACCTCCTCATTACAGAGGGCAAGCTATATAAATGAATTGCATATCAATATAAAAATTTTCAGATACCAAAGTATAAATCAATAGAATGTCCAGGACATAGATACAAATCCAGTAAAAATGGACAAACACGGACCTCTGGAAACCAAGAGGTGGGATCAGGTGCCATGGAGGAGTAAGCATCCCCTGTCGACCGGTCACACCCGCCGTGAGTCCACATTCAAGTCCAATGTAACACGTGAGAAGAACATAATTTAAGATTCCTGTCCTGGGCTTTTTGTATCACTTGTTATAGAGAACCGTGTATTCTACAGCTGTCATGGTCATTTTGTATCATTTGTTATATAAATAACAGAACTGCATGTTCTACAGCTGTCATGGTCATTTTGTATCAGCATGATATAAATGTCGAGAACCATGGTCTCTCCAACTGTCAAGGTCTTTTTGTATCACCTGTTAAATTGATTTATACATAGACTCTTTCACAATAACTGCGTTCCAACTAATCTCACCTGTTCACTTAACACATCCGAGTGATAACAAGACGTTTTGTACCCATAACAAATCACACCTAATGAAATTCAAATCGTACACAGGGAACAATTAGTCTTTCATTGAGTACTGTTTGTCTTGGGAAACTTCTTAATACCAGGTGTTTCTGCACAGGTGAGATTAGTAGGAACACATTTATCAGGCAAGGTTTATTGTATGATTGTTCACCATCACCAATCTGTCTAAATAAATTAGGTTCATAATTTCTACAGCTAGGAGGTCATTGAAACAAGTTAACAAACATTTGGAATCCACTTGTGATTTCTTTGTAACAAAACTCACAAGCTTTTGTATATTCATCACATTCCAATATTTATCTTTTAAACATTCTTAATATCATATATGAGTTACTAGTATATATACAAATATATTAGAATAAGGTGGTTTGGTATATTTGATAATATCAGCATACCTACAGTAGACTGTATACCAGTACTGGGGTAGAGTCGGTGTACTGCTACCTTGGGCAGTCTGTATACTGGTACATGGGGTAGACTCAGACTCAGTCTGTATACTGGTACCTGGGGTAGTCTGTGTACCAATACCTTGGGTAGAGTATCCAATACCTGGGATAGTCTGTGTACCAATACCTTGGGAGTATATATACCTGTACTTTGGGTAGAGTATATATACCTGTACCTTGGGTAGAGTATATATATCTGTATCTGGGGTAGAGCATACATACCTGTACCTTCGGTAGAGTACATATAACTGTACCTTGGGTAGAACATATATAACTGTACCTTTTAGAACATATATAACTGTACCTTGGTAGAGCATATATAACTGTACCTTGGATAGAGCTTATATAACTGTAATTTGGGTAGAGCATATAAAACTGTACCTTGGGTAGAGTATATAACTACCTTGGGTAGAGCATATAAAACTGTACCTTGGGTAGAGTATATAACTACCTTGGGTAGAGCATATATAACTGTACCTTGGATAGAGCTTATATAACTGTACCTTGGTAGAGCATATATACTGATATATAACTGTAACCGTACCTTGGGTAGAGTATATATAACTGTACCTTGGGTAGAGCATATATAATTGTAATTTGGGTAGAGCATATATAACTGAAGCTTGTAATTTATAACTGGGATAGAGCTTATATAACTGTACCTTGGTAGAGCATATATAACTGTACCTTGGGTAGTATATATAACTGTAATTTGGGTAGAGCATATATAATAAACTGAAGCATATATAACTGAAGCTTGGGTAGAGTATATAACTGTACCTTGGATAGAGCTTATATAACTGTACCTTGGTAGAGCATATACTGATATATAACTGTATCTTGGGTAGACTATATAACTGTACCTTGAGTAGAGTATATATAACTAATTTGGGTAGAGTATATATAACTGTAATTTGGGTAGAGTATATAACTAACTTGTACCATATACTGATATATAACTGCTTATATAAACTCTACCTTGGTAGAGCTATATACTGTACCTAGAACAACATAACTGTACTTGGGTAGAGTATGTATAACTGTATATTGGGTAGACTATATATAACTGTACCTTGAGTAGAGTATACATAACTGTAATTTGGGTAGAGCATATGTAACCGTACCTTGGGTAGAGTATATATAACTGTACCTTGGGTAGAGCATATATAATTGTAATTTGGGTAGAGCATATATAACTGAAGCTTGGGTAGAGTATATAACTGTACCTTGGTAGAGCATATACTGATATATAACTGTACTTGGGTAGAGTATATATAACTGTATATTGGGTAGACTATATATAACTGTACCTTGAGTAGAGCATATATAACTGTAATTTGGGTTGAGCATATATAACTGAAGCTTGGGTAGAGTATATAACTGTACCTTGGATAGAGCTTATATAACTGTACCTTGGTAGAGCATATATAACTGTACCTTGGGTAGAGTAACTGTACTTGGATAGGGTATATAACTACCTATATAACTGTACCTTGAGTAGAGTATATATAACTAATTTGGGTAGACCTTGAGTTGGGTAGAGTATATAACTGTACCTATAGAGCTTATATAACTCTGGGTAGAGTATACTGATATAAACTGTACTTTAGAGTATGTATAACTGTATATTGGGTATATATAACTTTACCTTGGGTAGAGTAGCATAACTATAACATGTACCGTACCTTGGGTAGAACATATATAACTGTAATTTAGGTAGAGCATATATAACTGTAATTTGGGTAGAGTATATATAACTAAATTGGGTAGAGTATATAACTGTACCTTAGGTAGAGCTTATATAACTGTACCTTGGGTAGAACATATATAACTGTAATTTAGGTAGAGCATATATAACTGTATCTTGGGTAGAGTATATACCTGTACCTTTGGTAGAGTATATAGAGAAGCTTGGGTATGTATATAACACGTGGAAAGAGCAATACATGCATTTGAAGTACCTTTACTTGGTAGCAAAAACTGTACCTTTTTTAAGTATATATACTAATTTGGGTAGAGTATATCATCTTTTGGGTTTATAACTTTACCTTTGTAGTTATATAATTGTACCTTGGGTAAAACAATATCAAATTTAGGTAGAGCATATATATGTATCTTTTGTCATTGTAAATTGGGTAGAGTATTTCACCTTAGGTAGGTCTGACTCTTGGGTAGAACATATTAACTGTAATTTAGGGAGCCTTCTGTATCTTGGCTTATATACCTGTACCTTGGTAGAGTTCTAGATCCAAAATGTTATACACGTCAAACAATGATGCTTTTGAAGTGGTTAATGTAGCAAATGTTTTTTTTAAATCTGAACACTGTTAATTCTCTTTGTTTTGCTTTAGGTCTTTGTTTGTTAATATGTATCAACTCAAAATCAATAATTTCTTTTGTCATTGTAATATTTACAAGTTTTTCACCCCAGGTTGGTCGACTCTTGATTTTCCAGTTGGGAGGGGCCTTCTTATAGGCTTAATGGTTGCTTGTGGCTCTTATCCAATGCATGTCTGATTGATTGGTTAATGGAAATGCAATCTGAATGGTTAAATTCTTGCTTTTGACCACTTTTCAATGGAGACTACCTATAGTCTCCAGCACATAAATGTAAAAAGTAAAAACACAAAGAAAAATTGGATATGAAACAGTTTTACTCATCAACATTAATGATTTTATAATCAGTTCTTCAAACATCAACAAAAAATATCAATCAACATATTTCTGCTTTGCACTTAATATAGGTTTAAAAATGGAGAGGTACACCTCGTTTTGGAGGTAAACCTACATGTAGTTCTAAAATAGATAAACATTTTTGTTCTTATCTACTTGTACATGCAGAGACAAAATACTTTGTGCTATTTTGAAATGTCATACATTATATCTTGTGATATTTTCGTTAAATATTTCTCAGTAAAAATTTTCTGTTGATCAATGTGTGAGAATTTAAAAAAACCTTTTTTTATTCATTTCACAGAAAATGATGTGCAGAAGAAATGTAGCAAACATTTTTTTTTGACCCATTCACTTCTGAAAACGATGTTGGACTGGTTTATTTCACTGATGTAAAGGGCTTGTTTTTAGAGGTCAATAATTTAATGTATCAAACAAGTCTTCCACACACATATATATTTGCATAACCTGTTTACCCCAAACCAGGTAATGGTAAATGAATGACAAGCATGGACATAAATACAGTGCTATAGAACAGATCATGTGGAAAAGTTGAATATTTAAAGTTACAGTCCATACTGCTCACTACAGAAATGAGAACATTTTTTGATTTTTCAAATTCAGTGAAATTACAGCTTATGCATGTTTTCTAGTAAATTAAATATGACATCTCGTTACTATCTATTTGACTGAAGAAACGAAAATGATTTAAACAGGATATGGGTGGTGGTTCTCCATGTTAACAAGATGTCACTTCCTGCAAAGGGGATTTCCAGTGTACTTGATTATGTTGATAATTCTAATTTTAGACGGGTTGAATTATTCAGGAGGCACATGAACTATCATATGTAACAACAGGTGACTCAGTTAAAAGTAAACCATGAAGATAACGTAAGAAATTAAGATCTACGTGTAAAAAGATTGATAGCTTGTACAAGTGAATTAAATAATCAAACTTTCTATCAAAATGAATTCAAGGATATGGAAGGCATGGTTTCATAAATTTGGGAATACATAATTTACTTCATTACTAATCAACTTTTTTTTACTGGAACAAAGTAAAAAATAGATAATTCAATTACAAAAATCAAAAGATGATTTCCTCATTTTTTATGCGAGCTTCACAGACGGCAAATAATTCATTTCTTAACTTAAAAAAAGGAGGAGCTTGTTCAACAAGAGAGAGCACTTCTTACTATCTGGACTAAATAACATACAATAGATTAAGTCAATCATAATTGCTAAATTAAAAGGTTTAATTAAATCAAGACAAAAGAGATGAAGAACAGATAGGTTAGTTAAGGTAACTAATGCAACATGGTTTTATTGGATCAACATTCCACAGCAACAAACAATTCAAAAGTCTTTTTGTCTTTTTGTGGAGATAAGCTTCTGGTAAAAACTAAACAATGAATAATTATATGGATCAAAAATATTAATATTTCCTGCCTCAATAGTTCTGACAACAGACAAATTGTTAGAAAATGTGAATATCATGATAAACTTTAAATTGTTAGAAAATGTGAATATCATGATAAACTTTTGACTAAAATGATGTAGGAAAACAACAACTATATGGCATTGTATAATACTAATGTGTTGACAGAAAAAATTGTATACTAATGTGTTGACAGAAAAAAATTATAGCGACAGAAACAATAGGAGTCGTTTTTAATGATGTCACTAAAATAACATTGACCTTGAACTCTGGCCAGAAAGGAGACTATAAAAATATTTGGTACAGATTCCTGTAAGTTATGCCCGTCTAGTTCAAAAGACAATGAAAAAAAGAAAAAAAATGTTTTAAATACAAAAACACAAAGACCTCGCCTTTTAATCCTAAACAGTTTAGCAAATACTTCGGTCATTGGTTAATCTTGGTTGTTGGTTGGGTCTTGAAACAATACTGCTGGGGCCGGCATCATAAAACTTGAGAATTTACTCAAGTCTTAGAATATTCTCAAATTGGCCAGCTCAGCCAATCAAATTTTGGGGTTGGCCAAAGCTGAGTAAAATTTTTAGACTTAAAGTAATTCTAACTGTAAGTTTTATGGTGCCAGGCCCAGGTGTCATGTGAACATTTGTCAATTTTCACAACAGTTTATAAAACATGCCATCATCTGTCTTGTTACACCACACCACTTTGTGATTTAGCATATAACTTTGCCATTTAATACTTTTTCTGTGCAGATCTCTATTATCCAGTTTTTTCTATTGGCGATGACCACAACAAATTAACATCAATGGCTATTCAACTACCACTGCACAAAACTGCTGAAAAGATCTATAGGGTTCTGATCCATCAAACAAAACATGTTAATGAGACAAATAATACCTGATATACATTGTCAACAAATATCACAAAATATAACAGATTATAAGAGAAAACCAATACTGATAATGAGTTATCCATACAGATGTATATACTCTGGCATAAACAATAACCATACAATAAAAACCCATTGAATATCACTAATACTAGACAGAAATCATACAAAATTCTCCAACAAACATTGATCTAAAGGTGCTCTTTCAGTGAAATTCAATTTAACCTTCTTTTCATCACAAATTATATCTAGAAACTAATACCTGACAGGGAACAGGAGGCCCTTAACACTGGATAAACAAAACAATATATATACCAACCTATATACCTACACAGAGAACAAGAGGCTCTTAACACTGGATAAACAATATATATATATATATATATACATATACACATACATACATATACCAACCTATATACCTACACAGAGAACAAGAGGCTCTTAACACTGGATAAACAATATATATATATATATATATATATATATATATATATATATATATATATATATATATATATATATATATATACACACACACATACATACATATAACAACCTATATACCTGACAGAAAACAGGAGACTCTTAAGTCTGGATAAACAAAACAATATATACATAGCCTATACCAACCTACAGACCTGACAAAGAACAGGAGGCCCTTAATTCTGGATAAACAAAACAATATATGTATAGCCTATACCAACCTATAGACCTGATGGAGAACAGGAGGCCCTTAATTCTGGATATACAAAACAAAATATATATAGCCTATACCAACCTATAGACCTGATGGAGAACAGGAGGCCCTTAAGTCTGGATAAACAAAACAATATATATAGCCTATACCAACCTATAGACCTGATGGAGAACAAGAGGCCTATAACTCTCATTTGAGAAATTTATCACATTTATACTGTACTCTTAGCTTGTTAATTGTTATATTGTAAAAATGTATAACTTTGTTATAGTATCAAGGTGATTTGGATAAACTTAAAAATTTTACTTTCTCAAACTCTATCAACCAGCCAAATGTCACTACAATAAATGTATGCAATGTTATGTTTACGTAACTTCACTCATGGTGGTGTTGACTGCATAAGGGTTGTTTATCCTGGAGTTATAATATACTTCCCTGTGATTTTTAATTCATCATGCTCCAATCTTGGTGAAATGTCCCATTGGCCCACTGTCATGTGGTCACATTTAATCCAATCAGGTAATTTTAGATAAAATAGAGGAAAAAAGGCTATGTAAATAAAAGTGCCCCAAGTGACTCTTGTATTGCCAGGTTTTACTTTCATTTTCAAACTTTGTAGACAAAAACTAATTGGTCCTACATACAGAACTTGACAGCAATTGAATCATTGGTTCCTGAAACCTGTCCAGTGGTTCTAGAGAAGAAATCATTTAAAGAAAAGCATAACAGATAGGCAGATGATTGGATAAAGGGATGATGGAGGAAAGGGAATCTCTATACATCACTATTACATGTCAATCATCAAAATAAAGTGTCAAATTTTAATGCCAAGTTTTAGATCTATTAACAGATATTGTCAATTGTATTTTGGGGTATAATGCGGTTTCATGATGTGATTCTTTTTCCTAAATATATAAAACTTGTCCAGCAGTTCTTGAGAAGTTGTTAAAATTTTACAGATGGACCGAAAGACAGATGAAAAGCTATTGCTTCACTTGAACTCTCAGCTCAGGTGAACTTAAAATAGTGTTTTATGGGCTTTTTTTACTCAATTATATTGTTTTCAGCCACATAAAAAACAGAACTAATAAAGAAATTACCAAATCACACGCTTAAAATAAGATTTGGACAAAACTGTTTGACTGAAAGAACAATTTGAATATGTGTTGGTTCGACAATATATATCATTGATTAGTGTTAAAACACTGCTCATTAGTTTGACATTGTCATTACCCGATTCATTATCTAGAGTAATTTCTAATGGTTAACCTTAATCTTATCAATTTTGTATATTTTTTTTTCACATCCAAGTATGAATTTTTCACTTATATGGAGATGTCATCAACTTTTATTTACATTCCATAATATTGACAAACTATGGATTTATGAACATGTATCCATAGGCAATGCCTACAGTGACCATGTTGGGAGAAATCCTTCATGTGCCATGTCTAAAGTGACAATTAAGGGAGAATTCCTTCATGTGCCTTGTCACCATGTAGGGAGAATTCCTTCATGTGAAACATCTAGTGACCATGCAAAAAATCTAAATAACTTTTACTTCTTATGCTATGTGCAAGGTGAGGGAACATTCACTATCCTGAGACTACAGAAACTAGGAATTAGACCCATAGGCCTACTGTCTGCAGATACAGGGAATTGGACCCTGATACAGAAACTAGAAATTAAGCCCTGAGGCTACAGTCAACCGAGACCAGGAATTAGACCCAAAAGCCTTCTGTCTGCAGAGACAAGGAATTGAACCCCAAGGCATAATATCTGCAAAGACCAGGAATTGAACTTGGAGGTTTGTAGTGTGCTGAGACTGGAATTGGTCAAAAGGCATAATGTCTGCAGAGACTGCAAATAGGCCTATAGTATACAAATACTTGGAGGTGAACCCCAAAGGTTAATATCTTCATAGACTTGGAGTTGAACCCAGAGGCCTACTTTCTGCAGAGAACAAGAATTGAATCCTGAGGTCTACTTTCTACTGTAAACAGGAATTGCATCCTATAGCCTACTTTATGAAGAGAACAAGAATTGAATCCCGAGGTCTACTTTCTGCAGAGACCAGGAATTGAATCCTGAGGCATACCTTCTACAGACACCAGGAATTGAATCCCAAGGTCTACTTTCTTCTGAAAACAGGAATTGCATCCTTAAAGCCTACTTTATGAAGAGAACAAGAATTGAATCATGACGCCTACTTTCTGCAGAGACCAGGAATTGAATCCTGAGGCCTACCTTCTACAGAGACCAGGAATTGAATTCTGAGGCCTACTTTGTGCAGAGAACAGGAATTGAATCCTGAGGTCTACTTTGAGCAGAGAACAAGAATTGAATCCTGAGGCCTACTTTCTGTAGAGAACTAGAATTGAATCCCAAGGTCTACTTTCTGTAGAGACCAGGAATTGAATCCTGAGGCCTACCTTCTACAGAGACCAGGAATTGAATTCTGAGCCCTACTTTGTGCAGAGAACAGGAATTGAATCCTGAGGTCTACTTTGAGCAGAGAACAAGAATAGAATCCTGAGGCCTACTTTCTGTAGAGAACAAGAATTGAATCCTGAGGCCTACTTTGTGCAGAGACCAGGAATTGAATCCTGAGGCCTACCTTCTACAGAGACCAGGAATTGAATTCTGAGGCCTACTTTGTGCAGAGAACAGGAATTGAATCCTGGGGTCTACTTTGAGCAGAGAACAAGAAAAAATCCTGAGGCCTACTTTGAGCAGAAAACAAGAATAGAATCCTGAGGCCTACTTTCTGTAGAGAACAAGAATTAAATCCTGAGGCCTACTTTGTGCAGAGACCAGGAATTGAATCCTCAGGCCAGAATTGAATCCTGAGGTCTACTTTCTGCAGAGACCAGGAATTGAACCCTGAGGTCTACTTTTTGTAGCGACCAGGAATTGAATCCTGAGGTCTACTTTTTGTAGAGACCAGGAATTGAATCCTGATGCCTACTTTCCACAAAAAAAAAAGAGTTGAATCCTGAGGCTTACTATTTGCAAAGTAATTAACAAGTGAACACAAACTGAACGAAATGAATACAATAATTGGTAAGAAATTTTCAGTGATGTTGTTTAAACTAAACAAATGCTTGGTACAGCCACCATAAATCGACTAAGAGGGACAATTTAAAAAGTAATCTTCATATCTGTAATGAAATGAATAAATAATTGAATTTTTTTCCAAGAGCCATTGCATATATATTCCACATTTTTCAAAAACTGAAAAACAATCCTTATATTTATATACACAGTAAAAACCTGCTATATCATCCACCTCTATATAAGGATGACCTGTTTATAAAGGCCAGTTTTTTAAGTCCCTTGATGGCTATACACAGGTTTCACTGTATTACCATTTTTTGTGAATCTGTAGTCAGCTGGATACGAAATCCATTCTATATAACTAACTATTTGGGGAAGTTTTTATAGAACTTAACAAATGAACAGCTGTGTGTCAAGCATTGAATATAAATGCAACCAGTCTGTATACTTGCAATAAAGGAAATAAAAGTTGGTATGTAAATATGTGTATCTTTGAAAACCTGATTAAGAGTTAAACTGGTTATTGTTTAGTTTTACATAATTCATCTAATGAATTGCTACAGAGCTATGGAAGTGAATTATTGCTTTGATCTAATAAAGTACATGCTATACAAACTAATTTGTTGAAAAATGAATACAAAGTGTTCTATGGAACTTGTGAAAGATATAAATATTACATCATGTACATGAGCAGCATAATAATGAAAATGTAAATACAACATGTTTACATCTGAATAACATTTAAAGTAATTGTACAAAATACAGCACTGTAAAAACAAAGTTACTAACAGCACTGCACTGTTAAAACAAGAAGATATGATAAGACCTGAGTTATATATGAATAATACAAACACAAGACAAATATAGGAACTTATCTTGTCCTCTGAAAGTCCAGTTTAAATATATGAAGAATATTACACTGTAACACAGAAATGTTTCAAAGCATAACATTGAATATGAAAAGTATTATCATGCAAATTAAAACAACAAAACAAAGAAATTAATAAACAAGTTTGTGAAACAATATGCCCAAGAGATGTAGGTCATCTAATTACTAAGGCAAATATTGCCAATTGTTGGCCATAAATGAACTTGAAGATCTCATTAATAAAAGCAACAAACTAAATTTTGTTAAAATTTGTGAAAAGTAACTTCAGTTATATGTGACAAATACTGAAATGTTGCAGACACACACAGACAAGCATGCAGACATAAAGACTTACCAAAACCAATTGTCACATGAGATTTAACTCTGGTGCACGAACATATAAAAGTAGACAAACAGAATTTTACCACAAAAACCACATAGGATCTGTGCAATGTATGCATATTTCTATATTTTGGAGATAAAAATTGAGTCTTTATAACTTTAAAATGCATGTATAAATGATTCATACTAATCATACTAATGTTTATATGTTACATGACCACCCATTCTGCCACTGAAATGAGGTCTCAAAAGACAGGTGGTTATTCAAAAGAGGTTTTATTTAAAGAGTTACTTAACCAAGAGGTTATCATAATGTGGTCTCAAAAGACAGGTGGTTATTCAAAAGAGGTTTTATTTAAAGAGTTACTTAACCAAGATGTTATCATAATGTGGTCTCAAAAGACAGGTGGTTATTCAAAAGAGGTTTTATTTAAAGAGTTACTTAACCAAGAGGTTATCATAATGTGGTCTCAAAAGACAGGTGGTCTTCCATGGCAGTGTTCTCTCATACAGGTTCTACTGGACCAATTACCAATATACATGTATCAGTATTTTATGACACACAAGGTAAAATTAGTTTAAAAAATGACATTGTTGCCATAGGAACAAAGTATATGCACCTGTTGAAAATAATTACAATTTCAAATGTCTATTGTTGTATTTAAAACTACAATGGAGATAAAAGTATAACTTTATTTAAATCCCAAAAATTTACATGTAACATCACAAGTCAATCTTATGTGTAACATCACAGGTCAAACTTACATGTAACATCACAAGTCAAACTTATGTGTAACATCACAAGTCAATCTTATGTGTAACATCACAGGTCAAACTTACATGTAACATCACAAGTCAAACTTATGTGTAACATCACAAGTCAATCTTATGTGTAACATCACAAGTCAAACTTATGTGTAACATCACAAGTCAATCTTATGTGTAACATCACAAGTCAATCTTATGTGTAATATCACAAGTCAAACTTATGTGTAACATCACAAGTCAAACTTATGTGTAACATCACAAGTCAATCTTATGTGTAACATCACAAGTCAAACTTATGTGTAACATCACAAGTCAAACTTATGTGTAACATCACAAGTCAAACTTATGTGTAACATCACAAGTCAAACTTATGTGTAACATCACAAGTCAATCTTATGTGTAACATCACAAGTCAATCGTATGTGTAACATCACAAGTCAAACTTATGTGTAACATCACAAGTCAATCGTATGTGTAACATCACAAGTCAATCGTATGTGTTACATCACAAGTCAAACTTATGTGTAACATCACAAGTCAATCTTATGTGTAACGTCACAAGTCAAACTAATGTGTAACATCACAAGTCAAACTTATGTGTAACATCACAAGTCAATTTGTAACATCACAGGTCAAACTTACGTGTAACATAACAAGTCAATCTTATGTGTAACATCACAGGTCAATCTTATGTGTAACATCACAAGTCAAACTTATGTGTAACAAACATCACAGGTCAAATTTAGTACATATATCTGGCAAGTATTTCTATCATACAAAATTTTAAGAAATTCTTACACTGTATTTATTTTGTAAACTTACCATGGTCTATGTGATCAAATATGTTATCTATACTAAGGTCATGTTTTCTAGAAATTCTGATACAAGTTGATACTTGTACAGAGAAAAATTGTCAAATTTGGACAGATTAAGTCTCTAACTACTTCTTCAAATGTTGCTTTCTTCAAATGAAAGAGTTAATCAAAAGTCATATGTGTAGTACATACTTATTCATGTGGTTGTCCTTGTTGCATACGGTAAAACTGTCATACTACATTGGAGTACTGATAACAAACAAACAAAATTATGTATACATTTATAGTGTCATGTAGTCAAATAAAAATTGAACAAAATCTAGGGACATCTATACATTGGCTTGTCATCGGTGCAACATTTAATAGCACAATAATTTTTTTGTTTTATTTTGCCACTTTTGAATCCAATGCACCTAACAAATCAAATAACAACATAAACAAAATATGAAAAAACCAACAAACAATTCAAATAAAACTAACACCATCAAACTCAATCCATTCAAATGATTTTCTTGTCTTTGTATACAACATAAGTCAACATCATTCATGAATGTGATATCAAAAAACAACAAACATAAAATGAAATAATTTTTACATTAATTGTACATGACATATTACCTTACCATTTATAAAAATAATGTTTGAATATATAATATCCACATAAGCAAACTGATGTGATTAGGAGAATGCAAAACTATGTAGATGATGGAAACTGTACAAGTCAACTTGCTTCTAAAGATCCTACATGGACAGATCTTCAGAATTAAGGTACCAAGTCCTAACATAAATATTTCTAACCTGCATGAGGAAAGTACCTGTCACTGTGATCATATCATTATCTCCCCTTGACACTGATGTGACCATGACATTCAAAGTCAACAAAAAATTATTTCACGTTTGCTGGAATGAATGATCTGCTTATTTGTCTCTACATTAAGTTATGATATGGAAAGATAGACAACTTCAATAAAAACACTACCACCTACAGTTTGGATAAAACATAATTCTGGGGAAATAGTTCACAAAATCATTTTTACAAAAATGATTCTTTACATGCTTTTAAAGATTTTGTTTTTTATATTTTTTAGACTGGCCCTCCAGGATAACTGAGGATAGCTACACCCTCTACCCCCCCCCCTTAATTTATTCTGCTGTCATAGGGAACCTGGCACTTATGGTTGAGGATGACCTCTACAATCTTTGTATTTTATTGTTAACATTTTTTAACACTAGAGTCTCTGAAGGCACTGAATTGCACACCTGGGCATCGTTTCATAAAAGGTCTTACATCGGAAAAAGTCATAAACCCAATACTACGATTACTGTCCATTTGTTAAACATTTCCGATTACAGACTTACGACAAAATTTATATATTTCAAGATAAAGTACCGATCTTTCCTTTTCACCTACAATAGGCATCATAATTGACTCTCCTACAATTCATTCCACCTTTTCTATTCCATAATAAAATTATCTTATTCAAACTTAATAATCAGCAGTCATAAGCAATTTCAACTTACTACATGAAAGAGTTGTAAACGTTGTTGGTGAATGGTCGTAGAACTAATCAGTATTTGTAAAGTTTCCGACCTTTTATGAACTGATGCCCTTGACTTTTCTTGAGCTGTAACAGATGCCTAATGTCAAAATATATTTTTTGCTTACGTAAAACTTCTGTCTTACTGAGATTGAAGCTGTTGGGTATATACTAAAGAGCTCATTATAGTTTACTTCTGACTAACACGAGTGTTTGAAGAAGAAAGTATGGGTTGCATGATTGTATTGTTTCAATGCACTGAGAAACTTAAGTTGCTTGGAGATACACATACATTACTTAATATGGATAAGTGGCTTTAAAATTATTTTAAATGACATAGAAAAGAATTACTATTGAAAGTGTGTTTTCTGTAAAATCCAGGGATCTGGGGCCCACGTTATCAAAATGTCCTAAGTCCTACACTTTCAGTCTTAAGTTAATTGACTTTAAAACAAAACTTACCATAGGACAGTTTTATCAACTTAATTCGTGTTTACATATTTTCCAAATATCTTGATAGTTTATGAATATTCACACTTGCTACAAAAATATATCAAGACATTTACAACATTGACTTAGGTCTACACACTACATCTGGGCAGGTCATAAGTTACAAGTCCTAATCCTTTGTAAAATGGTCGCAAGTCCTAAGTGAAGTACTAATGCCAAGGCTAAGAGTCTAGGACCTTTTGTATTACAAATCCTTGATTCACAAAGCAACCTTACATATGAACATTTCAATCTTCATTATGACGCTCATTGACAACACTTTGGTTAGGGACACAGAAACACTTGTATAACATTGTATAAATGTGTAATACTTTCGTGATTGATACCCAGGATACACTTTGTCTGTCACTGTGTGATACTTGGACAAGGTGTTAGTTAAGCTTACCATTTGTAAATATCCTGATACTAAGAGTTCCACTTATAACAAATGACATGATATAATCTGAGATACACATCTATACAGAGCTAATACAAGTAAATAAGATATACACAGCTCTGTAACAATTGCCTTCAGTTCAATGTTGATAACTGATAATAACAAATGAGTTTGATACATGATCTATGTACAGCTAAATATATACATATACATACACACACACACACACACACACACACACACACACACACACACACACACACACACACACACACACACACATATATATATATATATATATATATATATATATATATATCAATAAAATATGGGTATAATAATATTATGATAATAATCTCATGGTATACCCCATCAAATTTTGTCAAAAGTACATATCTGTTGATGCACAATATCCAAGTAGAGCACACCTGGCAAACCATGCTAATAACCTGTCCTTAAGATAACTGCATGAGATAAAAATTCAACAAATTTGTTTAGACTATTTGACATCTGATATAGATAACATCGTGGGATCTACCATTCTGTGAGCTGATGATGACAGTTCATTTGCTTTATCTTTCCCAAACTTGAGGATTTTTTTGGCAATGTTGACAACATTTTGATCTGTGAGTGGATTTTCTACCAGTTCACGTAGAAGAGCTGCTCCACCTTCCTTTTCCAACATCGGACAATACCTGTCACCTGTAAATAAAATGACAGAAAAGGATTTACCTGTCACCTGTAAATACAATGACACATATGTGATCTCCGTTCAACCCTATCTATAAATACATTGGAGACTGTCTTAAGTGATTTTCAAAGGGATTTGCAAATTTTGGTCGCATAAGACAGGGAGTCAAGTTACATAATACAAACCATTTAATATATATGAAATACTGTTGGGCAACCTAAAATACAGTCACATAAGACAGGGAGTCTTAATATACAGGTGTCAATTGGGCAGTCAAGAATGTAATGTCTATTTGTCTTGTCACCTGTTAGTACAATGACAGAAAGGGATTTACATGTCCCCTGTAAATATAATGACAGGAGAGGATTTACATTTCACTTATAAATACAGTGACACAACTATGATCTCTCTGTTCAATCCTACCTATAAATAATGTCTGTTTGTCTTGTCAGCAAGAGACAAAATGATATTTATCTCATTTTTCATTTTAAGGAATAAGAACTGACATGTTAGTAAATCCCTGGATTTATCTGACACCTGTGTCCAACCGTACAAAATCCTTAATCCAGGGTTACTAATAATGTCAATCAATCATGATTGTTATTCCTGTTGTCAGTTCTTTGAGCTATTCATGCTGTCAATTCTTATAGTGTCTTATTTTGACAATTCTGATAGCTACTTATAAATCTTGAAAGCTACTTATGTTGTCAATATGGTAGCTACTCATGTTGTCAATTTTTATGGCTACTTTTGCTGTCAATTTTTATAGTGTCTCATTTTGACAATCTTGGTAGCTACTCATATTGTCAATTTTAATAGCATCTCATTTTGACATTCTTGATAGATATTAATCAATCTTGATAGCTACTAATGTTGCCAAATTTGTTTGTTTGTTTATTGTTGTTTAACGTCCCACTCAAGAATATTTCACTCATATGGAGATGTCACCAAATACCGGTGAAGGGCTTCAAATTTTTGGCTTATGCACAGCACTTACGGCCATTGAGCAGTGAGGGTTCTTTAACGTGCCGACACCTACTGTGACACGGGACCTCCAGTTTTTACTGTCTCATCCGAAAGACAGGAAACCAACCTGCCGCCGGCGGGACTCGAACTCACGACCTCATGATCCAGAGTCGAGCGCGCTATATTGCCAAGTTAAATAACGCCTTATGCTGACAATTTTGATAGCTACCCATGTTGTCAATTTTAATAGTATCTCATACTGACATTCTTGATAGATATTAATCAATCTTGAAAGTTACTATAATGTTGAAAAGTTAAATAATGCTGTATGCTGACAATCTTAATAGATACCAATGTTGTCAATTTCAATAGTCTCATGTTGACAATCTTGACAGCCATTTATCAATCTTTATAGCCACTCATGTTGTCAATAATCTTGATAAACTTTTGTTTCCAGTCAATGTTAAAAGCTCCCCATACATGTTGTTAATATAAAATATAAGTACCTTTACAGTAGATTTTTACTTACTGTTTTTAGTGCATACATGCTGAATGGCCCAAACTGCCCAAAGTTGTACTGATGGGAAAGAATAACATCTCAGTAATGGGAAGAAAGGATTAAAAGATCTGAAAATGGAAAGTAAACAGATTTGGTGTTGACATTAGACAAGTTTGGATACTATCTTATATAGTGTGTTTAAAGTATTGCCAGTCCTACAAACACTAAAATGACCATGTAATTACATACACATTACATGTGTAATAATGCACTTCTTCAACTTTTTTGTCAGATAAATGACTAGTCATTCCTAGAACTTCAAAATATCTGATATATCTGTTTTCTTTACAAGATTCAATATAAATTGAGAGCAAATAAAGTAATTGTGTGATAAATAGAGTCTACAATGAGTGTTAGTTGACTATCATGTTTATCTAACTCGAGTTAGTTAATTTTCAAAACTTGAAAAGACACGAGGTTTGCCGTGTGTCTTTTCAAATTTTGAAAATTAGCTAAGGAGAGCTAGATAAACATGATAATGAAATTACAGAAGTTGTTGAATCTGTCTCTATCAAAACTGAAAACTTGTATAGAATCCATGATCATTAGCCTACATCATGTTTAAACACCAACAGGCTTGGACTCTCATGATTGCGCCAAACCTGTACCTCGCTTCAATCACAATTTTTCCAGATTACATCAATTTGTAGACCTGTAGGAAACCCAACATTGATAGAGACTTCAACAACGGATCCCTTTCCTTCCGATTTCTTTTATCGCCAACAACTGGCTTGATGCAACTTTGTGTACAAACATTTTCATTACAGTACAATGAGCAAAAGTTCAAGTTCCTATTTTGACCAATGAACATGATCAGAGTGTGTTAACCACTCAAAAACTTTACACAACTGTGTTTCTGTTTAATCAGCCAATTTTTTCATGGTTTAACCATAAGTGTTATGGTAGAAACATGATTAAGGGACAAAATGTACATCCAGAATTCCAGATTCTAAACATACATTGGTTACATGGTTTACAGACACAATTAATAGGTAGTGTCTATAGTTGGGAGACCATACATACATTACTTGTACTTAGTCGTTTACCACGGCCGAATGGTTAGAGCACAGGTAGTGTCTATAGTTGGGAGACCATACATTACTTATACTAAGTCATTTACCACAGCCGAATGGTTAGAGCACAGGTAGTGTCTATAGTTGGGAGACCATACATTACTTATACTAAGTCGTTTACCACGGCCGAATGGTTAGAGCACAGGTAGTGTCTATAGTTGGGAGACCATACATTACTTGTACTTAGTCTTTTACCACGGCCAAATGGTTAGAGCACAGGTAGTGACTACACCTGGGAGACCATACATACATTACTTATACTACCGTATTTTACGGCCTATAGGTCGATATTTTTTTTCTCCAAAGTTGTGACCTCGACCTATTCACTGCATCGACTTATCTTAAAAAAAAACCAGTGAAATATTTAACTTGTATCTGCAATTCCTCATTTTAACATCGTAATTCAAAATTTTCCATGGGATAATCTAGGGGCCTACTCCAAACACCCATTTGTATTTACACTTAATAGGACTATTAAATGTGACCTCGTGTGTGCGTAATGCACTGTGTTCATAATCAAGTGACAAAATAATGATCTTTCAAGTTACAATATCATTGGGATTCAAGACTGTGTCAGAAACTGCGTAATAAAAATACATCGTTTACATTATATTTATACCGGACAGTTTATACTTTTGAATGATTCCCTAATCTCGGCACCCCACTGTGAAGTTGAAGTCTTCATTCAGACTTTCAGGACACTACAAGCTGTGTTCACTGGAACGTGACCTTCAACTGATAAGGATCGCGGCAGTCTTTGAAGTTGGGAAAGTTTTGGAAAAAGTGTTACATAAATTAATTGACACTAAACCTTGAGTATTTAATTGTTTGACAATTGCAGCAGCATAATAATTTAGGTCAATGTAAGGATAAGACAAGGATTGAGGTCGCTTGGGTAAACAGCATAAAGAATTTAATGATGATTTGACAGGTAACATAATGGCTATGCTTGTATACATAATCAGTACACACGAGTAATATAAGTGATGTTAAATATATATATGACGCAACTTATATGCTTTTTAATCACTCCTATTTAATACTCAGGGATGAGATTGGCAAATCTTTTTTTCAGAGGAAAATGAGCTAGGGTCCGCCGGGGCCTGCGGCCCCGGCGGATCCAGGGCAGAGCCCTGGTCAGGGGGTTCAGGGGGACGAAGTCCCCCATGAAGCCAAAGCACTTTGGCTGTTTGAAAACTAGTAAACTGCACTAAAATGGCTTTACCTTTTGCAATCAATTTTGCCATTTTGCAAGGCATATGGGAAATGTAAAACGCTTAACAATATAACCTCTGCGCTGATTGGCCATATGCGTTGTAAGTAATCCAATGATAACGTGCATAAGTAATAGCTTCAACACCGTAATAGCTTCGACACCGTCTCGGCGTTTATGGTTTGTTGGAGGGAAAACTCCCGAATATTCGAAGTTGAAGACAAACAGAGTTCTCTCCCTTCCACAGATCGTTGAACTACTTCCGTGTTCAATTGACTGACGTATTTCAAGTTGCGTATTTACAGATTTACATGTACCGATCTTGCTGTGTCAGAGATAAGAAACAAAGAACACTCAGTGTTCAGGATAGACAACAATTTTATTAAACAAAGGTATACTTTTAAGCTGTAAAAATGAAAAATATTACATTCTTACCCCCCCTAAAATTTTCTCAACGGATTTGGACGTTTCACAAAATCGACCCCTGGGACTGTCAAATCCGCGGATCCGCGGAAAAATCTCATCCCTGAATACTGTACCGTAAAATAGGCTGATCACTCTGATTATTTTAATAGGCTACCATCGTGTTAGCACCAGTTATTAAACATAAACGATGCAATTTTTGTGTTCTCCCATTCATGTTTCCATCTCTGCCAACATCGACCTATCCTCCATTTCGACCTATCTAATACTTAATCCTGGATTTTTGCCAAAAATCGGCCATTCGACCTATCCCCCATATCGACCTATAGGCCATAAAATACGGTAAGTCGTTTACCACGGCCGAATGGTTAGAGCACAGGTAGTGTCTATAGTTGGGAGACCATACAATACTTGTACTTAGTCTTTTACCACGGCCGAATGGTTAGCGCACAGGTAGTGTCTACACCTGGGAGACCATAAATACATTACTTATAGTAAGTCGTTTACCACGGCCGAATGGTTAGAGCACAGGTAGTGTCTATAGTTGGGAGACCATACATTACTTGTACTTAGTCTTTTACCACGGCCAAATGGTTAGAGAACAGGTAGTGTCTACACCTGGGAGACCATACATACATTACTTATACTAAGTCGTTTACCTCGGCCAAATGGTTAGAGCACAGGTAGTGTCTACACCTGGGAGACCATACATACATTACTTGTACTTAGTCGTTTACCACGGCCAAATGGTTAGAGCACAGGTAGTGTCTATAGTTGGGAGACCATACATTACTTATTCTAAGTCGTTTACCACGGCCAAATGGTTAGAGCACAGGTAGTGTCTACACCTGGGAGACCATACATACATTACTTATACTAAGTCGTTTACCACGGCCGAATGGTTAGAGCACAGGTAGTGTCTACACCTGGGAGATCATACATTACTTGTACTTAGTCTTTTACCACGGCCGAATGGTTAGAGCACAGGTAGTGTCTACACCTGGGAGACCATACATACATTACTTATACTAAGTCGTTTACCACGGCCAAATGGTTAGAGCACAGGTAGTGTCTACACCTGGGAGACCATACATACATTACTTGTACTTAGTCGTTTACCACGGCCGAATGGTTAGAGCACAGGTAGTGTCTATAGTTGGGAGACCATACATTACTTATACTAAGTCGTTTACCACGGCCAAATGGTTAGAGCACAGGTAGTGTCTACACCTGGGAGACCATACATACATTACTTATACTAAGTCGTTTACCACGGCCGAATGCTTAGAGCACAGGTAGTGTCTATAGTTGGGAGACCATACATTACTTGTACTTAGTCTTTTACCACGGCCGAATGGTTAGAGCACAGGTAGTGTCTACACCTGGGAGACCATACATACATTACTTATACTAAGTCGTTTACCACGGCCGAATGATTAGAGCACAGGTAGTGTCTATAGTTGGGAGACCATACATTACTTGTACTTAGTCTTTTACCACGGCCGAATGGTTAGCGCACAGGTAGTGTCTACATCTGGGAGACCATAAATACATTACTTGTACTAAGTCGTTTACCACGACCGAATGGTTAGAGCACAGGTAGTGTCTATAGACAATATTTCATCAGAACAATTGTAAACTGTGAAAGTAGTCAACTATCAGTATTAAACATGTTGAACAAACATATTGCATACTTGAAAAACTACAAAACATGATAGGCTATATAAAACTTTGCATTTTCCTTTTATACCATAAGAAGTTTTGGAAATTTTTCAGAAATGATTTTATACCTGTAAGCCACCATCTCTCCTTCTGGCTGTTCCCACTTAAGTACAACTTCTCCCTATTAAGATATATAAGCATGATTAGCATAAAATCTGGTTTGTCGATGGAGTTTAAAATCATTTATAGGCCGTTTCTGGTATAATAATATTTTTTCAAAAAATTTATCCTAATTTTAACTTCTTTGTATATAGTCCACAGTCAATGGAGGTAGCTCCTACACAAACAAACACTGGTTGAAAAGTATGTATGTCTTTGTGTGCCAACATTATTCATTTTAAAAGGAGCGGGCATTTCTGACAATCCATCGTACAATTAAACAATGTAAAGCATTAAAAATGAAATTCACCATGGTGATGAAAGTGCATTTGAGTTTGCCCTGGAAAATTGAGGATGAAAAAAAATGAGAATGACAAACAGCCATACTAAAATAGACCACTGTCAGCATGGTCAGAGGAAACAATAACATTTGTCCAATTGTACCTGTCCAGGTAAAAATCACTTCAGACAATTACAATTTCTTGTTTTTATGACTTGTAATTTGAAAGCACAACTAAGCTAAAATGTCTAAATCAAAAGTGAAGATTGAACTAGTTTCTGAGACAAACATTGTTGAAGTTTTACAGTCCTATGCATAAACAAACACAGATTATGTCTTTGATGAATCCATAGCAGGATATGTAGGTACATGTACAAATGTTAAGCTATGAGGTCTTCCAAATAATAATAATAAGAATGTTTATCATGAATGGAAACAACATTTTGAAACTGTGGGCATACCGACTTGATTACAACATGCATAACTTGACTTACATGGTGACAAGAGCATAATTTGTCTGCTTCCTGAGCAGTCATTATTTTATACAACTTCTGTCTGCTTCCTGAGCAGTCATTATGTTATACAACTTCTGTCTGCTTCCTGAGCAGTCATTATTTTATACAACTTCTGTCTGCTTCCTGAGCAGTCATTATTTTATACAACTTCTGTCTGCTTCCTGAGCAGTCATTATTTTATACAACTTCTGTCTGCTTCCTGAGCAGTCATTATTTTATACAACCTCTGTCTGCTTCCTGAGCAGTCATTATTTTATTCCAATTCTGTTGCTTCCTGAGCAGTCATTTTTACGAGTTGATGGAACATCAACGCAGTTATGTTATGCTAAGTCCTTTATTGAGAACAGTTCAAAGAACAATTTGGAGTTTGGGGTTAATAACACATTATATTGATGCAAAATTACACATGTATGTGCATTTAAGCAACATAAACTCAACTTCAAGATTGAAATTTCCAAATCACACATTTATTCATATATGACGAAAATATAGTAACAATTTGCTGAAAAATATAGGTCTATAGGACTTGTTCAATTATATGCCATTAAATGTCAGTTTGGCATCATTTATGAATTTTAAGATATTGCAAATTTGCTTCAGAATGTTACTTTTCAATTATTTTTTACCATTATACTTTTGTGATAGAATTGACATCAAAAGCAATAGACTGTTAACAATAACTGTGCACGATTAATATGCAAATGTTCCCTTACTGTGTATTGGCAAGATCTGTCTGTGAAGTTGTACATAGAATTTGCGTCATTTCTCATTCACATGATCTTAACCGATGAGAAACTTGCGGCAGTCTTTGAAGTTGAGAAAATGTTTTACATGTACACGTACTGACCTAGAGATTTAAGGCTACTGATAGGAAGTATAGTGTAAGGGCATAATACTGCCCTGTCACATAGAAATTTAATATCGATGAAACGATTTTTATAAGCACAAAATTTTATAATCAGATTGCTGATTTATGTAGTTTGTTGGATAATGAATAAGCCATCAGTACTCACGTTAGGCCAAATGTCTGACCCGATTTTTAGTTACTTTTTTTGTAAAACCTAATTTTACAGAATTAAAAAGTATTCAGTATACTGAGTGTATTACACCTCATTAAAACTTACGATTGCCATCAACTCGTATCACTACTTTTGGTACTTTGATTTTATACAACTTCTGTCTGCTTCCTGAAGTCATTATACCATACAAATTTTGTCTGCTTCCTGAGAAGTCATTATTTTTCAAAAATTATGTTACCGACTCAGGTGAATACATCTGTTGCAACAATACATTTACGTATTTTCCTTAGGTAACCAAAATAGCCTAAAAACACATATATTGTTTTGGTACAATAAATATAAAAAGAAATATTAAGTTGTATTATACAAATAAACAAAAGTGGTTACCAGTTCTAAAAGAATTTCCTCTTTCTCTGTACCAACCAACCAATTCTCCATCCCCTCACTTGCCAAATGAGCAATAATGCCAGCAGCAAAATAACTGACATCGATATCAGTTGCCTGCATCAATCTTTTACTTAACAAGAGGAAATCTTCTCTCATCAGATATTCTCTCAGTTTTGCCACTTCAGCTATATTGTTCTGAATAAAACCAATGGAATAAATATTTTGTCAGTGAGTGCCATGTGTGAGTGTGTGTGTGTGTGTGTGTGTGTGTGAGAGAGAGAGAGAGAGAGAGAGAGAGAGAGAGAGAGAGAGAGAGAGAGAGAGAGAGAGAGAGAGAGAGAGAGAGAGAGAGAGAGAGAGAGAGAGAGAGAGAGAGAGAGAGAGAGAGAGAGAGAGAGAGAGAGAGAGAGAGAGATGTAATCATGGTTGCATTATTGAGAGAGGGTGAGGCAGAGAGACAGAACTTACCAACAAACCAAGAGCTTCAACTTGTCTTCTGACCTCTAGAGAGAGAGAGAAAGAGACAACACAAGAGATGTAGGAGAGAGAGAGAGAGACAACAATTATGAGGAGAGAAAACACAACAATTATGTAGGAGAGAGAGACAACCTGTATGTAATCATGGTTGCATTATTGTATTGAGAATATGAAAGGGTGAGGCAGAAAGACAGACAGACAGAACTTACCAACAAACCAAGAATCTTTGCTTCAACTTGTCTTCTGACCTCTATGTCCTTATCACAAACAACCTGTAAAACACAACAATTATGTAGGACACTTATCACAAACAACCTGTACAACACAACAATTATGTAGGACACTTATCACAAACAACCTGTACAACACAACAATTATGTAGGACACTTATCTCAACACAACCTGTAAAACACAACAATTATGTAGGACACTTATCACAAACAACCTGTACAAAACAACAATTATGTAGGACACTTATCACAAACAACCTGTACAACACAACAATTATGTAGGACACTTATCACAAACAACCTGTACAACACAACAATTATGTAGGACACTTATCACAAACAACCTGTACAACACAACAATTATGTAGGACACTTATCACAAACAACCTGTACAAAACAACAATTATGTAGGACACTTATCACAAACAACCTGTATCACAAACAACCTGTACAACACAACAATTATGTAGGACACTTATCACAAACAACCTGTACAACACAACAATTATGATACTTCACACAAACAACCTGTACAACACAACAATTATGTAGGACACTTATCACAAACAGCAAATCATGTTTAACAAGACAAAATTGAGAAAGGGCTTGTTGATGCCTGAAATTTGAGATATACATGTAATTTCTTTTTCTTTTTGTTTTTGGTTTTTTTTTCATTTTATTTATCTATTTACCCCTTTTTTTGTTTACAAACATGTATCTGTTAATGGACAGAAAGGTGATCCAGGAATATAATTATCCGTAATCTAGATCATGTATACAATTTATTTTAGAAAGCAAGCAGAGATTGTTTGAATGATGCTTTAAGCCATACTCAACAACTTTTTCAATTATATGATGGCAGCCTGTTTTAATGGTAGAGGAAAGAACTTAGTTATTATGTACTGGGGAGAAACCACTGCCCTTCCACAATTAAACTCTCAAGCATTATCACAAAATCATATTACGTTCCAGCAGGGCTTGAATCAGTGCCCATAGTTAGGACTCGATCTTAACATATTTAAAAACTTGCCCAGCCAGCCAAGCAAGTGCTACTGAAATTTTGATTGCCCACCATGAAAATCTGGTTACCCGCAACGAAAACGAAAATATTTTATTTTGTGTTTTATTAATTTATTGTTATCTTAATAGATATATACAACTTATAATGTCTCTGAATGATGGATTTACAAGTAATTAATTGTACATGTAAAGGCATTATTATCATAATTATTATAATCAATCATTTTTATTACTATTTTACAATGTAACTACTGTATGTAAATCAATGCAAAGTACAAAACTAAGTTTTCAATTTTGTTAAATGAAAACAATAGCTATCCATTTTTATGTATTTCATTAAAAATTTTTTTTACAGTAACTATTTTTACTTTTATCATTCACCTAATTTAATCCAGATCTTACAACTTTTATACAATGTACATCTATAGTGCTATCATCATTTTAACACATCCTTAAATTCAGTTCCATTTGGTATCGGTGCTTTTATTACACACCCAACTTCCAATTCCTCCATAAACTACAAGCAACATTTTTCAATAGTCAACACACGATATGTTTCACCTATGAGGTAAAGACTAACGTGTTTAATTTAATTGTAAACAAAGTAATTATTTTAGTTTCTAATTGGTTTTTAAAAATGCATTTTGAATTAAAAATATGAGAAAATGGATTACTTTTGAAACTTGAGCTTCTACTAGCATTGTTACTTGCCTGGCCGGGCAACAGACTATTGAAATCTTGTTGCCTGGGTCCGACTTTTACTTGCCCTGGGCAAGCAGGCAATCATTAACATCGAGCCCTGATAGTATTTGAACCATTCCTTTAAGAGACATGTCTGGAAATGTATAAAGTTAAGGGGGGATAACTCATACCTAGGGAGGCAAATCATCATTTTTCACATGTGTAGAACACCCAGAGAGATAGATAACTCTGTAAAATGGCACAGGTGCACAACTTCTAAGTAAGTCATCAAACTCAAGCCAGTACATGTCTGGACAAGTATCCATTAAAGATTTATATATGTCTTCTATTGTTTAGATAAACTCTTACCTGGAGTGTGTTCATGAACAACTCTAAGCCTCCCTCATTTAGAAACATCTGACATGTAGCTGGAGATTCATCTTCAATGAAAAAAATGTAAGACCAAAAATAAGATTGATGTGAACAAACTAATCCATCTAAAGAGCCCTCACCAAACAGTTCTGCTCATTTTTTCCCTTTCAAAATATGAAATTTGCTTGATTTACACTTTAAAATCAAAAGAAAATGAAACAAATCTGACAATCATTTGACCTATATTTAAGTGTTTTAATGATGTCCATGTTGATTTCAGAACATAATCAGTGCTGATTTGAGGAAACTATAATAATACAGTAGAACCTGAAATGTGGTCTCACAAGACAAGTGGTCTCTTAAAATAGGGTTTTATCTAAAGGATTATTTTGTAAGATGGTTTTCAGAATGTAGTCTTCAAGAAAAATGGTCTTCTATAAAAATGTCTCACATGACAGGAGGTCTTCTATGACAGTGGTCTCACAAGACAGGATGTCTTCTATAACACTGTCTTACAATACAGGTGGCCTCTTTAACAGTGGTCTCATAAGACAGGAAGTCTTCTATAACACTGTCTTACAATACAGGTGGCCTCTTTAACAGTGGTCTCACAAGACAGGAAGTCTTCTATAACACTGTCTTACAATACAGGTGGCCTCTTTAACAGTGGTCTCATAAGACAGGATGTCTTCTATGACAGTGATCTCACAAGACAGGAAGTCTTCTATAACACTGTCTTACAATACAGGTGGCCTCTTTAACAGTGGTCTCATAAGACAGGATGTCTTCTATGACAGTGATCTCACAAGACAGGAAGTCTTCTATAACAATGTCTTACAATACAGGTGGCCTCTTTAACAGTGGTCTCATAAGACAGGATGTCTTCTATGACAGTGATCTCACAAGACAGGAAGTCTTCTATAACACTGTCTTACAATACAGGTGACCTCTTTGACAGTGGTCTCATAAGACAGGCTGTCTTCTATGACAGTGATCTCACAAGACAGGAAGTCTTCTATAACACTGTCTTACAATACAGGTGGCCTCTTTGACAGTGGTCTCATAAGACAGGATGTCTTCTATAACAGTGATCTCACAAGAAAGAAGTTCCTATAACATTTTACATTTTACAGGTGGCCTCTTTGACAAAATCATCTCATAATAGAAGGCTGTCTTCACATCACGCATGATCTCACAAGACAGGAAGTCAATTTATACACACTGTAACTACAATACATTCCTCTTTGCCAGTGGTCTCATAAGGACAGGATGCTTAAATGAAAGTCATTGACATCCCTTGAATTCCACTATTTTTTTCCCAGAACACACCAAAGACAAAACCTGTAAGAAAAACAGAGCATTAATTGTACATCACAGAGAGTTCATCAACATATGGCAATTTACCTGTAAGGTATTACTTGAGCATTAAGTGTAAATAGGGAGAGTGATATCAATATACAAATCATTGACCTGTAAGGTTCCACAGAGTACTAAGTGTAAATTTAGAGTGATATCAACAAACAAATTACTTGTAAGGTTCCACAGAGCACTAAGTGTAAATTTCAGAGAGATATCAACATACAAATTACCTGTAAGGTACTACAGAGCATTAAGTGTAAATTTCAGAGTGATATAAATATACAAATTACCTGTAAGGTTCTACAGAGCATTAAGTGTAAATTTCAGAGAGATATCAACATACAAATTACCTGTAAGGTTCCACAGAGCATTAAGTGTAAATTTCAGAGAGATATCAATACACAGATTACCTGTAAGGTTCCACGAAACACTAAGTGTAAATTTATAGGGATATCAATATACAAATTACCTGTTAGGTTCCACAGAGCACTAAGTGTGAACTTCAGAGTGATATCAATACTTTCTGACTCCACCTTTAATTTCACTAGTTGCAGCATTTTCCTCATATAACGACCCTTTGCTCCTAGCTGTGATGTCTGTTTTGTTGAGATCTGAAGGAACAGATCCAATAAATTAAAATTACTACTAACTTTGATCAGTAACAGGTTATTGATAAGTATCTTAGAAGGAGCAGTAAGACAGCAAAAATGACTGTCAAGAACTGACTTGATCACTGATTTGGTCCAAGTATTGTATTGCATATATGTGGTCTTTGCATTATTGTGATTACATGTTCACTTACCTTTGCAGCAAGGATAGAGCAAATAGCAACTGACATTCTGTTCATGGAAGGATCGTCAAACTGACAGAGACACTCCATAACAAGCTTAGCACAGCTGTACCTGTCAAATGACTACAGCCAAACAAAAAAAAAGTACAGTAATTAGAAAAATTGTATAACATTTGCTACCATGTCATTATGGTAGATTTCAAATTATATTAAATGACAACTAAATTTCATTAATCCATACATCATATACCTGGAACATTCACTATGTTTTAATTTCCACCTTTTTCAATTTTGATTGTTTGTTTATTGTTGTTTAACGTCCCACTCAAGAATTTTTCACTCATATGGAGACATCAAGAATAAATTTCACTCACTTACGGCCATTGAGACATCACGACAAATGCCTGTCTCATCAGTAACAGGGCTTCAAATTTTGGCCTATGCTCACGATCAAGAGCACTTACGGCCATTGAGCAGTGAGGGTTCTTTAAACGTGCCGACTCACAAACATCCTGTACTGTAACACAATGGGACTTTGATTTTTACTGTCTCATCAGAAGGAGAGGAAACCAATCTGCTGCCAGCTGGACTCGAACTCACGACCTCACGATCAAGAGTCGAGCATGCTACCGACTGAGCCAGGTCAACTCCAGAGTAATTTGAGTGAATATAACTTATAGAGGGTGAAAATAACAATTCTTACCATAATTCTCAAATGAGAAAATAAAAATCATTTGATCTGTGTAGAAGTAATCAAAAACATGGTTAAATATATCAAGGATGTTTTTAACAGACTAAAACCTCTATATGTAAGTCACTCACAACATCCTGTAATATCCTGTCACTACACAATGTCAACAAGGCATTCTTCTGGAGCTGTAAAAAATAAAAAAAAAATTAAAAGACTGAAAGTCCTGGAAGGCAAGTCCTTTGTCAAATCTGAATTGGTGAATTTATAAAAGAATATATATCTGTACATACATTGTACATGCAGTTTTACTGTTTTTTTCCTGGGGGAATATACATCCTTGATCTACTAAAATCAGAAATTAGTATAGGCTGTTGTATACCATGGTACATCTTTAAACCAAAACGTTTATTTGAAATATAAGAAATTAGTGGATGCTTATTTTTGATTACGAATCAGTAGAAATTTATACATTTTATGATATCTTCTTCTCTTTGTTTACATTGTCATTACAAAAATGAGCAGACATAATTGCTCAGAGTTGGACTTTGATTTACATGTACAGGCATGGGACATATATTCCTTTTCTGCATTTGTCACTAATGTTACTTTCTTTTTTAATTTGTTTTATATACAACCAATAATTTTTTAATGGTGGTAAAATCCAGAATTTTTCAAATATGCACAAATTTATGGTAGATCTAGGAAAATTTCATATTTCTTAAATATATATGCATTTTCAAATTATCATGTTTATTTACAGAAATGACAGTACTTTTTTCAGGGAATAATTTTGTAAATTATGTAATTATTCTTTCAGTCTAATGGAATGTGTCAAAATTTACCTGAAGTAATTTTATCTCCACAGAATCATTATTTTTTCTCTCAAAATAAACCCTTCTCCAAAGTATATCTAAAATTTCAAAATGATTAAAAATATTAATTTAATTTCCTTCATGTTAAACAAAAATATTTAAAATATTGCTTAAATTACTGGATTCTGTGTGCATTATAAAATTGTGTGCCTTTGAAAGTTTTATATAAAACAAGCCGCACTGTACTTGAAAATAACATAAGTGACAAAGTATTTATGTCCCATTTATAAGGTTGTAGATCTTAAGTCACGACTTTGGTCAACAGATTTAAAAAAGGTGTTGCATTATTCACTTCCCTTTACTCCCCATAAGTTTTTAACAGAAAAAACGTTCATTCAACAACCTTTGAAATATGGAAAACCCATTACATTGTTATTTGGTATGTAAAATTTCGGAGCTGGATAAATGTCTGATCGATGTCTCAAATACGAAATGGGTTAAAAAGTTTAAAACATCGGTGTCCTGTGAACTGATGATTAAAGTCAAAATAGACCCCTGAATTATTGTAACGATGACCAATGTAAAAACATCAACTAAAACCACCTGGATAGACTTTAAAACTCTATTACTGGCAAGAATCATGCAATCGCTAGCTGCATTGATGTTTGTACTATCCGCCCAGAACCATACATGATCGAGGTCTATGATGATAAAAGTGGTCTTTTGCATTCTCTCACAAATGAACAGAATTTACATTGTAAATTACAGCACACCAGGAAAGCTACATCTTACTCGATGTCAGACATTAAATTGATAATCTAAAATAAGATGTACATGTAGCAGTTTTCAATGTCTACAGAATACTTCCTAAGGTAAGCTGGTTTGAAAACTTCAAATACTCTATCGGTTAAGTAAAAAAAAAAAACAATCATAATCAAAACCCACACAGTTTTATAGAAAAATAAAAAGGAAACAATGATCGATTCCAGTTTCTAAATAACGCGAATCAAAACAGGTATCAATGTCAAAATTGGCAAAGCTGAACTGAGGGAATTCCCCTTCCCAAACTAAAAGAAATGATTTTCTAGTTCAGGAATTATAAGGAACTGAGGGAATTCCCCTTCCCAAACTAAAAGAAATGATTTTCTAGTTCAGGAATTATAAGGAGAGAGTATGCGAATGAAACAAGATTCAGATTAGACACAGAGAAGTATTTGCATGGTTGAATCTCGGGTAACTATTTTCTACAGTGCAAGTAGTAGTTCGGCAAATCCTACGGCAAATTGATTTTTGAACGGAGTTGCTGACGATGCTTAATTGAGTACACGGAAAAACTTGTGGACTTTTGAACCCGTCATAGTAATAAGACCTTGCCTTTTCAATGATAATGGTTAAAGCTGTGAAAAAATAAAAGACAAAAAATGAAAAAGCTAATACCGGAATCTACCAGAAGGCCGCCCAGTCAGTAAGCCACCCATGGGCAGTTATTTTAGGTAGGCTTTATTTGGGGTGTGTCGCCAAGTGCATTAGACTTAGTCAGAAGTTATTTAAGTTGAAATCATGCTATCTAGGCAAACTGTGTTGTTTTTATTGTTCACACTTGCATTGTAATAACTGCTTACCTGTAACATTGAGATTTAAAGACAATACAATGGACTGTTAAATGGTTTAATCAACTAATGTAAAGTCGTTTGCTTGGTTTTTAAACTGTACACATAACGATGTAGAGGCCCTGATGAGGGACATATACATGTGTGGGGCACCAGGAGGATGATTTATTGTTAAGAGGATAATGCTAAACAATTACACGACATAAAAAAAAATAAAATGTGACTTTTCAGATTAGCGACAAACAAAATTAGTTACATAAATTAACACAGATATGAACATTTATGAATTGATTTGTGGTTGGGACGTATCGTAAAGATAATACTAAAAAACTGACCTAATGTTAAAAAATACAGTGATTATTGAAATAATAACAGTTTGACTGCTGTTTGTTTTAATTCTTAATTATGGTCATTTTCTTTGTCTCGTTCCATGACATTTTTCAGCAAATGAATCATTTGTTCACCATGATAATAGTATGAGATTCAAAGAAAACATTGAGTAAAATTTTCCTATGGGGAGCCTTATTATATAACGGCATTAAAGCCTGAACTAAGGCCTAGTAAACATGGTACTTTCAGCAGGATGTAGTCGCATCAGCAGCAGGATTTGTTTACAGAATAAACAACAAAAAACTCGGAAAAGATTTTTATTTTTTCACAGAAATGTACTCATGATGTAAAGACCTATGGATACATTTTAAGTACATGCATAATAAAATAAACAGATTCCACACTGACTGCAGTTGACAATAGTGGGCTAACAGTGGTTATTTGGTCAACATTTTTATTGTAATTTTCACGATTTTCCATTTAGATCTCAGTAGTAAAAAATAAATGACAAAAATTACAAATGAACTCATTTTAGCTTGGTTATTGGGTCATAAACATGTAAATTTAGTGTCATTATGTAACATAACTTGTCAGTATATACTTCGTCTTTCATGTCACACTTTAATTCATTTCAGTATGGAGTCTAAGACCTTTGGTTAGCAGTGTGATAACTTTTGTTAACTTGGTATCATAATCTTACCTGTTGGTGATTTGGGAAGTTGTCCATTGCTGTAAGTGTGAGGTTGACCACTTGTTTTAAACAAGCTGGGTGAACTTTTATACCGACATCACCTTTGGACAAATTGTACAAACATGCTGTAGCTGCCATCTGAACACCAAGTTGTTTGGGATGAGACTTCATGGCTGGTAGAACAAGCTGAAAGGAATTGTACTGTTATTGTGTTGATGAAGCCATTAATACATATTTATAATGCTGTTTACTGATAATCCATGAACCTCAATATAAGTTATCAAAACACACAATATCTCTTGATAAATCTCTTTTCATGGAAATCATTGGCATTTTCCATGTATGTCTTCTAAGAACTACAATATACATGTACCTACTTGTCCTTTCCAAATTATCCAATCAGGATTAAACAGACAGTATAGGATCTACAAAATATACCTACTTCTTTCTAAATTAACCTATCAAGACTAAACAGACAGTATAGGAACTACAAAATATAACTACTTCTTTCTAAATTAACCTATCAAGATTAAACAGACAGTATAGGAACTACACAATATACCTACTTCTTTCTAAATTAACCTATCAAGACTAAACAGACAGTATAGGAACTACAAAATATAACTACTTCTTTTTAAATTAACCTATCAAGATTAAACAGACAGTATAGGAACTACAAAATATACCTACTTCTTTCTAAATTAATCTATCAAGATTAAACAGACAGTATAGGAACTACACAATATACCTACGTCTTTCTAAATTAACCTATCAAGATTAAACAGACAGTATAGGAACTACAAAATATACCTACTTCTTTCTAAATTAACCTATCAAGACTAAACAGACAGTATAGGAACTACACAATATAACTACTTCTTTTTAAATTAACCTATCAAGACTTAACAGACAGTATAGGAACTACAAAATATAACTACTTCTTTTTAAATTAACCTATCAAGATTAAACAGACAGTATAGGAACCCGGGTTTTCCCTGGGATTTTCAAATGAGGAGTCCATGGACTCCCACAACTACAAAATTAGGAGTCCATTTTGTAATTTAGGAGTCCATTTGCAGTCCACTTCAATTCGATCAGAATTAAACTGAATGTTAAATGTGCACTTTTGTTGATAATTACAGACATCCCTATAAACCTATAAACATGAAATTAAATAAAATATAGTTTGTTTTACTATATATTTGAAATCATATGGAAATTTTATATCAAAAATCTATAAATTGTAATACAATTATGTTTTTAGAAATATAGATGCAAAACTGAAAAGTTACTAAATACATGTAGCTTACTAATTGATGCCTCAAATTTATTTATTTGAAAATTATATCTATTTTATACATTTTAAGTATTAAAGTACTTTATCATATGTAAGATTTACATAAACATTTGTGTAAATAAATCATTTTATATAACCATCATTAGTACTTTCATTATTATTTTTTAATTTCCATAATTGAAATGAAAGTCAGGTTTGGTATCCCTTCTTTAATTTATACTTCCGGAAGTACCCATAAAGTGATGAATGATGTTGTCTTGTTGATTCTAGATCTATATTAGAGGTAAAGATTTTCCTGTTTTATTGTAAATAAAATGATGAATTCAGTTTCTTTGTTTTCTTGTGGAATTGCACTAGAACATAAGAATTAAAAATGGACATAAAAAAGAAGCAAACTGGTAGAAATAGGTCCATGCTTGGTTTATTGACCCAAACGATCTTGAAAGACATCAAGTATTTAACGCATCCACTAGGATGCAATAGATCTTATTTTAGGCGTCATTTAGGATTTTTACGCGTAAATACACAGAATTATTGCGTCAGGGAAAACCCTGTAGGAACTACAAAATATACCTACTTCTTTCTAAATTAACCTAATAAGATTAAACAGACAGTATAGGAACTACAAAATATACCTACTTCTTTCTAAATTAACCTATCAAGACTAAACAGACAGTATAGGAACTACACAATAGACCTACTTTTTTCTAAATTAACCGATCAGGATTAAACAGACAGTATAGGAACTACAAAATATAACTACTTCTTTCTAAATTAACCTATCACGATTAAACAGATCATGTAAAAACTATACAATACACTTAAAGATGATTATACTCACTCTTATGATATCTTCCCTGGGCTCTGCCATGACTGTTGTAAGACGGAAGAGTGTGTACAATGATTTCTGTACATAAAAATGTCTAGACACATAACGCCGTAAAGCTTCTAAGATTTGTCGTTCATTTGCCTCTCCAGTAATCTAATGAATAAAGTTATCATAAGATATTTAGGTGTATTGAAAATCTTTTATATCAATTTCATCTTTAGATAATAAGGCAATGTATCATCATTATGAAGGCAGGTAAATGTATCATTGTTATGAAGACAGGTAAATGTTTTGATTATACTTACAACTATGTCACCTTTAAAATCTGGACACTCATCGTTGCTGAACATGGAGAATTCACAATACTGTGTTAGGGACAGTCCCAAAAATCTCATATTGTTATGAGTGCTCAGAAAATCCCTGAAAATATACAAAGGATGAGATACAGTTACAACATTTTGTCATATTAACGATTTAATAGCTGTCACATTATATTGTGGTGGGCTTTGTATATCATTAGTCTTAAAATGCTGATCAAAATTTCTCTGCATTAAGCTGGCTACTGTTGCAAACATTTGGTCACTAAATCAATAGTATTGAATTGGTTATTGCTTCTCATATTTATACATGTAAGTTCAATTTATAGCCTGTCTCTGTTTATATAACATAATTATTTATAGAAAAAATGCTTTACTTTGTTTCATACTCATAATATATCACAATGGGACATCGGTTTATAGGACATATATTGTAACATGCACATGAGCAGAACTTCAAATAGAACAAGCAGTTGACATATTCTGTTGGCTTTTTTCATGAAAATCAGTGGAAGTTTCTGTGTACTTTTTTTCCTGCTATTCAGAGAAAATTGCTGATTTCTGTCTACATGTACATTTATATAGTTCATCAACATGCTACATGTAGCTTCTTGTCATAACTTGTCTACAATTCCCAAAACTACAGAAAGAGCTTACATGTACATATAAAATTGTACATGTTCTAAATTATCTTGTATCTGTGTGTACCTGTCACACAACTTATCACCTAGAAAGATGTAGCTACAATATCATGATTCTGTCCTCATTTTCCCAAAGATGATCATTAATTAACACTATAAATTCAAATTGTTAGAAATTACATATGGGTGTAAATGAATTCTATGACCAAACCCTTTCATTGCAGCTGTTTAACATTTTTAAGTGATACATGTATTCTTTTCTGAGGTAAATACACATGTAAACATCATGATCAGTGATTCTCGGTTAAATGCTTATATAGGCCTATACCATCATGATTTTACCTGTAAAAGCTTATATATCATATCATTGATTTGATCTTTAAAAGCTTATTACACATGTATATACTGATAATGTCAGTAATTTGACTTGTAAAAGGTCATTATATACAGATATTGTCAGTGATTTTACCAGTGTCTTGCGGATACTTACCTGATTAATTCTTCAGACGCTCCATCTTTTCCTGATATATCAAGTGAGGTCAAATTTGGTAGACATGTTTTCTGGTTCAATAGATGGGTTATATCAAATTTACCACTATTATTGACATTTACAAATGGCTGAACTGAGGAATCCTCGGAAACATCTAGATGTATCAACCTCTTGAGGTCAGTTAACACAGGCACTACATCATCCTGGTTTAGTGCTAGGAAGTTGTACATAGATAGATACTTCAGTCTATCTTTGCACTTTCTCAGAGGAGAAATGTCATGTATATGCGTACTTGATATATCAAGATTCTCCAAGCATGGAAGATCTTCGGCAATTATTTCAAGTCCATGTTTGTTAAACTCAGTGTTACTGACATTTAGACTCTGAAGATTATGAAGTTTTGACAAGGAAACTACCACACAAAACTTTGTGCTGCTCACAAAAGTACTATTGCTAACATTCAAAGAACGTAAATTTGATAACGTCCATTCTCCGACACATCCTATCACATCATTTACTGTAGCACTTCGTAGACCAGTAATTTCCAGTTCAGATATTTTGTGCATCTTCAATATCCGCAACCCTTTCGCTGAGAGTTGGGAATCATGGATGCACACTCGTTTTAAACTTGTAACACTGGCTTCAAACAGACTGAGTGTTTCATCAGTGAGTTTCTGCTTCTCACATAATGTCTCCAGCAATTGCTCTGATAGTTCTCCATGAAAAAATATATCTGGATCCTTGAATGTCAGTTTCTTAATCTGATTAGTTTCACCTGCTGACGCATCACAAAGTGACGAGAGATTATCACATATAAAATCTACACAGCAGCTCTGCAGACTAACTGGTGTATCATACATGTTGTTGATTAATGGTAGTTTTCCCCAAAAAACGGAAAAGTTAGTAAAAGAAGTGCACACACATCACTTCATTCAGTGTTTTTTAGATGTCTTGTTAGGTAACAAATTACCTGTAAACAAAATTGTAAAACTGAGAATAAACAACATCATAAACTTTGATGCCCTATCACAATAATAATATCTCATATTGAGTTTGCATGTTATGTATATATATATATAAAGTACGGCATCTAACAAAATCATACAGAATTGACTATTTATCACATACATTTGTCATTACTGGCAATTAGCAGGAATTGTATATGACCAACTGTCTCTTAGCAACCTATCACAATCTATGAATAGACTTCAGTAAACTACAAAATTTAATATTTTTTTCATTAACCTTTACTTTTCAATAAAATTTATCTCTGGCATAGAATAATTATTTTTAATGTATATGAATACTTAACAAGAACTATTTGTAAAACAGTTATGCCCCCTCCACATAAATGGAGAATGTGAATAAATATTGGAAATTTTCAAAGTTCAAGGGGCATAACTCTGTCAAAAAATATTTGATGGTAACCAAATAAAAACTTGACCTAGATATTCTCATGATGTATCTGTATGCCAAATTTCATTTCAGAATGTGCATCCATTGCAAAGATATTGAGCGGAAACTGAATTATTGGAAATTTTTATTTACCATAACTGTCTCACTCTGATAGTTCTCACTTTAATTTTATTTTCAAGGAATTCAAAATGGATCATTGCACTTTTAATTCTTGTGAACATTCAATTTACTTATGATTCAATCATTCGTGAAACTTGAAGAAACAAAATTCAATAAATACAAATTACAAAAGAAGGCTTACATTTCAGTAAAGTCATTAAAACTGAAGCAATTTTAGTAGGATTTAAAATTATGTACAAAATATTTTTAATAACCCCGTGTTGTATATTAACAAGAAATATTTGAAGCACAAAAATCTGTAAAACTAATTAATTAAAGTGAAAGCTTGCTGTTAATTCCACCTAGGTGACCATAACTCAAAGAGGTCTAGCTGATTAGCTAGGTAATCTTGAGTAAGGGTTTGGACTTATTATAAAGAAATTTAAAGAGACCGTTAGGTTATTCTCTTAAGTGAGATGGTTGTGTGGCAACGATCTACTGCATGTACATCTTGCCTACTTACTGTATGTCTAACACAACAACAACAACAACATGTGATCTATACAAAGTAAAAATAAAAACAGAATATAAAATGAAACAATTACGAAAAGCTGGTCAGTCTAAATTTATCTAATTTTCAGAAAAAAACATTTTGCATTTCAATATAGTAGATTAGTATATATGTCAATGAATGAATCCTGAAACAATGTTTTCTTTCTTATGAAACTGAATTGGTCATGATAATTTCCACTGTCTAGAAACCACAAGTGGAAGACAGTATTGACTGTACATGTACATATGGTTAAATGTGTATTTTGTTATAAGTGTAACGAAACCTCTTTATGTGGATACCACAAGTGGAAGACAGTATACTGACTGTATACATGTACACATGGTTATTGTGTATTTTGTTATATAAGTGTAACATGATCTCTTGGTGTGGATACCACAAGTGAAAGACAGTATTGACTGTACATGTACATATGGTTATTGTGTATTTTGTTATAAGTGTAACGTAACCTCTTTATGTGGATACCACAAGTGGAAGACAGTATTGACTGTACATGTACACATGGTTATTGTGTATTTTGTTATAACTTATAGGTGTAACGTAATCTCTTTATGTGGATACCACAAGTGGAAGACAGTATTGACTGTACATGTACACATGGTTATTGTGTATTTTGTTATAACTTATAGGTGTAACATAATCTCTTTATGTGGATACCACAAGTGGAAGACAGTATTGACTGTATACATGTACACATGGTTATTGTGTATTTTGTTATAACTTATAGGTGTAACGTAATCTCTTTATGTGGATACCACAAGTGGAAGACAGTATACTGACTGTATACATTGTGTATTTTGTTATATAAGTGTAACATGATCTCTTGGTGTGGATACCACAAGTGGAAGAGAGTATATTGACTGTACATATACGAATGGTTATTGTGAATTTTTTTATAAGTATAAATCATTCTTTTTGTGTTCACAATGGCTTTTTTTAAGTTTGGTATCAATTTTTTACCTAAACCATACAACATAAGAGAATATATAGGTAAGTGAAGGTTCCGACTATATAAAATGCAGATCCCTGTGTGTCAATGAAATATATTTTCATGTTCAAAACTGTATGAAATATCGGTACCATGAGCAAGGGCCTTTTTGTGGGTTCACCATTTGTCTTGTCAAGAATTTTACTCTTGTAAGTAATTGTGATGGAGTACATGTATATCTACATGTACATAAGTTCCATTAATTAGGATCAGTGCTATAGACTTGGGTAAATGTTGTAAGGGTTCTCAGTATTTCTACTGTGACAGAGACTCTGGAATAAGGTAAATGTTTTAAGGGTTCTCAGTATGTCTTCTGTGACAGAGACTCTGGACTTGGGTAAATGTTGTAAGGGTTCTCAGTATGTCTACTGTGACAGAGACTCTGGACTTGGGTAAATACTGTATAGGTTCTCAGTATGTCTACTGTGACAGAGACTCTTGACTTGAGTAAATGTTGTAAGGGTTCTCATTATGTCTACTGTGACAGAGACTCTGGACTTGGGTAAATATTGGTAGGGGTTCTCATTATGTCTACTGTGACAGAGACTCTGGACTTGGGTAAATGTTGTGAGGGTTCTCATTATGTCTACTGTGACAGAGACTCTGGACTTGGGTAAATGTTGTAAGGGTTCTCAGTATGTCTACTGTGACAGAGACTCTGGACTTGGGTAAATGTTGTAAGGGTTCTCAGTATGTCTACTGTGACAGAGACCCTGGACTTTGGTAAATATCGGTAGGGGTTCTCATTATGTCTACTGTGACAGAGACTCTGGACTTGGGTAAATGTTGTAAGGGTTCTCAGTATGTCTACTGTGACAGAGACTCTGGACTTGGGTAAATGTTGTAAGGGTTCTCAGTATGTCTACTGTGACAGACACTCTGGACTTGGGTAAATGTTGTAAGGGTTCTCATTATGTCTACTGTGACAGAGACTCTGGACTTGGGTAAATGTTGTATGGGTTCTCATTATGTCTACTGTGACAGAGACTCTGGACTTGGGTAAATGTTGTAAGGGTTCTCATTATGTCTACTGTGACAGAGACTCTGGACTTGGGTAAATGTTGTAAGGATTCTCAGTATGTCTACCGTAATAGAGGCTCTGGACTTGGGTAAATGTTGGTAAGGGTTCTCAGGTTGTCTACTGTGACAGAGACCCACAGGCTGGCCAAGTCTTATGTCTCATTCCCTTAAACACCAGGCCTTTTTCTGTCAATTTTGGGAAAATGCCATTAGCAACACAAGTAGGAATTTTAATGTGACTTTGTGTCATATTGGGAAAAATTGTCTGCACACATAGAAATCTAAATGCATTTTTAAAATCCATTTTCCTTTACATTATCTTTTTTTCATTAGTTGTGAGCTAAACATAGAATTTTTTTCATCAAAATGGGAGGAAAATACATGCATTTTGCATTGTGAATGGGGCCGAATTTCGGCCCTGTGGATACTATCGAAAAAGCCCTGAACACACACCTTTTGACTGTCACTTTAACTGCCAAGTAGAGAGTGACATCTAATACATGTATGAGTCAGTATGTCAATATGAACCTACATGTACCTGTAGAATTTCCACTTGTGAGGTTCTCCCACTGAGCCAAAATGAACAAACAGATTTGTTTGTATGTTAATATTTGATTATCGATTTTGATATCATTGGGCTAGAGTCATTTTAAGTAACAAATATAGCAATTTACAACAAGCTCCACACTGTAATCTACATGAATACATGCAGTGGAACCTGTCTTAAAGACCACTCCATCTACCACTGAAATGTGATCTCAAAAGACAGGTGGTCTTTCATGTGAGCAGTCTTTAAAGACAGTTTCTACTGTATTACTGTCATATACTTACCTTTATTCTTTCACTGTAGTACAATGTTAACTGGGACTAATATTACATGTACAATACCTGAAAAATAAACATTTCAATTTTAGATCCAAAATCTATTTTTCTTGTCCATACGAAGAAATGTTCCTGCCTTTTTAGAAAAATGTCAACACAATTGGATATTACATTTTAGCAAAATTGGAAAAAGTATCACTGGTAAAATTAGGGAAAATAGGGCTTGTTTTGCAAAACAATATAACTTTACCAGTACACAAAAAATTTTCAGTCATTTGATGGCAACCGGTTTTTAATGAAGGAGAGAACCCAGTTACATTGTATCTGGGAAGAGACCACCAGCCTAAAAGCTTCTGCAAGTAAACTGGCAAACTTTCTACACAAAAATCAGCTAAGGTACCAGCAGGGTTCAAACCTGTGCTGACTGTAGGTGAGAAACTGCATGGTTAAAAGTGTGATATTATAACTACTTGGCCTCTTCATTGCATGATGAAAGTGAATTGGTGAAAACCTTGAGGAAAGTCATGCATTCAATTTCATGCTTACCATATTCAACCCGTTAAGTGCCCATGTCCCTATAGCGCACCTACCCTTTTTACATATGATCGAGAATCTTTTCTAGCTGGTTGACAATAAGATGTGGACCTGAAGAACCGCAAGTAATATTTACATGTATCTGTAGCCCCTGAACAACAGAATTATGTTGATAGGTCATATGTCCTTGGTACAACTTTACCACTGTGCCTTATAAACAATTTTGTTTTACGTCAATTTGACTACAAATTGGTCCTATTAAGAGCCCACCCCTTTTTACTGATTTTTGTAGTGCCCTGGCCACCTAATGGGTTGAATATGGTATCTATCACCGGTATTTAATAATTAATGTCTACTGGACTAAAACAACATCCAATTATCACTACCCGCTAAAGGAGCTTACCTGTGAAATTCACTTAGTCACCTGTATATGTTTGGAACATAACCTAAGAAATTTATACATATAAACAAGAACAAAATTTTATATGTAGATGAATCATTGGTTTCCAGAGGTCCATGTTTGTCCATTTTTACAAGATTTGTATCTATATCCTGGATATTCTAAGATTTTTTAAATTATAGTATTTGTAAACATATTAATTTACTGTCCCTTTTAAATGTTTCTTTATGTTAAAGGTGAAACATATGCAAAATTACAATGAATTTGATTTTTGATACCTGTACACATGTTATTTTTTAATTTTACAATATCTTCTTACATTTTTTCTTTACTTAGTGTATTACTTGTATATAAGCATTCAACATATCTTTTAAATAGTACAGATAAAATACGGGTACAGGTAGGTTTCCTATAGTAGGCCTCTTAATTGCTAGAAATAATTGATTTTGTAATGGTACAGTAGGCATTTAGGGAACACACCATTGATACAAAATTTGTCACGCAACCAGAAATAGAAGGTACAGTATTTAAAAAGTGATGCAGATAATCATTACATCTTCAGTAATGTACATAAGTACAATCAAGGACAAGTACTTATTCAAAAGTTTTGCCTTGCACAATACAAAGTGTACTATGCCTCAACATTGGTTATTTTTCAGTTAACAACTGAAAAGTTCATGTTAATCCTTAAACAGTTAAATGCTTACATTGGAGTTTGGACTATATTTACTAGTACTATCAGTGCAAATGAATCAACTGCAATACAGCCTTTTAACTGTTAACAGGATAGCCCCCAAGCAAACCCATAATAGCTTGTTATGTATTATTCATGGTTCATACAGCCTATGAAAATGAATTTCCAAGCACTTTTCCAGGACTTTTCATAGTGTTTTTCCAGCACTTTTCCAGGACTTTTCATAGTGTTTTTCAAGCACTTTTCCAGGACTTTTCAGTGTTTTTCAAGCCAAGGATGTCATTAACTTTTATAGTAACTGGTGAAACAGTCAAAGTAGCAGGATAATTTGTCTTTTTGTATAGAAGTCTATGTAATTTTGTCAAATTTTCTTGAGAGTTACTGCCTATTATACACTTTCAGATGGTCCAAACATTATTTATAGTGGTGAGCATGTGATTGAGGGCAAGTTCATATTGGAATCAAACCACCAGACAGCAATAAAATGAGTTTCTTTTTTTTTTATTTCTTACAAGTTTTAATGTGTCTGCTATGTTTTTAAAAGGGTAGTGGTATGCATATTTTGTCTCAACAGGTGAATTTTATCTCTAAGAATTCTTAAAATTTTGCCAAATGCTGTCCCGTTAGTTGAAAAGCAATTTCTTCCGTCAAATCTACTTTTTGATTCACAAAAAATTGTCACGCAAGCATGAAAATGATAATACCTGCATATTATTCTTAGATCCTTGACAACATGAGAATAGAGATACTACAAGTGATACTACATTGCACAAATGAGGCCAACACATGAAAGGATTCAGAAGGAAGACAGAACTCTGAAGTCATGGTGGAAAACTGTTGATTGTATTTACATTTTGTACCTACGCAAACATCTTACCATTGAATTAAATAAACATTATACCATAAATTGGGATATTTTGGCCATTGTTTAATTTTGACCTACATGTATTTGGCCACCCTGTTAAAATGGTTGAAATTAAACCATCCAAAATATGTACACAATGGTTCTGCCAGTAATTTTCGAAATATTTTAGTGTATCTGATTATCAAACATCATGTTCCTAAGTTCTTAAACAATTTATTCACATTAGCTTTGTGGACCAACTTAGTCACTGAAACAGTGTTCAACCAATATAAACTGCCCACAGTCTTCCAGTAGTTATGCTTTCACACCTGATGTTTCAAGTCAAAAACACACACACTCTCTTGAAATATAGAACAATGGAACCTTGTTACCTCCAAATTGACAGGACCACCCCATTTATTTCCAGATATAACAAAATGTTCAATTCCCATATTTTCTATTCTTCTTTGCCAACGAATAGACATACTCAGGAGACTGCTCAATTCATTTAGCAGCGATTACATCTACATTGTACGTCATCATGACGTTAATATATAGCTTATAATGAATATTCATTTAAAACCAAGAAGTAAGTTGACAGCAGAATTTGTTCAAGCTTTGATTTGGTGCATGGAACCTTTTCCATCCTTTTTGTAATCATCATATTGAATTAAAATCAAATAATATGAAGGAATATGGACCATCACACTTGATTTACATCTTCAACCACATGGAAACTGAATAGTGCCCAAAATCATGTGACATCTGGACCTCGGTTTAGAACATAATATTTGTGGTTATTTTTTTAGTTTGCAGGAATTTGTTCAAAGAAATTAACATGTTTTTGTCAAAAATTTGAAAAAATTAATGTAATTAATATACAAATGTATGTTGTTATTTGGCATTTGGTGTCTCTAGTTTTCAGGATCAAAGTCTTAGCAGGGTTTGAAATTAGCACTAGCAGTGATCCACCAGTCTGAATGTACATTGAACATCACAATTACCTTTTCATCCCTTTAAATATTTTCTCAGCTCAAACTAAGATAATCATAAATGCTTTGAATAATAAGAATATTCATATATAAGTACAAAAATAGAAAACGTACTAAAACTACCAATTTAGTCATTCTGGTACTAATTTGTTAAACATGTGCTACAATTTGTCTCATCATTTTAGGTGTAGTGACTTTGTTATAGGTCTAGTCAAATTTGTTTCCAGCTAGTCCAAATGACTAGTGAAACAGAATTGTAAAATTGGACCTCTTCTTAGGTGCATAAAATCATGTGACAGTATTGTATTAAAAAGCAAATAAAATCTAAAGCTTCATAATTCAGTATGTATATATATACATGTACTTTTATGATCTAGGGTGAATTTAAGGATGATTATATCATCAGAAAGTGATTTTTTGGTAGATTTTCTTGAAATGTTTCAAGAAATATATCCAGAAGTTAATTACAAGAAGTAAAGATAATTTTTTATGGTTTGGGTAATAAATGAGTGAGGGAACAAAAGAAGTTAAGCCCCTTCCAGACATGGATGAGATGATGGATCAACATGGATCGTCAATCTGAGATAGTCTGTGACAATCCACCATCACCATGTACAGACTGTGTATGCATTCGGTGACATCCAGGCTTGGTCAAAGTAATCCAAGATAAAAATAATTAAACATGGTTAATTTTTTCACCAGACCTACAGGGATGAAAATCATCCATATTGATCTGTGTATGATCCATGTACATCCCTGTTCCAGCCGCGAGGTTTGTGTAGGTACTGAAGTATCCGTGTAATGTCCAGGGTAATCTGTGTACAATTTTTTTTCTATGGAAGAACAAGGATGTTTACGGATTATATTTATACACAGATTGTTCCGGAAGCTACACAGACAGTCATGGTGTGAACACAGATAAGGTAATACTTGGCAGACAGTTGACATGGACACCACCGGTATCAACACGACGTGTTCCCAGAGCTGCTGGAATGATAACAGTTTCTATAATTAAGGATGTACACAGTCTACCTATGGTTATCCCCAACAGGCGACAGATGAGCGTCTCTTAAAGCAGCCATTCTGTCTCCACTCTGACTAATTGACCAAAATGACACCTAGCAAAAGAAACATCAAGAGGGGCAATCTGGCCACGGCACCTTCCAAGGTCAGTTCAGCCATTAGTTTTTCATATTGGACATAGAGTGGTCGTCTGAGAAGCCAGGGCTTAATCCACATATCATATGCCTCTTTGCTATGGTTATCCTCTGCTTCTTCTGTGTTCTTCTTCCTCCTGCAAATGAACAGCTTTTGCAGCCATTAAATTCAACTCCATGTCAAACAGAAGCAAGTGATCCAGATCGGTATTTCTATTTTATTTGAATACTTGAAGAATGAAATGAATTTGACACTGTATGGCCCTTTTATATGATCGCATACTGGGGTGACTGTGATAATTTGTGGGCATCCATAAACACTGGGTATCTCTGTGAAACAATCATGTAATGACCTGGGCCTAAACCGTTATCTTTTGTTCACTCTGTGATCACTCAGGCACTGTCTGATAGGTTCTCAGGGGACATCGGTATTATTCTCTTAGCTACTGTGATTACCTGTAGAGAGACTGGTGTTATCCATCGTGTTACAACCATGTTGACATAGGCATCAGGAAATCACAGAACCCTATAACACTGGATAGTGCCAGATGATCAAATTGTTTATTCTGTGTTGAAATGATGTCTCATCTGTGAATGTGTGACAGGTGCTTAACCCTTTTTGGTCCACCCACATGTTGAAACCATGTTTTGATTTTTGAAAGTATGGCATACAGAGGTCAATATATGGCTGTTTCTCATTAAGTTGTAGATGCCTGTTGAGATGTGGGGTCATACATACTAACATAGCATACATTGATTAGATTTAGTTTGCACAATTGTTATCACTTATATACTACTGAATACAGATGAAACAATGTCTCCTGACTTTAGATAATGTAGTTTGTTTATAATTGTCAAAAATAGGGTAAAACACATAAAAATGTAATTTATCTCAAACTAGCAAAATTTGAAATAAAGTGGATTGAATCACTTTTCACAATCTTTAAACTGATATGCATTTAAAAGTTAGTCTATCTGTTACACATGATAACTTAAAGGTGTGGGCCCTAATCAGGGTGTAATGTAAAAAAATGACTAATCACTATTTGGGCTAGTCAAAACAAAATGGCATATTAACAGTGACAAAAGTTATCTTTGGATACCGCCCACTGAACTGCAAATACGAGTAGTACCTGAAAAATAGAGATAACTTTGCTAAAGATCAACTTCCTGTGTTGTAGTTAACGTAGAACATGACTGTAGCCTAATAGCCTAGCGTAAATCACGAACGTCATACAGAAACAAATGCCACAGGTGAAAATAGTAGTACGGATCAAATATTGTATGACTTTCGGTTTTAATCTTTTGTTTTCTAAGATATGCTGCAATATGAAATATTTAAATAAAGCTGAATATAAATAAAAATTACCATTCCGTGATGTAATCTGTCATTACATGGACATAAATCGAGCTTCGTAAAAATGTAGTGACAAGAAGGGAAATAACTCCTAAATACCGGTTTACAAAAATTAGAAATGGACCGAATATTACGGATGCGAGTTTCCGAATTGCATATTTTTCTAACTATATTATCACAGACACTGGGATTGCTCTTGTAACTCAAGTTTTTTTCTGTAAATAATTAGTCTGTCAATTTAATGCATTATTTGGGATAAAAACGAGTCGCAATGTGAAAAATTCTGGGGAAATGCCCTGGACCACGGGGCAAACGTAGTCCTATAACATAGGACATCTATTAGCGATATTTACATTTCTATTGTCTTTTTCATTTACTTTGCTATATAATATTCTTATGTAATATTTTTACTATCCAACTGCTGCATTTCAAGAAATATTTAAAATGTAAATATCAGCATAAAAACATGAAATTATGGAAATACATTTGAAGGACAAGAGGAAAACGGTTACATGTCTGGAAGCTAGAAAATACCTCATCGGGCTTCTAATTAATTGGACTATTGAAAATTTTACCCTGAGAGCTTACTCCCGAACCCCTAGTCATCACCAAATTCCACTTCAATTTCAGGTTAAATTAATATATCAATGAACATTTTTAAGGATAAAGAGGTTATGACTCAGTGTCTGGAGACTATTACTAATTAGCATAGCCCCCACCTTTTTCACATACACATTTTATTTCATATTAACATCACGTCTGGAATCCAGAGATTTTAAATTAGCCTCCTACCAAAAATTTCGCGCCTCGCCACGCTCGGCGAAAACAATTATATACACTCTCTTTCCTAACTCGAAATCCTGGATCCAGCCAGGCTTTGTCTGTATATATCTTTAATTTTATGGACTTGAACTACTGACTTTATATAATGTGTTGTGTTTGCCCTACATATCGGTAAAGTTATTTTCAACTGACGGTTCGCATGTAGGGGCTGAGTGGTCAGAGCATCGTGCTTGAAATCATAAAGTCTCCCACTTCCTGTCAGCGCAAGTTCGAGCCCACTGGAACCTAAGCTTATTTTTGTGAGAAAGTTTCCCCAGTTTACTTGCGGAAGGCTGGTTATCTCTTCCCGGGTACATTGTAACCGGGTTCTCTAGCTTGTAAGTGCTCCCAAACGAGATTTTTTTTTTATTAGATGCATAAAACACGAGCCCTAATGAGTATTGCCTGACAATTAATCTAACAATTAAAATTATGTGAAGTAACCAGGGAGACCGTGTCCCTAAAGTTGATAAAATAGTTGCAAAACCCTTAATTTTCTATAAAAGGCTGGAAAATTAAAAACAAATTTCCCAAAACTTTTTGCGCTTGGCTCCGCTCGGCGAATAAATTTTAAATTTACACCTGCTCCAACTTTGAATCCTCAGTCTGCTTTTGATGATAAATGCATTGCATCACAAATCGGTATAATTTTATGTCACCGAAATGAAAACAAATTTCCCCCAAAATTTTGTCCTCGCTCCGCTCGGCTAAGAAACTTATGTTACTCCAACTTTCAATCCTCAGTCTGCTTTTGATGATGTTTGCATTGCATCACAAATAGGTATAATTTTATGTTACCAATTAAAAACAACTTTCCCAAAATTTTTTGCGCCTCGCTCCGCTCGGTGAATAAATTTTATATCTACACTACTTCAACTTTCAATCATCAGTCTGCTTTTCATAATGTATGTATTGTATCATAATTAGGTATAAGTTTATGTCACCAGCCTAAAAACACTCACCTTTTTTACTACATCCACCACTGTTGTATGTATTAATTGCATAATCAAAAGACATATGACATTTTTTCTCTGGGAAAATCACTTTAAAAAAAATTGCCCCCCCCCCCTTTTGATTTGCTTCCTACCTACTGATTAGGTCGAAATTTTGGTTTTGTCTATAACGGATGTAACCTGTTTACTTTATTTGACTGATACCCTGAATGCTCTTTAAATCTGGCGATAATTATCTTTGTCCAGGGCCTTTAAGGTTTCACTTTTAAAGCAAGACTTTGTGTTGTAAATACTTTAAAGTAAAGATTTAATCTTATATAAGCTGTACTCAGAGTGCTACTTTTAGTTCATCTGTGAAATCCAATGATCAAATATAAACTGAGAAGATGCATTATGCGGCTATTCGGTCTAACGAACTTGGATGTTCCCGTCAATAATCGCAGTCAGATCCAGGGCAAAATAAAGACTGCTAATGCTAGTAACAATCATATATAAAGCCTAGAACATAGGCTATATCGCTGCTAATAAGTAGACAATATTATTATATATGTTTTGGTATATCGCTCTACGTTAAGTAAGATTTTTTATTTACATGACCCGACCATGGACAAGTACTGAAATGCCACTTGCATTTAGATTTATGTTATGAGGGTACGTCAATGAAATGAATTTTAAAACGAAATTGTAAATTGACACCTGATAGGTTTCTTAATGTCTGCCAGTGGTTAGGAATTTAGATTGGATTTCGCTTTTGGAGAGAACTTAACCAACATGTGATCCAATGGGTGTCTCAGACTTGAAACTACTTTAACTCGGAATGAATACTGTCGCCTCTTGACACCAACGTCCCACACTGGCATCAGTCTTCCGCACTGCCATGCTATCATGAGGCGAAATATGTGACCCCGGCAAGTGATTATTACCGGTGTACACTATAATTTGGAATGCGACAGATGTGAAGCTTAAAACAGTTTTAATTGCAAAGGAAATTTCGATTCGAGAAAATGACGTGCCACACGATTCGATAAAACCCGGCAGATAAATCGGAAACGAGTCTGTAATGCATTGCCAGAAATAAAAAACAGAAAAGAAATGGAACTGACTGGTGTCAACAATGATGACGAAAATATAAAACACCTACACCATAAACAATACTTGTATGCGAAATAATAATAATAATAATAATAATAATAATAATAAAAAACAAACAAAAAAACAAAAAACAAACAAAACAAAAAAACGGTGCACTGAAACATTCGAAATATATGTACAAATAATCTCTACAAAATCGTTGCCGATCACTACAAGTACAAGACAATAAGCGACTAAAATGTGTATCTATGTACAGATTGATCAACGAAGATTACCTTTCGTTGCTGGGGACCGTACTGTCTGTGAGAGAAACTTCAGCAATACTGTTCAGTTGCTTATTTCAGAAGCGGTGTAAATCACTTAAAAAATACTTAAAAATTCTAAACAGATTTTAGAAAATTTGAAGACAAACCATTTTCCCTCAAATTCATAGTATAAAAAATACGACTTTTCCACCTTTCACATATCTATTCCACATAAAAATTAAGAGAGACATTTTGCATCATCGACAACTGCTTTTTCACTAATAGTGGTACCCGAAAATTTAAATATTTAGTCATTGGTTATCATTATACTTATTTCGCCCAATACCACTCTGATTCTACACATTAATACAGTGGCGTTAATATAAGAAGATGCTGGAATTTCTAATAGACAACTAAATTATTTGTAATGATTGGAGACCTTGTCTTTCAGCAAACTGTCGGCATCCCCACCGTGACCAGTTGTGCCCCTTTATTGACTGACCAGTTCCTTTATTCATTCAGACTTCAGTCAATTGAACCAAAAGAAGGAAAAGTTAGCGGTGGCCTTTAACTTGGAATTTAGACATATCGACGATGTTTTGTCAATTGATAATGACAATGTTAATAATATGCCAATGCGATATACCACAACGAACTAGGGATTACAGAATAAAGCACACAGGTTTCCTACTTGGATATTTTTTCTTACTATAGACACAGACAGGAAATTAGCAACCAGGCTATCCGACAAACGCGACGATTTCGGCTTTCCCATCGTAAAATTTCCACATTTAAATCTAGTAATATCTCTCAATTACCTGCATATGGTGTTTAAATACCACAAAAGATCCGATATACCAGAGCATGTTCAATATATAAACATTTCATATACAGTGGTAAACTACTTACTGACAGGTTATTGGCGTAGGGTTATCGAAAATCACGTTTTATGTCAACGTTCCGCAAATTTTACGGTCGGTATAATAGTCTTGTTTGCAATTACCCCGTTTCACTAAATGAAATGTCGAGTTACCTGATCGATGGCGGTTGTTGACTTGCCTGTACCAATTGTGACAAGGATTTCTTCATCACTTCTTTCATTTGAATTTGACTGTAGATTCACGGTGGATGTGACCGTTCAACAGGGGATGCTCACTCCTCCATGGCATCTGATCACACCTTTGGATTTACAGAGGTCTGCGTTTGTCCAACATCAACAGATATGTATTCTGGACATCCTAAACATTTATACTTGGTATCCCAAATTTTATATAGAACGACAGGGAAACAACTCAGAACAAAACCGACATCGAATTTTTCATCTTGTAAGACAATTGAGTTTAGGAAGTCTTCAACACGTATTTGTATACATTTGTATTACCAACACGAAATACTCTTGCGGTTCATATACAACCCAGGTCGTGCCCCGAAGCTTGTGTCGCAGGACATCGGTCATTTACAGTGAATGACTGATAGGCCTCTATCGTATATATCGTCACTTGTGACTTATTCTGTGAGAGATGAATAATTTTAACAACAGGACCTACAGCAGGCATCTGTTTCAGCATATTTTCTAACTGCCATCCCAGCAATCAATCCGAGGTAACAAGTACGTACTTAATCAACTATCTTTGGAGTATAGATTAATATAATATAAAAAATTTCAGATACCAAAGTATAAATCAATAGAATGTCCAGGACATAGATACAAATCCAGTAAAAAATGGACAAACACGGACCTCTGGAAACCAAGAGGTGGGATCAGGTGCCATGGAGGAGTAAGCATCCCCTGTCGACCGGTCACACCCGCCGTGAGTCAACAGTCAAGTCCAATGAAACACGTGAGGAGTGTATCCTCGTCACAATTGGTACAGACGTCTCAACAACCGCCAACGAAAAGCCAACTCAACATTTCACCTAGTGAAACAGAGTAGTCGCAAACAAGAATATTATACCGACCATAAAATTTTCGGAACGTTGACATTAAACGCGGTTTTCGATATCCCTGTGTCAATAATTTGTCAGTGAGAAGTTTACCTCTGTATATGAAATCTTCATATGTTGTTCACGCCCTGGCATATCGGATCATTTGTGAAATATAAACTCCATATGCGGGTGACTGAGGGTTATTACTACTTAAATGTGGAAAGCCGAAATCGTCGCGTTTGTTGTATAGCTTAGTTGCTAATTTTATTAAGTAAAATGTCTAAGTATGAAGCGTGTGTGCTTGATTCTGTTGTATCTTTAATTTCTAGTTCGCTGGGATATACCGCATTGACATATGCATGAAAATTGTCATTATTAATTGACAAAACGTCGTCGATATATCTAAATGTTAAATTAAAGGATATTTATGTGTAGAATCAGAGTGGTGTTTGACGAAATAAGTATCCTGATAGCCAATCACTAGATATTTAAATTTTCGGGTACCACCTTTAGTGAAAAAACAGTTATGATGCTGAAAAGTCTTTCTTTTAATTTTTTATGTGGAATAGTAGTGTAAAGAGTAGAGAAGTCATATGTTTTGATACTGTGAATTTGAGAAAAATTGTGTGCCTTCAAATTTTCTAAAAGCTGTTTAGAATTTTTAAGTATCCACATCTGATTTACACCGCTTCTGGAATAAGCAACTATACAGTATTGTTGAAGTTTCTCCTTAACGGCTGTCAATATCTTGGTAAGGAGTAAAGATAAAGGTTTGGTAGAATATGTGCTGGATCCTGCTATGTATCTTTGCTTATATGGGGGTTTTATGAAGTTTAGGTATCCAATATAAATGTGGTAGCTCGAAATCGGTATCCGTTGTAGGTATATCAAATGAGCGTAATACGGACACGTGATTTTGAAGGATCTCATCCTTTGAAAGTGAGCTACGTGTGTATGTAGGATTTCCAGAATTAGTATTAAACCCAAGTTCTTCTAATAAAACAATTATAGTAATGTGCCTTACAAATAAAAACTATATTATTTGAGGCTTTGTCTGCTGGTACCAGTACATATTGGTCATGTAATCTATCCAGTTCAGTTACTACTTCTGGATCATTAAATACAGAGGGAAAACGTGTTTTCATAGTCCCTTAGTAGTTATAGGCAGCTCTCCGGTGCGCCATTTGAATTTTGCCGCCAGGGGGCGCTTTTTAACGGTTTTTGATGACGTCATCAGAATGCTGGCTTCTGATTGGTCAATTCAAATGGCGCGCCGGAGAGCCGCCTGTGACGTCATAATCGGAAGTGCTTCATACCAGAAGTAAGGTCATACCGGAAGTGAGGTCATACCGGAAGTACGTCATACCGGAAGTGAGGTCATGTTGTCATGGCAATAAGGAGAAAGAGCCAATCGTTGAGCTTGGAGGCGTGTCTATGACCGGAAGTGTAAGGTTGTGGAGGCGGCCATCTTGGTTAAGGAGCCAATTAGAGCCTTCGTTACAAGAGGTTGGGGGTCACGAGAGGTCGCGAGAGGTCACGTGAGTTCACGAGAAGTCAACGGAAGAGAGAGAAGATGGGTTTTTCCAGTTTTGAGCTGAGAGTGAATCTATTTTTAGAACCGAAACTTTGGGGTTTTCCAGTTTTGAGCTGAGAGAAGATCTATTTTTAGAACCGAAACTTTGGGTTTTTCCAGGTTTGTGAAACTAGCAGTTGTGGCGCTACCGTCGGTGAAACTAGTAGTTGGTGGCGCCACCGTCGTTGAGAGTTGTGTATCATGCGCATGCGCGAGAAGCGGTAGGCCGAGCCCGTATCTGTGAGTTAGTCGTCAAGAGTCCTGTTTCAAGTGCGCAAGCGCGAGAAGTGGTAGGCCGAGCTCGACTCAAGCTTGTACTAAGACTTGTAGAGTAAAAATAAAAATTCAAACACTCACCCTATGCTGGTAGTGGTTTTTTCTGACGATGTTGACTCTTCGAGCTTCGGATTGCAAATGAGCTCTTAGAGGTCTAACTGAACCTATACTCTAGTCATGTGACTTTTTTTTACATAATTCTATTTTTAGTGCATGAAAAATAATCTTGTCCTATCTAATAAAAAAAAAAAATGAAACACTCACCCAGAGAGAGTTTTTCTGACGATGTTGACTCTTCGAGCTTCGGCTGCCAAATGAGCTCTCAGCGGTCTAACTGAACCTATACTCTAGTCATGTGACTTTTTTTGAGATAATTCTATTTTTAGTGCATGGAAAATAAAAAAAAAACCCTATACCGATAGCAGTGGATTTTTCTTATGATGTTAACACCTCGAGGTTCAGATCTCAAATGAGTTTTCACAGGCTGAACTGAACCTCTCTCTAGTCACATGACTTACTATATTTAGATTTTTATCTTATGAAGTGAATACAACAAAAAACACAACAATTAACAAACACAAATAAAAATTTAATGTTGAATATACGCGATTAAATAGTGTGTAGTCACTACGAATTGACACAAACACAAACCCTGCATACCTTTAGTGAAGGTTTCTTTTCGAATAAGTTGGGTGGCCCTTAAAAGGGCCGTTGGTTTTCGGGTTAAAAATCCTGTGCTTTACAAGCACCGACAAAACACAATCTTCAGCCTTAGGGCCTCAGCTCAGCTACACGTAGTGACGTACCATCTTAATAATCCAGTCTTCTGTTGATCATAGAACTCACACTCCTGGACGCAATCTTTAGTTTCTTTAGGGGTGTACCAGGGTTTCAGCCTCCAGAAAAGTACTACGTTCATCACATTTGTTAAATGTTGTGTCTTCTGAAACGAATTGCGGGCGGTGAAAACAGACGCGCACAGCTTTTTATATGACCAGTACAGCGCACGCGACGTTCTCCGTCTCATCAACTTTGACCTCTCTGATGATTGGCTATAGAGAGCTGAGTGAATCTATTTTTAGAACCGAACGTTTAGGTATTTAGGGTATTCCCCTAATGGCATGATTCAGCTAAATAGACGTTGTTTGAACTCTTATGTTTTTAATTAGATCTTGAAATTTACTGTCTGTACATGTTTCACAAGGTAAAAACTAGACCTATGTAATAAAAATTCAAACACTCACCCATGCTGGCAGTGGTTTTCTATTAATTCTAACGATGTTGACACCTCGAGCTTCTGATCTCAAATGAGTACTCAGAGGCCTAATTGAGACTATTCTAGTTTTTTGTTCTAGTCATATGACTTACTTTTTACTTCTGAAATATTTTTATATTTTAATGCAAGCACAATTATCTAGACCCTATCTAATAAAAAATAAAACACTCATTCATACTGCCTACTAGTAGTGGTTTTCTTATCATTATGATGTTAACACCTCGAGGTTCAGATCTCAAATTAGTTTTCACGGACTTAACTGGACCTCTCTCTAGTCACATGACTTACTATACTTAGACTTTAATCAAGTGAATACTTTCAGTCATTACAAAAGCACAGATGAAATAAAACGTTCAACGTTGAACGAATATACACTGATACAGTAGCGAGTAGCATCCTAACGATTGTCATTCTATTTTACCTAAGTAAACACACCCGAGTCGTTCGATGTCGAATGACAGTTTATTAAGTACGCTAATCTGTGTATTGGTGCATTGAAAAATGCATCAAGAGTACGCGTTTTTATCTTTACAAGATCAAAATCTTACCGTGACTGACATTACAAAATGGCGAGACCTACCATCCTGCAAGACAAGTACAGTCAGGTGACGTCACACTAGTGCCATCAGCTGACATGTCTAAGCGGATTTCAACTCTAAATCGTTTCTGGCTTATGATCTAAATGAAGTTCGCACCCTAAGTAGTGTTTAGTCGCTACAATATGTTAAACTTGCTGCTACAGAATAACACAACATACATAAAACATGCATACTTTTAGCTAAGGTTTCTTTTCTAATAAGATGGGTGACCCTTAAAGGGACCGTTGATTGCTCCGAAAAGCTGAATAAGGGAGACTCTAGTATTTTGTCGAATAGTCGTACGTATTGTACAGGTGTTAAAAGTGGAGGCTAAGGTCTAGTTGGTCCCTGGTGTTGTGTAGTAGTAGGCGAAGATGGTCTAGTAAGTAATGATGGGGGTCCTACAAGAATCTATTGACCTGTGTCGCCTTACTACAATACGTGTTCTCCATGTAAGAATGATTCTCGTGTTTCTCTCTTCGGGTTGCATATCAATGTCGGATGAGTTATCCATGATGAACTAATACCGAGACTTAGACAGTACTAGTTTATATAGAGTTTATGACTTACGCTGTATACTCTGCGTTTTCTTGTGATGTGAGCTCCAGATACCAAACAAGTCACATAATCCCTGAATGGCAACTTTCTACACTCTCTTATCTTTTTTTCTCTCTTCATTTCCCCATTTCTCTTTCTCTCTCTCTCTCTCTCTCTCTCTCTCTCTCTCTCTCTCTCTCGTTTCCCTCTCATTTCTTCTCTCTCTCTCTCTCTCTCTCTCTCTCTCTCTCTCTCTCTCTCTCGCGTTTCCCACATTTCTTCTCTTTCACACTCCTGTTCTGATTCTTTATATTATTTGTCTTTGATTTTACACATAAACAAGAAGAAGAAGAAATAAAGAATGGGTATATATATATATATATATTATATATATATATAAATATATATATATATATATATATATATATATAATATATATATATATATATATATATAATGGTAAGAAATGTGGGAAATCAGATCAACATCGACGAATGGCCAAGTTGTAGAAAATGGAAACAAGAAAGAGACAAAGTCGGTGGACCTAAGACTGATTATAGTAACAGCAGTTTCTGTAGTCTCCTTATCAGCATCCTATTAAAAAGACGTATTCCCTTTATAATCTCTGTATGCCTTACTTATTCTCTTTTGTATGCCTTACTTAATATCTTTGTATATTCTGCCAGTCTCATAAAGTTGCGTTATACACTTTTGTTTTATACCTTCTAATAAGTCGTATGATTTTTTATCCTCTTTGTCACCGTATCTGTGTAGATACATACTAGATACTGTATGTTTACACCTTAATAACCAACTTACAATACACAAACACAAGGTCAGTTTCATCAAGTCTAATACCCCACTAAAGAGAGCTTTTGAAATAGTCTGTAGAGAATAAGTGTTGCCCTACTGTTACTTTGTATAATACATAAGAATGAAGTAAAACACGTATAACTTTGCACTCATAACTCTGAAATAGTCTAGAGAGTATATTTACTTTACTGATACGTATGAGATTACCTATATGGCATTAGACGCACTCCCTTTGTACCCTTACCTTCTGCATCCTTACTTATTCTCTTTTGTATGCCTTACTTATACTCTCTGTATCCCGCCCTTCTCATAGAGTTGAGTTATACACTTCTGTTTTATACCTTCTTATAAGTCGTATAATTTTATTCCTCTGTGTCACTGTATCTGTGTAGATACATAGTAGATACTCTATATATACACCTTAATAACCAACACATGCAATACACAAGCACAAGGTCATTTTTCCTCAAGTCTAATATCCCACTAAAGAGAACGTTTGATATAGTCTGCATTGAATGATGTTTAGCAGGGATCTCATATAAGGTATCCTAGACTACTGTCACACTGAAAGGAATGACTTCTATAACCTATCGAACCTATTGAACTTTGAAACTTTGTAAGCTAGAACATTGAACATTTCCATACTTCACAACTTTGTCACTTTGTCTCATGTGCCCCTTTGTCATTTGTGTCACTTGTGTCACTTGTGTCACTTTGAGACTTCATAACTTAGAACGTTGCACACGTTGCAATCTTTGAGAACGACACAAACACTTGATCACTTTTGCAAACTTTGAGAACGTTACACACTTTCATGTTCTATGTATCATAATTAGACTCATAGAGTTAAGCGTATGTACGAAGGAAGATCACTTTGTATAGACTCTATAGGCGGAACAAAGCCTGTATAGCCTGTATGAGTAGGACAAAATTGAGATTACTCTGTATAGCCTGTATTGGTACTAAGACTCATGGAGTTACGAGTATGTACAAAGGGAGATCACTCTGTATAGACTCTATAGATGTAGGTCTTGGTACTTATACAGGTTATACAGAGCAATACCCCTTTTGCCCTAGGGGAGATGTTTCTATATGGGTTGTATGCACTAAACCAGAAAGGGAGGGTGGGTAGTGAAACAAGAAGTAAGGAAGGGTAGCCATCTTGGCTATGGAATCATGGGATATCTACTCTGTATAGCCTGTATAGGTACTAAGACTCATAGAGTTACGAGTATGTACAAAGGGAGATCACTCTGTATAGACTCCATAAGCGGAACAAAGCCTGTATAGCCTGTATGAGTAGGACAAAATTGAGATTACTCTGTATAGCCTGTATTAGTACTAAGACTCATGGAGTTACGAGTATGTACAAAGGGAGATTACTCTGTATAGACTCTATAGATGTAGGTCTTGGTACTTATACAGGTTATACAGAGCAATACCCCTTTTGCCCTAGGGGAGATGTTTCTATATGGGTTGTATGCACTAAACCAGAAAGGGAGGGTGGGTAGTGAAACAAGAAGTAAGGAAGGGTAGCCATCTTGGCTATGGAATCATGGGATATCTACTCTGTATAGCCTGTATAGGTACTAAGACTCATAGAGTTACGAGTATGTACAAAGGGAGATCACTCTGTATAGACTCCATAAGCGGAACAAAGCCTGTATAGCCTGTATGAGTAGGACAAAATTGAGATTACTCTGTATAGCCTGTATTAGTACTAAGACTCATGGAGTTACGAGTATGTATGTACAAAGGGAGATTACTCTGTATAGACTCTATAGATGTAGGTCTTGGTACTTATACAGGTTATACAGAGCAATACCCTTTTGCCCCTAGGGGAGATGTTTCTATATGGGTTGTATGCACTAAACCCAGAAAGGGAGGGTGGGTAGTGAAACAAGAAGTAAGGAAGGGTAGCCATCTTGGCTATGGAATCATGGGATATCTACTCTGTATAGCCTGTATAGGTACTAAGACTCATAGAGTTACGAGTATGTACAAAAGGGAGATCACTCTGTATAGACTCCAATAAGCGGAAAACAAAGCCTGTATAGCCTGTATGAGTAGGACAAAATTGAGATTACTCTGTATAGCCTGTATAGGTACTAAGACTCACATCTATAGAGTTTGCAAAAGTGATCAAGTGTTTGTGGTCGTTCTCAAAAGATTGCAACGTGTGCAACGTTCTAAGTTTATGAAGTCTCAAAAGTGACACAAGTGACACAAGTGACACAAATGACAAAGGGGGCACATGAGACAAAGTGACAAAGTTGTGAAGTATGAGAAATGTTCAATGTTCTAGCTTACAAAGTTTCAAAAGTTTCAATAGTTCGATAGGTTATAGAAGTCATTCCTTTCAGTGTGACAGTAGTCTAGGATACCTTATATGAGATCCCTGCTAAACATCATTCAATGCAGACTATATCAAACGTTATCTTTAGTGGGATATTAGACTTGAGGAAAAATGACCTTGTGCTTGTGTATTGCATGTTGGTTATTAAGGTGTATATATAGAGTATCTACTATGTATCTACACAGATACAGTGACACAGAGGAATAAAATTATACGACTTATAAGAAGGTATAAAACAGAAGTGTATAACTCAACTCTATGAGAAGGGCGGGATACAGAGAGTATAAGTAAGGCATACAAAGAGAATAAGTAAGGATGCAGAAAGTAAGGGTACAAAGGGAGTGCGTCTAATGCCATATAGGTAATCTCATACGTATCAGTAAAGTAAAACGTACTGTTTTTTATGTTTCTCTAGACTATTTCAGAGTTATGAGTGCAAAGTTATACGTGTTTTTTACTTCATTCTTATGTATTATACAAAGTAACAGTAGGGCAACACTTATTCTCTACAGACTATTTCAAAAGCTCTCTTTAGTGGGGTATTAGACTTGATGAAACTGACCTTGTGTTTGTGTATTGTAAGTTGATAAAAAATTATACGACTTATTAGAAGGTATAAAACAAAAGTGTATAACGCAACTTTATGAGACTGGCAGAATATACAAAGATATTAAGTAAGGCATACAAAGAGAATAAGTAAGGCATACAGAGATTATAAAGGGAATACGTCTTTTTAATAGGATGCTGATAAGGAGACTACAGAACTGCTGTTACTATAATCAGTCTTAGGTCCACCGATTTGTCTCTTTCTTGTTTCCATTTTCAACAACTGGGCCATTCGTCGATGTTGATCTGATTTCCCACATTTCTTACCATTATATATATATATATATATATATATATATATATATATATATATATATATATATATATATATATATATATATATATATATATTATATATACCCATTCTTTATTTCTTCTTCTTCTTGTTTATGTGTAAAATCAAAGACAAATAATATAAAGAAATCAGAACAGGAGAGTAAGGGTGAAAGAGAAGAAATGTGGGAAACGAGAGAGAGAGAGAGAGAGAGAGAGAGAGAGAGAGAGAGAGAGAGAGAGAGAAGAAATGTGGGAAAACAGAGAGAGAGAGAGAGAGAGAGAGAGAGAGAGAGAGAGAGAGAGAGAGAGAGAAAAGAGAAATGGGGAAATGAAGAGAGAAAAAAAAGATAAGAGAGTGTAGAAAGTTGCCATTCAGGGATTATGTGACTTGTTTGGTATCTGGAGCTCACATCACAAGAAAACGCAGAGTATACAGCGTAAGTCATAAACTCTATATAAACTAGTACTGTCTAAGTCTCGGTATTAGTTCATCATGGATAACTCATCCGACATTGATATGCAACCCGAAGAGAGAAACACGAGAATCATTCTTACATGGAGAACACGTATTGTAGTAAGGCGACACAGGTCAATAGATTCTTGTAGGACCCCCATCATTACTTACTAGACCATCTTCGCCTACTACACAACACCAGGGACCAACTAGACCTTAGCCTCCACTTTTAACACCTGTACAATACGTACGACTATTCGACAAAATACTAGAGTCTCCCTTATTCAGCTTTTCGGAGCAATCAACGGTCCCTTTAAGGGTCACCCATCTTATTAGAAAAGAAACCTTAGCTAAAAGTATGCATGTTTTATGTATGTTGTGTTATTCTGTAGCAGCAAGTTTAACATATTGTAGCGACTAAACACTACTTAGGGTGCGAACTTCATTTAGATCATAAGCCAGAAACGATTTAGAGTTGAAATCCGCTTAGACATGTCAGCTGATGGCACTAGTGTGACGTCACCTGACTGTACTTGTCTTGCAGGATGGTAGGTCTCGCCATTTTGTAATGTCAGTCACGGTAAGATTTTGATCTTGTAAAGATAAAAACGCGTACTCTTGATGCATTTTCAATGCACCAATACACAGATTAGCGTACTTTAATAAACTGTCATTCGACATCGAACGACTCGGGTGTGTTTACTTAGGTAAAATAGAATGACAATCGTTAGGATGCTACTCGCTACTGTATCAGTGTATATTCGTTCAACGTTGAACGTTTTTATTTCATCTGTGCTTTTGTAATGACTGAAGTATTCACTTGATTAAAGTCTAAGTATAGTAAGTCATGTGACTAGAGAGAGGTCCAGTTAAGTCCGTGAAAAACTAATTTGAGATCTGAACCTCGAGGTGTTAACATCATAATGATAAGAAAACCACTACTAGTAGGCAGTATGAATGAGTGTTTTATTTTTTATTAGATAGGGTCTAGATAATTGTGCTTGCATTAAAATATAAAAATATTTCAGAAGCAAAAAGTAAGTCATATGACTAGAACAAAAAAACTAGAATAGTCTCAATTAGGCCTCTGAGTACTCATTTGAGATCAGAAGCTCGAGGTGTCAACATCGTTAGAATTAATAGAAAAACCACTGCCAGCATGGGTGAGTGTTTGAATTTTTATTACATAGGTCTAGTTTTTACCTTGTGAAACATGTACAGACAGTAAATTTCAAGATCTAATTAAAAACATAAGAGTTCAAACAACGTCTATTTAGCTGAATCATGCCATTAGGGGAATACCCTAAATACCTAAACGTTCGGTTCTAAAAATAGATTCACTCAGCTCTCTATAGCCAATCATCAGAGAGGTCAAAGTTGATGAGACGGAGAACGTCGCGTGCGCTGTACTGGTCATATAAAAAGCTGTGCGCGTCTGTTTTCACCGCCCGCAATTCGTTTCAGAAGACACAACATTTAACAAATGTGATGAACGTAGTACTTTTCTGGAGGCTGAAACCCTGGTACACCCTAAAGAAACTAAAGATTGCGTCCCAGGAGTGTGAGTTCTATGATCAACAGAAGACTGGATTATTAAGATGGTACGTCACTACGTGTAGCTGAGCTGAGGCCCTAAGGCTGAAGATTGTGTTTTGTCGGTGCTTGTAAAGCACAGGATTTTTAACCCGAAAACCAACGGCCCTTTTAAGGGCCACCCAACTTATTCGAAAAGAAACCTTCACTAAAGGTATGCAGGGTTTGTGTTTGTGTTAATTCGTAGTGACTACACACTATTTAATCGCGTATATTCAACATTAAATTTTTATTTGTGTTTTGTTAATTGTTGTGTTTTTTGTTGTATTCACTTCATAAGATAAAAAAATCTAAATATAGTAAGTCATGTGACTAGAGAGAGGTTCAGTTCAGCCTGTGAAAACTCATTTGAGATCTGAACCTCGAGGTGTTAACATCATAAGAAAAATCCACTGCTATCGGTATAAGGTTTTTTTTTTATTTTCCATGCACTAAAAATAGAATTATCTCAAAAAAAAGTCACATGACTAGAGTATATGTTCAGTTAGACCGCTGAGAGCTCATTTGGCAGCCAAAGCTCGAAGAGTCAACATCGTCAGAAAAAACTCTCTCTGGGTGAGTGTTTCATTTTTTTTTTTTATTAGATAGGACAAGATTATTTTTCATGCACTAAAAATAGAATTATGTAAAAAAGTCACATGACTAGAGTATAGGTTCAGTTAGACCTCTAAGAGCTCATTTGCAATCCGAAGCTCGAAGAGTCAACATCGTCAGAAAAAACCACTACCAGCATAGGGTGAGTGTTTGAATTTTTTATTTTTACTCTACAAGTCTTAGTACAAGCTTGAGTCGAGCTCGGCCTACCACTTCTCGCGCTTGCGCACTTGAAACAGGACTCTTGACGACTAACTCACAGATACGGGCTCGGCCTACCGCTTCTCGCGCATGCGCATGATACACAACTCTCAACGACGGTGGCGCCACCAACTACTAGTTTCACCGACGGTAGAGCCACCAACTGCTAGTTTCACAAACCTGGAAAAACCCCAAAGTTTCGGTTCTAAAAAATAGATCTTCTCTCAGCTCAAAACTGGAAAACCCCAAAGTTTCGGTTCTAAAAATAGATTCACTCTCAGCTCAAAACTGGAAAAACCCATCTTCTCTCTCTTCCCGTTGACTTCTCGTGAACTCACGTGACCTCTCGCGACCTCTCGTGACCCCAACCTCTTGTAACGAAGGCTCTAATTGGCTCCTTAACCAAGATGGCCGCCTCCACAACCTTACACTTCCGGTCATAGACACGCCTCCAAGCTCAACGATTGGCTCTTTCTCCTTATTGCCATGACAACATGACCTCACTTCCGGTATGACGCACTTCCGGTATGACCTCACTCCCGGTATGACGCACTTCCGGTATGACGCACTTCCGGTTGTGACGTCACAGGCGGCTCTCCGGCGCGCCATTTGAATTGACCAATCAGAAGCCAGCATTCTGATGACGTCATCAAAAACCGTTAAAAAGCGCCCCCTGGCGGCAAAATTCAAATGGCGCACCGGAGAGCTGCCTATAACTACTTCCCTTTAAGTTTTCGAATACGAGATTTTATCAACCATTGTATGGCTTTCAGCCATTCAGACAAAGTGTCTGGTTCTACGTCTTCATGTTTGGCCCATCGTCTGGCATAATCTTCGACAGAATCCATAACTAAACTGAAATTCTGACGCCAATTAAAGGAACGGGCTTCCCGGTATTTAGGGCCCCTTAAAATAAGATTTTTGAGGCTATAATCTAATATGGTTGTGTGGAGTGTATTAGGAAATCTCCATCCGAGTGGTAAGAATCGGGTTTTCCAGCCCGAGGGTGTTTCAAGGGTTTTATTTTCAGATTCATACCACAGGAATTGATATTTTCCTTTCCACCCATCACAACCTTGCTAGATTGTGTTTCTCCCATGATTCAAACACATGTTTATGTACCTTAATAAAATCTGACGCATCTTATTACATAGAAATCCTTCGTTATAAAATTATATTGCGAAGTCATGGTGCGTGTAGCTTGTCGACACCCTAGGTTCTGGCCTGGCAAAATGGTATTTACGTCTGTCCAAGGTAGGGAATTACTTAGGCCAGGTGGCATTGCTCCTCCCTGCTATCAATCTGTGTCGGATATATCGCTACATTTGGGACTTTCTCCTCAAATGTTTAGTAATATGGGCAATATCGTGTAGAAATAAGCAAGATCCAGTCGTCCGAGATGAAATTTATAGACGGATTCCGGTGAGGGAAATCCGCGTTTAATATAAAAATGTATGTGTGCTGTACTGTCTTATATATAGAAACTATTTTATAATTTCTTCTGTATCGTAACTTACCAATGTGTCTAAATGCCTCGATACTTTGTGACATTTAGACATTCAGCCTGCGGCTGACATAATGTCTCCCAAATTTGTTATACAGACAATTTGTTTTATATTTATCATTGAAAAATTATAACAAGGCAATGGTTAATGAAGGACACATTTAACAATAATTGTAACTACATTTTTACCAGTATAATACCAAGGTATGTCTGTATTCTCATTAACAAATTTCCCAAGGTTTGTTAACCAAAAATAATGACCAGGCTGTCGTAGTGGTAAAAACAATAATGACCAGGCTATCGTAGTGGTAAAACAATAATGAACAGGCTGTCGTAGTGGTAAAACAATAATGACCAGGCTGTCGTAGTGGTAAAACAATAATGAACAGGCTGTCGTAGTGGTAAAACAATAATAACCAGGCTCTCGTGGTGGTAAAACAATAATGACCAGGCTGTTGTAGTGGTAAAAACAATAATGACCAGGCTGTCGGTCGTAGTGGTAAAACAATAATGACCAGGCTGTCGTAGTGGTAAAAACAATAATGACCAGGCTGTCGCGAGTGGTTAAAACAATTATGACCAGGATGACGGAGTGGTTAAAACAATAATGACCAGGCTGTCATAGTGGTGAAACAATATGGACAGGCTGTCGTAGTGGTAAAAACAATAATGACCAGGCTGTCGGAGTGGTAAAAATAATAATGACCAGGCTGTCGGAATGGTTAAAACAATAATGACCAGGCTGTCGTAGTGGTGAAACAATATGAACAGGCTGTTGTAGTGGTAAAAACAATAATGACCAGGCTGTCGTAGTGGTAAAACAATAATGACCAGGCTGTCGTAGTGGTAAAACAATAATGAACAGGCTGTCGTAGTGGTAAAACAATAGTGGCAGCCATTTTGTGATCCAACCCTCCTGAAAATGTACACTGCACATCTACACCTTAAGAAGAACCTATAGGTCAAATTTCTTATAAAGATCCCTTCAGTACTTTCTGAGAAATAGCGATAACACTTGTCATAATCCAAGAAGGCCGCCTGGCAACCATTTTGAGATCCGACAAGCGTGAAAATTTACACTGCACAACAAGACCTCAGGGAGAACCTATATGTCAAATATCATAAAGATCCCTTCAGTACTTTCTTAGAAATAGCGATAAAAATCTTTCATTGTCATAATCCAAGATGGCCATCTGGCAGTCATTTTGTGATCTGACACACCTGAAAATGTACTCTGCACAAACTAGACCTCAAGGAGAACCTATATGTCATATTTCATAAAGATCCCTTCAGCACTTTCTGAGAAATAGCAATACCAAGAATTGTTTCAGGACGGCGACGGACAACGGATGAACGACGGACCACGGACGAAGGGCGACTTGAATAGCCCACCATCTGTTGATGTATACATGTAAATAATCATTATGTTCGCATTACATTAAAGCAAGCATTTATTTATTTATTACTGCTGTTTTATGAACCTGACAACAATAGCAACTTGTCAATTACTTGACAAAATTTGCAGGAACTTTATAAAATTCATCAGAACAGGTACGACTGACATCGATGCCATTATGTAGGGATGTAACTATATGACAAAAAGCATTTCAATAGTAAACCGACATTGTAAAAGACCGTCGCAGTGGCGAACCTACCAAACATCATTGCAATAGTAAACCGACATTGTAAAAGACCGTCGCTATGGCGAACCAGCCAACACAATCGTTGCAGTAGTGAACTGACATTGTAAAAGTCAATCGCTATGGCAAACCAGCCAACACAATCATTGCAGTAGTAAAATGACAATGTAATGAACCGTAGCCATGGCGAACCTAACAAAGGAATAAATGCAATAGCAAATTGATATTGTAAAGACAGTCGCTATGACGAAACAGTCAACAGTCAAATCAGTAGTAAACTGACATTGCAAAAGATCATCGCTATGGCAACCTGCCAACACAGTCATAACAGTAGTAAACTGACATCGCAAAAGATCATCGCTATGGCAACCTGCCAAAAGTCATAACAGCAGTAAACTGACATCGCAAAAGATCATCACTATGGCAACATGACAACACAGTCATAACAGTAGTAAACTGACATTGCAAAAGATCATCGCTATGGCAACCTGCCAAAAGTCATAACAGTAGTAAACTGACATCGAAGAAGATCATCGCTATGGCAACATGCCAACACAGTCATAACAGTAGTAAAATGGCATTGCAAAAGATCATCGTTATGGCGAACCTGCCAACACAGTCATAACAGTAGTAAACTGACATCACAAAAGATCATCGCTATGGCAACTTGCCAACAGTCATAACAGTAGTAAACTGACATCGCAAAAGATCATCGCTATGGCAACCCTCCAACACAGTAACCTGACATTGCAAACGATCATCGCTATGGCAACCTGCCAACAGTCATAACAGTAGTAAACTGACATCGCAAAATATCATCGCTATGGCAACCCTCCAACACAGTGACCTGACATTGCAAACGATTATCGCTATGGCAACCTGCCAACACAGTCATAACAGTAGTAAACTGACGTTGCAAAATATCATCGCTATGGCAACCTGCCAACACAGTAACCTGACATTGCAAACGATTATCGCTATGGCAACCTGCCAACACAGTCATAACAGTAGTAAACTGACATTGCAAAAGATCATCGCTATGGTGAATCTGCCAACACAGTCATAACAGTAGTAAACTGACATCGAAGAAGATCATCGCTATGGCAACATGCCAACACAGTCATAACAGTAGTAAACTGGCATTGCAAAAGATCATCGTTATGGCGAACCTGCCAACACAGTCATAACAGTAGTAAACTGACATCACAAAAGATCATCGCTATGGCAACTTGCCAACAGTCATTACAGTAGTAAACTGACATCGCAAAAGATCATCGCTATGGCAACCCTCCAACACAGTAACCTGACATTGCAAACGATCATCGCTATGGCAACCTGCCAACAGTCATAACAGTAGTAAACTGACATCGCAAAATATCATCGCTATGGCAACCCTCCAACACAGTGACCTGACATTGCAAACGATTATCGCTATGGCAACCTGCCAACACAGTCATAACAGTAGTAAACTGACGTTGCAAAATATCATCGCTATGGCAACCTGCCAACACAGTAACCTGACATTGCAAACGATTATCGCTATGGCAACCTGCCAACACAGTCATAACAGTAGTAAACTGACATTGCAAAAGATCATCGCTATGGTGAAACTGCCAACACAGTCATACCAGTAGTAAACTGATGTTGCAAAATATCATAGCTATGGCAACATGCCAACACAGTCATAACAGTAGTAAACTGACATTGCAAAAGATCATCGCTATGGCAACCTGCCAAAAGTCATAACAGTAGTAAACTGACATCGCAGAAGATCATCGCTATGGCAACATGCCAACACAGTCATAACAGTAGTAAACTGACATTGCAAAAGATCATCGTTATGGCGAACCTGCCAACACAGTCATAACAGTAGTAAACTGACATCACAAAAGATCATCGCTATGGCAACCTGCCAACAGTCATAACAGTAGTAAACTGACATCGCAAAAGATCATCGCTATGGCAACCTGCCAAGACAGTGACCTGACATTGCAAACGATTATCGCTATGGCAACCTGCCAACACAGTCATAACAGTAGTAAACTGATGTGGCAAAATATCATCGCTATGGCAACCTGCCAACACAGTAACCTGACATTGCAAACGATTATCGCTATTGCAACCTGCCAACACAGTCATAACAGTAGTAAACTGACATTGCAAAAGATCATCGCTATGGTGAATCTGCCAACAGTCATACCAGTAGTAAACTGACGTTGCAAAATATCATCGCTATGGCAACATGCCAACACAGTCATAACAGTAGTATACTGACATTGCAAAAGATCATCGCTATGGCAACCTGCCAAAAGTCATAACAGTAGTAAACTGACATCGCAGAAGATCATCGCTATGGCAACATGCCAACACAGTCATAACAGTAGTAAACTGACATTGCAAAAGATCATCGTTATGGCGAACCTGCCAACACAGTCATAACAGTAGTAAACTGACATCACAAAAGATCATCGCTATGGCAACCTGCCAAAAGTCATAACAGTAGTAAACTGACATCGCAAAAGATCATCGCTATGGCAACATGCCAACACAGTCATAACAGTAGTAAACTGACATTGCAAAAGATCATCGTTATGGCGAACCTGCCAACACAGTCATAACAGTAGTAAACTGACATTGCAAAAGATCATCGCTATGGCAACCTGCCAACAGTCATTACAGTAGGAACTGACATCGCAAAAGATCATCCCTATGGCAACCCTCCAACACAGTGACCTGACATAGCAAACGATTATCGCTATGGCAACCTGCCAACACAGTCATAACAGTAGTAAACCGACGTTGCAAAATATCATCGCTATGGCAACCTGCCAACACAGTAACCTGACATTGCAAACGATTATCGCTATGGCAACCTGCCAACACAGTCATAACAGTAGTAAACTGACATTGCAAAAGATCATCGCTATGGTGAATCTGCCAACACAGTCATACCAGTAGTAAACTGACGTTGCAAAATATCATCGCTATGGCAACCTGCCAACACAGTAACCTGACATTGCAAACGATTATCGCTATGGCAACCTGCCAACACAGTCATAACAGTAGTAAACTGACATTGCAAAAGATCATCGCTATGGTGAATCTGCAAACACAGTCATAACAGTAGTAAACCGACATTGCAAAAGATCATCGCTATGGTGAATCTGCCAACACAGTCATAACAGTAGTAAACTGACATTGCAAAACATCATCGCTATGGCGAACCTGCCATCACAGTCATAACAGTAGTAAACTGACGTTGCAAAATATCATCGCTATGGCAACCTGTCCACAGAACCATAGCAAAAAAAACTGGCATTGTATACACACCTGTCTAGAGATTCATTACAATAATATACTGACATTACAAAAGACCGAAAAAGCAGCGATCAAGCTAGCATTTATAGATATCTGTCAATATATGATATTACTGCAATAATATACCGGTATTGTATAGACATCTGCCAATATATGGTATTACTGTAATACTGGCATTGTATAGTGTAGTAGTGGACCAGCTAATGTTATCATTGAAATAGTTAAACTAAAATTGTAAAAGACTGTTGCATTAGTGAATCTGCCAAAAGAATCATTGTAATAGTTAAATTCAAATTTTTAAACCTTTAGAATTTTATATGAAACAAAAATGTATAATGCAGTTTATTTGTGACAATGAATCATAATGAATGATATATAAAAATGAATCTAAATGTAAAATAATACTAAATCAGAACATCAGGTTTATATAGTCTAGGCTCATCGTTATAGTTAACAATGTCTGCCAAAATGGCCGTCCGATCGGCAAGATTGTCAATAGAGGAATAAACATAAGATCCAGTTGAGGCTACGGTTGCAGTATCACTAATTGTACTAATCAAATCGCTCTGCATCCTACTGTATCTTCTCAAACTTAATCGTATTGGAGTCACAGTTAAAGGTTCTGGGTCTTTTTCTCGTTTAAAACGCATCTTTGATAAGTATCTAAACACACAGTTTCTTTTCGTTATTTTTTCTTTAGATATCATCCTTTCTAAAATTATTAGAAATGCTGTGAGGCACGTGAATACAAGACAAAGAATCTCCAATCCATAGGACCAGTCGATGTTTGCTCCTGGTTGTTTCGCTGCTTCTGTACCCGTGATAATCAGCGTAAGAAAGGAACATATACCTACAAGAAAGGAGATCAAGTTTATATACCTAAAACAAAAAAAATTTCATACCAAAGATAACTGCTTGAAGTGGCCTGGCCGACCAACCTAAAACGACCCAACCAAAAATTTCTGTCAGTTTTGTGCACTAAGTTAACTTTTTTTTGGATAAAAATCTAAACTTTTTGTCAAATTCACATATCAAATTTCAAAAGAATATTTTAAAATTGACTATCGCCCAACCAACTTCTAAAACTACTGGTGGGAGCACAAACATAATATTTTGATATATATACAAAATAGAATTATATATATATATATATATATATATATATATATATATATATATATATATATATATATATATATATAATTGAGGCTCAAAAGCACATACATAGCATTACATAAATCGTACATAGACATGAAGGAAAAAGGAGGAATATAACAGTACGTGTGAGAGAAGTAACAACACATTATTGACCTCTACCTTTTGACGCAATTTGTGGCATTAGGAGGAAGACTGAGGAAGGTTTGACATTATGATTGCTCGGAAAAAGTCTAATTTGCCTTTGGTGTTTACTCTAAGGACCTGGGAGAAATACAACAATAACAACGCAATGTTTATATCCGAGAACGTTTTTTCATTGAATTTTACAACTTATAATTAATGACATGCATAAATATACACAAGAGACAGAGACAACTTTCACACACAATTTCGCACAGCTTGTATATGTATTATAATGTTGGCTATAAATATAATGATATTAAGTGCACTGTCATTTTATAGAAGAATATTTTATAAAAAAAAAGGGTGCAGTAATCACCCAAGAGCTATAGAAAATTGTTCCCATCTATTTTTGAAAAGATCACTTCTATTACTTTTTGTTTATATATGTTTCTATTATATAATAATGTTTAAGTTTATTTATGAATGGAACTAGCTAAGGTTTCCTTTTCTGACTTTTCATTGAAAAATTGACGTGTTTTGCTAAAATCAAAGCTAAATTAACAGAGTTACTCTAATTTTCACAGAATGTTTTGCCAAATATTATGATTTCTTTATCAAAATTAAGAGATAACAGACAATATGTATCAAGCCAGGCAAATAACTCTCTCCAAAAGGAATTTGTTATGTGACATGTGAAAAATAAATGAAGACTTTCTTCCTCTGTATTGAAAAAAGTACTATGTTAGAATTTGAAATATGCATTTTGAAAACAAAGTGTTGGTTGGTAAATTGCGGTTTAATCTGTATTGAAACCATCGCATTGTGGTATCAACTCTGAAAAAGGCATTTTATTTAAATTTCTTTGTTAATTTCTTCCTCATTCATATCGAATTCATAACACCATTTTGTTATATAAGCATTTTGACTATTAATTTATTCATAAAGATATCATATACTGAGGTTTTATATTTCTTGTTTTTAATTAAAATCTTAAAATATGAGGTAAAGTAATCTGAAAATTGTCATGCCTAGCATGTGGCAATTTCCTCAATACACATTGTTTTATTCCGTAGAACACTGTTAGGGGTGGGTAAAATTCCTATTTTTCACAAAAATCTCCATTCGACAGTATAGCTCATTAAATAAATCATTAATGTAAATTATCCCATTTTGTACCCATCTTTCCTAATTTACAGTTTTATTATCAATTTTGATATTATCGTTATGCCATAATTCTTGACAAATGAAGTTTTGGTATCTTCATTTTCATGTTCTAATTTTCAAAATTCCAAAATGGATTAATGGTAGCATTATAAGTAAATGTTATTAACTTTTAAATACATTCTGGACCTATTTTCAAAAGTGTCTGGGGTTGATTTTATGTTGCTTTGAAATAGTTCTAATAGAATGGAATTGTAAAGAATAGGTCTTTCAATCCATTTTAATTTTAAAGAATTATTAAATGCAGAAACATTAACCACTTTCAGACCCCCATCCTCATATTTCTGATAAAGCTGATTCCTTGATATCTTATCATTTTTATTATTCCAGATTAATTTGAAGAAAAGCTTTTCCAATTCATTTAAGAAAGTATTGTCTGGATTGGAATTGAAATAGATAAGTGAGGGAGACGAGGTAATAATATTGTTTTCACTACGGTAATTTTGCCGATAGGGCTTAGTAACCTATTAGACCAACATGCAATTAGTTTTTTTAACATCTTTTAAATTATGTATGTAATATATAAAACCTCTCAGATACCAAAGTTTAAATCTTTTGGATGTCCAGGACACAAATACAAATTCGGCAAAAATGGACAAACACGGACCTCTGGAAACCAAGAGGTGGGATCAGGTGCCATGGAGGAGTAAGCATACCCTGTCGACCCGTCACACCCGCCGTCCGTCCACAGTCATGTCCAAATGAAATACGTGAGGAACGAATCCTCGTCACAATTGGTACAGACGTCGCAACAACCGCCAACGAAAAGGTAACTCAACATTTCACCCAGTGAAACAGAATAATCGCAAACAAGACTATTATACCGATCGTAAAATTCGCGGAACGTTGAAATCAAACGCGGTTTTCGATATCCCTGTGTCAATAATTTGTCAGTGAGTAGTTTACATCTGTATATGAAATGTTCATATGTTGAAAATGCCCAGGCATATCGGATCATTTGTGAAATATAAACTCCATATGCGGGTGACTGTGGGATATTACTACTTAAATGTGGAAAATTAACGATGGGAAAGCCGAAATCGTCGCGTTTGTCGTATAGCTTAGTTGTCAATTTCCCGTCTGTGTCTATAGTAAGTAAAATGTCTAAGTATGAAGCGTGTGTGCCAAGATAGGTAAAAGGATTATCAGACCAGATTAGAGGTATTCCATTACAAAGTTTTGTTTGACCATGTGTTTTAGCCTAACCATATGCATCTACATTTATCAATATTTTGTGTGTTTTGGCAAATTGGTCTAGTAAGGAGAGTGATTTTTTAAAAAATATTTCTGTGACCCATCTAAAAATAAACCTGTATCATCTGCAGACAAACTTACTTTTACTTCTGTATTATTTACTCTGATATCCTTAATTTCTTTTTCATTTCTTATAAGTATGCCTACAACTTCTACACAAAGAAGGAAAATATACGGCGAGATTGGGTCGCCCTGACGACAGCCGCGGCCAGTAGTAAAAGAGGCGGAAGCAAATCCATGTTGTAAAATACACAATTTAAAATTTTTGTTGAGACGAATAAAATAGTTCCTAAAATTTGTACCCAAATTAAAACATGATAATACTTGAGCTTCTTCAACGTTTATCATAAAAAAGTCCCTCTTGTTATAACATATTGATAATATGGTATAATAATTTAGTATTTTCACCTATATATATGTTCTTCATAAAACCTGCTTGATTTTTATGTATAAGGTAAGGAAGGACTTTCTTAATTCGTGATGTAAGACAATTTGAAATAAAATTGTATGGAATATTTAACAAAGAAATAGGACGCCAATTTTTAAATAATTCTCTAAGTTTCCCCCTTTAGGTAAAATTGAAATGATTCCCATTTTCCTACTTGTTGAGTGTTCTCCCTTTCTTTTCTAAACATTTTTAAAATGATCTATTTTTTTTTTTTTTTTTTGACCAGACCTAACAAGAATTTTAGGTCTGGTCAAAAAACAAAAATTAAAAAACTCAAAAGAAAAACCATCTGGGCCAGGGCTTTTATCGTTTTTGAGAGAGCTAACCCCCTTCCTATTTCCGAAATGTCTAACGGTTTTTCAAGTTCTATTTTGTCTTCAGCCCTAATCTTATTTACTTGGAAATTGACTAAGACTTCATCTACATTTACATTTATTATGTTTGTATTTGTGAAATTCCTTTTTTTCTGGTGCTGAGAAATACTTCGTAGGTTTTTTCACCATGTTCTATCCATCTACATCTAGTTCTGAGTAGAAATCCATAAAGCTCATGTTGTCTAACGTTGTTTCAAGTTCGGACTTTAATTCTTCAAGATTATTATATAGATCATTATATGTATTATATAACGCTTTGACTCATACGTTGGAATCCCTGAGCGAGTTATAAATCATTGTTGACCAGAAAATCCATCATGTCCATCACCAACCGTTGACCGTATAGGGTAATAATCAGTCGCCGTTATATGAATTTGAATTCGCTCTATTTGAAGAATCGAAATGATATTTGGTTCGAAATATTTAAGTTCAAAGATCCGACAGGGAGTCGGAGTATGGCTGAGACATAGTTGATCGTGGCTGTCCCAGACAAACTTCGTACAAATACAAAATCCATCCAAATAAAAGACATATACCCCGTTTTTACTCAGGGCCCGAGAACATAAACAAGGAAATTTTTGAGAAAGATTTTATTATCAAAAGTTAAGAATTTAATCATCTGAGTAAAAAGTGGAAACTCGCGGACCATAAAACGACTTTAGAATTTTCTCAACCGAGATAAGATTTCAAGGTGCAGTGTAACTCTCGTCCAGAACATATGTCCCAATTTATGTCCCGATTCACTTAAAATCGATGTTTGAACATTATTCTTACCATAATCTATGTTTAATTAATTAATAACCAACCAAGAGGTATAAAATATGTTAAAATCAAGTAGGTAGCACGTTTTGTGGGATAAAAAGGGGAATGAATATATACCTTTTTTTTAAAAAATTAAAAACGTCTTATAAAATGCCAATACATGACCAAATTCAGTAATTTATACATATGTATGTATAAATGTATATAATACACGATATTCAAGATACAAGTAAATTCGTATAAGTACATTAGTTAAGATAAATGATTCGGAACATACACTGGGGCATATGCACCGGACTAAATTTACACCGTCCCTATTGTCAATGTAAACAAACGTCGTATGGCCAAAACAAGCCAACAGAGAAAGAAGTGGCTCCTAAACCTATTTCGCTCAAATAACACGTTGTTTTCGAAAGCCAAATGATTAACCATGTCCCGAAATACTCTAGGGCGACAATGACAATGGCATTTGCATTTATTTATCCCGAGGCGAACATACGGGGCAGCCATTTTCGCTGCCTTAAGATTTACTTAAGTCAGCTACATACCGTAATTAAGTATTTTATTACTCGAGAAAGAAATTTGTCTAAGAATTTCTTTATGGTCAACAACTACACCAAAGTTGAGAAAATTCTCAAGATTTGAGTAAAATCTTGAAGTTGAGTAAAAAATGTCTGAGAATAATTTTATGGCCCTGGGCCCACATTGCACGAAACAGGTGTGTGCGTGTGGAATTCTCTATAATAATTGTTAGATTTCCTAAACCTAGCAGTGATATAGGAAGCAAATAAAAAGTTTGCGTGTGTCAATTCTTTTATGAAAATGTTTTCCCGGGTTTATGCAATAAATAGATACAATTCTGAAACAATTTACTTAAGTTTTGATAATATATAAATCTTGTTTACGTGTGAAAAAGTTGGTGGTGTGTTGCCCCGGTTCCTACACCTGTGTATAGAATAATGTGTTTTCCGAGTTTCTCCCAAGGAAATCTAAAAGTGGAAATATGGGGGATTTGGGGGCCTTATCGTAAATCCATTTGGTAATTACATTTGAGCATACATACACTTCCATATAAAGCATCACAAACCATAGTATGATCCCAAAATAATATTAAACGATAAGATGTATCTTGTTTTGATGTTTATTTTGAGTAGGTCCCAAAGGCATCAAATGACAACCTGTATAAAGCGAAGCTATTGTCCAAATTGCGATCTAACGTTTTGTGATGTCCAGGCAAGTAAACTCACTTATGCGGAAAACCTAATTTAGCTCAAAGCATTAGACATCACTTGGAGAGTTTTTGGCTTATTATATCTCAATTGATCATCTAAATCTTTCAATTTTGAAATTGTTTGTGCATATCCATTGTGTGTTACGTCTTTCATAAAATTATTAGCAAATATACATATTTCATAGTGGTCTATCAAACCTTTATGTAAATATTTCAAGGCATCGAAACCAAGCCGATTATTGAAAGGATTAAAGTAAATGATATAAATTGTCCATACCTGTTAGAACAGAGATACCGATGACAACAAAAGCAAGACGATCTCTAAATATCTGTAGTCTCTTGATGAATACATACGCAAAAAGTGCAAATTCCTGAGCAAATAAAGCCACCAGAGCAACAGTAACCAGTGTCCTCACTCCAACGTGCCAATCGTCCGCTGCAAAGATGTGTCAATATCAAATACAGCTGTATGTTAATATTTAGGACACACATTTATAGTTATATGGTAAGGTAAGGGAAAATAATTCGAAAAAAAATCAAATACACGTGTACTTACATTAATGATATTTATATCTTAGCGCTGTGGTCTGTGTGTGTGCGCTAATTCCTCAATCCGCTAATATATGAATATTAAAATCACAAATGCCAAAGTATTAATCTTCAGGAAGTCTAGGATACAAATCTGGTGAATATAAGACAAACACGGACCTCTAGAAATCTAGAGGTGGGATCAGGTGTCATGGAGGAGTAAGCAACCCCTGTTTACCAGTCACACCCGCCATGATTCCACAGTAAATAAAATAATATATATAATAGATAAAATGTATTTCATGAATACAATGTCACATTTATGTACTATGTAGCCTTCATACATGTATGCATTTCTTAAATATTGATACATATATACAACTGCTTTAGACACATCCAAACGAACAAATCAAACATCAGCTGTCTCACATCTTAAACGCAATATCGGTAATCTTAAGAAAAGGTAGCAGGACATGGGGTTCAAAAGGAAGAGATAATAAAGAAATCTAAAGTTAGTGCAGCACTGATTATTCTATTTCACGATTACGCCAAAATCGACATGACAACTTATTGCGCTAATATTTAAACACAAAAATAAGTACAAATACAATACTCTGCAGTGAGCTTGAGATAATAGGTAGTTTTCCCCAAGATAATTTTTCACACGTTAAAATATCTCGGAGAAAAGAGCTTTTACTTCCATGACACGACTTGATATATCAAAATCTTTGGATAATTTTGTCCAACCGTGCAATAAAAAAAGCGATTATGACGGTTTCTTATATACCATTGCATATATTAACCAGAGTTCATTATCCATGTCCCAAGACGGCGATTCAACGCTCCTCAACGATTTTGATCCAACACTTTAAAACATAGTTGTCTACATGTACCTGTAAAGTCAAACTATCAGACTATTTGCCTTTAAAATTCTTAAATGATAATCACCTGTTACTAATTTGTTGTTAAAAACTTCATCTGAACATTTCCATGAAGAATCTGAGCTAACACTTTTACATCCTTTCCAGATTCCAACTTTAATGTGCGTCCCATCCACAGTGAAACTCCACCAGTTATTTGTACAGTACGCAATAAGATGGAATAATATACTTAAGCTATATGACACCAGCGCTAAGATGTTTATTACCGATAATCTGGAAATCGGTGCAGGTTTCGTATTTGTGTCTTGTTGGCTCTGAAAAATACAACCCAAAATATGAGAGAGAGAGAGAGAGAGAGAGAGAGAGAGAGAGAGAGAGAGAGAGAGAGAGAGAGAGAGAGAGAGAGAGAGATATTTCTGGACCGTTCTAAATATACGATATTAACACTAACATTAAAGTTTTGACAGGGTCCCTACGGCAGTATCAGCATTCTGTCTTTTATGTCATGTTAAATCTGACTTATTTTCGCTTAGATTTTGTTTACATCATCTTCAAGTACAATTAATTGTACAAATGTACAAGAAGAGGCACTGACTCACAAGTCGTGAGTAATTAAAATAATTATTACGTACTTTAAAACAACAAGGACACCTGTACCTAAACATAATATATAATTTTCATGAGTTTATAATATACATATCTATTACCTTCAGTTTAGCTGTACTGACTTGCTACTTTATCCTGAATCTGTTATAGTATTGAATAGAATAGACATTCTGTTCACAACATTTTCGATGTTGACCCAACTATTTTAATATGTATTAAAACTATCCGTAAAATGTCTGTGTTATAGATAAAATGATATGAAACTTACTTTTGTGGAATCCATTACGGACGATTAATAAAGATAAATTCATCTTTTACTTGACTTCATTTCCGTCTGACGCTTCACTTGTTTAAATCCCAATGTAAAACACTGTCCTCCATTGTAATACTTACTACAAGTCTACATAATGTTCTGATCTACATACTTGACACGGTTCACTTAATATTCTAGCTTGTGGACAGACGTCAGAGGAATGATACACATAAAGTAACAGGTATTTGTGTAAGTTATACCAGTATAAATACCGTCACGGTCAGTCGAAACATGTCAATAGATACTCCAGCAGGAAAAAGCGCGCAGGTGTGTCGGATATATCAACGAAACTCTCGTTGAAATCTATATCTCTGTGAAGAACACCACACATTTAATATTTTTCAATGCATTGTAATATCGTATACAAAAACATTCCATTTGATTTGTCATTCGAGTAGTATGCATTGAGATTCGTCAGTTTTATGGAGTTATTGAAATATTGAATAAACAATAAATGGACTGTATAGTAATCATAGCGAAATTCCGTAAGTACATAATTATACCCCATATAGATAAAGCCCTGGTGACGTCATGGCAATATTTTGTTTATCATATCAAATTAAGTGGACTGGCGAATATACCAAAGTAAATCACTACTGACAATGAGACTTGTATATCAAAATGCGCTTCGCGTATTAGACTAACAAGCAATGAAAAATGAGAGTGAAGTACTTAATACATAATTTGATTGCAATGTAAGGGATATAATTTTTAAAAGGATTTTTATCATCAGCAGATGCTTGTTATTCTATAGTAATATTGGCTCTAGTCCAGTGTAACTTGGAAACTGAAGATGTTCATTAGATGTACTAATCGCAGCTTATTCTTATCACAAAATCTACATAAAGGACGGCGACATTCTTAACTTGATACACAAAACTCCAATTTTAGACCCCGCGTGGTTTTACTATTAATATTCATATTTACTTGAATTATGCCAAATATATTTTTGTATGAATACTAGAACAATTTTTGCCATTTAATTTCAGGTTACTTGTATAATAATTTCAGTATTGGCATTTTGATGTACCAGGGGTTTTATCAAAAAGTGGGAACATGATAATGATATTTCAATTGTAAATTTAAAAGTGAGCTCATGTGTTTAGTCTTAAATTTTCAAATCATAAGGCATCTACAAAATATAAGAATGAAAGATGCGTATCTTAGATTTATTAACGTATGACACCCTAATGATATATCACTGTTGAATTTGTTTTCGTTTTAATGGCATTTTACACTATGATTTTTCAATTAAATGGTGCCGGTGTGGTAAAATGAAAGGTCCGGCCTCAAAATGTTTTTATTAATGGAAGGGGAGATAACCCGTTTAAAATGTACCCATGAATAGATCACTGATATTCACTGCATTGCTATGTACACATAACACAGGTAAAAACCATTACAAATTATTTTAATCTTTTACCGATTCTTTAAAAATTACAATACTTTTAATTTCTAAAACCTAAATGATGGAACTCTTCATCTACTTTTAAATTCCAGCCCAACTGATGAAACCTTATTGACAGATCGTCTTCAGTATTTGTTTGCAAAACTATAACTTTTGGTACTTGTGTGATGTTAATGTATTTCGTCGCAAGTATATATACAACTGTGATGTTAAGTGTCAAAGTCACCTTGAGCAAAACGCTTAGAATTGCTTTTATCTAACCCCGTCTCACCTAGACGCTTTATCAAGTAAATGATTTTTATGTATTGTTTACTTTTCAGAGATAACTTATTTCTTGTCATAACAATATTACAATGGTCTCTGTGTGATAGAATTTGTAGAGATAATTATATATAAATTCCCGATTTCAGCACGTCATATATATATATATATATATATATATATATATATATATATATATATATATATATATATATATATATATATATATATATATATATATATGACGTGCTGAAATCACGCATACATTTTTACAGTTTTAGTTTGATACCTTTCTACCTACAAATACTCTATGATTGGGTACACTTAATGGTTTGATCTGTAGTATTTTTGTGTATTTATTCTTATATTAGATTATTTCTAACAGTCCAAAATCAAAGTGGGTTTCATCTTCAGTTTTTTGATAGATTAGATTTCACATAAAATACTGACAGCAGTTCAGGGGAAACCCAGCAATACTGTACATTTCTTTATTCCAGATCCCGTTTACAACGTACCCGGGAAGAGAACCGTGTCGCGAAATGCATGGCACGTAAAAGAACCCTCACTGCATTGGCGTCAGTGCATAGCATTGGCCAAAATTTGTCGCACTTCACCTAAAACCAATGACATCTCATTATAAGTGAAAAAGTCTTCACGGGATTAAAACAACAACAACAATAACAACAATATTAATAAACCTACAATCCTTTCACCAACTTTCCACATTCAAGCAGATGTACCTTTTCTGCCGGCAAATGGGGTTTTTATCTCCCAGATGATCCGATATACCAGGGCATGTTCAGCAAATGAACATTTTATGTACAAAGGCAAACTACTTACTGACAAGTTATTTTCACAAGGATGTCAGAAATCGCGATCAATGTCAATATTTCGAACATTTTACTATCGGTCTAGTGACATTGTTTGCAATTACAATGTTACACGGAGTGAAATGTTGAATTGTCTGTAAGATAGCGGTTGTTGAGTCATCTTTACTGGTTATGACGAGGATTCCGTCCTTAATTATTTTATTTGAATTTAGCAGTGGACTCACGGCGGGTGTACCCGGTCGAAAGGGGATGCTTCCTCCGCCATGACACCTGATGCCACCTCCGAATTTTCAGAAGTCCTTGTGCGTCCAATTTTCACCTGATTTGTATATTGTCTTTTGAACTTTCTTTCGATTTATACTTTGGACTTTTGGTTTTATATTTATGAAGGTCTCAATGTTTAGACTATGCACAAATAGACTTGATTTATAAAGGGGGATATACACGATATTGCTTGGGTGTAATATTTTGTCAAATAGTGTTTAAGATGAACTCCGCAATCAATATTTTTGTATAAAACAATTTTATGATTTTTAATCGCGTCTATGATTGTTTTTATTTATCTTCCAAACTTTTGTCTAATAATTGAAAACAGTGAGATATCATAATGTGGCTTATACGACAATTCCCCAAAATCTAAGTTAAAAAATAAACGAGCTTTTACACACGCTGAAGGAAAAACACCGGCTTTGTTTACAACATGGGCGCAGACATTTTGGACGAGGGTAAAATGAGCCCAGCGATCTGATTGGTCATTAAATGAAAAAATTAGTTTTGCCATTAATAAGTGAAATAAAGGTGATAAAAAAGATACATGAATATTGGTATTACTTTGGAAATTATAGGGTTGACGGTTGAAAATTGAAAGGGAGGGGTCATATGAGAATAGATATTTTCCTTTGGTGCGGAATACTACGAGTTGTAAACATTTTTTGTTACACACGCTGAACAACATGAGTTGACCTTTAACATTACTTATATCGCGGTACCTTCGTATACATGTGTGTACTATTTTGATGATATGTACTTATGTTATACTAAACTCTATACACGACTGAATATTTTAATGAAGGTATCAAATGAACATATTCTCTTATTGAATTTCATTTTCAATATATACAATAACAATATTATGCCAAGAGTGAATATGAAGTTGTAACGTTGTAGATTTTGTATTTGCAACCACCCAATAAATTCAAAAGTTTTTTTTACATATATCCAAATATGTTTTTTTAATTCATATTCACATAACTTTTAATTGTAGTAAGTATTTACACCCACCCAGTAAATTCAAAACTTTTTTTACATATATCAAAATGGTTTTTTTTAATTCATGTTCACATAACATTTAATTGTAGTAAGTCTTGAATTAAGATAGCTTAAATTCTTATAAGAAAATGTATCACAGACAATTTCCCCAGAAATTATTGATTTCAAATTCCTTTACAATGTTGATAGTAATTCTATATACTTTTTAGTATTTCTCTAAATTCAAAATTTACATCATGATAATATTATCATGTTGTAAATTAGGAATTAACCGTTGAGCTTAAATACAAAATTTACAATTTGACAGTAGCGGGTGGGAGTATAACAAAGTTTACATTTTGACAGTAGCGGGTGGGAGTATAACAAAGTTTACATTTTGACAGTAGCGGGTGGGAGTAAATACAAAGTTTACATTTTGACAGTAGCGGATGGGAGTAAATACAAGAACTAACTAACCAATTACAGATATCATAATTGTTGTTGTTACTATCATTATCTTCGTTGACATTGAACATAATTTTACAGACTATTTGTACTAATGTTTGAATGGTACTGATATATTTAGTTACGGGTACTATGCAGACAGTGTTTGTTAGGGGTTAAGGTTCAGGACTACACTACAGGCCTGTGGTGAAGCGCATGAATACATTATATTTCTCGAACCGTAGTATTGACAATAAAGTAAGATTACATATGCAGGCTAGTTCTAACAATTAAGATCACCAATTGTAAAACACGTTATCGGAATTTAAATCAATGCATCTATAATTGTCCTAATTTTTTTTTTGGCGGGGATTAAAATATTGTCACAAAGAAAATATTGTTTATTTGTAAATAATTCTAAATCTGAAATAGTTAGGGTAAACTACTTTAGTTTTTTTGTAAACAATTTAAAATTTCATTGAGTTAAGGTAAATTCCAATGTAAATAATTTGGTGAATATCACTGAACTTTATTAAATTATGGATTTAATTATGCTCACGTTGAATTAAGTTTTTGAATTTAAAAGTAAGCATATGACAATGTAATGAATCATTATATTCATTAAAGGGGCATTAGCTTTGGTTACCAAAATGATTTAGATTTTTTTTCTGCTTTTTCTACTTGTACTTGATGAACAATAGTCTCTATACACAGGCATAACAAATATATTCATATTCATATATATATATATATATATATATATATATATATATATATATATATATATATATATATATATATATGTGTGTGTGTGAAAATAAAATCAGGTCCGGTGTGTTATTCATATACATATAGTAAAGTCAAGTTAATTGATAATTAAGTTAATTAATTGATTAAATTATTAATTAATAATTGCAATTGAAAAAGTGTCAAATCTGAGTTTCTCAACAATTTTCACAAAATATATAGAAATTTAAAATATTTTTATGCCTGTGTATATCTCTTTTTTGTTATTATATATCAATGTGATTAGTAAAAAAGGAAGGGAAAATGAAAACAGCACAACTAATGCCCCTTTGATATTATATAATTTAGTACCATTGGTCTAGATAAAAAGAAGAAACATAAGTCAAAAGTAATTGATGTGTAATGATGTGTGTCGTGAAGGGTGTCAATCATTAGTGTGAATCACATATCCAAATAAGTTGTTGATCATTGCAGCTTGACAGATAGCGTTCACGTAGATGTAACAACACCATTATATTATTCAATAAACATAAATTCTTCTGATGAATATAAGTTGTAGAAGTTCAAATACATTCTAATATTGGGCTTCTGTCCTTTCTTCAGTACAAGAACAACAATGATGATACATTGCAGTATTTGAATACACAATTAAAGACTAGGATTTGCAAAACAAATTTAAATGAGTAAATATATTTTCATCTCTACTCTCAAATACATGTGCACTGTATAGACAAAACACTCCCTAGTCCTCAACGAGTACATCATTCCATCTTCACCCAACTATAACTAATCTCCAGTGACTAATTAAAATCATTCCATCCTTACCCATATACAAATTTATAACTAATCTCCAATGAATAATTAAAATAATTCCATCTTAATTCGTATTTAAACAGTTTGTACGTTGTTTGTTATATTTGATATTTGGAATATAATATATGAGATCATGATCGAAATTGATAGTTGCTGCACTACTGTACATCTATGATTACTTTACTACGTCCCCGTCTTCAATTGGGATTGATGTTGATGAAAAAAATTCCCCATTTCAATTGTTTATGCGAGGTTGTTGTATACAGAGTTGAAAAGTCCATGGAAATCCAGAGGTGAGATCTGGTGCCATGGATGAGTAACCATCCCCTGTCAAATTCAAATGAAATAAGTGAGGAACAAATCCTCCTCACAATTAGTACAAACGATAAACAACCGCTATCGAACAGGTAGTTCAACATTTCATTTCGTGAAACAGAGTAAACAAGGATATTATACCGACCGTAATATATGCGGAACGTTGACATCAAGGCGATTTTCGGTATCCGTGTGTCAGTGAGTAGTTTACCTCTATATGAAAAGTGTTAAACATACTCAGCATATTGGGTCATTAGAAAATATTTACCGTTAAAAATTATATATTTGTGACTTTCCTCTGTGCAGTCTGAAATGTTTTACTTACTTTACTGTGTAGATAAAGCAATCACATATCATAATTACCATACAGCTAAACACAATATACATATGCTATATAATATAGACGTCGTATATTGGTAATTGTATTTCTTTGTTTCAGCATATTGGATTCTCTACATAGCTAGATCTATCTTATCTTGTTTGTCTTATATTAATATTGTTTCCCAGGCCTAGGGTGTAAGTTTATTCTAAGTACCTTCCAGATGTAATTATGACATGAATAATTATAATATATGTTTTTATTCATTTATTACAAAATATATATTTAATTTCTTGTTTTATTAATATAATAAGTCTTTTTCTGTTTTATAACATTGGCAGGTGTACTACGTATTAGACAAAACTGTCCTTAAGATTTCACAAGGGTTGCAATCAATAAATGTAAAACGTAAAACACATGACTTTTCTGTAACAGTCATAAAATTATGTCGGGGCACTATAGGATAATCAATCACCAAGTATTTCAATATCACACCAGAGAAGAACCCTCGTGTTGTTGAATGATCAGTATCCATCGACCACACACACACACACACACACACACACAGAGAGAGAGAGAGAGAGAGAGAGAGAGAGAGAGAGAGAGAGAGAGAGAGAGAGAGAGAGAGAGAGAGAGAGAGAGAGAGAGAGAGAGAGAGAGAGAGAGAGAGAGAGAGAGAGAGAGAGAGAGAGAGAGAGAGAGAGAGAGAGAGAGAGAGACTGTGCAGAACAGTCTGAAGCTGGTACTGGTCAAGCATAACGAGAAATCAGAAATAAAACAATTTCGTTTCGTCTGTTATTAACAAATTTATTATAAAACATTAAAAAAGATTAAAATACATACAATAAATCATTTTAATGTCACCGTGATTTATCAATTCATGTAAACATGTATTGTCCACAACGACTCTGAAATACCATAATCTGATTAAGACGTGATATGTTATCAGGATAGCGTGCAATGAGAAGTGTATTAAGTTTTATTGCACAATGTCTCCAATAGCGGTTGTCGTCATCATTAAATAACACACTCAATATATTATTCAACGTTTCTGTACTTTGTTAATCGGGTGCAAGGAACTATTTCATTCTGCGGATAGTTCTGTGTTACGTATGTTGCCTAGCGGAAGGTGTAATTACCTACAGTACTAGGTGTACATATACCTCCGCAATTGGTTTTGTCCATTACTTGTATAATGTTGCTCAACAATAATTAATGTCTTCTTGATGTGTGTCAAACTTTGACTTATCTGTACTCAACCAACCTTACTAATCTTATACCCTAGCGGTATGGTCTATAGTTATAAATGCGATTAAACAAACACATTTCAAACGTTTATTCAGATTATCATTCTCAAATGTCTTTGCCATGTATCATCTTTTTACTTTTTGATTTATCAAATGGTGAAAATCCCGGAAAAAGTATAAAGATGATACAAATAAGAAATACATACCTCTCTTTGTTGGAAGATTATTACTCATATCATTTTTGTTGGTTCAGTTTTTTCGACTAACGTCGACCTTTAAATTTAATGCTGTAATCTCAAAACATCGTTATATTTGTCACCCTACTTGGCTCATAAGGCCACTCTAAATAAATTCTTTGTCAACGTCCAACGCCCTCGAAGGTTTTGAAATAACTCTTGAAAGTAAAAAACAGACAAAAAAAAATCTCTTAAAATCCAGAATTATGAATTATGAGTCTGCTATTTTTCTCATTTACTTTAATTGGTTCCCATTCCTACAATAATCCAACAAATCATAAACACCAAAATCCTAACCTTTTCATTGAAACTTTGAAGAGACTTGCAGATGAATTTAAAGAACAGTAACTTTCTCATATTGATCTCAGATTTATTTCAATTTGATTTTATTTAAACAAAAAAAAAAAAAATAAAGAAAAAAAAAAATAAAAAAAAAAAAAAAAAAAAACAAAGAAAAAAGAAAAAAAAAAAAAAAAAAAAAAAAATAAAAAAAAAAAAAAAAAAAAAAAAATAAAAAAAAAAAAAAAAAAAAAAAAAAAAAAAAAAAAAAAAAAAAAAAAAAAAAAAAAAAAAAAAAAAAAAAAAAAAAAAAAAAAAAAAAAAAAAAAACAAAAAAAAAGAAAAAAAAATGTTGTGTAACGTAAACCGAACGATGCTTCACATTGACAAATGAGAGATAACAACGTATGATTATCTTTACAAATTTAATATTGACAAGTGATATCTAATTATAGTAATTACAAAATTGTTCACACATATACAGTTCACATATTTGAGCTTCTGATACACTTGGATATCTGACGCACTTCCGGAAACACAGTTACGTCATCTATATCAATATCTCCAATCCATGAGAATATAGTTATACTCTAACACTAAGTACATGTTTTTGGTGAATCAATTCATCACTCATGTATATCTATTCCACGACCAGGTAAGTATTAATGTGCACCAACATTAGCATACCATACTCCACCTCTGCTTCCACTTTCAACAAAGTGTACAACAATAATTGTTATTTGGATCTAAGTTAATCACTGACAATGATTACACATATTTAGGTCACTTGAACACTGATATTGTTCATCTGATGTGCCACACTGTGTGTATCCTGATTTGTCACTCACTGTATCATGAGAAGCGCAACTGTATTTTGCGCATTCTCGCTACCTGACACGTCTACGTCTACGAGATAACTTTACCTGAGTTATATTTCGCATGCGCGTAAGCTTAAAACATTTAAGAGAATCATACCATAAAGTTTAGCGCGCGTAATTTAAACTCTGTAACAAAATAATAAAACCCAGTTTGTGACATGTTGTTATGCCAAGATGGCAGAATACTTTATCAAAAATTGCTTTAAAAATGTTAGTTATTTTCCTCCCTCCCTTGTAGGTTTAAAAATTCAACTTCGACGTTAAACAAAGAATTTATTTAGTGCGGCCTAAAGGTATACCCCATACATGAGATACCGTATTATTTCGTCCAAATAAAACTTGGAATTTTGTATGTTTGGTGATTAGTTTTAATAAATGTGTTTGTTTCATACATATGTTAAAGGGTCATTAGCTGTATTTACCAAATACATTTATTTTTTCTACTTTTACTACTTGTACTTGATGCACAATAAAAAATCAGATCTATACACAGGCATACAGATTCTTATGTTCCTATATACATGAATTTAGTAAAAGTAGGGTCTGGTCCAGTGTTGTATTCATATACAAATTGTAAGATTGAATTAATCAATTGCAAGTGGATAATTGCCAAATTGAACTGGGTTTCTGAAGCAATTTCTACACAAATATAGAAATTTAACAATTTTCATGCCTGTGTATATCTCATCTTGTTATTGTTTATCAATCTTAGTAGTAAAAAAGGAAAGATTTTTTTCGAAAAAAAACTACAGCTAATGTCTTCTTAATCTTTGTAATTTTGTGATAAACATGTACAACCTTTTAATATGTAGAAACCATCTTTGTAGTTTATAAAAATACATACATGTATAATATTTAAACAACAGTCTGTCCTAGAATGTCCATCCTCCGATATGTACCAATAATGTCCGAATCTTTGTTCTCAAGTTTTTATTAAAATGCACAAACTTAAAAAGAACACAGTTCCTGGATTTGGTTTTGAGTATTTTTCTAAATTTTAAACACTGATTACACATCCCATTCTAGTGTGTCTAGTTTAAAACGACCTGGTTCTTTAGAGTAACTTACAACATCAGTTGATACAGTTATATCAGAAAGATTGCAATCCGATATATAGGCATAGGACCCAGATCGATATGACATGTTGTCGCGGACCGGAACCGGAAAATTGTCTATACTATTTTCTTCTTTCTCATCAGACTTATACGTGTCAGTGTCCAAGTGTTTAGAAGATGTGGATTGTAGCGTCCTCTTTTTGTTTCCGCACCTATCTAAGTATAACATCGTCGACATTAAGGTAGAGAAAATGAGACATATTATCTCCATTGCATATGACCAGCCAACTTGGTCATCAGGGTGTTTGGATGAATTGTGTCTTGCAATAAGTAGAGTTAAGACCACACATGTATCTGAAATTAAAAGTTCAATAGATCATATGCAATTATAATAAGTTATAATTTAGTTCAGTGTCTGTTGAATATATAAATTGGTGACATTGGACTTAACTGATAACACATATGGTATTGTTTATTCTACAGCAGAATCATCTTTTTACTACAATTTTGTACATATGTATTCGAATTTGGGAATGGACGAGGTCGACAATAACAAACACATGTGCGACATGAATGGATATTGTAGGAATACCTTAATCGTGTATGTATGTACTATTATTATTTATTATTATTAATATTATTATTATTATCATTATTAATTTGGTCATAGATAAAGGTAGGAGCCAGCATAAGTCTACATTTCATGTCGTTCCCGTCATTAAAATGCTAATTAGAAATGTGCAGGCATTAGAATAGGGTTACCATGTGACTGTTTTACCAAAACTGACATGGTATCGGCTATTTCTTTGTCAGACTTTATTTCTGACACGGGAATTGCTGATACACTGTCAAGTTTTGTAAAACAGTCACATGGTAACCATTAATTATACAACTTTAGTGTGTATTATATCATTTAGCTTGTATTCTACCACACCAGCGTGTATTGTACCAGTTTAGCGTGTATCGTACCAGTTTAGCGTGTATTGTACCAGTTTAGCGTGTATTGTACCAGTTTAGCGTGTTTTATACCAGTTTAGCGTGTATTGTACCAGTTTAGCGTGTATCGTACCAGTTTAGCGTGTGTTCTACCAGTTAAGCGTGTATTGTACCAGTTTAGCGTGTATTGTACCAGTTTAGCGTGTGTTCTACCAGTTTAGCGTGTATTGTACCAGTTTAGCGTGTATTGTACCAGTTTAGCGTGTATCGTACCAGTTTAGCGTGTATTGTACCATATTAGCGTGTATTTTACCACATTAGCACTTTAACATGCTCTATCACTTTAGTGTTTGTTCTTGCTGTACACATGTTTTGATACCGATTTGATGACTGGTCTTTATACCATATTATGATAATATTAGCGTTAATGTAAAACACCTGAGGTGTTGTAAGGCTTTGTATTCACCTTCATTTGGATGTACAGAAATCCATGATGACAAATACCATGGCCAGTAATTGTAGAAAGATTGTCATTAAGGATATCATAAAAGACCAGGATGTTTGACAACTGTGTGGCAATAATTCCTGAAAGCATTTTGTCCTATATATCAAAACACTCGCCAATACAAATCCATCTACAAAGAGAATTTAAAAGAAAAATCCTAATCTTACATCATCATATCAACAAATAAAACGCGAATATCCTGTAAATTAAGTTTCATGGCTACACCGAGGGAGACAACTCTTAAAACACAGTAATTTTGATATTGTCAAATTTGCTGAAAATTGGTATACAAAGGTATTTTAATGGAAAAATAGGTGTTGGGCGTATTTTAGTATTACAAATCCATTGGTAGATATTACGGAGATGTCGGTTGCCATGATTACAAAATAAAAGCCTGTGATTGTTCCAATTTTGATTTTGTCCGATTTTGCTAAAAATAGTAATAAGGGGTATCTGCCTATGAATTCGTAATGCGAATCCATAGGCAGATGTTAGGAAAGTGTCTGTGTTCGGGTAACAAAATAAAGGCCACTGATTGGTCCAAATTTAGTTATTTTCAGAGTTTGCTGAAAATTGGTATATACGAGTATTTTGACATTGCGAATTCTATGGTAAATGTTATGAAAGCATTAGTTACCATGATAACAACATAAAGGCCTGTGAATGTTCAAAGCTTCAATTTTAGATTTTTATAAGTAAAACAGTAATTAGAGGTAGTTTAGCATTACAAATTGAATGGAAGATGTTATGTGCATTTGGAAGTAGTTGGGTCTGTATGAGAAATACTTTGTCCAAATTTCAAGGTGGTTGGTTCAATGGTCATCTGTACTTGGAATAACTGAAAATGCTGAAAATGTGGAGGGTTGCAGGTTAAAGTATTGTCTTACCAGTCAGTTAGTCGGTGACCTTTATTTTCTTTAAATCTATTTGAGGATGACATGGTTGTAAATGACCTAGAATACTTTTTTTCAAACTTGGCATGTTGCAAAAATACCTTTAATATGCATTTTCCAGTAATATTTCTTGAATAATATTTACTAATAGCAGGGTTGTAGTACATAATGTCTGCCATATTTAAACAATTACTGTATAAAATGTCTGTTGCTAGGCATTAACACAATGTCTTCAGTTATATTAAACGAATTCCAACTTCACTAATTATTATTGTTTTCAAGCAAAATATGTTTTAATTGAAATTGGCTATGTCTGTAAGAATTTAACTGCATATGTGTCTACTTTGCACCGATTTATTTTCCTAGGAAGTGCGGTGACATGTCGTTTTTACTTCAAAATGTTATGGGAACTATCGGTTGTTTACTGAAATGATGAAAAAAATTCACCAGTGATATTTTTCTAAATTGTAGATATTTTGATTCGGGCAGTTGGTATGGACCTTAAGATAAAAATGCTCTGTATGCGATTTTTCAATAATATCAATTTAATATTCATAATTCAGAGAACCCGTTTTACTTACCAAATACTACTGAAAAGCCCATAATTGCACCAATTAGTCGATGTCGAAAAGTTTGACATTTTCTAAAGCAAGCGTAGGATATAAGAACGAACTCTTGCAGGAACAGACACGTCAGTGAAATTGTCATAAGAATTCTGATACCAATGTGCCAGTCATTTCCTTTACAAAATATAGAAAATGAAATGAATATATAGTAAACGAATTCAATGTGTTTGAGAGAGAGAGAGAGAGAGAGAGAGAGAGAGAGAGAGAGAGAGAGAGAGAGAGAGAGAGAGAGAGAGAGAGAGAGAGAGAGAGAGAGAACCATTATAAAGCAAGGAAACAAATCTTGAACTTTATGTATTGCTGTAACAAGAGGGTACATTTTGTCATTGTCGTTTCAAAAACATTACATAAAACAATATATGTTCTGTTGCTTGAAACTTGGCAATATATATCTCTGCAGAAAATGATGTTTGAATTACCTATCTAGAATATAGTCAAATGCATGCAAAACTAAAATGACAAATGGAAATTCAGGTAGCTTACGATACTTTGAACATGAGATAATAATACCTTACCTTTGAATATTTCGTTGCTAAATATTTCATTTGAACACTTTAATGTATTACTAGAACTGGTTTCCCAGCATGCTTCCCAAATTCCAAGATTGATTTGCTTGCCATTAAGTTGGAAGTAGCACCAATGATTTGTACAAAAAGCAATAAGATGAAACAGAAGACACAGACTGAACGCTGCCAGAGCCAAGATGTTGAACACAGAAGGATTAGAATACAGCTCAATCATTGCTACCACTTAAGTCTATAATGAAAACAAAGGGGAATATGTAGGTTTGACATATTACGTGTATCCACGGCTTCTCATCTTCTCATGAAATATTTAGAATGAATATATATCAAGAAATCAAAGATGAGATTTATAACAATTATAATTCACTAGATATTCAAGTTATGAAATATATATACTGTTTGCACGTGATTTCATAGAGCCATGTCAGACGTTTACAATATTACAATCTACACATATACAGTGTAATCGTTTGTTGGAAATGATGTAATAAATGTGTACGTACATGTTAAGTGATAAATGTGTACATAAATGTGTACATACATGTTAAGTGAGAAATGTGTACATAAATGTTAAGTGATAAATGTGTACATAAATGTAAAGTGATAAATGTGTACATACATGTTAAGTGATAAATTATACGTAAATTTGAATAGAATTAGCCCCAGGTACTTATCACATGATGTAAAGCACACACACACACACACACACACACACACACACATATATATATATATATATAATATATATATATATATATATATATATATATATATATATATATATATATATATATATATATATATATATATATATATATATATATATATATCCCGCGTCTCCAATATACTCCCATAGTGTTAAACTAGACGGCGACCATATCGGCTATAAATAAAGTTCTTCATATGACGTCACACAATGATGTAACGTCAGTCATAAAATGACGTCATACCAAGATACATTTCATAAAAAATTCTGTACTTTACTGTTCTACCTTGAACTTTGCTGTTCCTAGAGGGCGCCATTCTATTTATCTGTCACCCAAACGGCATCCATATTGACAATAAATGCACTCTTACAAGCGTTCATTCGTTAAATCTCTCCCCTCCCCCCTCTCTCTCTCTCTCTGTCTCTCTCTCTCTCTCTCTCTCTCTCTCTCTCTCTCTCTCTCTCTCTCTCTCTCTATATATATATATATATATATATATTTATATGAACATCGCAATTAAGAACAACTGAAAGACTGACTTAAACTGGTCTGATAAGTGAAGTGGTCTCTTAAATGAGGTTCTGTACTTAAAATTTATTTAGATTCTATCATGGGACTGAAAACTTGTGGTCTGAAATGTTAGGTGGTCTCCTACTGTATATATATATATATATATATATATATATATATATATATATATATATATATATATATATATATATATATATATATATATATATATATATATATATTTAATTTTTTCCGTTATTCGTTAGTAAAGCGGAAAAATATTGTATAAGCGATTCCGGATAATAATATATCGGGGTGTAAGGAAACGCATGTGTTTCTACAGGTGTTAAGAACTGGTCATTCTCTAGCCGCCACGCTTAGCTTACACATCAAATTTACTATGGACGAATCTTTGGAATCTCGCATCAGAATAGAAGTTCAGAATGCACTCACAGCTTCACAGAATACTATGATGTCAGAAATGCAAAAAATGATAAGTAACGAATTAGGAAAAGTCCATACTGAAAATAGAAAACTAGCCGACCGACAAATGAGTAAAATAGAAGAGGCGCTAAACGAATCTTACAAGTTTAAAAAGAAGGGTAACGAAGAGCAGTTCAAACACAACAGTAAAGTCATGGCTAAATTGCAAGAAGCAGACAAAATGCTATCAGATGACATAATTTCAGAAGAGATTATTCGAAAGGGCCGTGAATGCGTATCAGAAGGTATAAACATTGTAAAACATAGACAAAAGTTAATAAAAATGGCAGACTCTACAGAAGCGGGATGGAGAGTTGTACATGAATATGAAGCAAATCCCTTAGCAGACGATTCTGACGATGAGATGAGGATACAAAAGGCTCAATATCGTGCAGAACGCAAAATAAAAACCGAAAAAGCAAAGAAGAAAGACACTGGTCATAAACGTTTTCATCCTTACACGAGGCAGAACAATGATATAACAGACGATTATAGCACACAAACATTTAAACCGGGTAGATGTTTTGGTTGTGGAGATAAGGGACATTGGAAGAGGGAATGTCCAAAAGAAACGAAGAGCAATGATAAGATAAGTACACATATTTATTCATTTGATGCATACAAGGGCAATACGAACATAAATAATGTTAACGGGTTTGTTTTGAATCAAAAGCATTCAGTTGTAACATGTCCAGCTCATATGAATGAAGTCAGTAATAGTAGTCAGTCAAGCGTTGCGCAGGTGAACACAATATCGCCAGTTGGCAAGTTACGTTCGCATATTGAACGATGGAAAGAAATAGAAACTAGTAATTATATACTGGAGGTGATTGATAATGGTTATAAGTTACCTTTGAAAACATGTCCTGAAAGAATTTATCTAAAAAACAATAAATCGGCTTTGGACAATCATATATTTGTTTCTGGAGAAATTAAAAAATTACAAAGTAAAGGTTGTATTTACGAGGTTAAAAGCAAACCTGAAGTAATAAACCCACTGACAGTAGCAAAGAATAGGTCAGGTAAATTACGATTAGTTTTAGATTGCAGACACGTAAACCCACATTTGTTTCAATTCAAATTTAAATACGAAAAAAAGTCGCAAAAGTCATGTTTGAGAAAAATGATCATTTGATTACTTTCGATCTTAAGTCAGCATATCACCACATAATAATCAACAATGATTTTCACACGTATTTGGGTTTTGAATGGAATAGAAACTGGATTAGCAACTGCAGGTTTCATTTTCTCTAAACTAATGAGAGAAGTGATCAAATATTGGAGATCTAAAGGTATCAAGATAATCATGTATCTTGATGATGGTATAGCAGGAGATGCGTCATTTGACGAGGCTTTAAACTTAAGTCATTTGATTCAAGGGGATTTACATAAATTTGGTTTTTTTGATACCAAATGAAAATGTCAATGGATTCCTTCAAGAAAGGTCACGTGGTTGGGGTTAGTGTGGGATACACAAAGTTGTACTATTCATTTGACAAGGGAAAGAGTACAAAAAATGTTAGAGTATTTAAGTAATTTCATGACGAAAATAAATAACACAGGTAGAGTGGTTGATGTCAAATTTTTAGCCTCAATAGTTGGGCAGTTAATTTCAGCACAACCTGTATTTGGACAGCTTGCAAGGTTAAAAACAAGATTAGCTTATGAATGTGTCAATGATAGATTAAATTGGCAGTCACGTATATTTATAACGGATCAATGTGAAAAAGAAATTAAATTTTGGTATGAAAATGTTGAAAAATTGAGTGAAAAAGGAAAATCATTTTGTCATTTGACAGAATTGGATGTTGTTGATTTTAAGCTGTACTGTGATGCCTCGGGTGTAGGCTACGGTGGCTACTTAGCTACATCTGGTGATGAAGATGTACCACAAACAGATATGTTTGGTAAATAGAATGCAAAAGAAAGTTGTCAAAGTTCTACATGGAGGGAGTTAGAAGCTGTTAAAAGAGTTTTTTGTTATAACTTGGATAAAGTTGTAGATAAATCAGTACAAGTAGTAACTGATAACAAGAATGTGAAACATATATTTAGATGTTGGAAGTAAAAAAGAGAGACTAAATGAAATAAGCCTTGGAATTGTTGGTTTATGTGAAGATCACAATGTTCATATGAATTCGCAGTGGATACCCAGGTCACAAAATCAAAAGGCAGATTTTTTAAGTAGATGTAATGATCCAGATGATTGGGGTATTCAGTGGTGGGTGTTTAAATGTTTAGACAAAATATGGGGACCACATACATTCGACAGATTTGCTTCTAGCTACAACAGAAAATGTGACAAGTTTAATACAAAGTTTTGGTGTAAAGAAGCATCCGGTACAGATGCGTTTAATCACACATGGGTTGGCGAGAATAACTGGCTAGTACCACCACCTTATGTTGTTACATCAGTTCTCAAGAAAATGATCAGTGAGAAAGCTCAAGGTACTTTAATAGTACCTGAATGGAAATCTGCACCTTTCTGGCATATACTATGTATGTATAAACAATTCATTTAAAAGTTATATAGCAGATTACAAATATTTTACAGGATATAATATTACTCACAGGGGCAGAGGACGGAATGGTATATTTGGGAGAAAAATTCAAAATTTTAATTTTGTTGCTTTTAGAATCATTTCTTAATTTCATTTTCATTTGCAGGCATAAAACTGAATAAAAATGTCACAGAAAATATAGAAGCAAGCGGGGTTACAAAAGGTACATATTTACATCGATTATCAAGCAGTACGATACAGCATTTAGTTAATTCCAGAAGTGACAATACCACAAAATCTTACGTGAATGGTTTCAAGCGCTGGGAAACTTTCATTTCATTTCAAGGGTTTTCTGCTCTACCAGCACACCCTGTTCACATTGCGTTATACTTGACACATCTCATGGACACGGGAGCGTCTCGGAACGTCGTTAATTTAGCACTTTATTCAATAAGATGGGCACATGATTTAAATGGTTTTGAAGATCCAACAAAGAATGCTTTCGTGAAAAATCTACAAGATTCAGCAAAAAGAAATTTTGTTCCCCAAAAGCAAAGGAAAGATCCAGTGACAACAGAAAATGTTAATTGACTTATGTACAAAATTTGAAAATAGTGATGACTTAGTTGTTGTACGTGATCTTGCTATGATTTTGATATGTTTTGCAGGCTTTTTTTAGATATGACGAAATAAGTTCTTTGTTGTGCAATGATATTGTGTTTCATGATGAGTATATATCTATACATTTAAGTAAAAGCAAAACTGATCAGTATAGAAAGGGAGATGAGGTGTTAATTTCAAAAGGTACTACTATTGAATGTCCAGTTAGGATGCTAGAGAGATATATTGATTTGTCAAATATAGATTTGAAATCCAATCACTTTTTGTTCAAGCCTATTTATAGGTCCAAGGATAAATGCGCATTGATATATAAAAACAAAAAACTTAGTTATACAACTGCTAGGTCGAGCATTTAAAAAAGCTTAAATTAGTAGGAGGTGATAAAAATTTGGGATTACATCTCTATGCGTTCTGGTGGTGCTACTAGAATAGCAAGTGCATCAGAGTCAGTAAGTGAACGGTGCTGGAAAAGACATGGGCGTTGGAGGAGTGAATCTAGCAAAGATGGTTACGTAGAAGAGTCACTTGACAAAAGGCTTTTCTGTGTCTAAAAATTTGGGTCTTTAATTTTTAACTAGAACGCACATTCTGTACTCCCTATCTTTGTTATATCTAGGCTGTGGCGGGCTGTCAGCAAAATGTTATTTGCTTGTTTGTTTTTATGTTGATCAGAGGTAGAGCGTATACTTAATTTTTTCCGTGATTCGTTAGTAAAGCGGAAAAATATTGTATAAGCGATTCCGGATAATAATATATCCGTGTTATTTATGGTCGAATGGTTAGACCAATGGGGTGTAAGGAAACGCATGTGTTTCTACAGGTGTTAAGAACTGTTCATTCTCTAGCCGCCACGCTTAGCGTACACATCAAATTTAATTTTAACGTATATTCATGTTTTGAATAAATATTCAGATGAAGTGATGTACAGATATATTGCCCAGTTTCAGAGAATTTTGTTCCAAAAATGTTTTTTATCTCTGTTTTCCTCTGGGTTTGTAAAACGTTATGAACGTATTTATTTATTGCGTTGCAAATATAAGGGTATATTTTAAAACATTACTTGGTAACGACCATGGAAATAATTAATGCTTAACTATGTTAACTTTGTTTATAAAACAAATGTATTTGATAGTCAAATAAAATATACTGGCGTCCATAGGCTGTGGCGGGCTGTCAGCAAAATGTTATTTGCTTGTTTGTTTTTATGTTGATCAGAGGTAGAGCGTATACATATATATATATATATATATATATATATATATATATATATATATATATATATATATATATATATATATATATATATATATATATATATATATGCGTTAAACATCAATTTTCTTTAGCACATGGATGATTAAGATATTAAAACTCATTAAAACTAGTGCTATTGTCTGAACAATTTCTTTCTCTTCAGTTGATAGTTGATACGAGTGCATCACGAAGTTCTGGGAATACAAGTTTATACAGTAGCAGAAATAATGCTATTGATCATGTTATATACCCATATTTTGTAAAGATCAACTGTGTACAGTACTTACACTGATATTGTATCATTGTGATAACACATTTCAATATAACTTCAATATCAATTATATCTTACTGATGCACCACTAGAAATTCCACAAACAACCGGAAACCCGTGTACGCATACTATATTTACCTTTCCTGTTAAATCACAAAACAACTTCACAAAAGAGTAGTGATCCACGGTTGATTGACTGTCCAGAATGCATTGTTGACATTTTGTATATTCACAACTTGCTTCATATAAGTACTTAATTCATTTCCGATTTATTTTCAAAAATATTTATCAGATTTGTTCGATAACAAATGTATGTGCAGCTATGACTGTCGACCTATATAGACTACTAAATGTTTTCCGATCTGCTAACTGACTGACTGCGGTTCAGTGCATGTGATAAGTCAAATCACCTGGGAAGTTACATAGTTCTATTATATACAGTCAGGGTATATTCATTGCTTACATTTGCAGATAATCGCATTATGTGCGTCACGTCATCTTAACTATGATTTGTTTAAATTAAACAATTTATAGTTGAAAGGGGCAAAAAGCATGTATAGGATGATAATTCTGTTCAACTATATCTATATTTCCATAATTTATCAACCGCTAGATCCTCGCTTTTACTCCATATTTCTGTGGCGAATTTAACGGTGGTGTAGAAAGCCTCTTATTCATAATATGACGCAGGTTCTATGAATGTTATCCAAACTTTTGAAGAAATGAACCATAAAATGCTCATCTTTTAACACTACAGCATATTTCCTAAGTACATATGGTTTCACGTTCATGTCGGTTATCAACCAATACGATCTCAGACGCATAAAAAACAAAGCATGAAGCATAGGCGTAGGAGCTTGGGGAGGGGCTAGCCATCTTTTTCTTGTGAATTTTATACGTATTCGGGCAAACATTACTTAATGAGTTAAGCAATAATGTAAACTCTAACGTCTTTATTGTAGGACACAAATTGAAGAATCGTATATTTTAAAACATTTATACGTTACGCTTTTCTATCTATATAAAAAATTCCAGATACCAAAGTATAAATCAATAGAATGTCCGGGACATAGATACAAATCCCGTAAAAATGGACAAACACGGACCTCTGGGAACCAAGAGGTGGGATCAGGTGCCATGGAGGAGTAAGCATCCCCTGTCGACCGGTCACACGCGCCGTGAGTCCACAGTCAAGTCCAATGAAACACGTGAGGAGTGTATCCTCGTCACAATTGGTACAGACGTCTCAACAACTGCCAACGAAAAGCCAACTCAACATTTAACTCAGTGAAACAGAGTAGTTGCAAACAAGACTATTATACCTACCGTAAAATTTGCGGAACGTTGACATTAAACGCGGTTTTCGATATCCCTGTGTCAATAATTTGTCAGTGAGTAGTTTACCTCTGTATATGAAATCTCCATATGTTGTACACGTCCTGGCATATCGGATCATTTGTGAAATATAAACTCCATATGCGAATGACTGAGGGATATTACTACTTAAATTTACGATGGGAAAGCCGAAATCGTCGCGTTTGTCGCATAGCTTAGTTGCCAATTTCCCGTCTGTGTTTATATTAAGTAAAATGTCTAAGTATGAAGCGTGTGTGCTGGATTCTGTTATATCTTTAATTTCTAGTTCGCTGGGATATATGGCATTGACATATGTATGAAAATTGTCATTATTAATTGACAAAACGTCGTCGATATATCTAAATGTAAAATTAAAGGACACCGCTAACTTTTTCTTCTTTTGATTCAGCAGTTTCTGAATGAAGTCTGCTTCGTATGAATAAAGGAACAGGTCGGCCAATAAAGGAGCACAATTGGTTCTCATAGGAATGCCGACAGTTTGTTGAAAGACCACGTCTCCGAAAAGTACAAATATATTGTCTATAGAAATTCCGGCATGTTTTTTATATCAACTTCAGTGTATTTATGTGTGGAATCAGAGTGGTGTTTGACAAAATAAGTATCCTGATAACCAATCACTAGATATTTAAATTTTCGGGTACCACCTTTAGTGAAAAAACAATTGTCTATGATGCTGAAAAGTCTTTCTTTTAATTTTTTAAGTGGAATAGTAGTGTAAAAAGTAGAGAAGTCATTTGTTTTGATACTGTGAATTCGAGAAAAATGATAATATGTGTCATTCTGCAGTGATAAAAGATTTGATACCTTATCACGACTATTAATGAAGAATATACTGCTAATACATATACATACATGCATACAACATTTTTTTCAGATTTGAAGACATTGACATGAAGGCAGTTGGTGATAGGTCTATCGAAGATTCTATATATATTGTGTAGCATTGTATGTTATCACCTGACATGATATATATTTTCAAGAAATAAACTATTTTCAGCACTGCAAAAACAACAGAAAATATATATGGCAGCATCCTCAGCTTCAAAATACAAATCCTAATTTAGGATAACCATCTGAATAAGATTAACGCTTAACCAAACTGATGTTACTGGGGGTAAATTAGAGACATAGTCAGGTACAGGACTCGTTTTCATCTTAACTTATAAAGTACTATGGGACCAATACGTACTCTTACTCGCAAGGGCAACAGTTGTAACTGGTCTTCAGAATAGGAATTTTACAAAGGCAACGTGATGCTCACTAATACAACAGTATTAACATGTTTTCTATTTCTAATATATTTTTAAAAACGTGTTCGATTCAATTTAATGGAAATATATTTTCAATTGTTCTAATTTCTTAAATTTTGGAAAACAATTTACTAGGTGGATGAAAATATTTTAATGATGTTAAGTTATGTGTTATGAAATTGTGTATATTTCTGATTTCTTTAGCATAGATCGCGGTTGTAGACAGGCTGATCCAGCTTTCCATATATTTTCATTGTGTGTCGAAATCATGGGCGCAATGATCAGAAAAAATTATAAGATGGTTAACAATATCTGAGCGTGATTATAAATCACTACAGTATATCGATACACCATATAAATATAACAAAGAAATTTTGTGATAAACAACTGCATTCCGGCTTTTTTTTATTCGACTTTATCTTATATTTTGCTATTTTATTTATTCATTTTCTTATCAAAATTTAATGTCGGGATGATTTCGGGAAACAGGAATTATTTACATATAAAAAACTGTTACATCTGGACTCTATTTAATTTCCATTGTTATATTCATTTGAGTTGTGATTCTCTTTAATCTTCATTCAATCTCATTTCAATGTGTAATTTCCATTTACGTATTAATCCCATTTTAAGACTTTTCACACATACCGTGCTAATTGACTCTTTTGTACTTCTTATCTATGTACATATGTTTTGTAAATTTTCAGTTAGTTAGATTTTAGGCTTCGGAGTGTACGGGTGTCATTTTGGATATCCAGGATTCACCTAACCGACTTATACAATAAAGTGCTTGTTACCAACAGAAGTATCTTATCGTTTTTCATTGTCGCCGGAAAAGTATACTCATTTTCCACGGTGATAATTTGGTGGTGAATCCGGGCATTCATCAAGCCATACGGCATGAGCTTATACTCATAAATACCATTTTCAGTAATGAAGGCAGCTTTGTGGCGAAACTCAAGATGCATAGCTATTTGCAAGAAAGCACTGTAAATGTATACTTGTGAAAAACTGAGCTATACTTTGGCCAATACACATTCAAGACTTGGTAATGGAAAAGAGACTGGTTTTGTAATTTTGATAAGTTTTCGAAAATAGTTACAAGTCTAAATTCTCCAGACGCTTTCTTAAGTAGTAAACAAGGAGAGTGCCATTCACTGTTTGATTTCTGAATAAAAGCAATTTGTAACCAATCTTCAACCTGTCTATTGATTTCTGCCTGATTTGCGGCAGTTGTACGGTAAAATTGCATTTTCACAGATTTAGCATTTGGCTGAGTTTCAATTTTATGCATGTATGGCACTTGCCTAGCTCATGATAACCTGTGGCAAATATATCCCTGTTTTTATGTGAAAATTTTAACATTACTTCCCTTTGGTCACTGTCTAGGTCTGAATTTGGTAAATCAAATGCAATGTCTTGTGTATTGGATGTTGTTGTTTTAGTACTTGTTTTGTTAACAGGGTGTTGTTTACTGTTATGTTGTGTGTTTATATTCTTCTGATGTGTGTTTACACAGTCAAGATTAAAAACTGAACATGAATCATTGTCAAAATCTGATACATTAGCAACAACTTTACCACTGTATAAGTTAATGTCGTAATTTGTTGGGTTTAGCACTCTTAAAAAGGACTTGTCATTTCAGATTTTGACTAAACATTTAGCACCCAGACTATGCACATTATGCAATTCACTGTCTAGTGGTTCAAAAAGCAATTCTCTCTTTTTGAAATTTTAACACAGAGAATGGTTTCTAAATGTGGTGGTAAAATTGTAGATTTTGCAACCCTAGCAATGCCACCATTTGACTTAGCATGAAAACATTTACAGAATCACTGTAAAAAGACATTGTGTTATTTGGTAAGTCATAAAATCTAACCCAATGATTAGAGAGTGGGGTAGCTTTTCAACAATATGCACTGTAGCCTGAAATGTAGCACCTTCAAATGTTCCTAACACCTTCCTCCAACATCATTAACAAAATGATAGTCTGGTTTTGATAATTAAACATTAGCATAGGACGTTTTACTTAAAAATAGAGCACTCATAACAGTAATTGAAGCAGCAGTGTCAACAAGAGCATTTGTTCTTTTTCTATTGATATTAACATCTACTGTGTTTTTAACCATACTTGTAGCAGAAACTTTGGCAAATGTGAGTTTACGAGGCGCCTACCCGAGTTTTGGATAGGCTCGAGTCCGTATTGGTTAAAATTAACTGGATATTTGTAAAATGGATTCTGAAGGTTTAAAAAACAAGCATCAGCAATATGATTGAATCTCGAACAAATACTGATAACCGATCTCTTCACAATCAAAATTGTTACAGGTTTGACTTAAACATCTAAAACACTTACTATACACTGGTGGTCTATTGTAGTACTACATATTATGAATAGGGTTCTGTGCTGGCATTCTACGGGGGTATTGTGGTCCTTGTAGTTGTGGCGAATGTTGCCGAGAACCAGGATTAATCTGTCTTTGTCTAGTTACATAGCCGGTGGGAGACATAGCATGCTATGACCATGCTGTGGCAGATTTTCCATGGGATAATTCATATTTCGTCGCCAATTTTTCCTAGGTCCTGTTCTCTGGCATGTTGACGGGGATTACATCCTCGGTTTTGGATTCGTATGTTGAGTATTGATAGACAGGATGGCAGATTACAATTTTTGAGAAAGTTTCTCCGTCAGTCTGTCTTCCATTCACTCAATTGTTGCTATGACCATGTCAGATTTCCGTACCTTGATGGTTTGTTTGTTTGTTTATTGTTGTTTAACGTCCCACTCAAGAATATTTCACTTACATGGAGACGTCACCAAATGCCGGTGAAGGGCTTCAAATTTTGGCCTTTTTTCGGCACTTACGGCCATTAAGCAGTGAGGGTTCTTTAACGTGCCGACACCTACTGTGACACGAGATCTTCAGTTTTTACTGCCTCATCCGAAAGACAGGAAACCACCCTGCCGTCGGCGGGACTCGAACTCACGACCTCACGATCTAGAGTCGAGCGCGCTACCTTGATGGTAGATTCTGCTCTTTTGCAAACCGGTACAAGTCTTCAAATGTTTCTGGTTCACGGTCCATTACCATCGAATGTGTTCTTTTGTTTATCAGATCTTAGAAGAAATGCATTTTTCAGGGCCTGGAGGGATGATTTAGGGACATATAGTAAACTTGGATACTATTGCTGAGCAGCGTCTGCTAGGTGAAACACTATTCTAGACAAAATTTGTTCTTCTTGAGCATTATACTTTGGTATTATGTTTATAATATTTATAACCACTAGGTCGTTGCCACTGCTGGTGGACCGTTTGAGTCCCCGAGGGTATACATAAATCTAGTACCTGGTATTTCGGTACCAGCTGATAATCTTATATTAAAGTAATATTTGGCACTGATAACACCATTTAAAATTCTAAATTCTTTTAAAGCTATACTTTGGTATTATGTTTATAATATTTATAACCACTAGGTCATTGTCACTGCTGGTGGATCCTTTGAGTCCCCGAGGGTATACATAAACCTAGTACCTGGTATTCGGCTCCAGCTGATAATCTTATACTTAAGTAATATTTGGCACTGATAACACCATTTAAAACTCTAAATTCTTCTAAAGTCTTTTTACAGTGGTTACTTTTATACTTTTGGCTATACGTTTAGATATATTATTTGGCCTTGTCTGATACCACTTTCACTTAAGAAAAAACTATTTAAAATTGTAGCTTATGTTGCCCAGTATATTTTGGTACTGCTGGTTGTGATGTGTTGATGTAGCAGTTGTTGTTGTTGATGCAGTACTGCTAGTTCATGTATTATTCATATCTGTTAATGATGTGGTATGCCTGTTAGTGTTACAGTCACGTATTGAACTATTTGTACTCACAGTAGACCTTATGCTTCCACTTGCTGATAATGACTTCTGAGATTGTGGTCCTGATAGCAAGTTGTAGGTCAGGTAGCTTGTATCAATCATCAGATCTGTTAAAATGGACTGGGATCTTTCGATTCCTCCAATAGTTAGTTTTGATGTTTTTTTTTAATGTGATTATTCATACTTCAAACGGTTTGTCAAGGTTCTGGTATTTATTTCTAAATTTATTTTCTTTTAATGCGAATTGGAAGCAAAGCTTCTCTGTCAGATAATGGTGTCTCAGGTAATGTTGCCCACTATTTAAAGATGGAATGTTCTCATTTAGCGAACCCGAAAAGTGAAGTATTTTACTAAAAGAATGATGATATTTAGTCGAAAGGTTTGCCAGGTATTCCAAACAGAATGTCAATCAGTGTGAATTCATAGGTACATGTTCATTTTGAATTTATCCAATTTTTATATCTTTCAATGCAGTTGAGATCAGAGGACAGTAAAATAAAATATGGTCAATGGATTATCCATCTTATTCTGATTAAACTACAGTAAGGATTGAGTTTGATTGTACATTTAACAAGAAATTGTTTTATTCCTAAAATTCTGTTGAAAATTCGGTATTGAAATCGCATGAATTTAGAAACTTTTGTACAACAGTAGGGAACTTTATACATGTATGTGACTCCGTGAAGGCCTTTAAGGATCAGCTAGTTCTTAACAATTGCAATTTTTAGTCCCATGAAAAAGTAAAAGGGATGTTTATATTATGTTATGAGTTGTATGAATTTCATTGTGGGAAATGTCAAGATATCAAAAATATCTTGTACAATAATTACTCCATTGTCATATAGTTGTTTAAGAAATTAAGAAACAGAATTGTTGTTAATAGTAAGAAATGGGTGATGCCATGAGGAGCAGAGAGAATATGTGAATACTCATTTGTATGGCTGAGGTCGATAGTTTCAACTAGCGCTGTAAAATTCTAACCAGAAAGGGTTTTTTGGTTAGTTATAGCTTAGTTTTGAAGTAATCAGTTTCAAAGTGTGAGATGCTTGTAATGTCACCTTTGCAGATCTCCAAGAATATATTAATCGATAGATTGTTATTGTTCTGTAACATAGTTCTAAACCATGTTAATTTCAAGCTTTTGATAAACGATGTTACATTTGTCACGTGAATTCCCAAAGAAACTCTTGTTGCATGCTTTTCCCTAGATAGTTTTTCAGGTTTACTATTCCAAATAAAGTTATTCAAGATGTTTTCTAACCTTTTTATCCAGTTATGACCAGTTTTAGGTAAAACCACGAATAGATAGTAAGTTTTGTAATTAAAAGAGACTTCACAGCAATTACTTTTCCAACCGATGTAAATCCCTCAGATCTTTGTCTCTGATATTTCAAAATGTTCTACTATGTATAAAACCTATAAAATACGAAGAAAGTTATGTAGATAGGGCATACGTTTCATTGGTCTAATGACCCGTTCACTGTTAAATTTACAGTTGTCCTGAATAATATGGTTGACTTAAATCACGAGGAAAAGTTGTCTAACATCAACTAGGCGATCACGTTTTGGTAAAACAGATAACTAACAAGAAAAATTTGATGCAAAGCATCAATTCGCCGCCAAAGGTATTTCAAAGGAAGTTTGGGAATAAATGAATGCAAGCTTTCAGTTACTTAATATCTATTACGACAAAAAGTCCCACCAGATAACATTTTTGTGAAAATAGAGTCAACAGAACTAATTTAACGGCGATTTCCCGTCAACTAACACCAAGTTCACAGACAGTAGTGAGAAATGGAGTGGTCATCATGTTCCTGGTCAAATTCATCCAGTGTAATCATTCATTTTAGTAGTGTTTATATAGCAATTGACATCAGCGATGTAGCAATGTCTATATATGTAAAAGTTTACAAAATGACAGTTGCAGTAATTTTCACTGTTCTGCATAATGGTTGTCAACAATGGTGAAGAACTTGGATTTTTTTTTTAAGAAAATGTATTAAATATTAGTATATATCAAGAATATAAAACGTAATTTAGAAAAACATTTATGGAATAATTCAGAATTATTTTTTTTAAAACAAGTCCATATTCCAGTCTGTTTCGTTCATTGTTGGCCTAGCCGGCTAGAGTGGTTCGATCTTGTTTAACATGATAATTCTGACTTTATCCATTATAAACAAAACTCGTGTTAAAAGTAACATTTTATTATATGTAGACTTTAACATGTACTACATGTACTACAGTTTTTATGTCGAAATAAAAGTAAAAATGGTGTGCTTCGGTAATTAAGGTCTGTTTCGGTAAATAGTCCGACCCGTTTTCACTTTGTTGTTCTCCCAATCACCGATATTTCATACGACACATTTCGTTTTCGGTGTTATATTTATTCCGTTTTGCACAAACGAAATCATTTTAAATGATAAAAAACATTTTGTTCCAAATTTCCGTCGTCCACTAAACTTATATAATAGGATATCATGCTCTTATCAAAATCAAAAGCAATCACGTAATGATTGCTCCCATCATTTCGACTAATGTCTCCCACTTATCGTTATTTCAAAAATACGAATCGCGGTATTATACCTTAATTGCATTAAACAAATTTAGATGCTGATTATTTATGAAACAAACCAACATCACTTTCATATCTGAAATTTAATAGCGTTTTTGCCTCAAATAAAATCACTACGTCATTACTTCCGCGTTCAAAGAAACTAACAGCTCCTTCCATATACTACTTCCTAACTTAATTTGAAATATATTCGCCGCCTCCTGGCGGCGAATAATAACATTCGGGAAAATAACCGTAATAAAATTTTAATTCCAGAACTAATACACTTGTTCACTTTATTAACCAGTATCTTGATTTTTTAAAAAAACGATATTCCTCTGATAAGTTAAATTAGTAATAATAAATCCAGTAATCTTACATTGCATTTTTTTCATAAATTTATAGAATACCGTATAACATAAAGTTGAGTTAATACCTCCGCAGAGGCCTTCCGTATATTCCCAAACAGCGGTGCCAGGGGCCCTCTGATTTAGAAAAGTGTATATAAATAGGAAAATATATCAAATTATACATGAATATAAGCCGGGACATTAATGTTCTTCTTTAGGTTCCGTTTGGTGCATAATTAAACTATCTCGATGTATTTCCTGTTACAGCTATCTATGTGGAATTAAACTATCTCGAGGTATTTCCTGTTACAGCTATGTGGAATTAAACTATCTTGAGGTATTTCCTGTTACAGCTATGTGGAATTAAACTATCTCGATGTATTTCCTGTTACAGCTATGTGGAATTAAACTATCTCGAGGTATTTCCTGTTACAGCTATGTGGAATTAAACTATCTCGAGGTATTTCCTATTACAGCTATGTGGAATTAAACTATCTCGAGGTATTTCCTGTTACAGCTATGTGGAATTAAACTATCTCGAGGTATTTCCTGTTACAGCTATGTGGAATTAAACAGCTATGTGGAATTAAACAGCTATGTGGAATTAAACTATCTCGAGGTATTTCCTGTTACAGCTATGTGGAATTAAACTATCTCGAGGTATTTCCTGTTACAGCTATGTGGAATTAAACTATCTCGAGGTATTTCCTGTTACAGCTATGTGGAATTTGTTGTCACATTTACTGTAGAGTGCACGGAAATTTTGTGAAAATGGTCTAAAACACAATTTAACTCTTGATCTAATTTTTGCCACTTCTACTTTCATTAATTAAAATTGTTCTAATTTATTTTCTAAATTTTCTATCTTATCATCTACATTTTTTTGTTTTTGTCTCTTTCATTGTATTTATTTTGTAATTTACTTTCTAGTTTTTTGTTCTATTATGCATTGTTCTTGCTGAAAGCAATACGTTTCATTTTAATTTCTATTTTTAGAAGATCCCTGTTTATTTTCATACTTTCTGAACAGTACATGTCTCCTGTTTCTTCTTTGTGTTTATTTATTATACATTTTATCAAATTTTCATATTTTTCGTTTTTTATAGATTATTATTCAGTTTCCAATAGCCAGAGCCTCTGGAGGGAATTTTACAATTTATTATAATTGAATAGCCTGATGTTTTTATCATTGCTGGTCTTGTTGGGTTTTTGTAATTTTTTGTATAATTTCTTTTGATATGCGGAAGAAGTCAATTTGACTCGCTTCTGTGTTTGATGACAGTTTTTCGGTCAATTTGTTCTTTGACTTCATTCTAGTCCCCTCCAATTACAAAAAAATCCTTTTCTACATTTGGCTAATTTTGTACTCAGGTTTTCAAAAAAATTTCTTTGGTTTCCTTTGTTTGTAGCATATAAGTTTACTGTAGTGGATCTATCGTCATTAATTATTATTTTTAATATTATAGACCTACCTTTAGAATCTTTGTTTACATCTATAATTTCAGTTTTAGTGTATTGTTTATAAAAATAGATACTCCTCTACTTTTGATTGTTTCCAAAGCTATGGTAACATGTCCCTTGGTATTAATGCGATTTTCTATTGTTTGTGTGTTTCTTGAATCGGTGTAATATCTGATTTTTGTTGTTTTATCTATTGATACAGGCGGTGTCTTTTTTGTTCATTCCAAAGACCCTGTGCATTCTATGATAAACTGTCATTTTTCAGTGATGTAAGAGAATAATGTAAAGGTGTGAAGGATTCTTTTAGTTACTTTTTGTGTATCTAGATTTTCTAACATTATAATTTTTGCAAATCTTATTTGTTTATTTAAAAAATTATATTTTATAACTATTCATATACTTATATATATACAATATATATGTCTTGTTTTTACTTTACTAAAGTGATTTTCAAGCAATTTCATACTTATATGTATATGTTATATATATTTATTTATATATGTATATATCTTATTTTTACTTTAATCAAATGAATTTTAAACAATTCGATTTGTTAATATTCTTTTTGTATTATAATCAACCAAGGCAGAAAGGAAAGCAGTCTATTTTCTTTCCTGCACTTGTTGACAATTTAGGCGTTTTAGCTCTGTCTTCTACATGTTCTGCAGGTGATGGAAGGGTTCTAACATCTGAAGGAATTTTAGTAGATTTTCTTGAAGGAGTTTCAGTTTTATTCCTTCAGAAATTTGTCAACTGCACCAATTGCAAATGCAGTTACTTTGTTTGGTGAAATCGAGGACAGACGTCCTCTAACATACTTTTTCGTAGCAAGATGTTGTGAAATTTTCACAGCAACATATCGATCTGTTTAAATATCATTTTCTGCCGCCTGAAATCTGGAGTATCACTTACCTGATCTGTTATTTAAAAAAATTCATCGGCATTAAGCTTTGCCATGACATAATTCCATTTATTTTAGACGTGAAATGCATAAATGCAATAATGAACAACACTTCCGTTTTATTTTGTCCTGCAAGAGTTATCTTTCTTTGATAAATTCGGAAAAGTGCCAACTTTTAAATCCCATTTATCTCGAGGTAGGTACTAACTAGGCTACAAATATTTTATTTTTTCATATTTTAAAGAAAAACATCAAACTTTAATTTCCTGTAATTTTTTCTTGGACTTAACTGTGGACTCGCGGCGGGTGTGACTGGTCGACAGGGGATGCTTACTCCTCCATGGCACCTGATCCCACCTCTAGATTTCTAGAGGTCTGTGTTTGTCCTTTTTTACCGGATTTGTATCTATGTCATGGACATTCTATTGATTTATACTTTGGTATCTAATATTTTTTATATATCAAACTTTGTAATTATTGCCTACCATATTTTATTAATAAAAATAAGCAAACGAATCATGGGGATACCCAAATTCGTGGTCCCCATATTAGTCCAACAACCATATCAATGAACTTTATATTGATCATATCTTTATTTGAACCCAAAATGACCATGTATGTGAAATATGAAAGTATTTCATGACATAGAGTATATGACTTTTTTCATATTGCCTGATTCTTAGGAGGACCAATATTTAACTACTGTACAAATTGTTGCATAACTTACAAAATTGTAACCCTATAGCAAGCAAATGGAAAAATATTTTTCACCTCTATGTGACATATGTAAAACATGAAAATTTACAACATTTAATATTTGAATGTGAAAATAAATATTTTGAATGGAAGGTCAAAATGTCAGGAAAATAATACTGACATGGAAGCATCCAGTTTTAGATATTTATTTTGAAGCAAATATAAAGACTAGCAGTTTAAATGATATTTAGTGATATTGCTCATTAAAAGTGTATGAATGTAAAATGAAACAATGATTAGACAAACAAAGAGAGAGGAGACATAACTTAAACATTTTTATGAAAGATCAACGTTTATTTATCAAATTTATGCAGTTAATATTGAAATCTAACATTAATTCTAAATTATATAAAACAAATTTGATATTTTATAACAATTATGTTTTTTATATATGATATGTTATATGTATGTATAGTTTATATATATATATATATATATATATATATATATATATATATATATATATATATATATATATATATATATATATATGTGTGTGTGTAGGTCCTACACTTATTATATATACACTTTCTTTGTCACAGGGGCTCTTCTCTCACTTGGTAATCTATAATTTCTTCTGATATGATATTTTATATATATATATATATATATATATATATATATATATATATATATATATATATATATATATATATATATATATATATATATATTAAAATGTTGCAATGGTATAATGCCATGGACATATTGTTATATTGGCAAATTTTCATATTAGAAATAAAATATTTGAAAAAGACAAAACGAATACAAATGTGTGATCCAGAGAAACAATTTTGTTGATCCCACTAAGCTAAGATATGTAAAAACGGTAATTTATCAGGTTTGAAAAAAGTTGTACTTGTAGTGTAATATAGTGTGGTTTATTGTCGTTTACATTACCAGACGATAAGTTCACATGACTTACATAGCTGTATCGGAAGTGACCTTATTTGGTAGGATGTTCAGATTATTTACAATACAAATGGGGCTCCAGTCCGACACAATGTCATTTAAACTATAAAAGTACAAAAAAATGTTTATGTTTAAGGAACGTTTTGATAATATATAAACAACACACATTTCCTGTTGATAATTATGTACTCACGCGCTTTGACAATGAACTTTTTTTTCATTTTGATGCAATATTCCGCACTATGTACTTTTCTTAACCGATTATTTTAAAAAGAAATTTGTTATCTGAATAATAGCTCACACACTGGAAGTTATCAAAACTACGTAGGAATTTCATATATTAACATTTACAAAATATAGAGAGCTTTCTGAATCATTAATATGTTTTTTACATTTATGATTCGTCTTGTGCTATTATATCTTGTCATACGTGAGTCTGTGTGTGAAAATCAATATCAGAAAATAATGATAGTGAAAAAGAAAATTGAACTATTGAAACTGGAATTGAAATTTGTTAAAGAAAAAGTTGAATATATCAAAAAAGTTGTTCCCATAATGACAGGACAAAGTAACAGTACATTTAGGGGTAAGTGTAATTATTGTAATATTATTTAAAATGTCTTTTTCTCTTATGGCTAGTCAACTTTTCTGCTCTAAAATGCCTCCAAATAAGACAAGTCTAGGCCACCGACCAGTTTCTACTGGCACAATGCGATTTTTAGGTGCGGAATTTCATAATTATTTTTCCACATTTTTGGAGATGATGTTTTCATATTTTTCAAATCCAAAATTCTGTTTGTAAATTTTGTACACTTTATATAAAGATAAATTATAATGTCGAGAGAATGTCTGTAAAACTGATATTATTGTAATTTTGATTAACAGCATCTGTGATGCATTTTACATTTGGTACATCTTGTTTTATATGATAATTGATAAACCACACATATTCAATATTTTTTTCATGCAATTAATCCATGGATTTCGATACTTTCATTACAGTATTGATTGGAATATTATTTTTATAGGCATCTACAATTTCGTTTTCATTGGCTTCAGGAAAATGTGTTGAATAGTAAATGTAAAAATATGTGTGGATTATATATATTATAAACATAATACCAAAGTTATAATGCTCAAGACGATCCTTTCTGTCAATTAGACTTCATCAGTTGAGCTCCAATTTAAAATGTATATGTATTTTCTAAAGACAAAGTGGTATCATACAAGGTCAAATAATAAATCTAAAAGCATAGCCGAAATCCGTCTAAGAGAAACCACTGTATAAAGATGATTATCTTAACTTTAGAAAACTTTGGAATTTATATTTTGTTATCATCATGTTTCTGGCATATAACCAACACTACAATACACACAGATTCTACGTCGTTGTGTCATGGGTGAACTCGTTATCAATCAATTTATTTTTATATACTAACACATTCGCTGGGCGAGTAAATTGTGCAACCTGCGTTCAGTCATATGTCCTCGGTAAGGTATAATAACCTCTGATGTCTACCATTACATACCTTGGATAACGGGGCCATTATGAAAACACTCATTTATCAATACTATAAGGATAACGTAGCATCTTTGTGGGTCTTATTTAAAACACGTCCCTTATTTATACACAAATGTAGAATTTATTCATACCACAGGATAATATATAACTCATGTCAAAAAATATGATATCCTCAGATTGTTTAGATGAATGGGGTCCCATTTCGAAAAGTAGTTCAACAATTGCAGCTTAGCTATAACTCTGTTGGATTATATTTGACCAAAACCTATAAACTAGTCTTAAGTGAACTTTATAATTAAGGCGAATATGACAATTTCGTCTTGGTGATGCCTCTAGTGAACTGAGATTTATTATATAATCTTTTGGTACATTTATATGAGCACGTTTACTTTTTGGTTTACAAATTTCAAAGGAAATTCAAAATCGATGCAAAGAATGAAGTTTTGTTCTAAATGATGAATATTTTATTGATGGAAAAAAGCTCGCTTCTGTCTTTCGACGATTTTTGTAAAAAAAATATTTTCAACTAATTTTTCCATGATATATTATGGCATTGTGTCATGCATACTTGATGTTATCGAATCTCTCCGATGTATACAACCACATCGTAGTTACTTTAAGAATAATTATATAAAAGTAAGAAGGAGACTAAATACTTTTGTAGTTTTTCTATATCCAGTCCAGATATTTTACCTGAAAGTGAACTAAAATGGGAATATGAGCTCGATTGTTCACCAGAAAAAAAAATTGGGAAAAATTTTCTAATTTCGAAATTAAACGACACTTACCTGAAATGGATATATATATATATATATATATATATATATATATATATATATATATATATATATATATATATATATATATATATATATATATATATATATATATATAATATGAATATAGAAGGCTTTAAATCAAAATAAACTCTTAATCTTAATGGCTATTATCCATTATGAAGATGTAGAGAATGCGGTGCGCATGTTGCGTGGTTGTGCTGTCCATGTTTTCTGTATTGTAGTATAAAACCAGTTTTTAAACTATTTGGTTTGACCCGTTCCGGGAATCGAACCCGGGGACTTCCGCTTCCGAGTCGAACGCTCTACCATTAGACCACCACCTGCGGTAATGTATGTTATATGTAAAATGAAGAATTACCCATTAATAATCGAAGCTCAAGTTCATTAGAACACGACGAATTAGATGTGCAATGGTCTCAACATGAAAAACAATTGCGAATCCCGAATGGGATAGGGCCAGATTTCCGGAAGTAGTCAGCGTCCTCTGCTGGCATGCCACACCCGTCGCAAATGTTCCATGGAACCCTTTCTAGTACGATCAACGGGTCAACTTTGGTGAAAAGGTCAAGTTTGGTGAAGAGGTCAAGTTCGGTTAAAAGCACGATTGGCGAAAGGGAGTCACTGTCTGTGGCCGTGCTCCAGAATACTATCTAATATTATTGAAAGGGTGAGTTCATAATTTATAACAAGATGCCCGTATCGACCATAAAACTTCTTAAACGACGATTTCAAGCGTTCAACAACGTAACCTTGTGTAAGCAGTTTATTGGCGAGTTTTTGTGTGTGAATCCAGGGTGGCCCAACTTTATATCCAACAACTTGTGTAGAGATCTATTGTTTTTGGTATCAATCAAAGTTTTGTAATAAAAATAATTTTACCCGGATTTTGATCTAATAGTAGATTTTGTTCTCGGTGCGGCTCTACTTCAAAATGGTAAATTTTGCATCAGTCTACATATCTTACCATCTTTTCTGTAGTGTGGCATACATTATTCCGATATCTCTACCTATAAACCTGCCTTAAAATAGCATATATATTTTTTGACAGATACCAAAATGATATTAGTTAGGAAGTCCAGAAGAAAATATGTCAATATGTGAATTTGGACAAACATGGGTGTCTAAAACAGAGGTGGGGTCAAAGAGGAGTAAATATTTCCTGCTGACCGGGTTCACCCACCGGCAATCCACAATCAAATCGAAATTTAAATATTTCAGGAATAAATCCAGGTCACAATCGTTACAGACGATTCAACAACTACATGTTCTATCAAATGATATATTCAACATTAGGCTATCGTCGTGATTGACAACAATTTATCACTAAGTAGTTTCCCCATTTATAAAATGATCGTATTTGGAGCATGTACTGGGATTTATAACAAAAATGTTCAATATTTAAGACATAATTCTAACTGCAATGGGGTGTGACATGATAACATGTACAAAAACATAAAGGAAAGCTGTACTGAATATTAGTTCGTTAGTTTACCCATTTGATTAGAAACGTTGTATATTATGAAATCTAACAGGTATGGAGTAATATGGATAAATTTGATTGGTTGTATATATGAAACACATTAGAGCAGCGTAGTAATTCCATGTTAAATTCACAAACACGAAATGAGCTCTAGCTACCAGGACGCTTAAGATTCTTTACATAAATCCATGATCAAACGTTTGCTGTTACGTTTAACAAATCTCACAACAACATATGATTTTGCTCGAAATAATTCTACTAAGGTTTATGCCAAAACTTGTAAATATGGACTTCAATCGCGAGTTCTTAAATCAGAGTTAGTTTATTTGTAAAACGATTTCTAGGATTTAGAAAAAATACCTAGAGATAACTTCTATCTCTTATACCATAGATATGTTTTATATGTTATTGTTAGGGCGACTATGGAGAGGAAATAGGTTACCTGGCTATAGTGTCAGCGGCATCAGAACAACAAAACATATTGTTAGAGACCACACGTAAGTTAATAATAATTAAGAGATAAATATGGTGCGTCAAAATCATATAAAAACATACGTTTCCAGATAAGTCGAGTTGTTCTCAAGTTAAACTGAGTTTTTCTCATTTACTCGAATTTACTGGAGAAATCCCAGGTTTAACTGTGCCAAAATAACAATATAGTCTAAGTCACATTAAAAATAAATTCTAAAGTTATTTTGTGAAGCAACCAACTATCAAAATAACAACAGGCATTTTTACAAATATCAATGAAAAACAAAAATGTATATCCTATATCTTTTCATTAGACTGTTTAAGCCTTACGATAATATAGACACATTAATTTAATTATTTAGATGAACGGAAACATTCATATATATATATATATATATGTGTGTGTGTATATTCGTTTATCATGCTGATAAATGTGTAAAACATCTTGACTTCAAAATAATACACATACAGTAAAAATTCATGAAAATATATTTGATTATTTAAAACTTTATAACATTTGAAACTGAACATAATCTATTCTTGTGATATATATTTTATCCCATTAGTAAATGACAACGTCAGCCAAGAGATGATTGGGATATGGAGATATGAATACAATAAGTGGCTCTGGTTTTACAAAAGATACAACTACTATGAATATATCCATTGGACCAGTCAGTATGAAGATG